>OX608075.1:101181134-102381134 GCA_951509635.1 Eupeodes luniger
GGTTATTATATGTACCAACGACGACGTAGAGCTTTTGTTATTTTGAAAATGTCGTATAATTAAATTCAATTTTAAAGTTAACTTAAATTGACAGTTTTTGAATACTTATAACTTTTATCTTTGTCACAAAAAGGAAGCAAGCTAGCATGATCAGTAGTAGTCCGAGGAAATCAATTGTTCGGGCTTTAGAGACATTTCACGTTTTGTCAAGTTTTGTTTTGTTTTCTTGAAACTATAATCTCCGTATATAAACACTAAGGCGCAGGGACATAGGGCCCAGGGACATAACGCCCAACTTTTTTTTTTGGGGCTTATGTCTCACTTCTGTGGGACATAAAACCGAAATTGAATTTGGGCCTTAAGTCCCACCCAAGTAAGACCGAAGCCCCAAATAAAAATGTTGGGGCTAGTGTCCCACTTAATAAGAATCACCAAATGACAAAACTTGGAGCACTTCAATACCACAAGACTTTGTTTTGTGGAGTTTAAATCCTGAGATCCCGCGAAGCGGTCCACCCACAGGTGCTTTTATTGAAAGAAGTTGTTGATATAGGCGCCTGCCTGGCGACTTTACATACCCTAAGCGGAGCAACGGAGTTGCGTGAGCGGGTGTGACCCCGAAAAAGGGAGTTAAAACCTGAGATCCCGCAAATAATGTTGAAAATAAACTTTTTTGTTTTTCCTAATTTTTGTATTATCACCGTATCAAAAAATTATTGTTCATTGTATTGAAATACAAAAACTTCATATTCTTTTTTGGCTCTGCAAAAATTTGGGGACAATGTCCCATTTTTAACAAACAAACAATTTAATTTGGGCATTGATGGGACCAGTTAAAAAGAAGCATCAAAGAAAGCCAAAGCAGTGTCAACACTGCACAGGAGCTCATAAACGAGTTAAAAGCCTGTTGGGGGCGTATACCCGAACAAAATGTAAGGCATCTGATTGAAAGCGTACCAGATAGGCTTATACAGTGCATACAGAGTAAAGGAGGAGGAGGAAGAGGAGGAGGAGTACTAAGCAAAAGAAATAAACCAGAAATCATAACAAAAAATAGTGATATGTAAAGTTTATTTTTTTTTTTTAATTTTGTGTAAATTTTCCTATAAAAATGTTTTTTTCAGTTTAACTTGAATAAAGAATTTTTGTCCGTGTTAAAAGTTTGTACACTATTATTTCATACTTAACTGAAACATAATACCTAAAAACTAAAATTTAAACACTAATTTTTTTCAGACGAAAGCCAAAAAACTTTGTGGGCCCTATTTTGTTTTGAATAGTTTATGTTCACAAAGTTCATTGAGCAGATCTTCCATTCTATTGGCAACATAATTGTCTTTAATGATGAAGCTCATTTCTGGGTAAATGGTGTCGTCAATAAGAAACATTGGCAATTATGGAGCGAAAACAATCCCCAAGCCATTAATGAATCACCATTACATCCATTAGAATTGACTGTTTGATCCGGTTTACGCGCTAGTGGTATCACTGATCTTTATTTCTTTAGAAATAAGGAAGGGGCTACCGCTACGGTTACTGGTGATACCTTTGGTAGAATAATTTGGTCTTATTTCTCAAAATAAGTTAGCCTTATATCAATTTGTCAAGGTGCAATAGAACCTTCTTTTGAGAATTGGCGTTATTTCAATTTTCTAAATTACAATCAGGCCAATTTTTAAAAGTCGACGGGTCACGTGGTGTAAGTGCTGTTCCGACATTCAAAAAGCTCTTGAATAACTCCCCTTTCCCCTCGCCGGCTGGAAAGCACATTGGAGAAAAAATAAAATGGTAAGAAAATTCTTAAAGTTGGGACTTATTTCTATTTGGGGACTTATTTTATTATTTTTTTGGGAATTCATTTCATGCCTTTTTGAGAATTTATTTAATTTTCTAATTGATTGCGGTTTGATTTCATAATGCAATAAAGCCCCAATTTGAGGGTGTTATATTTTGGGCAGTTATTTCACAGAACCCAACTTTTAATACTGGAGCTAAGTATTTAATTTTAATGACAACTTTATTTTTAGTTGCTATTAACTATCAACTTAAAGTATATCTATTACTGAGGCTACATGTTAAGTTATTGGTTTATTCTGGCAAATTATATCAACTCTTGAAGCCTTTATAGACGCCATACGGCCATATTTATTGGAAAAAATATATAGTAAAAAAGTGGACTGATCGAATGAGCTATGTAACTTGTAGCTTCGGCAGATAATCGCCAAAAATCGTATTTGAAAAATAAATGCAATACAATTATCTACCAGATTATAGTAATAAACAATAATAATTCTAACAATATTTCTGTCTGGGTATTTTTATTTCAACTTCTTAAAAAAACACCCGATATTTGAAGTATTGTCCCTCTCTTATTAAATTTTTTTAAACTACCTGTAACTTAAATATCAACTGATTTCCTTTCACGACAAAAATAAGCCCTCAGCTCTTAGACTAAATGATTTATAAATGATTTAATTTTTGTTATTTTTTAAATGTGAAGAAATTGTGTTTGAAATGTAAATCGTGAACTAAAGAACATCTAATAAGAAGGGTAAAGTACCTTACTAGCCTTTATAAGAAAATAAAGCTGACAAACTACTCTTTATTATTTTTTTTGAAATTTAGTATATTTTGTTTTGAAAAAACCCCTCAAAATTTTTTTGAAAGAAGTCCATTTTATTCCTGCAGTCCGAATTTTGTCTGTCAAATTAACGAAAAAAAAACACTTGTTTTTGTAGGTCATTAAATTTAAGCTTACTTTCCTGTTTTTGTTAGTAGTACCCGTGGCATGATGGTTAGTGCGTTGGACTGTCATGCCAGAGGTCTTGGGTTCGATCCCTGCCTATGCCATCTAAAGTTTTTTTCACGGGTACTGCCTCTTGCGAGGAATTGACAAATTCTCCAAGAGTAATTCTTGTCATGAAAAGTGCTTTCTCAAATTGGCCGTTCGGATTCGGCTTAAAACTGTAGGTCCCTTCCATCCCTGACAACAGTACTCGCACACAGGAATGGTTGAGAGTTGTCAGTCACTAGGCCCTAGTTCTCAACGGACTGTTGCGCCACCCGATTTATTTTTATTCCTGTTTTGTTAAATAAAAACAACATCCCGCTGTATGTGACAATACCAAGACCCCTTCCTCTCCCGTCGGTGTGATATTGAGAACGTTAGGCTTGTTTCACACTTTAGGGTTTTGACCGTACGGCAAAAAACCGGACGGCGACATTTTGTAAGAGGCCGTGACCGTATAATATGAAAGCTTATATGCTCTTCTTCGTGCCTCTAACAAAATTTCGCCGTCCGGTTTTTTTGCCGTACGGTCAAAACCGTATGGTGTGAAACAAGCCTCAGGCTTGCCGTACGGCAAAAAACCGAAAGGCGACATTTTGCTACAGACCGTGACCGTATAATATAAAAGCGTATATATGCTCTTCTTCGCGCCTCTAACAAAATGTCCCGTCCGGTTTTTTTACCGTACGGTCAAAACTGTATAGTGTGAAACAAGCCTTAAGGCCCAACTATAATAGGCATAAGCAAACATAAGCTTATGTCAAAAACCCAACGAAAATTCACTTAAGTTTGTGAAATTACTGCGGATAGCCATAATGCAATTTTGCTCACGTATCTACATGTCAAAACAATAAACAAATAATTAACACAGAATGACAATATATAGATATTCATGCAAAAACACTCTATACGAAGATATAAATCCTTCGTACGTATCACCCTCCAAAACCCATTTGTTTACATTGTTGTATTTGTAATGTGAAAGAATTCAACAAAAAGAAAAATTGACGTGTTTCCACGCATACATAGAAAAAACTAATGAGTTTTTTGGTGAAATTTCATAAATTAGAGGAGAATTGACACGCACACTATGAATAAGTTTATGAGGCTGATTTCTGGTTATGATAAACATTCTGAGAGAAATTATATCTGCAGTGGAGTTGGCCTGTGTGTATTTGATCAAAACTGTCAGACTTACTTATGCGGCGAGCGACTGGGATCGCTCTTGCTTAAGTTTGCTTAAGTTAACGAAATCGAGAAAAATTGAACGAAACGGAGCTAGACTCCATTATGGTCACTCGTATTAGATTCTTTGTATTCGCACGTTTACTTATGCGCGCATATGCTAGCTTATGCCTATTATAGTTGGGCCTTTAGGATTGAAATATTTTCTGGATCGTTTTCAAATTTGCATTTGTAAATTTCTGGACTTATTTCCAATTTGCATTTCAATTCTGGTCTGACGCACTTTCCAACGTTTCTTGTTTTCATTTTTCTATTTTTGGCATCAAAATTTTCTAGTGGTTTATTCCAAGAAAAAATATGTCTAAAGTAATTTGTGAATTTTAAAGAGAAATGGACCTTCAATTGATTTTTTAAGTTTTGGTAAAACAACTTACTTGGCATCGGTATCAAAAAATATCAACCCCGGGAAATTTAACTATTCCCTTATTAAATTCTAAAATATTTCAAACAAATATTTTGTTACTCATTTTCTTGAGGAGTTTTTATTTAATTTAAGTTAAGCCCTCTTTCATGTTTGCTCAAACCAAATGGCAAAAGTTGAAAAAAAAAATATTGTTTTGATTGTTTCGCTTGAAAATGTAGGTTTTAAAAACAAAATTAGTTGCGCAAGTTCAATTTTGTAACTGCAACGGTTTTTGAAATATTTTGCTTTAGTTTGGGCTTCCAAAATCTTAAAAATGGGAAATTCTAAAATGTTAGTTAGTGAAATTTGTAATTAACTTCAATTCGATGAAACCTCCAAAACCCCGATTTTGTGCTCAACTAACTATAATAATAATTTATACCACTCACTTCAGACTAATTTTAGCCGAAAAATCAGACTTATTTTACTTAAAAACCATGAGGGCTATAAAAATGTGTGTTGTATTTGAACTTATAAGCATTTTATTAGCTTTAATTAGAATAAATTGTTTTTTTTTTTTTGCTTAGAGTTTCATTCAAGGATGACGTCATCAATCGCCAACTCATTTACCTAACCTTCATTCAAGGAAAGTGACGGTATTGGGATCGGGTGGAAATGCTTTATTTTAAAATACTGTATAATCAACATTCAGTATGATACTGTATGGTAATAATGCCTTTGGTTAATATTCTGTGGGGTTGGGGTCGAAGTACTGTATGGATCATAATACTGTATTTAAAATACTGTATCTCAAAAAAATGTATTTCAAAATACTGTATGTACAAAATACTGTAGGATCAAAATACTGCATCTCAAAATTCTGTATTTCAAAATTCTGTATATCAAAATTCTGTATTTCAAAATGCTGCAAATAAGGCTAAAATATAAAAATCGTTTTGATAATGTTAAAATTGCACCAAACTTATTGATCTGTCAAAACTTCCAGTATTATACAGTATTATTATTGTATTTTAAATGTACAGTATTTTTAAATACAGAATATTAACCATACAGTATTATGACCATACAGTATCGTACGGTATCATTTAGAATTTTGACCCGCTCCCTATTCTGTATTTCAAAATAAGAACTGTAAATTAAAATTACTGTATCTCAAAATGCTGTATTGTCAAAATACTGAATAGTATATCATAATACTGTCTAATACTGTAAGTTTTGACAGATCAATTAATTTGGTGCAATTGTTGATTATGATGGAAACAAGTCATGTAAAAATGTGACAGAGATACAAACAATTAAGAAGGAGAAAGAGAAATTAAGAAGAAGATACGATTTATTTTGTTTTTATTAATTCAAAGACTTATGAGTTATCCTAGGTGCATATGTTATTGAAAAATTATTATGATGTATTCTTTAAAAAAATATTCTGTTTTCGAAATTCTGTATTTTAAAATGCTGTAAATTGACTGAAAAATAAAAATTGTTTTGATAATGTTAAAAAGTGCGTATACTTTTTTACATTATTTAAACGATCTTTTTTTCAGCCTAATTACAGTATTTTGAAATACAGAGTTTTGATACACAGAATTTTGAAATACAGAATTATAAGTTACAGTTTATCATACAGTATTTTGAAATTCTGAGTTATGATATATACCAGTATTTTAAATACAGTATTTTGACCCCAACCCGACGGTATTTATAATTGGCCGAGATGCAAAATTTTGCAAAACCACTAGCAGAAGAAAAATCCATTTATACATAAGTCATCAACTTTAGTAAACGATTCTAAAAAAATCTCTTTAATAATAATAAATACCTGGTGTTGGTATAACGGCATAATAATGTTCAAATTTTTAAACCAATTTCAACATTGAATCAGTAATCCCGTCGGGCTTCTAAAACAGATTTCTTCTTTAATGGCATACAATAGGTATACAAACTTAAATATCAAAATACTTATCTTAAGGTATGTACCAACATAATTAAATCAAAAGCTTGAAATTTCTTTATCAATTTGAATTAATTCGAGTAAGTATCTAATATTCCAAAAAAACTCATTAATAAATAAATAAAAATGCTAGCGCCCATTCTTCTCAAACCCGTCCAATTAAACAAAACATCTATACCTACCTATTTACAAAACAAATATACCTTGTTACCTTAAAAACAGAAATTATAATAACCTGTCAGTGACGAACTGCAAAAACATGAACAATTGATTATTCACAAATTCAAAATGTCAACAAAAATGTTCATCGGAAGGTTGGTAGATACAAGAAACATAATTCTTATATAGGTAATTTTGTTCCAAAGGAAACATCCGGAGAAAGACGCTTCTAATGAAACAATATACCTACGCAATTAATTATATTGGATTCACAAGAACAAGAAATCTAAAAAGTCTAATTATGGTTGACTTTGTGTGATTGCAATGGTACGACGCGACGCAAGGGGAAACAGCAAACAGCAGTGCCACATAAAAGTAAAGTAAACATATTAATGGTCGATAGGTACATACATAGTTGTTACGTTAGTAATGAATTCAGTAACGCGTCAACGTCTACGATTGAACAAATTAAAAATCCCCCCTTTACCCATTCAATCAGCTAAAGCAAACTCAAACTCAAGCTCAACTAAAAACGCACACAAAAAGCACTGATTTCGCGCCATCGACAAATTTAATTCCCCACAAATACACAAAATTTCAAATGAATCTGACTTAATTGAAGCACAACAACGTTTAACGTGCAACAAACAGAGATGGGAAATGTAAGTTTCAAGTTTCCCCATTTTTATGTTTTATTTTTTGAAAAAGGTTTCTTTTTTACCGCAATGCGTGGGAGAGACAAACAATACACGGAAGTCTCTTTTACGCATTAACCACAATTTGATTTCAAACAGCCATTGCTGCGCATTCCACTGTTGGTTGTTGTTGTTGTTGATCTGCTTTAAAATGCAGGAGAGTGAGAGAGAAATCAACAATGGAGGAATGTGCCCTTTCGAATGTAAACGGATTGGTAGAATGGTTTGTTTTATTTTGTGTGTCCCTCGAAGGGGAAATGGATGAATTGCGGTTTTTGATGTGGTTTCTAATCATGATTCACGATTAATGGCCGACGGAAATGAATTTGTATTGTGTTCAGTTGAATGAATTAGGGAATGAATTTATTTTAATTCAGGAATGAATTGAATTGAATTCGTTTTGGATTGGATTGTGGATTGAAATTTTGTTGTGTTCTTTGAATTGAATTTGAATTAACAGAAATGCGGCGATTTGGGGCGAATTGAGCGAAATGGTATTTAAGAGAGGGGAGATTATTTTTGGAGTAGAGATGATTTTAATGTTGGCATTGGCAGCAATCAGAGAATAATCATGATTAAGTTATTTTTTTGAAAAATAGTTCACATAATGTGTTTGTATTTGGGTGCAGGTGTTTTAAAAAAAAAATCGAAATTTTGAAGAAAAAAATGAAAAATGAACATTGCGATATACAATAAAGAAGGCTGTCCGATTTCATAAACAAACACTAAAATCACTTTTATCTAAAAGCTTTTTAAATTTTATCAGGACTTTAAATTTTTTCGGTTTCACCAAGCTTGAAATGGGAAATTTCAGGGATATTTGTGTTAAAATAGAGTTCTCCTTCTCTTCACAACCCTGTAAAAATAAAACCCCTTTTCTCTTCCTATTAAGCGAATTGTGTGAGAAAAAATAAGAAAGCATTATATGTTGAAATAAATGACAAGAATCGCAAAATACAACAATGTAAACTTCTTCAAAATCAAAAATGTGTGTCGTTCAAAATGAAAATATGAAAATCTTCTTCAGATGAAGATGACCAATCTAATATTCTAATGAAAAATTCAAATCATAAAAATGATATTATAAATGCAATGTTGAATTCATTCTGTATCTACAAGTATTGAGAACACAAATTTTACAAAACAAAACATCAGCTGTCAATCTGTCATATTAATTTTTTAATGACACTTTTAAAATTTAATGAGCCAAAAATGGGCATTTAGTTTTAAAAGGTGTTTAAAAGCTTGTTTACGTTTAAAAACGCTTGGTGAAACCGAAATATCCCATTTTACAGTTTAAAATCATGTTAAATGTAAAAAAGCTGTTTATGAAATTGGGCAGAGAAGAAGATTTTCGGTTTGTCTTACAATCCATTAAATCGGTGTAAATGTCGGTGAATTTTGAAGAATTGAAAATTAGTAGCTAAGAAATTTTGTAGGTAATAGTTACTGTCCATAGTTCAAAATATTGAACTGTTGGTTGTTTTTCTTCCTTTCTACGTCAACAAACCAAAAAATTATTTGGTAAATTATTAAATTATTTGCTCCCGGCGTTTTGCGATAGGTGGCTATAACGGGAAGAAGCGCTCGAAATAAGCAAATCGCAGCAGATGCGAGGCAGTTAGATTGGACCTCCGTTAATATAGCCCCACTCAAACAATTAGCGATTTTTGATGCATTCTTAAGTTGCCTTCGCTTGAAAATGTCAGTTTACGAGCCGAATTCTCGCCAATTGCGGGAGGTTCTAAAACTGCTGCTTTGTCTCGTCAAATGCCGCCAAGTATTCGTATGATGAGGAGGCTATTTGTAAGAGAACGTGCCATGAGTAGTTTCAACTCTTCAACATCAACAGTTTTGATTTTAATGTGGAAGACCGGCATATTGGCGGAAGAGAGACATTTTTCGAAGATGCAGAATTGGAGAAATTACTGAGTCTTTCCATTCAAGAAGAATTGGAAATTCCATTGACAGTGACATAGCAAACGATTTCAAGACGTCTCAATCAATCCTGGGAATTATTCAGCAAGAAGGAAGTTATGTTTTGTATGATTTGCGAAACCAAGGGACATTGAACGCCGCCGTTCAATGGCGTATCCAGAGGGGGGGGGTCAAAGGGGGCATGATTTGTTAGTAATTTAACGATGTTTACCAAAAAGCGGTTTGCTGTTAAAAACAATTAGAATCTTTGTTTTCATAAGATCTTTTCTGAGAGATAGAGCAAATATTATATCATAATATTCAAGTTCTTAATTTCAAAATTGATGTTCTATATAAAATACAAATACTTTTAAGGTCTTAAAAAATTAAAGAAATCTACTTTTTTAAGTGAATTTGCTGTGGATGCTCTAGAACTCAGATTTAAACACTAATTTCAAGAATATAAATGTCCCAAATACTGCAAAAGTGACACTTCCGTTAAATAAATGGCTAATTGAAAAACAATGAACGTATAATATCTATTAATTTAATATAAAAGCTTTGAATCTCTCGAGAACTGAAGTGAAAATAGATTCTGCAACGTGTAGTTTGTGAGTGCCACACTAAAGTTTCTTCCCAACTTATTTGTTTACCTTAATTTATTTTTAATTTTTTAGAATTTGTCTTCTAGCATCAGCTCCAATCTACGATTATAAAAATAGACTCCCGAAAATTGAGTTCGAAAATAATTTGGTAAAGTTAAAATCACGGAATGCCTACTTTAACTTTTAGCAATTTGCTAAACCCATATATAACATCTGTATAATTATTCTTATAAGAGCTGATGGATGGAATGGTCCAGTCAACAGTCGGAAATTCATAGGTCCGTTTAGGCGTTTTTGCTTTGTTTATTTTTACGAACTGTCACTTTTTAGACATGTTTATAGATGCTAAATATTTAGCAAATTGATAACTAGTAAATTGTTAAACCCTGAAAAATCGGCACTTTTTGACATTACCAACGCGACTTTTCTCTTTAGACTAATTTAACACCTTTTTTAAATATCTACAGAATTTTTTTCCTACAGAATTGTGTTTCTATAGAATTTTGAAAAACAGAATTTTGATAAACAGTATTTTAATTACAGTATTTTGACCCATACAGAATTTCGATGCCAACGCTATACATTTATTTCGGCTATCGAACATAACAACCAGACAATTTTTAATGAAACAAATTAAATTTGAATTTTATGTGATATAACACAGTAATTCAAAAATGTCATCTATTCTTGTGTGTATATAGGTACTTGTTATGAAATGAAGCAGGAATGCAGAAGATCCAAATATATCTTATTTAAGAAGAAATTTTCTTAGGACTTAAAAAAAAAAACCTTTGGAGAATTTGTCAATTCTTCAAAATACGCACAGTTTGGAATTTTAAATTCAGAGCTCTACACTCTAAAATCAATCTAGTCTGTTTCAAACTTTTTTTAAATCTATGGTGGTTACCTTTTCTTGTGCATATATGATTTTCCAATAAGTGGTTTCTTTTTGATATTGAAACAAATGAGTATTTTTTAAGACAAATCAATTTATGTTAATAATGGAAAACTCCATCCCTGACAACAGTACTCATACACAGGAATGGTTGAGAGTTGTAAGTCACTAGGCAATAGTTCTCCAATTCCAATTTATTTATTTTAATGGAAAACTATATCAGCCAAATAGATCTTAAAGATCTTGAATCGATTGTGGAGAATTGGCATAGACCTAATCTTTAATTTGGCCCAAAGAAAAAAGTCTAAAGCTGTCACGGTCAGACATTTTTTCCTGTAAGATGAACTGATACTGCAAAATGTTCGCAAGTTGTTGTGTACTTACTTACTTACTTAAGGTGGCGCTACAGTCCGGGGCGGACCTGGGCCTCAACCAACATGCGTCTCCAGCCAGCTCGGTCCCTAGCTAGCTGTCTTCAGTTTCGCACGCCAAGTTGGTTGAGGTCCTCACCCTCATTTAAGCCGTTGGACTTTTATTCTGCTAACTAGGTCAGTGTCGCTGTACAGCCCGTACAGTTCGTCGTTATATCTTCTCCTTCATTCTCCATCTATGCATACGGGACCAAAAATCACCTGAAGAATTTTTCTCTCGAAGCATCCTAAGACGCTCTCATCTTTCTTTGACAGGGTCCAGGCCTCAGCGCCATAAATGAGAACCGGGATGATGAGTGTTTTATAGATGGTGATTTTAGATGCTCGAGAGAGGACTTTACTTCTCAATTGCCTTCTAAGTCCAAAGAAGCAGCGATTTGCAAGAGTTATTCTTCGTTTGATTTCAGCGCTGGTTTCGTTGTCTGAATTTATAGCGGTGCCTAGGTAGACAAAGTCCTTAACTACCTCAAAGTTATAGCTGTCCATGCTGACATTTTGTCCAAGATATCGTCGTTCAATGTCCTTTTTTGATGACAACATATACTTGATCTTGCCCTCATTGACCACTAAACACATCTCCTTCGCTTCCGTCGCAATGCTCAAAAACGCTCCACTGACATCAAGCTTTGATCTTAAAATTATGTCAATATCATCTGCGTATCCGAGTAATTGGATGGACCTTTGGAAGATTGTGAATTTAGTGTTGACGGTTGAGTTTTGCACAATTCTTTCCAGAACGATGTTGAAGAAGTCGCATGACAGTGCATATCCACCTTGTCTAAAACCTTTTTTTGACATCAAATGCATTGGTGAAGTTGTTGTGTATTGAATTTAAATTTTAATGCGTTTTTGAAGAGTGAATCGTTCCATATTTAATAATGACTTAGTTCACCTCAAAAATGTAAGCTGTAAGAGGGCTTTTCAAAATGAAACTTCTTATTGGAAAACTGTATACATATAAATCGTATACAACAAACTTCTAACAATTTGATTTATACTTTGAATAAGAAAAAAAATATTATTATTTAAACAACATTTATTCATAAACTTAACGGAAAGTTTCTATCCCTTTTTATTTTCCACTCAAAAAGTTAAAAACATTCCCATATTTGTTGTATCTTTGTATAAAGGAATCACATTGTATAGGTAGTTTAATGATCAACTTGTAAACATATTTATTCTTTATTTAAACTTATATAGCGAGAAACCCATATTAGTTAACACCTTCATCTCAACAATCCTAATCAATTTTACCAACAAATGTTTAAAAACCTAAATCTTCCATCAACCGTTAAAATTGAGTTAAATTAGATGGAGATAGATATATACATTTCAATTAACACATAAGTGTATTGGATATATTTAATATTTATAAAACTATATTGTATAAGTAATACAAAGTATCTAACAGATTGCTTAATTCAATATATACCTAAAAGATAAATTTTTAACCTTCAAATAAGAATGAAACTCAATCAAACACTAATTGACGAGTTAGGTACCTACCAACGCGAACGATCCTCTCAAAATAAGACTCATGATGTTAACAAAACTCGTTTACCTATATGAAGCGACAAACAGAGTTGGTCACCTATTAACAGAGGCTTGATAATTGGACATGAACCTAAAGGCCAATCGAAAATTATTTAGAAATCAAGTTTTATACAAAAATTGCGTTTCAATTAATTCAAAGAAGAAAACAAAAACTTAATAAAGCGATTGATACGAGTATAGAGGAATACCTATTTTACCTGAGGCAAAACTGCGTGTTGCAATTTTAGTTGTGTTATTTTTCCTAGGCATAAAGATAGATTTACCACTTATAGTCCATGTTTTTAAGAGATTGCGTGAGTTCGCAACATTTATTATTAAAGCTCGATCATTATAAGTCAATTTCCGTATATCGAACCGTATACTATGATCAATGATAAAATTTATGAGGCTAATCTTAGTTTTCGATGCTTATAATATTATTCATAGGTATGGTAGATACGAGTAATATAGGTACATATACCTATTCGTTGATGCGTGCTATTGAGTTAATTGCTAGATCAACAACAGTAGTTAAGTAGGTAGGTACATATATGTAGGTATTTGAAATTTGTTCAAAAAAAACCATTAGGTGAATATTTACTTCACGGTTATTTGAATTCGATCAATCGATAAAATTAAATTAATGAATATTTAAAAATAAAAACATTTCATTTTGTATATTTTGTTGTATTTAGAAATGTAATTCTAATATTTTGTGTAGATACAAGAAATTTAGTGTTTTATAATTGCCTTAATTTTTTAAATGTTTTATTTTTTTGAACATAAGGCTTTATTGTAAAATTCAAATGGATTTATCCATTTCATATAAAGGGTGTTTTATTAAGAGGTATAGAACTTTTACATGAAATAAGACAGAGATGTTTTTTTGTTTAAATTAACATGAAATTAACTTTATTCTAGCATATGACCACCATGGCTGTCTCGTACGTAGTCTAATTTGGAGGTATAAAATTGATGACTTTTTCCAACATTTGTGAACGTATATCGGCAATAAAGCGGTAAATGTTGCCCTCTGAGTGGTCAAACGTTTAAGGCTCATCGGAGTAGACTAGCGACATCATATATGCCCACAGAAAATAGTCAATCGGCGTTAAATCACAATTTGTACAATGTACTTGTTTTTTGAAGGCCAATTTACAGGTGCTTAAAGCGAAACTTTGTATGGTAACCAAAGGTTCCATGATTTGTTTATTGGCCTATTCATTCAACCAAAAGTGAAAAAAATTGTTTAGAAAAGTTGTGATCAACGTCAACCTTGTTTTGAGCTAATTCACCGAATCTACGCTTTGTTAGTTGATCCTGTGGCTTCAATTCTTGACATTCCAAACCAAACTAAAAATAAATCATTAGACAGCTGATAAAAACTTGCAAACTTAAAGTTATATGCCTCTAAAAAAACACCCGTTTTGTACATATCTAAAAAATCACAAATTATTCGCGATTATTTTATTGTATGAATAAAATAAAAATATATTTTCCCAGAATTTATGTACAAATCAAAAATAAGAAATCAAAGACTTTGGCCCTGGCTTGATTTTACGACTTTTCTATTTGTTATATCCAAAAATGATAAAAAATTTGCAAGCTACCCAAAAATTTGGCTTTGAAGTGATGATAGCATAGCTTATGTTATCTATTTACTCGTATAGAAACATTTTGTATCTACTTACAGACAATTTAGTAGTTTTACAGTACCAAAACTTTTGTTTAACATTGAAGTTACAAAGAAAAATAGATGTGATAACTGTTCCAAAAAAATCAACACTTTTAAAATTTGTACGATAAATATAAGTGAAAAATTTTAGAAGAAGTGTTTTACGAAGAATTTAGTTTGATACATTAAGTGCGTTTTGTTCGCATTCCATATATAGTAAAGTAAGAAATTGCCAACAAAACGATCCGCAGTAGTCCGGTTTTTATATTTGAAAGTTGATACAACTACCTGAATCGAGTTGAAATGAGCTTGATTCGCCTCGATTCCGGTCGGGGATCGGAGTCGAGTCAAAATTTGTTTAGAAAAATCTGTGTGGAGGAGTTATTTTTACAGAGAATGCGTTATGGTCTGTTTATTTGCATGTTTGTGTACAAAAAACATAGTTTTGTTTTAATCAAATTAAAAAAAAATTGCACATGGAGTAGGTAGCATATTCTTATATGGTGCTGAACTATTCAGTTTTTCATTGTTTCACACGAATCAAACTATCTCACTTGCACTTCATAAGAACATCGAAACAACATTTGCATTTTAGAAAGTGCTGTCAAATTTAATCATTTTTAAATCTTCTTGTGCGGTGGAAACAACAAAAAGATTTATCTAAACTGAGATAAACCTTTGGTGGAAACATAGCAAAATTTAATTATCTTTTCTATTGTTTTCTCTTGCAAAATAAGCCCAGTTAGTCCATTTCCATTAACAAAACTAAATAATATCAACAGTAACAGATTGATTTTTTCCCCAATGAAAAACACATGATTTCAAATGCACAACTACTCAACGAACACAGCCATCGAGATACAAATGCAATATCAATCGTACCAACGTTTGAGAACGAAATCACATAAGATCCATTCGAGACTCGTTTAAATGTCAAAAACCCATCCGTAGTAAGATTCTACTCTAACTTTTATCGGTGTTATTCATACTATGGATATTGTTTTTGTTATTCGTGTAAAATCCTACTATACTATGGATATATTTTCCAACAAAACACGGGTATTTTTGTGCTAAATTTGTTTATAATAAAAATGTACGGGTTTATAGAATAAAAAAAATCAGTATTCTTCAAAAACTTTGTACGTGTTTTTGTTTGTGTGTGGTTTTCAATAAGAAATAAAACTCACATAGTTAAATGTTATGATTAAGAATTTAGCTTTATTATAAAGATAAGCGTTTACTATTATGTTTCAAAAATGATTTCGGCCAAGTGGCTGCTTCGGCTGGCTCAAATAAATTCTTTGCAGCACACGCCGAGTATTCTCTTTCAAGGAACTAATCGTCTCGGGCTTCGTAGACAAGTGACTTCACATAACTCTACAAATAAACCACATTCCAAAAAAACACCCGTTATATTATTGCTTTTATTATGATTTTCGGAGTTAAAAACTTCCAAATATTAAGAAAGTTCTCACCAGTTATATTTTCGAGCATTTTGTATAAATAAAATAGGCTCGTATATGCGACCCAAACTGAAAAGATGTACAGAACATTAAAAACAACATATTGTGTGAGATAACAAAAAGTTTGAAGTCAATATCTTTCTTTGTTCTCAATATACTTGAGTCGCAAAGTATTTTATTCGTCGTTTAGTTGTTTTGGGAAGTTCTGTTTTTTTTTAATGTTGTCAATTGAAGTTTTCTAAAAAAAATTACCAAAAGTTATAACAACAAAATATCATTAAATATTTGATTTCAAAATCTGTTTTTGTTTACGAGAAATTTTAGTCGAAAACTTATTTGTAGCAATTGGATTTTTTAAAGCTTTTAATTTCTTCTAAAAAAATTTCGGTTGACTTTTCTTAAAAATTATCTTAAGAACGATATTTAAAAAGAAATGCTTTTGAAGTCAATACTCTTATTTGTTCTCAAGATATTCAAGTAAAATTTTATTAAATTTAAGAAACAATGTTTTTTTATAAGATAGGATTGGTTTGAAGGCAATGTCTTTAATTATTGACGGGTCGAAAATATTTTTTTTTTAATTTATAATAGATTTTTCTAAAAATGTTACCAAACGGCAAAAGCGTTATTCTTTGACGCAAAAAATTATTTTGGGGGTGATATCAATTTTTCTTCACTTCACAAATATTCACAGTGACAAATATTTTGTTTTATATTTTTAATTTTTATTTGTATTGATTTTTTTGAATTAATATAAATTTGGTTTCAAGGACCAAGTAGGTAACTTATAGATTTAAGGGACCTTGAAACGTCGAGAAATGTCAAATTTTTTAATTCGACAAATCAGAGCGATTGTAATAACTTCCTATATGGGAAGTTTAAAATGTCGATACAAAATGAGAATTTTGTTTGACTTTCCTCACTATTTTTTACGATATTTTCTTTTTTCCTAATCAGTTGAGACATTCTCGAGTTTTTACCAGAAATATTCCAGGTAATTATAGAACATGTCTTTTATTTATTTTTATTTTTAGATAAAAAAATATTGTTTTTTTTTTTAAATGTAAACGGCTTTAAATTTAAGATGCCTATCAAATATAGGGTCAACTTTCCATTACCGCAGCACGAATTTCGACACGCGTTTTTTTTTATTTGATAGATATGTAGGTATGCACAAATAAATAATAATTATAGCAATTTTAGAGCGAGGGTACATTTATTTCTATTTTAAATTAATTTTCAAAGTTGACTTTTTTACATACAAAACACGCAAAAATGGTTGATTTTGACATTTCTTCGCTGTTTTTTGTTCAGTGCTGCCATACTTGTTTTTTTTTGTTGGGGATTTCTTTGTTTTTAGTGCTCAAATGCGAAAAGTACTTTGCAATACCCAAACTCGCACCCACCCCAAATCCTATAGTGATTCCAAGCAGGGGGGTTGCTTGGATACTCTTAGTATACCGTAGTATCAATTAAAAAAAACTTGTTTTAGGCTCAAAAAACGCAATACAAAAAAAGTAGGGTTAAGTCCGAAAAAGAAAATATTTTTTTTATGACTTAACGGTGTTTCCTCGCCTTAAAATTTAAAACATGTTCAATTGAGACCCCTACCTAACTGTACACAAAAATCAGAACGAAATTCGTGGTGCGGTAATCGAAAGTCGCCCCCAAATATATTTTGTTTTTATTCTTTAAGATTTTTTCCACCCAATTCGTAATAATAATTTAGAAAATTTTTGATTTGCAAAACAATTTAGACTAAAAATAGTCTCAGAATTGCTAAAATCAATTTTTTTAAAGTTTTGTCCAGGAAAATAAGATAAGACAATGGCCTTCCTTTGAAAAAATTCCGACAGAGCTTCATTTTGACACTTTGATCTTAACACTCCTTAAAAAGCCAATTTATTTTGGACCGGACCAACAAGTTTTAAAGAGAATGAGAGGAGATAGACTTCTCAACCCCTAATTAATTAAATTAAAAGGATATGGTACCTACCAACCTATGTAATACAGTGCATTCTCGATTATCGCAACTAATTAAAACAAGGGTGGTTGCAATGACCGGGTTGTTGCAATAACCGAGTAAATATTTTGTTGTAGGTTTCTTCATTCGAAATGGATTCGTTGACGGAAATTTCATTGAATTGACCGCGTGTTCATTGATATTTTGAGCTCGAACTGTACTCAAAGGTAGCTCATCCTTATCTTCCCAATCATTATGAGAGGCCCTCAACACATTCCAACATTTTTTTATTGGATCTGTCTGCAATCCATTCCATGCGTTGGATAGAAGGCAAATTGCACTTCGAAGGTTTAATGCTTTAATTTTTAATTCAAGGTCTGATCCCTCACATCCAACTAAGAACGCTAATAGACTTTTTTTGTAGTGCGATTTTGTTAAATTTATAAAGCTCTGGCCTGAAGAATAGCAATTCAATTTGCCGGAAAACACATAGATAAGTTGCACTTATCGAGTCAATTTTTTTTAAGAGTTGCGATTACCGCGTCAATAATGATAAAAATTCAGCTGTTGCAAAAATCGAGGAGTTGCGTGAATCGAGAGTTGCGTTAATCGAGAACGTACTGTATATGAATGAAAGCCCATTATGAAAGTAAGTAGATATAGATACCCACAACCCATCTAGGTTTATAGATTTAAACAATATACCTACCTATAAAAAGTATCCTTAGTGGGAATATACATACATATTTGTATTCACCTCTACCTCATCTTAAACTATTCCAACATCTGGATTTTAAAATTATTACCTAACAATCTTTCTGCCTGTTTAGATAGATATGAATACCTATAGTGTAGTGATACCGTAGGCACTTAGATACATATGTATGTTCAAAAATAAAGTTGTCGGCTCTGATTGAATCAAAAATATATCTAAATAAACGTTCCTACATGCCTACTATTATAAAGGCATATAGGTACTACATACTTATAAGTATCTATCTATATATGTATATATCTATAAATATATATCCACTCGCACTAAATAAATTGTATCTGCATCAGCCAGCCACTCCAAGTGCCTGCCAAATGTATCAAAAACAATTGATTTTTTCTTTCAAACACAGTTAACTCAATAAGAGAACGATATCGTTCCAACAACAAAAATCAATCTAAAACAAAACCAAAAACAAAAAACAAAGAAAGTGTATCTAAAAGATTCACTTATTCAATTACCGTTTGTTTACTTTGAATGATGAAAATGAAGCGTTTGCCTTTTGACGCGCCCAATTGTATACATAAATGCGTTACTGAGATACACAACACATACTCGAAGTTCGTCGTATACTTAACATCTCCCCTTCGAAATCAGTCATTATTACAATCCCATCTCACTCTCTCTCTCTCTCAGCAAGCCAACTCCTATGAAAAACCCACACATTACAGCCAGAAAGACAAAGAAAGAAGATAGACAAAATGAAGTGACATAGTGCAAGGGAAAAACAAACAAACAAACAGGCGTTCGCTCCTCGCTCTCAGAACTTAATTGAGTTGTGAGAGGAACTGTGTTCATTTACAATTTGTGTTTATGTATTCATCGACTTTGAACAGAAGGAGAAAGAGCGAGACAACATGCTGTTTAGGGATGGCCCGCAAAATGACACGCCCCTCAACCATTCACCAACACACGCGAACAATCGTATATGGATTAGGCAATCGGACGATCATGGCGCATGTGTGCGTCGACTTAATAGAGATATACATGTCACCGACACATTCCCAACTCACATCCCTCAATTCCCCCCTATCGGTATACGCTTGCGCTCTTATTCTTCTTGCTGTTCTTGTTTCCTTCTTCTTGCCGTTGCCTGCCTACCATTATTCCATTTTCATTTTCAACTTCTTGTTTTTCGAAACGAAATCCAGTCGTCCTCGTAGAGTTCTCACTCAATCGACTGTCAGATTACAGGTGACAACTGACTGTGTCACACACGTCAAGCAGCTAAGATATTCGGCTTTCGTTCGGTTTTTCTTCTTCTTCTTCGGTTTTGTGCGGGTTTTTCTTGTGTTGTCTTCAATTGTTTTTTTAGTAGGTATAGTTTCTCGCTCTATCCTTTTTGCTCGCCATCTGTATACTGTACACTGTACTCCTCCCTGCCAGTGCGCTTACCGTCTCTACTATATCTTGTGTGTGCCATAATTTTCAATTACCACCATAACAGTTCTATTAGTTGTTGGTTGGTTTGTGACGACTTCGCCGCGCCACCACCGACACCGAGGCCAAGGAGGACTCAACACTGCCGATAAGGAGCTATGATTAGTTAATTTAGTTTATGCACTCGCAGCGAACAGACGTCTGTCATCCATCAAACTCGCGCGTCAACGTCAACCATCATATAGAATTTCAAATCTTGTTTTTGACATTTCGAACAAGTGTCGTCGTTATTATTATGCGATGCAAAAAGTGACAAGTGTGAATCATAAATAAAATATCTTTGTGATTTTTAAACAAATTTATCTATCAAATAAAATTCGAACTTAAGTTCGAAAATATTGAAAACATTTTAAACAAATTTTCGAAATAAATATTTCCAAAAAATAAAACAGTGTTTTGTATAATTTTTGAGTGTGTTTGAAATTTTTGTGATTTTTTGGAACAAGCAATGGCCCTTGAGGATCGTTGTAGTCCACAGAGTGCCCCAAGTCCACCCGGTGCCCCACATTCACCTCAAAGTACCTCATCACCTCCAATGCACGTTTTAGACATGAGCCTCTCACAGAATCATCTTCTCCATCATCATCATCATCACCAACACGGCATGACAATGGCTGCCATTCATCATGCGGCCATGAATCCACTGCTCCGATATCCGATCAGTCCTTGTGAGGGAAGTTTGCATGACTCCAACACAAATGACCAATCATCACCGCTGCGTCATCAAATCAAAGAGGAAGAAACAGACTCCATCATGGGTGACGAGGACAACGAACAGGACATCAGTGTGACCGACGATGACGATGATCTATCTCAACATCGATCATCAGCAGCTCCAATGCCAGCGATAACGTTCTCGATCAGCAACATCCTCAGCGATCGCTTTGGTCATCCACAGAAGCTACCTTCAACTTCAACACCAGTGTCGCACAAGAAAGAACAGCATCAGACCAGTCCGGTGAGTGGGAACAACATTTTCCGGCCGTTTGAAGGCGTTCGAGTTCCCGAAAGATCTGCATTCACCCGCTTAACTCCACCCGCTGATGTCTTGGACTTCAGCCGGCAGCAACATCAACAGCAACAAGCAGCTGCCGCCGCTGCAGCAATGATGCTGGAACGGGCGAGTTTCCTTAACTACTTCAACCCAGTCGCCTATCCACGAATCCATGAGGAGATTATGCGACGAAGTGCTAAGCCACCGACAACGGCGGCGGTGGGGGCGATGTCATCAGGGTCATCAGCACTTCCTGAAAAAATGCCACCCCTCGGTAGCCTCTGCAAGGCAGTCTCTCAAATTGGACAACCGCAGCAGTTGTCATCACCGTCGTCGCCAGCAGTGTTACAACACTCATCATCATCGACACAATCATGCATGTCAAGTCCACCACCAGCATCGAATATGTCATGCACTTCCTCGGGATCTTCGTCGTCGTCATCCTCGTCAATTGCATCATCAGGAATTGGTTCGTCATCTTCGAATACATCATCATCATCATCACGAAAATGCAATAGCCCCCAACCAATTCCTCCACCATCGGTTGTGAGTCGTGATTCTGGAATGGAATCTTCAGACGATACTCGCTCCGAGTCCGGTTCGACAAAAGACGAAAACGGACAAATGTGGCCAGCTTGGGTGTATTGCACACGATACAGTGATCGTCCTAGTTCAGGTTAGTAGATGTTTTTTGTTTGTTCTTATTTTAAACTTAAATTAGAAAAAATAAACTTTCAATACCTGAAATATCTTCGGGGCAGTGCTTGACAATTATTTTCAAAAAAAGATTAGTTCTGTAAAAGTTGGGAAATTTTGTTAAAATTGGGAAATTTAATTAGATATTGTGAATTGGGAAATTTAATTAAATATTGTGAAATGTTTGTCTACAAAATTCATAACCAGGAACCATCCTCTTTATATTTCAACTAAGTAGGTAAATGGGAATTAATCTCGAAGATTATAGGCTTTTTAGACCAGTTTAGACCAATTCGGTAATTTTTCATATATTTCTGAAATAGTTAAGTAATCCAACAGTCCAACTAATTTGAAAACAAAATGTCACCAAATCTGCTGAAAAAATGTCAAACATCTACTGACATATTGTTAATGAAAAATTAAAAAAAGAAAAAAGTAAAGGACTAAGAACGTAATCAAGTGGAACTCCAGCATTTCTCGCTGTTTATGGTCTTAGGTCAAAAAATAAATAGAAATTTTTACCGAAACTCATTTATTTCCTTATTGACAGCAGTTTCGACCAATTCGGTAATTTTTCATAAATTTCTGAAATATTTGACAAATCCAGCAATCCAACTAATATTCAAAATAAAATGACACCAAATCTGCTGAAAAAAGCTCACAGCAATTTCCTTCCAGAGACATATTGTTAATGAAAAAGTAAAAAAGAAAAAAGTAAGGGACTAAGAACGTAATCAAGTGGAACTCCAGCATTTCTCGCTGTTTATGGTCTTAGGTCAAAAAATAAATAGAAATTTGTACCGAAACTCATTTATTTCCTTATTGACGGCAGTTTCGACCAATTCGGTCATTTTTCATAAATTTCTGAAATATTTGACAAATCCAGCAGTCCAACTAATATTTAAAAAAAATGACACCAAATCTGCTGAAAGCAGCTCAAAACAATTCCTTTCCAGAGACATACTTATGTATTGTTAATGTTGCTTTCCAGAGACATATATTAATGAAAAAGTAAAAAAGAAAAAAAGTAAAGGACTAAGAACGTAATCAAGTGGAACTCCAGCATTTCTCGCTGTTTATGGTCTTAGGTCAAAAAATAAATGGAAATCTTTTTCAAAACTCATTTATTTCTTTATTGACGGCCTCAAGTCTTGTTTTCTGGAAATCAAAGTCGTTAAAACGCTTTAAAAACTTAGAATCCAATGTTAAGCTTATGTTTTCTAAGCCCAAAGCTTGGTAGCGTTTGAAATTTGTTTCTTTGTTGAAGTTGCTTGATAATGTTTGTAGAAAACTGTTCCAAGTGTATTTTCATCTTTACTAAAGTACTTACAAAAATGACAGTTTCTTAAAACTAAATTCTAAATTCAAGCCGATACCTAATTGGTCAAAGTCTAATTTTTCTGATTCATATCCTGGGAAATTTCATAAGCTACAAAATTGTCCTTAAATGTTTTTTCTCTCAAAATAGCCATTACTGAGATATTTACCAAAAAACTTTAAAAATTAAATTCAAAAATGAAAAAAAGAAAACAACCACCCGTGAACAGACCATTTAAAATGCAATAAAATTGCCTGCATGAGATATCTTCTAACACTTCCGATACTATACCGACGGACGCCTTATAACTGACACCACATGATATGATGTGTGTGTGTGTAAGGAAAACAAAATATTAGATCGAAATTTATGACACAAAACAAATCCTTTTAAAATACATAAAAACTAAAATGTCAACTCTATAAAATCGAAGGACATGTAAATAATATTGTTTTCTTTTTGTATAAGTATATTCTTCCGTACACATCTCATCGGCATCGCTTTTAAAAGATTTTCCTTTTATCTTTCATTCATCTCATGCCGAGTAGGTACAACAATATACCGTATACAATAACTGTTGTTGAATCTAAAGCATGTCCATGAGTCCAGTGTATAAACCCACACAAGGAGTCTATAAGAGTCAGAGAGTCAAAACAATTTCAAAAATGAGGAACAAACCGAAAAACCCGTATTTTCTTATCTCAATGAAAGTGAAAAAACGAAGGCCTGTCGTCATCGTCATCATAATATGCATTTAAACTCCAATCGGAATCCTTATTTTCGTTTTTCGTTCACTCAAACCTCTTTCCCTTGTTCCACAACTTCAGAGGAGCTACCAAAATGCATCACAGCATCAAAAAAAAAAAAAAAAAAAAAAAAACAGCCACAGCGGTATAACAAATGAATCCGAAAAGTATCTTTTTGTGTGGATAAATCTGTGTATCTTGTATCTGTTGAAAGATTTAGGTGAAAGATACACGCGTAATCACGCACACACGTCCCACTCAATTGCCGCCACATTTCTTTTAATACAAAAAAAAAAAACAACAACAACAAAAAAGAAACCCGTATCATGTTGCATTTTCATATAGAAGAAAAGAAAAAACCAGGGGGCTAACTTCCCCGTGCCGTACGTCGTCCCCCATCATGCATCCCTCTTTAAATTTACAGTTCACCACGGAAAAGTGCCTGCTAATTGATATTTTAAGTGGATTTAGATTTAGATAAAAATTTCAACTAGCTGCTAAAATAAAAATCGATTTTCTTCAATATAATTAAAAAATATCTATCTATTATAAGGTAGCTCTCGAGAGAGATACATATAGATACATATAACGGGTTTTTATGAAAAACGATGATGAAGTATCTGTTAATGTGCGGTGATGTGCGATTGAGAAACAACAAAAAAAGAAAAAAAAACAATCTTTAAAATAAAATTGTATCTATTTTAAATTTTAACACGCAAATAGAGAAAATATTATAAAGTATCTATGATATACCTTTGAAGAGAAAGACCTCAAATTATTACAATTATAGATTCATATTCATATGTGTATCTATATCTAAGAAAAACGTGCCAATTGCACAGCGGCAGTGCTTTCCAATGTTTGCTAAAAAATAAGTATCTATATCTATAGATAAGTATAAATACCGGATATACTAAAAGACTCATATCTATCTATTTTAAAGTAAAGTATCTCGACCGCAACACTGCTTGCGGCCACATTTAATTTTCTCACAATTTTATAAGTTTGCAAACAAATGAAAATTTTCAATTAACTATAATTTTCCAACCCTTCAAAAATAATATTGTATATACTTAACCATCTACGAGTATTATAGGTTAGGTATACCCTATAGACCTTATGAAGCTACCTTTATCTAGATATAGCTATTCAAGGTTTAATGGAAAGAGAAAGAAGAATCAAAAGTGGCTGACATTTTCCAACCAACATTTTCTAACAATATGAAGACATGGTGTTGTGATGTTTGTTAACTTGGCTTAAAAGGAGGGTTTTCTTTTTGTTGTCTCTTTGAAATCCCTTTACTTAGGTTTAGGTATGTCATCATAATTGTAAGAGGTTTCAACGGAATGGTATATGGGATATTAAAAGTAGACCCCATCATTTCAATTATAAAGTAGTTTATCTTTTATTTATACTGTTAGCATATACAAAAGATACTTGTTTTATACCATAAAGATACTTATAATTGGTTTTTCTGCGTGTGGCTAAGTTGGAAAACAATAAATTGTTTTATTGGAAAACTAACACTTAATCGCACTATAAAGTGATTTACTTTTATAGAAAAATGAACAGATTAGATATTTACCCAACATAAAGCAACTATAACTGTATCTAACGATTATAAGATAGTTTAACTATGACACAATGACTTGAAGATATTTTGTATAGAGGAAAAACAAACAAATTCACTAATAATTACACTATACTGTTTATTAAGTCATTTCTATATTTTACCATCTACATAAGTATCTAACTAGCAATAGGTTGCATTAGCTATATAAGGACGTATAAGCGATATAGGAAACAATGAAAATGTTAACCAGGCCATCACAACAATGGAAAATTATGCCATTTTTCTTATTAAATATTTATAAGTTTACCTATTAAACTATTAAAAAAAAAGATATAAATTCTGATCAATATCAGACTGGATGATGAGAAGATGGTGACAAAATGATATACCTACAAGCAAGTTGGAAAAAAATAACAATTATCGTTTATATAGGATTTGAAATTACTTAGATATTTTTACATTTCAAACTAATTGTTTAATGGACAGTTTTTTTTAATGAATTGGAATGTCCCACTGAGTAAGAAATTGACTAAGAATTAATATTTTATTCTGTATTTAGAAAGATAAAAATCTATCTAAGTGGAATTTTTATTCTATAGCAATATTATTTTTACTTTTTTTGAAATATCGTATTGACAGTGATTTATACCAGAGTTTATACCAATTAGTATAAAAGTTAGAATATACAGTGAATTAATTATAGAAGGAAAAACGTGTAAATTATTTCATTTGAACTATATTGTGATGATAATTTTGTATGATTTCAATTTAATAATCAGGTGTTTTATCTCTGAAGTCTTAGACGTAATAATATAAAATTGTACGTCATCCGGGTTTTATTTTCTATGAGTCAAGTCAGACTCAGGTTACTGAATTCAACTTAAGTGTTGTTTAAGACTGTCGGAAAAATTGTGACACACATTTTTAAGCTGATTTTTTTTTATCTGAAAAAAGCCTAATTGGTATAAATTACTTATTGTTTTGATAATCTACACTTAATATTATAAAGAGGAGAGATTTGTATTTTTGTATGTAATGAATAAACTCAAAAAGTACTGGACCGATTTTAATAATTCTTTTTTCATTAGAAAGCTACATTATCACTGAGTAACATAGGCTATATTTATAGTACTAGATTACTATAGAAATCTTAAGAAATTCCTATTAAAACCAACCGAAGGTGTAAAAGAAATTTGCCATAAAATGTCTTTCATTGCATACGCTGCGAAGAATATTAATTATAGGACAAAAAAAATGTTTTCTAATTTAGTGATTCATAGTCGTTTTAATTAACATGCTTATAACTTACCTAAATATCTGTACCTATTTATGTCTACCCGTGCGAAGCCGGGACGGGCCGCTAGTTTCCAATAAAGAGCTTGTGTAGCTTGTGTTTTTAGCACCGCACTTTTAATATCCATATGTGAAAGTTTTGGCATATGCAGACGACACCACAAAGAATCAATCAAGTGGAGTTTACATACAAAACAACTTTAGACTTATGCCACTTAATTGAACTTTGTACAACTAAAAATTAATAACCCTTTCGAAGGATTTGATTGCAAACATTTTTTTAATTAAGTAGGTAAACTTTAAATCCTACTTCGTTAGATTAAAAGTAGTATTTGAGGGGTTCAAGTCCGAGAAAATAAATATTGGTGTGCCACAGGGCTCTGTTCTGTATCCAACATTCTTTCTCATTTTGTCCTGTTTTAAACTTCTTTAGGTTCCTCAGCTTTTTAGCTTTTAATTAAGTAAACTTTAAATCATACTTCGTTAGATTAAAAGTAGTATTTGATGGGTACAAGCACGAGAAAATAAATACTGGTGTGCGACAGGGCTCTGCTCTGTCACCGACACTTTTTCTCATTTTTATTAATGATCTCCTGTCTGAAACTTCTTGAGCTACCTCAGCTTTTCATATTCGTTCTTAGATTCACAACCCCGATCTCTAAATTTGGATTTTTTAAGGCAATGTATAAAAAGCTTTTTAAATTCTGACCTAGACAGCATTGTTAATCAAGGGAATCAAATAGAATTTAATGCGTCGAAAACTCAATGCTGCCAGGCTGCCTACTGTCGTCAAAGCATAATTCATCATCTTTGTCAGTATCCATATCAGTGGAACTTTCATCAAGGAGACTGAAAACCTCGGAGTTCTCGGTATGTGTATCTTCAACCACATCTTGTGGAAGGATCACAGACACGATGTTGCTAAAAATGCCGCAAGATGCATTTGTGTTCCCTAAGTCGATGCAAGAAGTCCCCCTTCCCCTCTGATCTGGCTGTTATCGATAAAATGTATATACTTCCAAAGCTTGAGTACAACTCCCATCTCTAGGCTGGTGCTCCTTCAACTAATACCTAAGTTTCTTGATATCCTTGAATTATTATTTATGTCACTTAAATACCGTCGTACAATTTCTTATCTCACCCTTTTTAACCGTTATTTTAACGGGTTATGCGTTACAGAAATATCCATGTTGCATTCCTCGATTCGACTGTAATACTCATACTCACGTCTAAAGGAATACTCATCAGCATACCCTTGAGCTTAACTTTGTTCGTACTTTTAAGAACAGAGATTCGTTTTTAAGCCTACGCGAATGTGGAATGCTCTATCATACTTTGTCTTTCCCAGTCATTGCAATATTCAGGAATTCAAAACATAATAAGGATATTTTAATAAATATGATTTAAAATCATGAAAATAAATATAAACCAGCATAAGTGTTCATATATGCGTTTCGCCCCGATATGTAATGGTTGGGCTCATCAGAAGATGACCATTACACCTTGTCTTGACGCACATTTTCCCGAATAAATCGAGATTCCATATAATCCGAGCTACATAGAGCAACTGCGAATTATATATTTGATACAAGTCTTCAAAAAAAATAAATTGTAGCTATTTTTATTGCCTTGCTATGGGACTTTTGAAGAAGAAATAATTTGACTGTTAACAGTCTAATTGTTTTTTCCTGAACACCGTTTTTTTAATAAATATGATTTAAAATCATGACAGTAAATATAAACCAGCATAAGTGTTCAGTTCATATATGCGTTTCGCCCCGATGTAATGGTTGGGCCCATCAGAAGATGACCATTACACCTTGTCTTAAAGCATATCAAAAATTCCCTTGTTTCAGCACTTAAAAAATAAATTAGAATAACAAAAAAAAAAACAACTTGTAGGTATCATTTTCCAATATGATGTTTCATTTTAAATAGCCCGCTTTTTGGACATGTTCATACTTTTGAAGTTGTTTTGGCAATTGACAAGTTAAAATAACGCCATTATTAAAAAGAGAACAATATCCGCCTCAACACTGTATTAAAATTTCTCAAATTCATTACAAATAAACATTTTGCAGTCTCATTTCGCATTTTAGCTTCATTTTTATTTAATTGGTATAAAACTGGTATAAACTTACATAAACAACATAACAGCGCTTAACAGTGCAATTTTATTTTTTACTTTTAATCAAAATATAAATATTACTCGCAAATAAATACTAATTATCATGATATTTAACATGCTGCTTATAAAATTTGATTTATAACAGCAAATGGTATAAAAACTACTAAATAAATAGGAATAATATTTTCTTTTGTCAATGAACAGTTTCTTAAAATTTTATTTGCTATAATAATTTTTGCTAAATTCAGTTTTAAGTTTCAATCTTTTTTTTTTTGGAATGATGCAGCAAAATAAATTCAAATGTGTCCAAAATTATTACACTTAATTCATCTTCATCATTCATTACTAAAACAAACTGTCAAATCTGTCTTATTTCATGTAATAAGTAGGTCGTCTTTTTTTGTTTACTATCATCTTGTTAAATGATTTAATATGATTTTAATCTATTTAACTATATATACAAATTTTGTATATTTTCTCTTTAATAAGTTCACCATCATTATGATTTTGTTTTTTTGATTTCTTTGTTTTACCCACTGTCTTTTTACACCTGTCGGTTTTAATTAAACGATTCAATAAGCCCAAAAACACTCATAATAAAAACCAACAAAGAAATTAAAGAAAAGACCACCAACTCGAACTTCAACAAAATACCTAAATACCTACCTTAAACCTATCTACTTACATATATATTTTTCACACATTTTATTTTAATTAGTTAGGCCTCTGTGGCAGTCTATGAATATGAATATCAAGTAGATAGGTATAGAAAAACAAAAACAACAAATAAATATAATTAAATTTATATTTAAGAAAATATTTTAGGTAGAAAAAAAAATTAAATTATTCACATCGAATGAATTGTGTGTGTTTCCCCATTTTGTAGGTTTTCTTATTTTCTTTTTTTTTAATGTTTTTGTAATTTTTGTGGCACAAACTGACAGTTGACAAATGTGATTAAGGATTATCAGTATTTTCTATCTTTTTGTTTTTGAGTTTTGTTTTTGTATAATGTCAAATACTGTATTTATTCACGCCGCCACCGCTGCGCTGCACTGCTGCCTCTATGTTGCCTCTGAGCTGAACCATCCAACCAAGGGTATTACCATCATCATACTCAAAGCAGCAACAAAACGGCGGTGCTAGTGATGATGGACGTTAATTAATTCAAGTTAGTGAGTTGTTTTTTTTTTTTGTTTTTGCAGTTGATTTTCATTTTTATGAGTTAAACATATGCTTGGACTTAAACGTGCTCTCTGTGGCGGTGGCGGTCGTCGTAGGTCGGTGGTGCAGCAGCGGTGCAATGTTGCATTCAGTCACCATCATACAATAATGTATCTATTAGCATTTTCATATAATTTTGTTTCATATTATTTTGATAATGGTGTAGTTTGTATCTGCCCCGCGTTCAACAAAATGAATATGTTCCATAAGTGAATACATATAATTATAAATATATAATATATACAACGACGCACTCGTCGTCGTCGTGTAAATCTTTTAACTGAATTCAATTAAAAAATAAAAAGTCAAAAGTACCTATACCTACCTAGTTTAATATAACTATACAAAAATTGTTTTGTCTTTTGTTCTGAGACGTGAATGATGCGTAAAATAAAAAAAGAATATAGATATTGTATCTTTTTCTCATTAGCATACAATGGAGTATCTCAATCGGATATGCAATGACAATCAAAGAAAATTTGCAATTTATAAAACGTACCTACCTAGCTATCTTCAATATTTTTTTTTTTTGCAATTCTGTCAAGAATTAGATACATTAGCATGTAATAGATACTTTTGTTTATAGAAGATATGCCGCCATCATCATCATCATCATCATCGACAAAACATCATTGTAAAATATATAGGTATGCAGGCTCGCGTGTCTATCAATAAAAAGCGACATTATATATAGGTACAACTTGATATGTCAACAAAGCCGATGACATTTTATTTTCCGATACAAACAAATAATAATAAAATATTCTACTATATAAGTGACCTTGCGAAAGTGTTAGATACTTAATCTCTTTTTTTTTTTCTCGCAGAGATTGTTTTCAATTTTGTATCTATTAAAGTTACATATATAGATACAAATGTATGTAGTTATGTGTGGTTTTTGTTTGTATCTAGATCTTGATGAATTGTTGACAGGTTTTCACTGATTGGGTTTGAATTTGAGTGACATATCATAGTCGCAATGTCAGATGCAGGTGTTGAAAGTGAATGGCAATGAATTGTATCTTTTTTCATTATATTGTATATGTATATCTATTACATGAATTAATGAATTTTTTTTTAATTTAATTTGTTATTTTTCTTTTTCTTTTATAGGTCCACGTTATCGTCGTCCAAAGAAACCAAAAGACAAGACTCAAGTTGATGAAAAGAGACCTCGCACAGCGTTCTCCGGTGAACAATTAGCAAGATTGAAAGTAAGTATCTTTTTGTATACTATGTACAGTACATGTATCTTAGTGTCTATAGAACCTTATCGAATGTTGTTATCCTTATTGTGACAATCGTAACGAATTAGGGATTTTTGTGTATCTACACCTATAAATCCTGAAGTTGTTTTGGTTAAATATTTATGCAAGCAAAACAATACCTATGCAACCACACGAACCACCTGTGGTTTGAAGAAACAAAAGATAGAAGGGAAGAATAGAAGCCAACCGCAACTAAAACGATTTCCATTTTATCTTTCTGTTTTTTTTTTTTTCGTAAACAAACGAAAACCCAAAAAATCAAAAACCGATGAAAATCGATTTTCAAACAATATTCAAAACATACACAAACAAACTACAAACTCAATCTAATGAAAATCCTTTTTGTTTTCTTCTTTCTTTTTAGCGTGAATTCAATGAAAATCGCTACCTAACCGAACGTAGACGCCAACAATTGAGCTCTGAATTGGGTCTAAATGAGGCACAAATTAAAATTTGGTTCCAAAATAAACGCGCTAAAATTAAGAAATCAACAGGATCAAAAAATCCTTTGGCATTGCAATTAATGGCTCAAGGTCTTTACAATCATACAACAGTTCCATTGACAAAAGAAGAAGAAGAATTGGAAATGCGAATGAATGGACAATTGTATGATGGATAAAATATATTAACATCAAATAAAAGAACGAACAAAAATTGAAGAAAGAAAATCAAAAACAATCCTGATCCTTGTGCAATATTTTTATTTAAAAATTTTATTTAAAATTCTTTTTTTTTTTTATATCATGATCATAAATTGTAAATAAACCTTAAAAAAAAGTACATTTTGAAAAAAAAAAGAAAATATGAAAAACATCATCGCATCCATCAATGAGACTATTAATTTTATTTATTTATCATTTATTATGTTTTGTAAAGAAAATTATATTTAATAAAATAAAATATCTAAATATTTTCAAATATAAATACTTATTAAAAAAAAAACTTGTGATATTAACGACATAATGCTACATTTTAATTATTATATGTTTTTCTTCTTTAAATAAACAAACAAAAAATTATCTTAAATACAAAAAGAAAGAAAATAAATTAAATTATGTATGTTTTATTATTTAAGGAATTCTCAGAAATTGTATTATGTGTTTAAATTAAATAAATATAATACATATTAATAAAACAAAAACAAAAACTATTTGAATTTTAAAATATAAGTATTATTTAGTTGTAGATAATTTGATGTTCATTAAATAAAATAGTTTGCAAGATTTGTAAAAAATTATAAAATATGCATAAATATTAATTATATATTTAATAGCTATTACAAAAAAAATATTGTTTTAAGTAAAAACAAAATTCAATAAATATTGAAAATAAATTATATTTAATTTTAAAATTATGGTGTTTTTACTTTTGTTGGGTTAAGTTTTAAAAGGATATTGTAATTTTTATTGTTTTAAAATCTTAAAGGTTGATTTAAGAAAATCTTTTCGAACTCTTTGCTTACAAACTTCAAAATCAACAATGGGGAAAAAGGATATTTGCATGTACTTATATTAAAGTTTTTGCCTTAAAAATTTTAAATTCCTGAACATATAAGTTTCTTATAGGAAAAAAAGGAAATAAAGGTTCCTATCTTATTGCATTGAAATATCTGTGTATTTGAAGTGCATGTTAATAGAAAATAGAAATAAAACAAGACATTTCATTTAAAAGTGTGCTTCAAAAGCATTTTAGATTCGATATTTTGTAGATTCCCACTTTTTCTGTAAATATGTTTTGGGATAAAGGAATGGTTGGCATTTTGCCACCAACATTTAGACATTCCAGAAATAATACAAAAAAGTAAAACTTTGACGTAAAAATGTTCCTTATCGCTCAGTTAAAGAAGGACAATTAATGCACTTTAAAAACACGAGCTTGAGCTCCTGTTTCCAAGATTAATGTTATAATAAATTTTAACAGCGTATTCCGTTCAAAATCACATGTTATGTAGTTGCTACACAAAGGAGATAAAGAGTGGACACTTTTTGATTAAAAAAACAATGAAATGATCCAAATTATATTTATTGCAAGTATTACACCTTTATCAATAAGAGCAAACCTTTCCAACTAATCACAACGGCGTTCAAGTGGCTGTTTCATCAACTTATAATGTCACGTCACTTAATTTCTCCAAGACGTTGTTGATGGTTTCAGACTGCAGCCCACAGATTACTTGGATGATATAAGACTAAAATGCTCAAATATTGTCGGTGTAATTTTGATCTATAAATAAATAAATTAGGTGGCGCAACAGTCCGTTGAGAACTAGGACCTAGTGACTTTCTACTCTCAACCAATCCTGTGTGCGAGTAATGTTGTCAGGAATGGAGGGAGCCTACAGTTTAAAGTCGAATACGAACGGCTAATTTGAGAAAGCACTTTTCATGACAAGAATTACTCTTGGAGAATTTGTCAATTTCTCGCAAGAGGCAGTCCCAACTCCCAAGACCTCTGGCATGACAGTCCAACTCACTATCATGCCACGGGTACTACTTTTTGTTTAAATTGCTATGGTAAAAAAAAACACCCACTAATTTTTTTTTGAGATTTTTTCTACTAAAAATCAATTTTAAGAAACGAATCTCTGGAACAATTTAGAAGAGCCCCGGAACAATTGGGAACAAGTTTGCAACAATTTAATCTGAGTGAGCACATTAAACAATTTTTTGAATGTGGGTTTTTGTAAAGGGGGGGTTGGGGATGTTTTTTTGAATGTAGGCATTATCATTATTAATTTCATAGAGTCGGAATCTTAAAGAACTTTTGGTCTTAGCAAAGACTTTCAGCAGAAAGAATACAGCTTTGGCTTAAAATTTTATATTTTTTAAAGGGGTGGGGGGGGCACTAGGGAGAGCAAATATTATTTTTTTCGTTTTTGTACGACCTTAGCTATATTTGCTTAAGGTTTTGGACGAAATTTGGACACGAACTGAGGGAAGTATGGTTTGGCTTGGAACATTTTTTGAATTTTTGATTTTTGAAAAAGGGGAGCTTAAATAATGTTTACAAAATTAAAAGACATCGAGATTTTGTTTAAAAGATCGATCATTAGCGTAAATAATAGGTTATAAGACAAGTTTGGTTACTGTACATGTGCTTATTCACGTTTTATTAAAATGTAGGCTTAAAAAAAAAAAAAAAATTGGGAGACGTAGGTACCTTTTTTTGAATTTTTGAAAAAAAAGTCTGGGGCAATATCTTTTAAAATATACATTTCACTACTATTAGTTTCTGGAACAATGGTAAGAACACTTTTTAGAATATAAAAAAAATATAAAAATTAGAATTTTTTCAAATTTTGCCCATTTCTTTTCAAATTTTGATCATAGAGGTCCAAAAATGAAACAATGTTCAGAACGACTAGAACAAACTGGAACAATTTTTAAAAAATCGTATTCGAAAAAGGGGGGGCTAGGTCAAAAACAGTTTTTGTGGTCTAAAACCCCCATTTTTGGGCATTTTTCAAAAAAACTTTGAAGCAATGCGGAACAAACCGGGAACAACCTGGAACAACATTCCAAAATTGGAAAATCGAAAAAAGGAGGGCTAACTTCACGCACTCAACTTGGCATTACTCAAAGATATTTATTCATCTGAACCAAATGGAATTCCTCCAACTGTCTTGAAAAAAATCAAAATTTTATTTCTAAGCTCAGGTAAACCAGATGGAAGGAGGCACTCTAACCTTTAAAAAGGTTACCAAGTCTGAAATTAATCAATACTGGCCAATCTTTGAACTGTCATATTCAAAAACTTTTTGAACAAATTGTTGTGTGATACAGGGTGACCACACAAAGATGCCCATATTTCTTTTTGAAATAACTCCAGAACCAAAGCACGTACAACAACGATACAAATTTTATTCGAAAATACAGATTAGACAAATTATTTATGAAATATTACATCCATTAAATGATGTCCGTTTTGGCATACACAATCGTTTAATCTTTTGACAAAATTTTCAAAGACATTTCTTAACATTTCCGGCGTAATCTCAGACATTTCTTGTCGAATGCGCGCTTTTAAATCCTCCAAATCACGTACACGAGTCGTGTAGACACGCCCTTTCAAATATCCCCAGAGGAAAAAATCCGGAACCATCATATCGGGAGAACGAGGCGGCCAAGCGAAATCTGTCGTCAGAGAGAGTAAACGAGTACCGAACGCTTTTTTCAACAAAGCGAGCGTTTCGCAGGCAGTATGGCACGTCGCACCATCCTGTTGGAATATTGTTCGACTCAAACGACGTCTACGGCGAAGTTCGGGGAGGAGGAAGTTGCTTAACATGTTTCTGTACCGCTCTCCGTTTACCGTTCCATCAAAAAAGTAGGGACCGACAATGCCCCACTCCGCTACCGCGCACCAAATCGTCGCACGCTGGCTGTGTAACGGCTTTTCGTGTATCCAGACTGGGTTATCTTCGGCCCAATACCTGAAGTTTTGCTTGTTTACGGCGTCGGAGAGCTCGAAATGAGCTTTATCGCTCATTTAAAGATTACCCAAAATGATCTCACCATCTGCCAATTTTCGGAGCATTGTCTGAGCGAAGAGAAAACGTTGTCTGTAGTCGGTATCTTTCAATTTTTGGGTTATCATGAGCTTGTACGGGTGAAAATTAAAATCTTTGACCAAAATTTTACGCACTGATTCCCTAAGGCCCAAGGAAGACGCGTGTCGTCGCGCTGAACGCCGCGGACTAACCTGAATCGCTTCACGGACTCTCTCAATGTTTTCAGCCGTACGGACCGTTCTCGGCGGGCCCGGACGCTTCTTATCAGTTGCCTTGGCGGATTCACGAAAATTTTGAAAACATCTGTTGACAATTTTCCATGAAGGCATGCGTTTATGACGAGGAACTTTGAACTGACGCCGGAATGCACGTCGTACTTTTACATACGAATTTTCGCGAAAATATAACTCGACGCAAAATGCTCGTTCTTTATCGGTATAACTATCCATGACGACTGATAACAAATGAAAACAAATTTGTCTGACCTGTACTTCAACTGGATCGTGCATTCGACACCATAGCAGTGTTACCACCGGAGCGAGACAAAAAAGAAATATGGGCATCTTTGTGTGGTCACCCGTTAGTTCAAATTTTAACTGCAAAAATATTATATGTATAATCAACAACATGTTTTCATGCGAAAACGTTCAATAATTACTAATCTACTTGCATTTTAGCATAATTGCTCAAATACGCTAAAACTGGGTCAAGAGCTCGGCTGTATTAATAGTGATTATTCTATAACTTTTGACCAATTTTCTCATGATATCAGCTCATTTAAACTGAAGGTAATTGAGTTTCCTCCTCAATTCATGACATGGATTTCTTCTTTTCTTCAAAACAGGTCTTATCGAGTTAAGTTCAGAAATTCTTTCTCCAACTCTTTCATTGCCAAATCAGGAGTTCCCCAGGGTAGTTATTTAGGACCTGTGCTCTTAATCTTAGATATCAATGATGTACCCCTTTTTGTACGAAACAGTAACTTTTTAATATAAAATATATAAAATATCACAGCACTCTCGATCAAGTTCATAGTTTTAAAGATCTTGGAGTTGTTTTTAATTATAATCTCGATTTCACGGAGCATATTAACTTGATCGTTAGTAAAGTCAACTCTGATCAGAACTTCTTATATGTATTTTGTGCACTTCGTTTTACGAGATTCACAAGAATAGGATGGAATCGATTCAATGCAATACAACATTCCGCCTTAAGATGACAACCATGGTCTGACATTTACAACCTTCCTCCTTATGAACATCGTATAAAGCTTCTTAATATGCAAACTCTTTCGCAAGGGAGGGTTAATTGTTTGTTTTTATTCATCAACTTCTGACTGGTGTTATTAGATCACCTGATTTATTAAAATTTATAAATTTAAAATACCATGGAGGTAACAACGATACATCCGATGAGTCATTTAAATTTTCCGCCTTAGCTTAAACTTTTTAAAGACTTTTTTAAAACTCATATATCACGTCAATTACGATACCAGTATAGTATACATCAAAAATTCAATTCAAGAAACAATCGTTGACACATCATTTCTCTTACAAAATCAACATATTTCGACTTTTCTTACCATTTAAGAAAAACGAAAAAACTATGCATGCATGCATAACCAAAAAACATATTAACGCCAACTTTTATGGCTCTCATTACCAAAAGGTTTTAATTTATCTTTATATGGCTAGACCATGGGAGATTGCAAAACATTGTTTTAACACTCTACTAATGAGACAAGTTGTGGTGGAGCGGTGACAATTTTCCAACGACTACGGCAACGATGATGATGATGGTGATGGTAAAGGCGACGACGGCGCGGTGGCAACGCATATTCGCATTGCCGTATAAACAAATGACCCAAAGTTTACTTATAACGTGATGATGTCGCATCATCCAGCTTCACTCATTTGGATCGAAATGAATTTTCATTTTCCACTGCTCGAGCTCAGACTCCCATTAGGCGTCGTCGGTCGCTCGTCGTCAAGGATTTGTAATAAGGTATATAGGACCTACTAATAAATCGCTCATCAGAACTCCACCAGCGCATGTAGTTTTGTGTCGGTCTACCCTCAAGAACTACTACTCACGGCAAACGTATACTTATTTACGAATTTACAATGGGAACTTCGCCGAAAACCCATCACTTTATTCATCTGTCATCAGCAAGTTCTGGCTCCACCACATATACAGCTACAGCGACCAAGAAGATTCATTTTCGTCATCCTGGATGCATCCAAACAGACCTAGACGCTTGCATTACTGCGATGCTTATGTGCTTAGTCGTCCATCCGGAGGTCTCTGCATTCGCATAATTCACGCAGTGTTTATAAATTAATTGTCGGCTCAAATGAAATGCGTTATTTGTCCGGCCATCATGATGATGAAGCCTCTAGTCGGAGTTTGGAGTCGGAGTCCGATGGATAGTTTCTGATGTGAAGTCTTTTGGCTTGGCTGTGTGTCGGTGTCGGTTATAAAAGGGGGCGCAAAACCAATTGCATAATGCGAATGCGAATACAAACCCACCGTCGTCGTCATCAGCGATGGTGGACGATAGTCTTCGTTCACCTCTATCGCCCTCACCCTCTCTCTGTGCTCAGGGGCGATTTCTATTATGCAAATTAATTACCAAACGCACTCCCATAGAAGACTCCTTCATCACTTTCTCCTCTCTTGCTTCCCAACTCCTGATGACTCCCTGCCTGCCATGCTCTGGCGGTTTCTATTGCTGGTGGTGGAGCCTCGTCGTCACTCGTCATCGTCCTGTGTCTTTGCGCTCTATGGAGAAACTCGTTTATCTGGTTGGCCGTACGTTCGTCGTCATCGTCAGCGTCGCGTCTGACAGTCATGTTGTGTATAATCGACCGGCGCTGCATATGAAAAAGGAAAATTTAATGAATTACACTTAGTAGTGCATGGAAATGAAAATCATCAGCCGTGCGTCGCGTCGTCGTCGTTCGTACGAACCACAAACGCACACGCACTTTCCTATACTCCTTCCCGAGAAGATATCATCAAGAGGTGTTGAGTGAACATTTCCCTCGCACTGCGTTGCTTTTATATTATTGCGTTAATTTCATTATTAGATTCGCACTTTAAATGCGTTTCTTTAATTTCTGTTGATTTGACTAATTTGTATTTTTAGCTCTTGAAAGTGCAAATTATTGACTTCCTAATGTCAAGAACTTATTAGGTAATTGCTTATTCCATAAGTTAAGGTTAAACAGTGATAAATGAGAAATAGTTGATAAAATATGCACTTCTAGTTCATATAGCTACCTTAGACATTTGGAGTCGAAACACCCTGTAAAATGAAATATTCCATTCTGCTGAAGGTTTTTTTTCTTTCTAAGGATAACAGGTTGTAAACGTTTTGGTAGGTGGATTCTTATGGCACATAATCTTAAAATTTTTGGCAATTCATTAAAAAAAAATATTAAGAAATTCCTACACCGAAAAGATTCAGCTTCCCCAAAAAAGATCAATAGAACATCAGGCATTTAACCTAAAGAAATTCCTATATGCATAACATTTATGAGTGGTTCTGCTTTGGCTATAAACATCCTTAGCCACCATCTGTCAGTTGAATCATTTAGTGCACTCGTTATTGTCGTTGTCGTGTTCTCGTCATAGTTCATATATCGTAATGCAGCAAAAGTATTCAGAGTATAAGACGAGGCACGGAGCACATATTACCAACCATAGACCTTAATTTAATGGCGTTGGGATCTATTCGATTTAAATCGAGCATCTAAAGATCTCATAAATCAATTGAAATGCGCGCCACCGCCGCCGGCCGCTCAAGGCAAACACTCTTTTCTCCGAAATTGAATAAGGGAAAGTAGAAAGATGAAGCACCAGCAGTAGCAGCAGCAGCAGCAGTAGAAGCGGTAGCGGATAACAGCGACCGACCACAGCAATTAATTTATTTTGATGCGCTCAGTCACATTATAGTATACATATTATAGCAATTGAATGATGAAGTAAAAAGGGTAGCATAGTGTGTTATTTATTTGTTTCGGTTTTTGGTAACGCAGAGTATTTTTAAAAAAATTGAATTTCTCTCCTAAGAGAACCTTTTCAATATCAATTACTTGAAAAGGATTCTTCACTTAAAGTTTTTGAAATTGTATTTTTGAAAAAATAGAATAATAATACTGAAAGAGTGTGAACCTATGAAAGCAGAAGATTTTCATATAGGGTTTAATAAGACTCATATATTTTACGATTAAGAAATTCTGGAAATTATGTAATATACTTAAAAATGTTGAACTGTTCCTAGAAGATAAAGATTGATACTCAGAATTGATATTAAGAACTATGTACTTACTATGTACTAAGCGCACAAGGGAGAGAAGGTTTGAAAGGGGGTGTACATTGGCTTTGAATTAATGCATATTGCAATGGGTTTTTTATTCCCCATTGTACAATGCTATTTAAGACGGAATTTAATGAGCTTATCATATTTTGCTGTTGCAGTTTCGCATTTGAAGGATAGGAATGTAAGTCTGAAAACAAATATGAAAAGCTAAGAGTACTATCGTCAACGAAACAATGTATTGGATTAGAAGTAATACATATAAGATCATTAATAAAAATGAGAAAGAGTGTTGGCGACTGAACAGAGCCCTGGGATCTTAACACTGCTAAGGTTTTGGAAGGAATACCTGCAATAGCCTTTAAAAAACGGCTGCCTTAAACTAAGATATGTACCACATCATTGGAAAAATGGCATGATTCACTGTTATACTTAAACAAGGTAAGGCATCAACAGAAGTAACATCTTCCAACTACTGAAGAGTTTCAGCAAAACAATAAAAGAAAGAAGACTTATTGCGAACTATCAATTTGGATTTAGAAACAAACATTCCACGATAGACTTAGTATATCGAATGACAAATGTGGTGGATAAGGCGCTTGACGAAAAATAAAATGTTTCTTTTGACAAGGTTTAGTACTTGGGACTTGATTACAAACTGCATAGGCATTTTCCCCGGTAGTGTACTACGAAATACTGAAATCAAATCATATGTTTCGAACAAACTCTTTAGAGTACGGTACGGCCAAAATTACTCAGAACTTAACAAAATAGAATTTAGCGTATACTACAGGGAAGTGTCCTAGGACCAACTTTGTTTATGTATATATATAAAACTGAAATCAAGCAAAAGAGGAAATCTTTGTTACGGTTTGGCTTCGAAACTTCTTATCCAATTGTCATGCAGTGACAATATAAGAGGATTTTTGGCAGAAATTGCTGATTCACCGGAACCATTAAAAAGTCTTTTGAATCACTCTCATCGAAATTCTAAACATTTTCTTGATATGATTCGTGTTTATAATTCTGCTTTCCAAATGACGTCATTCGGTGCCAATGAAATCGGACATGGAGATTTTATGCCTACATTTTAAGTTCAGGGTCAAGTCTATCATTTAGCTGGATCTCTTTTACCAAACAACCCTGACGAACCGAAATTTTTGCAAATATATTTCATGGGTGATTCGGTGAGCGAAGTACAACGGCGAATGTCGATAGCCCCAAATACTTACAGAGAATTATTATACGACTTGCAATATTTGTTACATTGTCACAATCCTTACGTGCGCAGCTTCAAGAGTGCTTTTGAAGCAATGCCATCAAATATATACAATTTTCAAGTCATTATCAGAGCTGACCGTGCGCCACAGACAAAACACAGAGCCGTATTAATTGTTGGACATGAATTTAGAAAAAGGGATATCGTTTTGCGAGCACGAGATAACACTCTAAAACGTGTAAGTGAAATACACCGGTCTTACGATGCACTGCAGTACCCTTTGATATTTAGTCATGGTGAAGACGGTTATTCAATTAACGTACTACAAGTTGATCCAATAACAAGAGTTCCTCAAAAAAAAAAACTGTGTCAGCAATGGATTTTTACTCTTACAGGCTTCAAGTCAGAGAAAATTCAAATAATATTTTACTTCGTTGGGGGAAATTATTCAGTCAGTATATTGTCGATATGTACGCTAAAATTGAATCTGAGCGGCTTCAGTTTTTAAGAGCAAGTCAGACTAAATTACGAGCCGAAAATTACAATATTCTTCACGATGTAATTCAAGCTGACGCTGGCGCTGATCCTACAGAAATGAAAAAAAGAGTTATTTTACCAGATTCATTCACTGGTGGCCCTCGATATATACAGCAACGTAAACCAGATGGTATAGTTTATGTAAGAAATTTTGGACGCCCTGATCTGTTCATCACAATGACTTGCAATCCACAATGGCTAGAAATTAAATCATCTTTATTTTTAAACAACAACAAGATTTTTCAACAAACGACAAATCGACATGATATTATTTCACGAGTTTTTAATTTAAAAGTAAAAAAACTGATTGATTTAATAACGAAAGATAAAATATTTGCTGAAACAAGGTGCTATATGTATACAATCGAGTGGCAAAAAAGGGGCTTGCCTCATGTTCATCTTTTAGTTTGGCTCCAAGAAAAAGTACGGCCGAACGATATTGATATTTTTATTTCTGCTGAGTTACCTGATCAACAAGAAGATCCTATTTTATACGATATCGTTCGGAAAAATATCGTTCATGGGTCCTGCGGTCATTCAAAAAAACATCCCCAACCCACCCTTTACAAGAACCCACATTTAAAAAATTTTTTTATATGCATAATCACTCAGATCAAATTGTTCCAAAGTTTAATTCAACTATGTTCTGAAATGAAGATATTAAGTCCAAATAAAACTTAACAGTGTACCATTCTGTTAACCATATTCTGCCCCCCCCCTTTCCGAAATTAAAAATTCCAAAACTTGTTCCCAATTGTTCCGGGGCTCTTCTAAATTGTTGCAGAGATTCGTTTCTTAAAATTGATTTTTAGTATGAATAATTTACAGAAAATGCTCCCCCGACCCCTTTTCCAAAATCGAAAATCTAAAACTTGTTCCCCATCCGAGATCATTCAAATCAAATTGGTCCAAAAGTTCATTCAAAAATTAAGATTTTAAGCTGAAAAAATGTTAACAGAAAAATCTTGTTACTTGTTTTGATATTTTATTAACTCCCCATAGGTAGTTATTGTAATCGGCCCGATTTGTCGAATTGAAAATTTTGACATTTCTTGACGTTTTAAGGTCGCTAGAGTAGAATTAAAAGATTTTTAGAGAGATGTGTATGCGTGCATGTGTACGTACGTTCGTGAAGTTTTTTCGTCGTCCATATAGCTCAAAAAACAGTAGAGATATCGACTTCAAATAAATTTTGTTATACAGATAATAATGCAGAAAGATGCAGAAAGGGCTCTCAAAAAAATTGCGTGGATGGTTTTTTTACTATAGCAATTTAAAAAAAAGGTGAACATTTTAGTTTACCCAAAATATCTCACGAACCAATAACGCTAGCGAGTTGAATAAAATTCCAACTAACGGTTTTTTTTATAAATCAAAAAAACTAGAAAAAATATTTGTCACCTCAAAAATTTTACGAACAAAAAATTATTTTATCTCCAAAATAATTGTGTGCAACGAAAAATTACGTTTTTAACATCTGGTAAAATTTTGAGAAAAATCGAATTGACAGTTTCTTACAAAAAATAAAAACCTAAAAAAAGTAATAAAAGCTGTTAAAAATTGATTTTCGACTTAAATATCTTTTCAAAACTTTGAAATATTGGCTTTAAACTAATTTTATCTTTTAAAAAATATTATTGTCAATATTCAGTAAAATTTTGAGCAAAAATCGAATTGGCAGTTATTTTTACTATAAAAAAATATTAAAAGTTGGTAAAAATTGATTTTCGGCTCAAATATCTTTTCAAAAATTAAAAATATTGGCTTCAAACTAAATTTATCTTATAAGAAATATTGTTTTCAACGTTCGGTAAAATTTTGAGAAAAATCGAATTGACAGTTTCTTAACAAAAAATAAAAACCTAAAAAAAGCAAAAGTTCGTAAAAATTGATTTTCGACTCTTTTTAAAAATTTGAGGTTATGGCTTCAAACTAATTTTGTCTTATAAGAAATACTGTTGTCAAAATTCGATAAAATTTTGAGAAAAAAAGAATAAAAAAGCTAAACAAAAGTTGGTAAAAATTGATTTTCGACTCAAATATCTTTTCAAAAATTAAAAATATTGGCTTCAAACTTATTTTGTTTTATAAAAAATATTGATTTCAACATTAGGTAAAATTTTGAGAAAAATCAATTTGACAGTTTTTTTTTTACAAAAAATAAAAACCTAAAAAACAATACTAAAACTTAGTAAAAATTTACTTTCGACTCAAAAATCTTTTCAAAAATGAAAATTAACTAAGTTTTTATTAAAATCCAACAGTCCATTTTTTCATCAAAAATTAAAATCTACAAGAAATAGTAAGTACACAAAATTGTTAAAAATTGATTTCGACTAAAAATCTCGTTAACAAAAATAGATTTTGAAATCAAATTATTTCATTATATGCAAAATATTGTAGGTAATTTTTAAATTTTTAAAAATAATTCAACTGACAACTTTTTTAACAAAACACGAAAACCTACAAACTTTTAAGCACGACAAATTGACAGACGGGATGGGAAGTTATCAGTGTGGGTCGTATCCCAGCCTCTTTTTTCTTTTACAAAATAACCTAACCTAAAATTATCCGAAAAACATGTTATCATGTATAATAAATTTACTTAAAAGTTGTGAAAACGAGAGAATGATAACATTTTTATTAATCTATAGGAAAATGCATAAAACACATTAAACAAAACACGGTTTTCTGTATGTTTTTTTAAAGCCATTTTCTAACTCGTCTTTTATATCATTCCACATAACTTTCTTGTATATCCTTAGATATACAATAATGTTCATATACAAATCACTCCTAATTAATCCAAACGTAAACTAATAAAACCGCCACTTTGCAGCAAAATGCATCTAAACAAAATAAAAGTTTACTCAACCAATATAAACATTTATTTGCACTGCCTGCCTGCAGAAACTGAAAATGTGTGCATCTACTAGTTGACACCATGCCATGCAATTAGCGCCTCAATCACAGCCCCATAATAACCAGTGATTTTCTTCTTGTGGAAATTGCACCAAATAAATGCACTTCTTCAATTTGTATATTATCGCACATCAGAGAGACACAAAACCATAAGAAAGACGGATAATTGCTAATTGGATCATTTGAATCGTTTGGTCGACACGAGAGATGTGTGCGATGCGATGTGATGTGCGCAGTGCGCGATCTGAGTGATTTATTTGCTTCCCGCGTGCGGCAATGATACCGCGCGTCACATCACTATACAAAGGGGTGAGTGTTTGCCTTGACGCGGATCGGCGCGGCGCGTCAATAACCAAAATTTTCTTCCACCAAAACAAAAAAAAGTTCTTGAGACTTGAGCATTGTAGGCAAAGATATGATGTGATTTTCGAAAACGCAAATGAAATAAATCTTTTGGCGAATAGTGTTTAATGTATGCCGCCAACAAGACTATGAACTTTCTGAAGCCTGAACTCTGAAACTGATGAGGATCGGACCCAATATACGATGCGAAGGCATCTCGACAATCGTTGGAATTTCAACACCATCTGTTGGAAGTTTCTCCAAACTACAAACCTTTTTTCGAGATGGAAGCAATGGATATAAAAGGGAAATTATCACTGAATCAATTTTTAAAATGTGCTAAACGAGAGTGATTAATTGGAATTGTCGTTGCACTGATGTTGGTTTACTTATAGTGGCGGCGGCAGTGGCGGTGGCCAGGCCACACACATCATGAGAGAGATCACCCGCAATCGAGCAAATTGAGCGCGCATTCCACTTTAGTAGGTATACGAGTATACGAACAGACCTCCGCAATAAGGAATTTCTTTAATTAAATTAAAGAAAAGTTTCTCTAATTAGTGTTAATTGGCTGCGCGCACCTATATGTGACTATTTGATGATAGTTGAGAATTTTCTTTTGAAATATTAATTGGATATTTCTGATGATGAAACATTTTTAAAAGATTAAAGACAGTACTTGCCAGCGGATGTCAATATTTGTGCATATGGGCCAAAAGAAAATTATAATTGAAACTGATGACAGCATAGAATAAAGGCCCAAAACTAAATTGGGATTTGAGTGTTTTTAAGGCTAAGCAAACTATTTCAAAAAATATTGAGAAAAATCGATGTACACAGGTATCTACCAATCAATATAAGGTGGCTTCTATGCCAATTTCCTCATGGATTTTAGCATCTCATTTATGGGATATTCGCAAAAAGAAATATCAGAGTAATTGGTTGAAAACAATTTGATGGTGGTTTTGGTAAAAATAAATAGATCAACTTTTTGATTGAATATTTTTTAAATGCGATGAAGACTTAAAAAAAACCTTGAAGTATTTGAAATGATGATTCTCGAACAAGTAATACTAAACATTTTCGAATATCCCAAAAAATTATGTACTCGATCAAAGCAACCTTAAAATAGCCTAAGAAGATGTATTTCTGCATTTAAATATGTTTTAAGGACCAATTTTAAAGGGATACCGACATAATACCCAAGTTCAAAATTGCCAAAAACAAAATCCCCACACTTTAAAAAATCCACAAATTCGTTATCCCAAAGTACAAAATCTCCAAAAACAAAATCCCCAGTTCGAAATTTGTAATCAAAAGTCCGAATCCGGGTGTCGTATTGAATCCCCAAAAAAAAGAATCCCCAAGGGATAATATCCCCAAACAAATTTAATCCATTTTGATAATATCCCCAGAGACGTAAGACAAATGGACAAAATCCCCAACTAAATAATTTATTTTGCCAAAATCCCCACGAAATCTCCAAATCCCCAGTTTCCGTGCACATCTTCATTTATGCGTTTTTAAAAAAAACTCTCACCAAATTCTCTTATTGTGATATTAATTAATGATAATGATTAACAGTTTGTTAACAAAAAAATACTATGAAGGCAAGCACTTCTCAGTCTGGCTTTAGTATTCATAGAGAATCATAGTATTCGAAGTCCTGGCTTTGTGGTGTCTGAGTGTTTTTTTGTGGTGCCGAGTGTTTCTTTTCTTTTGCAATAAACAAATATGGATGATGTTATTGTTTCCAAATCCAATAAAGGTGGAAAAAAGTTATTTGTTAATGGATATGGCTATCATTTTCACTCCAAAAACAATAAGCAAAACTATCGATGGTGCTGTGACAAAAGAAAAACAAATTTGTGTAAAGCTATTATAGTGACCATTGAAAAAAATGAGACGCATATCATTTTAAGTTCAAAAAACATGCATAACCACGATCCACGTGCTCATGACAAGGAAATATTGCGCGTAAATAATGAGCTTAAGCAAAATGCTAAGACAAGTGGGTTACTTCCATCTCAGCTAATAAGAGAAGCTACTGTTAGTTGTGACCCAGAGTGTCGTGTTTATCTTCCAGCAAAAGAGTCACAAAAAAAAAAAGTTTTACGAGTTCGTGGTATAGAAAGAAAATTTGATGAGCCCAGTGATATTTCAGAAATCGAAATTCCACAAAATTTAAAATACTTGGAGAATGAACTATTTGTTTTGAGTGAGCATCGTTTCAATGGTGAAATTAATATAATTCTTGGGACAAAGTTCACTTTGGAAACCCTACGTGATGCCAGATGCTGGCTGATGGATGGGACATTTTATATCGTGCCAACTATCATGCGACAACTATTCAGCATACATGGGCAGGTGGGAGGACAAGTTCTGCCTCTTGTTTTTTGCTTGATGAGCAAAAAAAGCAAAGAGTCTTATAATGAATTTTTTAAAGAATTGCTTAAGCTGTGTTCCAAGGAAAATATTGATTTGGACCCTAGAAGAATTATTTCCGATTTTGAGCCCGCAATACTTTCATCTGTGAAAAAGTTTTTTCCTTACGCTGATCACAAAGGGTGCCTCTTTCATTTTGGCCAAATTATTTGGCGTAGGGTTCAGAAAGAGCACTTTTCTAAGCGGTATGGAAATTGTGAAAATTTTAATGTTAATGTGAGAATGCTTAAAAGTCTTGCCTTTGTGCCGCCAGAAGAAATTCCACAATACTTTCTAGCACTGAGTGCAGATTCAGATGAGGAATTTAAGAAATTGACGCTATGGTTTAAAAAAAGTTATATTTCGTCATCTAAAGGCACAAAAATATCAACTTATTCTCCCCAGTTTTGGTCTGTTCACGATGCTGTTAAAGAGAATTTTCCTAGAACTCAAAACAACGTGGAGGCATGGCATCGCCGAATAAAAGTTATAATAGGAAGAAAGAATGCAGATCTATATCAACTTATAACAGAACTAGGGAAGGAAGTGATAGAAATAAAAACCTCAATACAGAAAATAAACGCGGGAGAGCTAAAGAACTCGAGGAAATATTTGGAGATTAAATACAATAAAATAAAGAGATTAGTAGAACAAAGAAAATATGTATCAAAACTTAATTTTTTGAAAGGAATAGCTTATAACATATCTCTTTGTTAAGCTTTAAATATAATATATATAAAACACTATATACTAGGTTAGATAGAAGTACTTTCTTTTGTGAACATAAAACATTATACATTAACATATACTTTTTTTCATTTTTTGGTTTTCTTGATACGTAAAACAATACGAGAAACCTTATTTTGTTCGCATTATTGTAGTTATGTTATGTTATGTTAGTTATGTTATGTTAGTTAATTATGAATTATGACTATTTGTTTCATTTCCAATTAAAAAAAAAAAAAATATTTCAATAAACTTTACAAATATTATAAGCATTGGTGTATTTAATCTTTGGATTGCATTTTATGCAATATAAATAAAATCTAATATATCCAAACAAATTATTTTCAAGTAGTGAATCATGCGATTGAATCGCGCGCGCGATTCAATCGCATGATTCACTACTTGAAAATAATTTTTTTGGGGATATTCACTTGGGGATTTTCACCCTGGGTATTCTCTCTTTGGGTATTTTGCTTCTGGGGATTTCGTTTTGGGGATTATGGATTTGGGGATTTTCCTTTGGGGATTATATCTTTGGGGATATTATCACCAACCCTCCGAATCCTGGTCATCATTCTACTCATCACAAGTCTTTAAGCACGGAAACATAATTTCCGAAATATGGTGGATCTGTGCTTAAGGATTTTGATTTTGTAGATTCTGAATTTGGGGAAATCGGTTTTGGGGATTTCGGTTTTGGGGATTTCAGTTTTGGAGATTTCAGATTTGAGGATTTTGTTTTTGTTTTGGGGATTTCGTGTTGGGGATTTTGTTTTGGGGATTTTTGCTTTGGGGCTAGGGCACCCAACCCAATTTTAAATGCGCTTAATCCCAATTTCACAGCTTTTTTTGGACAAATCACACGATATTTCGTAAAAGTAATTGAAGATACATATGCTCATTCTATTATTTTTTTTTTGAATATCCCACAAACAATTAGAGAACACTTTAAAAATAAGTTTAAAAATTCATATAAATAAATTTATGAAAGCTAAGCTTGAGTTGACTAATTGATAACTATCAAAATGTTAAAGTTTTGTTTGCGAATTTATAACAACTTAAAATATTGCAGCAAAGTTAAAAAAGTTCAGTCACCTAAAATTGTGGTGTCTATTATAATTATTCAGGTCCGTCAAGTTAGAAAGACCACGATCGAAATTCCTGCATCACTGGAACTTCGAAATTCGATTGTGGTGTTGCAAACTTGACGGACATTAATTATTCTGAATGTGATGCTTTTCATAAAATGTTTTTTTTTTTAATTTTAATTGATTTATGAAAGATTTAAATAAATCCTAAGAACTGGAAAGGGTCTAATTTCCGGAATAGAGCACTATTTCTATCGTTAGCATTTTTCGGATTTAAAATAACATTGCTTCAGGTACATGTGGGATTTTATAGAAATTATTAGGCATAATCATTTAAAGCGACAGAAAAATCATTGAATATCCCATAAAAAATAGTACTATAACAACTTCTATAAGATTATATACACCCTAACCATAAATACTTAAGCAATTAAGCTTTTAGAAGTTTAACTAAATTTTTCGTTTGAATATCTCAAAAATGTGTGAGTTCATTTAATAAAACCCTATGGGTTATTGATTAATGAAATTTACATCTAATATTTTTGACCACTTTTTGACTTTTGAAATTGTTCTTTATACTGCTTTAGTGAATATCCCACAAATACGAGTACATTTTTAAGATTACGGATCGTAACTTGGACCCATATGTATGTAATTGGGATATAGCAGAAACCACTTTAAAATAAATGAGTATATCAGAAAAGTATCAATTTAATTTTTGACGCTGGCATAATCCCAAAAATCAAAATCCCAAACAAAGAATCCTTAAAAATTAAAACGCAGGACAATGTTGTTTTTGGTTGCAATCTTTTTTCTTGTAAATATCGTTTTAGAGAATCCTGAATGAAGACTGGTTTTTACCTTTTTGACCCATCAAATTCATTATCTACCTTATATATGGGACATTCGAAAAAAAGAGCATAATTATTAAAAACAACAGAAAATGCATCGAATATTTATTACATTATGTTACTAACTCTTTTAAGGCTATTCGCATATGCGTGATCATAAATAATGAAACAAGTCTAATTCAATTTTTTCCAATATCCCACAAATGTTTGAGTTACAACAAAAATCCATGTGTTATTGATTCTTGCAACTTAAATTTAATATTTTTGACTGAAGTCTTTTAAAATTGTTCTTAATACTGCTTTTGCAAATAAGCCACAAATACAATTCCGGACCGTAATTTAACACCATAGTCTACAATTGGAAATTAGCAGAAACCACCTTCAAGAAATAAGTATGCCAGAAAAGTAAAAACAAACAGTTTTAATTTTCGACGCCGGCAAAACCCCAAAAATCAAAACTTCAAATACATAATCCCCAAAAAGTAAAAACACATATCGTTTTTGATTTTAGGTGCAATTTTTCTTTTTAGTAAACTTTGGATTGGAGCCTCCCGAATGAACCATGTTTCCATGAACCATGGGATATTCGCAGAAAATATCATTATTATAATCAAACAACAATATCCCAAAAGTAGCAATATCCCATTAGTTTGTGAGTTCAAAAAACGGTTTATAATATTTTTGTAACATATATTACTTACTTTTTATCATTCGATGAAATTTGAAATTGGAAATACCAATCCTTTTTCGAATAACCCACAATTAAGTTTCTTATATCTTTGACAACAAATTTAAATTCGAATACGTTTTAAAATCATTTTTATTGATTTATTAATGCAAGCACTTTTTCAAATTTAAAATTATATACATTTTGAACGAATATCCCATAAACTAGATATAAAATAGTCTTCTTAAAAAATCCGATGTTTATTCATATTTTCTATCAAACTATTGATTAAAATATTTAAAAGTATTATAAACACTAATAAAAAACAACTCACTTATATTAATTAAATACTGACATTTTAAATAACATACATTTTTTCGAATATCCCACAAATTTAATTTATAAAATCTGGAGTGTAAATGTGGTTCATATCGTTAGAAAATATCAATTTACAAACTAAGATATTTGTCAGAAAAGAACCTCAAACAGTTCAATTTTTTTAGAATGTGGGATTTAAAACTGAGGATTTATGTTTTGGTGCTTCAATAAACAAGACTAGTTTAACTATTACCCTTATTGGTATAAACTCGTCTAAAATTTATTTGGGGCAATATTTATGAGTTGATTTATGATTGTTATGAAATTCCTTTTAAATCCCATTAAATGGTTTTCTATTTAAAACTGTCACTTAAGACTAAATCATAATTTAACTATTGCTGCGGGCTTATATAAAGTCTATGGCGTGGGTGACTTTGAATAACAATTTGTTGGAAAGATTCCCCATCATAATCGATTATTATTGTTTTTTATTTTTTTATTATTTTTTATTCAACCAAATTAATGATTCAACTATAATAAAATTCCATATCGTTTGCTGAGACACAATTTAAAACAAAAATCTATTCTTAATAAATAAAAACAACAAGCAATAATTTCCAGAATCAACAGGTGATTCACCCGTGTGCCGTGTCGCACTCAGCGTGAATTGTTCTTGGATATTTACTGCGCCGCTGTTTACCCCTCACCGCACCACCCACTTCTCTTCTTCCAGCACCAAATTCTTATGATGTATGACAGTTGTCAGCATAAAAGTCATTAGGTGAGATAATCCCTCATAAAAATCACCTCTCTGACTGGCCATTTATATACAAAACTATAAATATCTATATATGACTATAGATGATATAGTATAGAGTTGGTATATAAATATAAAGTTCTTGACATATGGCACAACTAGGTTTGGCTTTTGTTGTGGTTGTTTAGTGTGGTGCCCTAAAGGAGTGCTCTTCGAAACGAACGCAATAACGAACGAACGGTTTCGAATGATAAATGAACTGCGTCCGGTTAAAGTTTGTGCTTCAAGGCCAAGGCGAAAGTTCATTGATGAACATTGTTTCGTAAATAGTTGAAGATTCCGCATGCGGTGTCCCTGTCCCTGTCCGTCTGTAGATATATGCTCTCGGTTCCCAGGATCTTCTATGCTTCCATTTCCATTTCCAACAACAGCAGCAGCAGCTGTAGCTGTCATATTGTTGCTTTTGTTCGTTTGCTGAATAACCCGCATTATTGCCGCATTGCCAATATTGTTCGCGTTAAGTGTCAAGTTCGTAGTCGTTGAATAATTTATCACTTTTCACGCTCATTATTGCCCAGAGACTCTCGGAGGTACTCTCTTCTTCTTTTTCCGCAATACCACAGATAAATATATAGGTACCTTTAGAAGAATGCAGTCGACTTGTATATAGAGATTATAAATCAGTTCTGTAAAATACATTAGATAAATCCCATCATCATCAGCAATAAGAAAAGAGCGAAGAACATGACTTTTAAGAAGGAAATCAAGGATTTTGTTGTTTGAAATTGTTCACTTTGCAAATCATATAAACCTATCTATGGGTGAGTTGTTGTTCTTATACGATTTAATCAGTTTGACTAATTGAACTTGAAAATAAAATGTCAAGTTGTTCGTTGAATCCGCGCCGCCGCTGCCGCGGTCGGCCGCAGAGAAGCTGCACCGTTTTCAATAGATTTTTGAAACCAAAGATGGAGCTTTGAATGTCAAGATCCAATAGAGGAGTGTTTAGGAACAAAATAACATTCCAGGAGTGTGAAACAAAGAAAAATAATTAAAAGTGTTTCAAAGGTATTTTCGAGGTATTTGGTTTTTGATTATAACAATAAGACAGGGGCGAATAATAAAGACCCTCAGGCTCGTTTCACACTACACGGTTTTGACCGTACGGCAAAAAACCGGACGGCGATATTTTGTTAGAGGCGCGAAGAAGAGCATATACGCTTTCATATTATACGGTCACGCAAAATGCCGGCACCGCGCCGTGTAGCAACCGTCTACTGCCACTACAGTATACTGCAGCCGGACGGCGCTATAAGCTTAGTGGCGTACGTGACGAAATGCATGTTTTCACATCATACGATTTTATTCGTGCGGCAGAGTTCGAACTAAACCTGTGAAAAATTATACTAAGCACAGAAACCCTGCATATATCGTGTTTTACCATACGGTTAAAACCGTATAATGTGTAATTAGCCATTGATCCGATTTATGCCGTCCGGTTTTTTGCCGTACGGTCAAAACCGTGTAGTGTGAAACGAGGCTCAGACTATAGACTCTACATGTGGACATGTGAAGAAATAAGAAGACATTTTTTAAAATATAGTTTTTAACCTTTCGACACGGATAATTAGGAAATTAGTTCATACCAATCATAAACGTATAAAGTAATGAGAGTCTCTTTATAAGAGAAAACAGTTAAACAATGTAAAATCTTTAAATACTTTTATTTCTGTTAATAGCATTTCACTGCTTTGTTTACGTTTGTTCTTTATACCTATGTGTTTTTGGTAAATTTGAACTTGAAATTTAAGGAAAAATACTTTGAAATTGTTTATACCAATCACTTATAGGTTTTCCAATAAGAAGTTTTATTGGAATAGTTTGCTTTTTGGAGATGTCACTTTTTAAGCTTCTTTTAAAATTTTCTTTCAAAAGTTTTCTTCAAGGTGCGTCAGAAAAATCACAGCGCAATTTTTAATGGAGTAATGTGTCAGCTCTTCCAAGGCCCGTTGTTTAGTTTCATAAACTTTGGACTTGATATATCTGCATTAAAAACGTTCGTCTGCGGATAAATCAGGCGAATGACCCGACCAAGAGATTTCAGAGTACGTAAAATTAATTGGTTGTCATTTTTGTAAACAATCCGTGGTGTCGGTGGCAATATTCCTCATTGACCGTCTTGCTGGAACCATCATAAACGTTTCCTCTTTTGACCTAATTTCTGTCGCACAACTCGTTAAATACTTGTCTGCAGCGTTTGCTGTTAACCCTTTCGCCTCAAATTGAATGTAAGTGTGTTAGGAATTACTATAATATAAAAGCACTCCACTGTCACGCTTTTTAACAGAGCAATTCTCCACATGGTAGTTCGTTATATAGTACTTTATAGCGACACAAGATTGTACCAGGGGTTTTCAACAGGGACGCTACAAAAGTAGAGCGACATTAACAGCAAAACGACGCCATATTTCTTGCCGCTCTTTTGACATTTCTCTTCAGTAAGATTGCCATTTCATGATAGAAAGATGTACGAGCCAACAACGAGTCGAAATTATTAAAATTTACTACCGAAATTGGGAGTCACGGGCCTCAACGTTAAGAGCGCTACGTCCAATTTATGGTCGTCATAATCGTCCTAGCAGATCAACAATTGAGCGTCTCGTGGAAAAATTTGAATCCACAGGCATATAAATTAAATTGACGCAAGAACTGAAGCCGCTTGACCACCAGAAGCGTCGTATGTTCGTGAATTGGGCTGAGCAACAACTTGAAAATGATTCGGAATCACACAGCGAATGTCAAAATCAATTCATTGGAAACCAAGTTTGGAGAACGTGTTATCTCACGAAATAGTCCAGTCATTTTTCCGCCTCTGTCGTGCGATTTGACGCCGTTAGACTATTTCCTGTGGGACTACGTCAAGTCTATGTTCTATGCCAACAAGTCAGCGACGATTGATGAACTTCGTACGATTATCAAACTTGAAATTGCAGCAGTATCGGCCGATTTATGCTTGAAAACCGTCGAAAATTGGGTTCAGCGTCTGGACTTCTGTAAGCGTGCCCGTAAGCGCTCTTATTGAAAAACCCGATATATGGTGTTTTTAAATCCTTTCTATTTCACCGAGTTAAACCTAATCCATCATTGAAAATGGAACAATACAAGATTCAAGCCTTGAAATTGTTAACACAAATTATGAAGCAACTTCTGGGCCGTTAATAGTCAATCTGGTGGAAACAATTGAGCTGATCTTTGGAATTCCACCAACAACATAACAGCGTATTTTGCATAGAAACTTAGAACATTTTTAAGGTTCAGTTAACACAGGAAATAAAGCCGAACAAGTACCAGCAACTTCGTATCTTCACTCATTGGTCCTTAAATTGCATCAAATTGATCCGGATTTTCATCGACATATTATCTTCAGTGATGGAGTCCATTTTCGAATATTGATAAACGGAATTGTGACTTGTGGTGCTCAAATAATATGATAACGTTTGTTAAAAGGTATACCTATCCTATACCACCCAAAATATTCGTTATATTAATATCAAAAAAATCACAGTGGATGTTATAGTATCAGAGTGAATTTTAAAAATGTCAGCGTTTATAGTTCAATTTTTAGCAACAACGTAATTTTATCTTAGTAATAGTGCCCCCAAAATAATTTATCGAAAACCGTTCTCAACATTACCAAGATGCAATCAGAGAATACTGCCTCTGGCGTGATGGGTTTTAAACAGCCACTAACAAAACACGCCTTGGATTAATGAGGAATGTTGACACCCAAATGTAGCAAAACATCCGGCACGAAAAGCAAGCGGAGTTACACACAAGGCGGAAGCTACTAACGAGCTCTATGATCTGAAGAGGAATGATTAATACCGACTTCTCAGAAGGAAAGAGAAGAGAGGGCGTGAGAAAAGTGCGGTCGAAGATTTTGAGAGGTCAGAAATGAATTTCGAAAGTTCTATGAACAGGTGAAATGAAATTTACAAGCGCATAAACCTCGAACCGAAAGCTGCAAGGACGAAAGTAGAAACATTGTAGTAGAACCGCAGGCAATGCTGAGAGTATGGAAGGACCACTTTTGCAGACCGTATAACGATCACAACTAACCGAATTCCACTGTCAGGCAGGATGGGCCATTCAATAGATGACGAAAGCCAACAATTCCGTCTTTCTGACATATATGAAGTCTAAAGCCCATAGTCAACTACCTAATAGGTCCCTATCATCAGTGTGGATCGACAGGAAAGTAGACAGTCGAACAAATATTTACATTACGACAAATCCTGGGCTTAGTGGTTTATAAGGGCAAACCAGAGTACATGCTGTCATCAAGAAAGGACCTACAACACCGAAGTCTCGGTCAAAACGTCAACATCGACAGACGGACTCCCCTTAAACAGTTCAACCGTAATACTCGTCCTTCTAGGAATGCTCATCAGTATCCCTCGAGCCCAACTTCAATCGTACTCTCAAGTACAGAGATTCGTTCTTTAGCCGTACTATGCAAATGTGGAATGCCTTACCACACTCTGTTTTTCCCAGCCATTGCAATATTCAGGAATTCAAAACCAATGTGCACCGACTCTTCCTTTCAACCCCTCTCTTCCCTTTCTAGTGCTCACACTGTGTCTTTACATAATAAGGGTAGTAATATCCTCTTGAGTGTGCGCTTATTAGACAAAAAAAAAACGTAACTTTGAGGAAGTTAAGGACTTTGTCTACCTATAGGCTCCGCTATGAATGCAGAAAGCAACACCAGCAATTGAGTTGGGTGAGGCCCTAGTGTACACATTCCTGTAGCGCCACCTTAAGTAAGTAAGTAAATGACAGCTTTGAAATTGACATTTGCCTTAATAAAGGCCTATTCAAAATGAAGTCTGTTATTGGAAAAGCTCTTATCGAAAACTATAAAATTAACAACGAAAGAAAAAAATTAGTTTTTCGACCATTTAAATTTTCAGCAATGATTTTTTATACCATTTAAATAATAACGTGACTTAATTTCACAGTAAAACTTACTTCAAAAATTTTGAAATTATCTTTCAAAAATAAAACAAAATATGATACTTCAAAATTTAAGCCTAACACACTACTTTATACCAATTATTGAAAACTCACAAAATCTTTTTTTTTTTTAATTTATTCTGACTCAGAATAAAATAATTCTATATACCTTCTACTTTATGTCTTACTTTGTATCCTAATGATTAATTCTAACATGATTCACACTTTTTCCATTCTCAAGTGTCTCAAGTTTCAGGTTTTTCGATCATTGACATTTCACACGATGCAAACTCAAAATCTACACACAACTCTCATCATATATCTCACATCCAGATCCAACTCTAAACTTGGAAGTACGATCGGCGCCAAACACTCATAAATGTCACATATAAAATCTCTTCAACGATTATAACAATATAATAATAATTATTATTATTTCCTCTCAAGTTTCCCTCTCGAAAATCTCCTCGAAGCGCAGTAAAGTGCTATAACGCTCTTTATATAGAAAAACCATAATCATATGAAATTAAGTAATAAAATTTAATATTTTTATTTACCGAATGCGTGTCTGCAACTGGATTCTTATACTCACTAAATGTTCTATTGTTGCTTTTAAGACTTAAGAGTCTCTTGTGCATGTCACGAACTCTTACAATTTTTGAAAGACTCAACTTGATATCAAAAATAAATGAAAAAAAATAATCAATAACACAAAAATCCCACCAACTACGATCATTTGCTGTTGATTGATATTCCTGACGAAGATTTTTCAATTTCAATGATCCGAAAACGATCAAATGAACCGAAATCTTCAGTCAGTCAGTCCATCGCACATGACAGCTAAAAAAAAAAAAGAGAGAGTCTAGCGAGCCCACACGCATAGAATCTCGCCATCTCGCCACATCAGACCCAATAATGCGCCCATCAGCTCGAAACTCTCAATAATTCTGAATCTGAATGGGTCGATTCGTGTCATGAAGCCTGATCAATTGAATCGTTTAGTTTTGATTTCCAATTTATTCACATCATAAATGAAAATGGGTATGGATGGTGCGGCCGGCGCGATGGATTGGCTTTCGAAACATGAGCTGCGTTGATTGGAATTGGGAGTCTTCTATATTTATGTACTTTCCATAGGTACTTTTTGATTTAACCATCAATGCAAGGGGTGCGTTCGTTAGTTGTAGTCGTACCTCTATAAATATCCGATTTCCGGAACTTCAATTTTAATGGATTATCCTTTCATCCGTCGTCATCATCGTTGTCGTAGTCATTGTAGTCATCGGAAGTGTCCTTGATTAGCATTTTTGTTTTATTTTGTGTGTTCAATTTGAGAACTAAATTAGTTCTATACAACGAGAGTAGGTATCTACCTACTTGAATATTTGCTGTGCAGTCAAACAAAGTCAGCGGTGGAAGCCGGCCGGCGATGTGTGGGTTCTGATTAAGATTCATTGAACGTTTTATTGGTTTTAAAAGTCTCATGTTCTTAGTTGTTTATTGTGACAACTTACAATTAAAATTTCTTAAAGGTAAATGTACGTACAATTTGTGTTTTGAAGACCGAACAAAAGAAGTAGATATTTTTGTGTAGGTGAGGTAAATGGATTGTATTGGTATAATTTTTTAAAAATCTTAGATTATATATAATTTTTAAGCTGATCTTTCTTCAAGCTTTAAGACTTATGCGTTTCTGAAAGTCACATTTTTTAATGGTTTTTTTTTTCCAGTTTACAGAAATTTAAATTCCAGTATCATTCCTCTGCTCAAAAAAATCCAACCACACCACTAGTAGTTCTAGGAATGCTCATCAGTATAACTCTGAGTCCAATTTTTAACGCATTCCCAAGTAAAGAGAATATTTCTTTAGCCGCACTTCACGAATGTGGAATTCTTTGCCTTTAATTACTTAAGGTGACACTGCAGTGCTGAGTGAATTAGGGCCTCATCCAACAAACTTCTCCATTTAGCTCGGTCCCTAGTTGGGAAGGACATTGCCAAGTAAAGAGAACATTTCGTTAGCCGCACTTCACGAATGTGGAATTCTTTATAACTTTACTTACTTAAGGTGGCACTACAGTCCTGAGTGAATTAGGGCCTCAGCCAACAAACTTCTCCATCTAGCTCGGTGTTTAGTTGGGCGAGGTCACTTTCCACTTTCGCGCGCCACCTGATCCGCGTTCTTCCTCTACTGCGTTGTCCTGGGGTGTGTATATTCAAAGACTTTCCGGGCCGGAGCATTGGTTTTCATGCGCTTTACGTGATCCAGCCATCTCAGTCGTTGCCATCTGGCTTAGTCTACGTCGCTGTACAGCCCGTACAGCTGGTCGTTCCATCTTCTCCTCCAATCACCTTCTATGCATAAGGACCGTAGATCACACGAAAAGGTGTTTCATCCGCTTTTGTCCATACTTCTGCATCAAATAGCAGATCGGGGATGATGAGAATCTTATATAGTGACATTTTGGTCTCTGAGTTCTTCTGTAGTATTATTTCAAGTACTATATGTTAAAGAAATCGCATGACAGCGCATCACCTTGTGTAAAACCTTTTTTGACATAGAAAGGAGATGCTGGCATATGCAGCCCTGAAATGGATGGAAAGATGGTGGGTGTCGATTTGATGTTCTAGAGTTCTTTCCAGGATCGACCGTAATGTGATTATTTGAACGAGTAGGGACTTTGCTGGTCTAAGGCCATACTGATAAGGACCTATCAGGCGGTTAAAGATACACCTCAGACATGCACATATTTCGAAAGAGAAGATTTTGTAAGCGATGTTAAGGACACTGATTCCTCTGTAGTTATCGTGCAACCAATACTGAAGTTCCATTCATCGGGCATGCTTTCTTCTGACCATATTTAACAGATAAATTGGTGCATGCTTGCTTACTTACTAAAGGTGGCGCTACAGTCCGGGGCGGACCTGGGCCTCAACCAACATGAGTCTCCAGGTAGCTCGGTCCCTAGCTAGCTGTCTCCAGTTTCGCTCGCCAAGTTGGTTGAGGTTGAGGTCTTCACCCACCTGCGTGCGCCACCTGAGTCGCGGTCTTCCTCTACTGCTCCGTCCCTCGGGATTGGATTCGAAGTCCTTCCGGACTGGAGCGTTGATGTCCATTCGCTCTACATGACATATAGCCATCTAATTTGTTTGACTTAAATTCTGTTAACTAGGTCAGTGTATCTGTACAGCCCGTACAGTTCGTCGTTATATCTTGTCTTGCATTCTCCATCTATGCATGCGGGACCAAAAATTACCCGAAGAATTTTTCTCTCGAAGCATCTCATCTTTTTTTCACAGGGTCAAGGCCTCAGCGCCATAAATGACAATCGGGATGATGAGTGTCTTATATATGGTGATTTTAGATGCTCGAGAGAGGACTTTACTACTCAATTACCTTCTAAGTCCAAAGAAGCAGCGATTTGCAAGAGTTATTCTTCGTTTGATTTCAGCGCTAGTGTCGTTGTCTGTGTTTATATAGCGGTGCCTAGATAGACAAAGTCCTTATCTACCTCGAAGTTATAGCTGTCCATGGTGACGTTTTGTCCAAGACGTCGTTGTTCAATGTCCTTTTTTGATGACAGCATACTTGGTCTTGCCCTCATTGACTACTAAACCCATCTTCTTCGCTTCGGTCGCAATGCTCAAGAACGCTCCACTGACATCACGCTTTGATCTTCCATTTATGTCAATATCATCTGCGTGTCCGAGTAATTGGATGGACCTTTGGAAGATTGTGCCTCTAGTGTTGACGGTTGAGTTTTGCACAATTCTTTCCAGAACGATATTGAAGAAGTCGCATGACAGTGCATCGCCTTGTCTAAAACCTTTTTTGACATCAAATGCATCGGTGAGATCTTTTCCGACCTTGCGATAGAGCAGCGCGCATTCTCCATCGTAATTCTGCACAAACGGATAAGTTTGACAGGGATTTCAAAACTAGACTTTGCTCTGTAGAGGTGCATGCTCCTAACCAAATTATCCCCAGCTGCTTTGAAAAGCTTGGCATTTAAGCCATCTGCTTCAGCGGCTTTGTTAGACGTCAATTTATGGAAATCTTTACTTCGTCTAGGTCAGGAAGACGTTTCTCTTTGACTTTCGTTGTCTATATTCAATAGATCATCCTGCCAGACAGCGGAATGTGGTTCGTCGTTAAAGTCTACAGAAGTGGGTCCTTCCATATCCTCAGCATTGACTGTAGTTCTATAATAAACTCCACTTTCGTCTTTGCAGCCTTTGGTTCGAGGTTTATGCACTTGTAAATTTCGTTTCCCCTGTTCATAGAATTTCCGAACTTCATTTCTACTTCTGAACCTCTTAACATCTTCGACAGCACGCTGCTCATGCTCTTTCTTTTTCCTTCTGAAGAGTTGGCGTTCCTCTTCTGCTCTTAGAGCTCGTGAGCAGCTCTCGTCCTTCTATGTAAAAAAGTACCAGAATACTTTATCACCTTTTTCATCTTCGCCTCCCTTCTTGCTTCCCTCCTCGTGGCTTCTTTAGTGGGATTCATGGTGCATATATTTCAGGAATTTTTTGATAAATGTTGAATACACTAGAAACATGCGTCACCATATCTCACTCCATTTAGCATAATCTCTTATAGTCTTTCTATCATGGCCTGATCTTTAACTCCATCATTTTCTCAGAAAAAAATCAAAGTGAACTTCTTACGTCACATTTATCCCAACTTTACCCCCCTTCCAACAAAAAAATATGTTAAATTGTTAAACAACTTTAAATCATTTCAAAAGTTATAAGGTGAGGCGCTTGAAAACCCTCTCTCTCTCTCTCTTTATCTTCTTCCGCCATCAGTTAAATGAAACCTTAAACACTTAAGCCACTTTCAATCTAATTAAGGGTATAAAATTACAAAAACAACATCGATGACGACAGAAAAACCCATGTAGGCATTTATATCAGCATAAACAACCGATTACGACCACAATCAGTGGCTACCCATCACATATCCAATGAAAATAAAAATAAGAGTCCCTTCCAGGTGGTCCAATTAATCCTTGCGATTCGCCTCGAAACACATCACGTAGTAGGTACACCCTATATATACCGCCGAACTCCTTTCAATTAAGAACATCGTCAAACAAAAAATAATGAATATCTTTTAAGGGTGGTCATGGTGGATTGATCTCTCTCTTGATGAATTCATGAATGCGGATGATGAAATCACACGAAGCTTAAAAAAAAATTGCCCCAAATATAAAAAGAGCAACAAAAACACAAAGTCACGATCCCTTTGACACTTGATCCTGTAATGATCCCTCTTTTGTAGCGAGGTACCCATCTTCTGGAAAGGTAGGTACTCGCATACACCCGTCGTCGTCGGCGGCGGTACACACACTCGTCGAATCATTACATGACCCAAAGTGAACTTGTCACATGCAGAGGCAGACTTTACCTACTCCGTCGCTCGTCCGTTGGACAACCTGATGCGCTGCGGCACGCATGACATTCTACCGATGTCTCAATTACCATCCCATATGGATTGGATATATGTATGGAACGCCGAGAATTGCGCTGCTGCCTCCATCACAAGGCCTTTATAGCTATACACAATATTGTGTGATCCTCTCTAAAGTGTATTACTTAACTTAATGGAAGCAAATAAAAATTACATTTATTTTTATTTCTTTTCGTGTATCTAGTGCGTTCCCTTGTTGTCGTATGTACGTACGTTCTGTTCTTAATCCGTTCAAGACTCTTGAGAGACGAACAGAAGAAAAAATTAAGAATATAAAAAAAAATCAAACGATGTGGGTGTTCCACTCCTTTTGACTTGAAGACAACAACTTGTGGAGTATATTAAACTTTTGAGGGTATCAGACAAGCATAAGCGAAGCTATCGACGACGACAACGGATGCGACGCTACGGAAGCAACGGACGACCGACCGAGGAGAAGAAGCATTTGTCAAATGCTCTGCCCACCATGTTGTGCAATCTGTGTTCTCAATGAGAGCCATACACAATCAAATCAAGGGCGGCATTGCCACCTTAAATTTATACTATATACAAAAGTACCTAACCTACCAACAAGTCCACAAGTCCAAAAGTCCGCAAGTCCACGCCACGTCTGTCGTATGTCCGTCGCCGTCCATCCATCCATCCGTCCATCCATCCATCTATTCATTTGACCACTTTCATGTATAATACTCCACTCGTCCATCTGTGCTACACAACATGACGAAATGTATTTAAGCCAAGTCGAATCCGTAGGTACCTATCCTATACTCGTAAAAGATACATACTCCTCGTATTGAGTTGATAGTAACTCGCCAAACTATACCCAAGCCGATTGATCACACCCATGGGTAATCAGATTCGGATAAAAACGATCGCGCATGCTTTTAAGATTTCGGATATCGGATTTTTGTGGTCGGTTTGTTCGTTTTAAAATTCAATTCAAATTGGAAACTTTTGGCAGGCCTGGATAAAGGGGGGGGGGGGTGCAGGGAATTTGTAAATTTGACTCTAAAGAGAAAAAACTTTCCTTAGGTTCGAGTTTTAGTGTAACAGAAAAAAATTATCAGAAGATTTATGTTCATTTAATTTTTTGGAGGGTCAAAGGCCCCCAAAATCGTTTTTAGGTTAATGGAGATTCTAAAAATTTGTTTTTTTTTAGCGAAAAAAACCTTACTTACTAGGTACTGAGACCTAAAATGTGTATCCTGGCGGGGCATAGTGCCTCAACTACTCCTACCCACCATCGTGTGCGTTTTCCGGCAATGTGTTTAAGCCTTCTCCAGCTCTTCTCCAATTTCGAAATTTCCTCCTCGTCTGTTCTTCTCGGTTTACTGACTCTTCTGCCTTCTTCAGTTAGTCGATTCTACTGTATTGCATGTGCTACAATGCAGCCATTACCTTTTCGAAGCTTGTGTCCAGCATTCACTGATATTTGAGCATTCATATGACAATGGCAATGGGTTTCTGACATTATACCTGTGTATAGGTTTGCAATTCCTAGTAAGCATTGGTGATTTTTTCCAGATGCTGCATGAGTATAACAATACTGAATTTATGTTTTAGCGGAACAGTCTTAGCTTTGGCTCCAACTGAGCGAGTTATTCCTCTAAATATTGGACAACATCCCGAACGCAGCCTTAGATTTTCCGATAGGACTGTAGCTATCTGTGTTGGTTCCACCTTAAGTGAGAAAACATTGCCATCATATCATAGTCATCATCATCATACTACCACTATTTTCTCTATCCTACAAGATAGCAATAATATCTCGTTGGCGTAATTTAGATGTTTCAGGTGAGGTATCTTCATTAGAGTTTATTTTATTTCTCCGTCAAATCTGCCCACAGCACATCACTGATCAACAATAAGAACATATTTGGTGTGATTATGCAGCCCTATCCGACTCCACTTTCGACTTCGAACTCTTTTGACAACCTACCTCCATTTATATATTATTACCTTCCTCCGCAGCCAGTAAGCCAGATTAATTCCCTATTGATGCTGTTCTAAGCCTTCTCGAAATCAATGGATGAAGTGATGATCGGTATTCGACGCACTATTCGATTATAATGCTTAAGGTACTAATGTGATCAATACAGAATGGCGTCATTGGCACCTTTTTCCTTAAATCCGAAACTGTTGATAACATTCTTAAACTTTCAAGGAATTACAATTGATCTAAAAGTGGCAGTAACTATGAAAATCAGTCGCCAGCCCATTTACCTTACCTAACTTAAAGTAATTTTGTTTTTGTAACAAATCGATCATCTATCACATCAATTTTTCGAAATATACCTTTAGAGAGGCTTTTTAAAATTTAAACATACAGTTTAAATTCAAGTTCAGATTCGAAACCAGCACTAAAAATTAATTCCAAAACGTATATTTTAAAACCATTAAATTCAATGTTTCTCAAAACTTCGTTTAGAGTCATAGTCATAACAAATGATAATTTTCAAAGACTAAGTAAGATACTAAAATGATTTGAACTGCATCCAGAAGACAAATAAAGCGACCGCCAAATAACTTTTTTTTTAAACAAAGCGCAAAACATCGTGTGTACCTTCGGCACGAACACGTGCCACACGTACCTTGTGGCACGTATACATAGTGCCGTCCTGTTGAAACCAAATGTTGCCAATATCCTCCTCTTCAATTTGTGTGAACATGGCCCGATAACGATCACTATTGACTGTAACGGCCACTGTTCATTTTCGAAAAATGGCCCAATTATGCCTCTGGACCAAAATCCGCAAGCGAATCGGCTTTTTAATGTATGCGTGCGGGTTTTCTGTGCCCCCAATGCGACAATTTTGCTTGTTCAAAATGAGCTTCATCTGAAAAGATGATTGTTTTGGATTTCTATGTCGATCGCAGAAAATATTTCCCAGCGTTGTTCAAGCGTTTACACAACCATATTCGTTCAGCGGAAGGATAAAACTAATTTATCTGTCAAATAAGTCATGAGCTAAGTGTTACCATTCACGAAATAAGCACTAGTTAAAAAAAAAGTTAGATGGCAAAACCTATATTTATATACGCTTCCAAAATCATCATAAAATTTATTGATAAGGGGAGATTTGATTTCAGGACAACTTAATTAATATTGTTTTGTATTTTTAACAGAAAAGAAGCGTAAAATTATTCGATATATTTTTTAGCACAAAATTTTCACAAAAATACCTAGAAAATGCTAAAACTTCAATTATTTTCCAAGTCCAATTAGTAAGCTGCAATTTTTCAAGCATATATTTGTCAAGATTTTTAAAAAAATACATAAAATTACTTACCCCCATTTGAATTAATAGTTTTTAAATTATACCTCCAACCTAAGAACAATTAAAAATGCATTTCTTTGCCAACAACAACACTTTACCGAATATAACTGCGAGACGTTATTCGATGAATGAATTAAACGAATTCAATTAAATTTAAACTTTAAAAATAACTAAAGGTATACGAAAAAACACTACAAACTTTAGACCTAATTTTTATTAAAAATTTAACTTTAATACTCACTTAACACTTTTAGTCATTTTTCTACTGCTGAATAAGATGCATAAAATAAATTTTCTTCTTTATCAAAAAGAACTAAGCACCAAAGAGACCAAATTCAAATTTTCAAATTTAACCGCCAATCTAGCAAACAACACTAACCGAACCGAACCGACCAAGGAAACGAACATCCAACGGCACATATCGCGACGACGACGGATGTGATGAATGAAACAAAATTGAACTGAATTCTAATTCACATTTTACAAGAAAAAAACACTTTACTTCGGAATTAACTGATTAATTTTTACATAAACTCAATTATTACAACTTACTTAACATTTTGTTTGATATTTTTTCTACCGCACATTGGAAATAAATATTTTAATTAATTAAATTCGAATTCGCGACGATGCGATGGCGAACACAAGAATAAGAATTTTACAAACTGCTACTTCCGATTACCAAAGAACAAAGATAGCGAAAGAGATAGATGCAATTGCTTTAATTATTGGTCGCGTTCCTTAGTTTAACTTTTTTGGGTTAAAATGAATGAATTCCAAGCTCATCGAATTATGCTGAACTAATTCTCTGTTTACAAGAGTGGATTGAGTAATCTAGTTGAATCTGTATTTAGATTTAGATCCGGATAGGTGTATGGCTACGCTGATGAAGCTGGATAGAAACATGATAAATAATTGATTGAATTCAAATGGAAAATGAAAAATCGTCTCGTGTAGACTTAACCGAAAGTAAGCTAATGTCAAAACCGAACGAAAAGTTATCAGAAGTTATCGTCAAAACAAAAAGTAACCATAATGGATTCAAGTAACTTAAGCAAATGCGTTTCAAATTTGATATTTGCTTAAGCTCGAGCCATTTAAATGGCTCTTGCGTATAATTGCGCGAAAGTTAGCGAAATTTAACGAAACTGAGCAGAACGTCTATTATAGTTAGTGACATATAAGGCTGCGTATTGGTTCGTTCCCTTAAGCTGGCTTAAGCTCGCGGTTAAGTCTATTATAGTTGGGCCTTTAAATTGGAAGACATTTTCTTTTGAATTTAAAGATTCGATCTAAAGCCACGAATGTTGTATGTATGTGTTTCAAATCATGAACTGGTCGTTAAGGTATCTCCCGTGGTAATCAAATTGAACTTTTCCAATGGGTTTTCATGGCCTTAATTAAAATCCGACTTTTAAATGCAAAAATCACTATCACTATACATCAGATTTTGAAGATATTACTTTGCAAATTAGAAACAAAAAAAACATAATGCTTTTTGAGGAAATTTGAATTCTTGATTTCTTACAATAAAATTTGTGATAGTTCTCCGTCTTTTTAATATTCAATTTGAATATTTACAGTGTTTTATATAATTTTCGGAAAGTTTTCATAAGTTGTTGGAAATCGAAAGAGGTAAAACCATTTCAAAGTTATAATCGCATCAAGTCTTTGAAATAATTTAAAAATTACAATACTAGTATCAAAAAAGGGTATTTTTAAAATTTGAGCACATGCAAAATTAAAATCGAAGCTCATATTTTAAAGTTCGTATTTCAAAACTGAGAAAGCATTAGGTTCAAGGATCCCTAAAACTTTCTATAAAGTCAAATAAAGACAAAGAATGTGTAAGAATTTCCAGAAACTTAGTAAGATTCTAAAATTATTCAAATTATATTTAAAAGGAAAAGATTTGTATTTTGCAAAATCATGTTTCAACTTAGCCTTAAAAAACCTGTTTTTGGTTGTCTATTAGCATATTTTTAAAACCTGATGTACACTAAACCAAATGTTTACGTAAATACAACGACAAATTTCGCTAGCCCAAAGAAAGTAATGAAGAGCTTCGTAAACGTATGAATTATTGTACGTCTTACCAAGGCATTTATTTAATAAAGAAAATAAATAAGGTGACCCAAAAATCCGTAGAGAACTTAGAGCCTTCTGACTTTCATCTCTCAACCATTCCTATGTAGGAGTCATTTCGGAGATGAAGAGGACCTTCAGTGCTTATGCAGAATCCAAACGGATTATGTGAGAAAGCACTTTTCTTTTTCTTTAAAAGAATTACTCTTGGAGGATTTGACAATTCCTCACAAGACACAGGACCCGTGGAAAAAACTGTAGGTGGCACAGTCAGATATTGAACCCAAGACTTCTAGCATGACAGTCCTACGCACTCACTAAACACCATGCCACGGTAATACTTCGTGAAAAATATTCGTTTACGCATGGCATGAAATTTTACATAAATTAAATAATTATTTTCATAAACTAAAGAATTTATTCCATATAATGATGTAAAAATATTCGTTGGCGTATGAAGTTTTACATTAAACCAATGAATTTGTTTTATAGAACAAAGAACAAATATTGGTCTCCGTATACAATTTTACATAAACCAATAAATTTACTTCATAGAATGAAGTACAAATATTCGTTTTCAAAACACTTCATAAAGTTATGAAAAAAATTCATACGTTTACGAATACATTTTTTATTTTTATTTAAATAGCGTTTTACCTACGTCTACTATAATTTTTAATTAACTATTCATAAAATATTTGTAAAATAACATTCATTGAATCATGAATGTGTTCATAAAATTCACGAAATCAGATCAGATTTTATTAAAGAATGTATTTTTCGTATTATGAAATTACTTAATTTTTCGTTGAACCAACAAAAATTTTGTTTTTTTTATGAAGCGAATTTCGTAGTCTAACGAAAAATATGTTTAATTTTTAAACTTTATTTAGGTAAAGATTGAATTTTAAACATAAAAGTCATAAATTATTAATAAGAAAATTTCCATGTTTTTAAAAAACCACCCAGTAATAGTACCATGCATCAAACGTAGATACGCGCCTGATATTTCAAGACGAGCGATTTTTGTACTGGAAAGCAAGACTTTGGATCAATGCACGGCAGAGGCTCATTCAACAACAACAGTGGGAGCCTTCAGTAGCTGCCAATGTCTCATTGTGTACCAAATCAGTGTTCATTAATATGTTTGGTATTTTATATAGTATATTCAAAATTTCTGGTGTGGGTTTCTCAATATTCTCGTTTTATTTTTGTTTTTTTATTATTTCTTTTTTAATTCTTGTGGTCTTTTGGTTTGGCCTCTTCGTCTGCAATGTAATCTTTTGTTTGCCCCTTTTCTGGGAGATGTCAATCGATCATTTGACGTGTAGTCTTTTTTGAATGAGGATACATATCTATAAAATTTTGTTCATTGAATAAACTATGTTTGATTTTGCCTGTGATGGATATTTGTTTATAGGAGGTTTATAGAAAAGAAACCCCAATAGACTCTTGAACAATATTTTGACAAAGGGTTGAATAGACAAAAATGTATATACATTTTGTTGTAGTTATTGTATCGCTTTTGTGTCAAAATTTGTGTTTGGTATAAACATTTTGGATTAATACAAAACCAGGATTCGGGGAATGTTTTTCATTTGTTCGTTTATATTTATTTATTATAAGAAGTGTGAATGGAAAGACTGAATGAATGACTTTGGACCCATGGATTAATGGATATTTGATTAGGCAAGAGAATTCCAGTTAAATTTATGATTTTATTACTGTTGGATATATAGGATCAGACAGAATTATAAATACAAATAATCTTTTATGGGAAATTATAGATTAAGAGTTAACTCGAATTCGAAAATAAAATCTCAGCTGACCTTGTCTTCTATGCATGTTGATCAATTTGTTATAGCCGATTGACAAGGCTGAGGTGGGTTATTTAGAATACTCGTAGCTAACTGGGTATAAAGGGTGTTCTAAGAGGTATAGAACTTTGGATGAAACAAAGATGACTTTTTTAAATTGACATAAAATTTACTTTATTCGAAATATAATCTATACTAATAATATAAATATGAAGAGTTGCTTGTTTGTTTGCTTGTTTGAATGTGATAATCACAGGAACTACTGGTCCAATTCGAAAAAATATTTCAGTGTTAGACAGCCCATTTATTAAGGAAGTGTATGTCTTATCACGCTAAGTTTAATGCGTGCGGAGCCCTTGAGAGCTTTAACCGCTTGCGCTGCGGAAACGGTTGAAGTTTTGTTAAAATTATCTGTAACACGATTTTTCTGCTTTAATAGTTCTAAAAAACAAGTCTGCTGCAGCATATGTCTATCTATTAAAGTTGGCCTTCTATGCTATTCAAATTTAAAATAAAGCATGAGAGTAACGCTGCAGGGCGTAGCTAGTTTAACCGTCACGGTCAGCTCGGATGTAGTCTAATCTGGAGGTCTAGTTTTCGATGACTTTTTTCAATATTTGTCGCTATAGTTTGGAAATAACGCTCCGTATTTTGTCCATCAAGTGGTCAAGTTTCGAGCTTATCGGCATAGACTATCGACTTCACATATCACCACGAAAATATTGAAGCTGTAATAAATCGACGATATTAGAGGCCAAATGAACGGGTTCGTAACGTGAAACTATTGAGTTTCCAAACCTTTTCATAATAAATCAATTGTGGCACGAGCTGTGTGACATGTTGGGGGATCTTGATATAACCATCAGCTCTTGAACATCATGATTCATGGTTATTCAATTGATAAACAAAAAGTCAGTATCAATACCAGTAACGTTTTGGCCAGTATCGTTTTGAAAGAAGACGGACCAATTTATTCCACCAACCTGCAACTGTAACTTCAGAAAACGAAACACGAACATTTACGAATGTAACTAGTTTGCATCAACTCTGTAAAAGTTGACTAGACCATGCTTATATCCTCGAAAAATAATGTGTTGGCTTAAATGATACGTATAGTGCCACCGTCCTATTCAATATTATTCAAAACAGGCCAAAAGAATTTGGTAGTCATATTTACCTTTAGTGCTCGCCATTGATGGGACAGCTTGCAAACATTCGTCGTTCTCATAGAAATATGGACCAATGAATCCCCAAGCCCGAAATCCACACCAAACAATCTTTTTGTGGTTATTTTATGTTGATTGATATTGTCAGAATTCCGACAACTTTGTTCATTGAAATACTTTTTCATCTATAAATTCGTCGGACACATACCCTCGTATGTGTTTCGTTTACCTTCAGCGTCTAAATAAGTTAAGTTTTGTAAGGATGCAGGTTCAATTGACGAATCCAAATTCGCCAAGTAGTGGTTTCCGAAATTTTTGAGTTCTAGTGAGCAATGTAAAATCGATTGTTTCGGATACAGACAGCGTTGAGGTTTTCACATGATCTTACGTTACGTAGGTATATGACGGAGACGAATTTTGGTTGACCATTTACAAAGCCAGTGAAATTAGTAATAAGTCTCCTAAGATTTGTCTCGATACTTTAAAAAGGAGACCCTTTAAATTGCACCAGTTAATGAGGAATCAGTTTATTTAACATCGCTAATTAAATCTTCTTAGTCGTAATATGTGATTTTCTAAAGCCCATCGTCAACAACTTGATGTGTCCTTATCAATGTGGTTTTAGAATAGAAAAGTCTACAATCGATCAAATATTCACATTACGGCAAATCCTGGAAAAAAACAAAGAACATCAAATCGACACCCACCATCTTTACATCGATTTCAAGGCCGCATATGACAGCATCTACAGGGACAAGCTGTATCATCATCGACAGGCGTAACTTTGTGGTAGTTTAGGACTTCGCCTACCTTGGCTCCGCTATGAACTCAGAAAACAAAACCAGCGCTGAGATCAAACTAAGAATAGCTCTTGCTAACCGCTGTTTTTTTGGGCTAAGTAGCAAAGTCCTTTCTTGAGGGACCAAAGTGTCGCTATATAAGACCCTCATCATCCCCGTCCTGCTATACGGTGCAGAAGCATGGACTATGACAAAATCGGATGAAAGCACCTTGGGTCGTTTCGAGAAAAAAGTTCTTCGCGTGATCTACGGTCCCGTATGCCTAGAAGGTGAGTTGAGGAGGAGATGGAACGACGAACTGTACGGGCTGTATAGCGGCGTAGATTTAGCCAGAAGCATAAAAGTCCAACGACTGAGATGGCTGGTTCACGTAGAGCGCATGGAAGCCAATGCTCCGGTCCGGAAAGTCTCCGAATCCACGCCTAGAGGACAACGCAATAAAGGAAGATCGTGGATCAGGTGGCTCGCACAAGTGGAAAGTGACCTCACCCAACTTGGAGTGCGCAATTGTCGACATACAGCTAGGGACCGAGCTAGATGGATAAGTTTTTTGGGTGAGTCCCTAGTTCACACAGGATTGTAGCACCACATTAAGTAAGTCTCCTAATGGTAGGACGCTTATTGTGACTGTAAAATGGTCGAAACGGTGGGCCCTCTCCCAAACGGAACTCCAATTTTCATAAAGTATTGTTATCATTTGACAAGTGTTTTTGAACAATGCGAGGCCGATGTAACATTTAAGACATCAATACAATCGCAATCAACTGTCCAAGTTCGGAAGTCTCTATTAAAAGCTAAAATTTTAAGGTTGAAAGTTAATACAAAATAGGTTGAAAGTTAATACAAAATATAAAGTAACTTGATTTAATTTTCAAAATTGTTCTTATAACTTCTCGCTTATAACTGATGTACCATTTTGACAAGTGATTGGCCGAGTCTTTTAACAGAACTTCAAATATCCAATTTATGTACAACTATTAAATATACGTATGTTTTTCTTAAATTAAAATGTAAGTTTTAGCAAATTATTGACAACGTTAAAATTTGTTCTTTCAAAACAAGTGTGTTTATATTCGTGAACTTGTTTGAATTAAGGACAAGCCTTAAAGCTATTAAACGGATTATATTATAATTGCAAGCAATTGTACATAGTTTTATAAGTTCGAATTTAATGAGGACTTAAGTTTGAACAAAAAGCCCCTCAGCGTCTTTAAGAATTCAACACAAAAAAATAAAACTTTAAAAAAGTTGTTTTGATTTTCCCACAGCTGCTGGTCCAATATAACCTAGCGTATGTAGGATGTATACAGTTTGTAGGCATTCAAACAATATGAACAAACCCATGTCCCCTACGACCATACTCTATGTATGTCTAACTCGTTCCTGTGTTAATTTTAAATGAACATAACCTCCCATTATAGCCTTTGGTTGGGTGGGGTGGGGTGGAGTGGAGTGGATTATAATGGGTGCTGTTGGAACAAACTCTACAAAGCATTTGTTATAGAACATCTGAACCGTTTGACTAATCACCCATAAAGCAGCAGAACTGATGCCAAGACCGAGCTATAGAGTCACAGAGTTAGCCACCAGCCATAAAGCCACCAACTTATTCATAGCTATATAGGTACTGTATAGATTCCATAACATTAATTTCCATACAAGAAAACCAAAACTAACCAAAAAAGCAGAATTCCTCAAATCCAGTTAAGAGCTATGTGTCCAAAATGTTTTGCGTATTACTCATTAGCTCTGGGAGCTCCAGCTCAACTCACAGTCGCAGCCTTGAAGCCTTTTCACATTAAATTATAAGGGACCAATCTCTCTCTTTCTCTTTGTCTATCGAAGACTTAGGGATACCAAACATTCGGAACTGTATATGGAATAGAATTCCAGAGAACCCACAATAAAACAATAAAACAAAAACAAAGAAGTCCACAAAAACTCCGCGAGAATAAATAAATAAAGAAAAATTTAAATAGGAATACAGAAACTCCGAAACGGGAATGCGGGATCGGGAGAGCACCCAAAAGTCGAGAGCCGAGAGGAAAACAAGTCAGACAGGGCAGCAAGGGAATGGGATAGTGGAAAAGATGGGACTTAGCCTAATTAACAAGATTATGTCTAATTGGACCACCTAGCTAGAGGCAGCTACTGTTCGTGTTCACTCGCTCGCTACTACATAACTATACAACCCTCGCTCGCTCGCCTGCCTGATGGTCGGTCTTGGTCTCGGTCGTCCTGATCTTGATCTTGATCAAGAATTGATCTGAATGTCAGGCGATTGTGTTGGTGGAGTTTGTACCTCGTAGCTCGATCGTACTTCGTATATGCCAGGGCTATGTCCCATGGGTGCTTCTTCGTTCGAGATGTTCGATTTTTTTTCGTCAGTCTTCAGACTTTAGAAGCTGTTGTTGGTGATGGTGTTGTATTTCTTGGGATATAAGGTACCTATGCTTTCGATCATCCAAGTTTGGTGGATGTCCAACATGAATCTTCTGCGTTTAGTGATCCTAGGAATAATTTTTCAATTGTTCATCCGTTTTTTTGTTGTTGTGTCTTCCTTCGGTTCTGTGTTGTGGTCTGTTCTGATATGTGCTGTTTGTCCCTCCATCATCAGGTATGCTAATGGTCATAGCTGCATTCCGCATGGTAGACCCAGCGTCGCGTTGCGGACTCCCAGTAGGTAGGTATAGGTATCTCCTACTCTATACGCCTCTATACCCTCGATCGATAGGTTGGTTGGTATGTGCGCTGCATGTGCAAGGTGCAGCAGCAAATAAAGTGACACTGGAAAAGGCGCAGGTGTTGCATTCAGCCTCATAAACATTGTGGACAACTATTATAAGATAATTTAATTGTTGAGCTGGTTATCATGCGCTGTTTTGACAGACTTGAAAAAAAAAATTATATCAAAAGAAAACAATGATTGGGGACACAATGGGTGAATGTCGTAGTCGGAGTCGCCGTTCGCCTTCATCATTGCTGTCGATGTCGACTTTGGGTCAGATCACGAATGTCAACGTTATCGGAATTGATAATAATAGGTTGCTCAGGTTAATTGGCTGGATAATGACTATGATAATCTTAATTTAATTGTGTTTCAATTATAATAATAATAATATTCGAGAGGTGGGTTAGTCCATATATGTACAGTACATGTTAACCATGGGTATAGAGGTCTACGTAAAGCTGCTTTTTCATTCAGTGACAAAACTTATGTGAATGATAAAATTTTCACTATGAACTCGATTAACATTGTCATTTTATGGAAGTAGATTGTTAAAAGGAACAAAGTGTGTTATCGTGATATGTGACGATGGGTGCACTTAGCTGTCAAAACATATTAAGTTTAAAGAGCTGTTGGGAAACCCCAAGGATATGAAAATGGTTACTCTTATCGATGAGAATTCATTTTAGTGAAATATTTGCGCCGTGACTGACCCGGAGTAAAAACCCATGGTGTATTTTTCATAGGAGAAAAAATAGTTGAAGTTTGGTTGAAATTAATAAGACGGGTGTGTTGTTTTTCAATTTGGCAATATTTTTTTTGAAGTTGGTCTTCTTGACAGCTGTCACTTAATTTATGCTTGGTTTGTCATTTTATAATGAAAATAGTTACTCATGAAAAACGTTTGCAAATTGTAGAAATTTATTACCAAAATAATGGTTCGGTTCGCTCTAACGCAAAGAAATAATCAATTTTTTGAAGGAATCTGTTGGTGAGCGCATTATTTCGCAGCATGGGCAGGGCATGTGGCGCAGCGTGGCCTTAATGGTCATGCGATAGAATATTACTGAACTATTTTTTATGGGGTTATGTGAAGTCGTTTGTTTATGCAGATGAGCCCGAGACGATTGACGCCTTGCAAGACAATAATTGGCGGGTTATTTTTTACATACGGTGCGTCAGTTGTCGTGAATCAACTTGACCATTTTAACAAGAGATGGTTTCACAAAATTGTAAAAGTAGTTTTACGATCCGTGAAATTTGAAACTAATCGAAGAATTTGTCAAGTCCTACCTATGTAGTTGTGTAAGACTTTTGTTTAATCATTTAAGTTTCAATCCTAGTTTAAAATTTATTGTCAATGGTGATAATGGTTCTGACGACGAAAATAATTTGATACTTTTTTCAATAAACAAACTTTTAAGGAAAAGTTTTATGGCATTATTTTTTAGCTGAACTTGAAGAGGGAACAGGTCTAACTTGTTGACTTCTTTCGTATTCCATCGATCCTTGACTTTTTCAAATAGCTGACATTGATTTCGAGCTTTTTCAAGACTGTTTTTTTTTAATAATTAACGGGCACTCAAGTGGTTATTAATATCCTTAACATGTTTAAAGTTAAAACTCAGTGCGAGCTTTAGGAATATAGGGAAGGATTAAAGAGGAGATACCGATGAACATTGGTCTTAAAGTTTTGAATATCATCAATCAATGAAAGGGAAAAACAGAGCTGGGTAAAGCATTCTATATTCTCGATGTGCGGTTAAAAAAAGAATCTCTATACTTAACAGTACGTCCGAAATTGAGCTCAAGGTTAAACTGATGTGCATTCCTAGAAGTATGAGTATTACGGCTGAATTGTTTGAGGGTCGGAATGCAACTGGATAATTCGACAGAATACTGTTTATAAAAATATCGGTAGAACAACAAAAGGCATGAAACATTGCGGCGGTGTTTTCGAGTGACGTAATTTTTTTCGGTTATAGTTTATCGCCTATCATTTTCAAAGCTCTTTTTTGGACCCTGTCCAAAATACTTAAACTTGTTTTAGGGGCACCTGCCCAAATATTCGAGTTATATTCAAGTTTTGGACTAATGAAGGCTTTATAAATTACAGTCAGATCAAAAGGGGTGACAAATTTCTTGCACCGTGTCGGAGAAATCCTAAGCACATAGCAGCATTTTTGGCAATATCGAATATGTGATCATTCCATAATAAGTGATCTGTGATACACATACCGAGTACTGAAAGTTGATTAGTTTCCTGGATGCAAGTGCCGCTCATGGATAGCGGCATCGGGGGTGGGTTACGCCTTAACGACAGGAGACAAAATTGAGTTTTCGAAGCATTCTATCATTTCTACACGGGTTTTTGATTCCCCATTGTACATGTACAATGCTGTCGAGATCAGAATTTAATGAGCTTATCATACGCTGCCGTTGAAGTTCCACATCCGAAGGACAAGGATGTAAATATAGAAACGAATATAAAAAGCTGAGGGTACTGTCGTCAGCGAATAAGTTTAATGGAATAGAAGTGGAAGACAAGAGATCTTTTATGAATATGAGGAAGAGAGTTGGAGACAAAACGGAGCCCTGGGGAACACCAGCATTTATTTTATGAATTTAATTTCAGTCTTGAAACCATCCAATACAACTTGTATTGAACGGCTAGAAAGGTAATTTCTAATCCAACGAAGAAGGGATTCGTCGATATACCAAAAGCACGCATTTTCGATAAGAGAGCTTGGTGCCAAACTCTATCAAACGCTTTTGAAATATCAGGTGCAATAATCTTACTTTCTCCAAAAACTAAACTAAACTAAACTGAGATCACCAGTGTAACTATTGCTAGCAAAGCCATACTGCCGGTCATAAAGAAGCCTCCGTTCTTCGAGATATTTCTTACGCTGATAATTAATCAGCGTTTCCATGACCTTGGAAAGAAGGGACGTGAGTACTATTGGACGATAGTTAGAGGGGGAGGATGATTCGTCTTTTTTAGGGACAGGCTGTACAAATGCTGTTTTCCATCCGCTCGGAAAGAGACCTGTAGAGTAGGAAAGATGGAAAAGCTTACGCAGTGGTTTTGCCAGCGTTGAAGAACACCTCTTCAGAACAATAGGGGGAATACTATCCGGCCCAGCTGATTTTCTTTCAGTACTCTTGACTCTTGCAACTGTACGAGTGCGAAAGAAGATTTGTCACATAAAATCGTTTACGCTCTCAAGAACAGCAAACTGTGCTGCAAGCAAATTGGCTTTATCAATCGAGCTAACATAGGGAATGTCATTGTGGACGAGCGTTGGAACCGAGGATGACCTGGTGTTTCGTACGTTTTTTTACAAATTACCAGAAATTTTAACTACCTTTAGGGCATTGTAGTATTTTTTGCGTTAATTTTTGGTCATGCAAAAATTTGGTTCGTCGAATATGGCCGTTACAAGTCTTTCTAACTTGTTTAAACTTATTCCGGTTTTCCTCAGTGTCCGGAAACTTACACTCTGATCCTAATTACCTCTTTAAAGATCGAATCAAACCATGATTTCTCTTTAGGTTAAATTTGACCCTATACGTGATAAAATTTCTCATTCCACAAAGAATTAAATTTGTAACCATATTTGCGCTAGAATCCACGTCACTATCGAGGAAGCATAGTGACCAGTTAAAGTTCCTGAAGAATTCATTAAGACCGTCCCAGTTGGCTTTCTCATATTGCCAAACGGTTCTCATAGGAGTTTTTTCTTTAACTGGGTTTTTTACACATGAGAAATTTGCAGATACGATACAATGGTCTGATGTGACTAGAGGCGGTAATACACGGATCGTGTATTTATTAGGATCAGAAATTCAGAAGTAAGAAACACATTTAGGGTGTTGGCGGATTGACCTACAACGTCAGAGATTCGAGTTGGCTCATCGCTAAGCTGAGTTAATTGATTTAACTCATAATTGATTTCCTTAAAAGGCTGAAAGTAAAGATCGGTCTGATGTATAGGGTTTCTATCTAAGACGGTAAATAGTCAATACCAATGTTTGCAAGGTTGTCAAGCATAGGGAACAATTCAAAAGAATGATTTTTTATATGACAGGAAACTTTTCACGAAATAAAGCATAATTTGGTTGTGGTATTTAGTTTATGATCTTCAATCGCTCCCCGGCTGAAAAATTCGTTATCATTCGGGAAACCGATAAATTATGTTTATCAGAAACACTTGCACTTGTAAACCATCAATATTTTCTACTTAGCGTGTGTGTTTGAAAAAAAAATTTGTCATTTTTTCCAACACAAGTAAACACTCTTCGTTATTTCCTTCTAAAAGATTTAAACCTTTTTTAATTGCCTCTGATCCTCCTTTAAAAGGATTACTTAGAAGACAATGACAAACTATATACGGTCAACCAAATTTAATTTTTTTTTGTCTCGAAACTATGTAGATTGAAAAATTGGATAAATCAAAATCAATGGTTAGTCTTAGTGGTATAAACGCACGAAACACTATAATTGCACTTTGATTAAATAATTTCCATTTATACGACAACAGTCCGACCTCCTAGATTTTCTTATCTTCAACCTGATAGGTCAATCATCATCATCATCATAATACCTACTCGTATACCCTCTCGAAAATTGAAGTGACCCGGAAGGACCAGACTAGTTAATTACAACAAATTAATCAAAAGTACCACGCACATCAATATCCTTCCACTGATGTATATGAGTACGTACATTCACATTCATATACATTCTGAACTAAACTCTGACTGATTGACTGACTGATTGCGTCAAATTGACTACTGGCCCTCAAAAAATCTGACGAAAAAAAACCTATCTTTGGATATTTGGGCTTATGTATGGAAAATAATGACGAACAAGAATAATACCCTATCATGACTCAAAATGTCAATCACGTTGTGAGTTATTTTTTCTTGGTTTTATTTTTCGTCCTTCGAAAGGGTATGTTGGTCTTATTTATTTATAAGTAGGTAAATAATTATCTTGGATACCTTTAATCTGTTAAAAAAAAAAAAACGAAAAAAGAACGATGTCGGACAATTAGGGGATTTGAAGTTTCAACTGTGAAATTACGGAAAATAAAGTCAAATGCATTAAGGACATACAAAAACAATATGGCTTCTTTTTATGTGGAGTCCTTTTTTAACATTTCTTTATTTGACATTGAAAGTAATTAAAGCCAAAATTTATACGTGGTAATGTTTTCAACAATGCAGTCAGAAGATATAAACAAATGCTTCCACTTAATTCGTAAACCACATTTCCTCTTTTTTTTTAAAGGCTTTATACAAAAACAGAAAAAAAGGTTAAAAAAGAAGTAGTACACAAAATGGAAAAGTCTCTTATAGAAATAAAAATAATCGGAAAATAGGATAAAATGGGAAATTCCTGCAATTTTAAAACGATTTTATTGTATTCGAGTAAAACAAGGGTGGTGTTTTTATTTTTGGATTGGGTTGAGTGCGAAAAGCACGTTTTTAATTTAGAATTTGACTTGACTGTGTTTATTTTATGGAAATATATACTTTAATTTTGTTCTGTTCACGGGAAGGTATTTGTTGCTGCTTAATTTCGACAAAGCAGCATAGCTACCTATTTTTGTATTTTGACTTGCAACCTGCTATAAAGTTTCATGAAGTCTTATGATTGCACAATCGATGCAGAGTTAAATACGCAGAGTTAATATACTACCAGAATCCCATTGAAATAAAGCTGAAGATTGTTTGTTTGTTTGTTTGAATGTTTGTTTGTTTGAACGCGATAATCTCAGGAACTACTGATCGGATTTGGAAAATTTGTTCAGTGTTAAATACGCCATTTACTGAAAAAGGCTTTAGGCTACAAACCATTGAGCTAAGACTAATACCAGCGTAGCAATAATAAATAATGTTTTAAAATCGGGGATTATTTTCCCTTTTGAGAGCTTATACTTCGTGCGCTCCGGAAGCAGTTAAAGTTTTGCTAAAATAATGTACGACAAAATTATTCGTCTCTAATAGTTCTAAAAAAAAAGTCCAAAAAAGCATATGCCTATCTTTAAAAGTTGGATCACTATAACTTTTTTATTGCTTACAGCATTTAATGTTTTAAAATTCTTTCTGACACATAGCCATCCTGTTGATCCAATTTTGCATCAGTTTTTGAAGCACATCTAATCATATTTCGATACTAATTTTTCAGCATAATTCGGATAGTGACGGAACTCCGTGAAAAGTGATCTATGTAAAATCACACGTTAGAGATGACTAGTTCACATCAGCACCATTTCTTGAGATGATTCGTTCGGCAAAGATTTGGTTTAACAAAAAGATGATGATTTAAAGTGCTTTATGACATTTTTCTTTTTTTTTGCAAAAGATTTTTTAATATGTATTTTTAAGGCATGAGAGCATAAAAAGATTAACATTGCAGGAATTTTGGCACCGTTTATATTTAAACCAAATGTAAACCGCACAAAAAACTGATTTTGTGAGAGATGGGGTCTTAAAAGTCTCATGAAGATTGTGCTAACTCCAAATACAACAGTTCTATATTTGTTTAACATAACTGTTCAGACAGGAAGAAGCCTAATCGATGAAGATTATTTGACGATAAAAGTACTCCAGTAAATTTTGACAAATGAAACTCAAATTTTGATAATAAATTGGTATGTCAGCTAGCTTGAAAAGCTGGCAAATTTTTTAACTCTAAAACCCGATACAAAAGAAAAATGAGGATGAGATGTGACCCACACTGATAACTTCCTTTTCTGTCTGTCGATATTTCTTGCTTAAAAGGTTTGTAAGTTTTTAGCGTTTTGTTCAAAAAGGTGTCAGTAAAATTATTTTTAAAAAAATTTAAATTACTAACAATATTTTCCATATGATGAAATAGTCTGATTTCAAAATCTATTTTTGTTAACGAGATTTTTAGTCAAAAACCAATTTTTAACAATTTCAGTAGCATTTCTTAAAAGTTTATATTTCTTATATAAACAAATACAAATTGGATGAATTAAATTAATTTGAAGTTAATCACGAGATATAGAGAACCGAACATCAATTTTTACAAATGTTGCGTAGATACTATTTTTTGTAGATTTTATTTTTTAAAAAAATTTACTGAATGTCGAAAATAATATTTTCCGTGAGGTAAAAATAGTTTAAAGCCAATATTTTTAAATTTTGGAAAACAATATAAGTCGAAAGTAAATTTTTACCAAGTTTTAGTAAGTACCTATTATTTTTTTTGACGTGACAACGTCTTAAATTAGGTTTATTAGGGAGTCACTTATGAAAAAGTGTAACGCCCGGTAACGTTACGATGAGTCACCGAACGAGAGAGAGGCCCGTCGAATGCCTCCGAACGAGAGAAAGGCCCGCCGAATGCCTCCGAACGAGAGAGAGGCCCGCCGAATGCCTTGCGTCTCTCTCCCACTCAACTATGATCGGTCTGCCGCGCGCGCAGCACTAGAGAATTAGGCGCATTGAATCGGCGCATGCTTGTGTCTCTGTCTTTGTCTTTCTCGAACGTTCTTGGCGTTGGAAAAACAAGAAAGCGTCATAATACAAGTTCACACGTGTGGTTAAAGTATCGTCAGCTGTGTCTGTAGTGAAAATGTGGAGTGCTTAGATTCGTCATTTACAACAACTACAACAATAAAGGTAAATAATTGTACACTGATATTTCATTATCGTAAACTATGATTGATTGATTAATTGTTAGATGTGATGTTAGATTACATGTACAATGTTTTAGTAAACAAAATATATTTCTATAGTTAAAATTTGTGCAATTCTTATTTTCATTCAATTCCTTGTTCCTATTGTGCAATTTAATTATATTCATATCAATAAATATTCTACCGAGAAAAAGACGTTGTCACGTAAAATCTTCGCCCGTAAAACCGACTTTACAGGCAACCATTTTTTTTTTTTAATTCAAATTTTTTCAAAATTTTACCGAATGTTGAAAACAATATTTCTTATAAAATGAAATTAGTTTGAAGCCATAATATCAAATTTTTGAAAAGATATTTGAGCCGAAAATCAATCTTTTAGTAATGTTTTTTTAGGTTTTTATTTTTTGTAAAAAATCAGTGGATTCGATTTTTCTCAAAATTTTACTGATGTTGAAAGCAATATTTTTTATAAGATAAATTTAGCTTGAAGCGATAATCTCAAAGTTTTGAAAAGATATTTGAGTCGAAAATCAATTTTTAAGAACTTTTAGTTAAATTTTTTTTAGGTTTTTATTTTTTATAAAAAAAACTGTCAATACGATTTTTCTCAAAATTTTACCAGATGTCAAAAACGTTGTTCTTCGTTGCACAAAATTATTTTGGAGATAAAATATTCGAAGTGACAAATATTTTTTTTCAGTTTTTTTTTGATTTATAAAAAAAAAACGTTAATTAAGGTTTCTTCCAAAAATATATTTGTTTCGTATCACATTGCAATATATAGTGTAAAATTTAATTCAAGTCTCTAGCGTCATTGGTTCATGAGATATTTAGGGTTAACCAAAATTTTCACCTTTTTTTTTAAACTGCTATGGTAAAAAAAACCACCCACTCAATTTTTTTGAGAGTCTTTTCTCCATCTTTCTGCGTTATTATCTGTATAACAAAATTTGTTTCAAGTCGATATCTCTATTGGTTCTTGAGCTATGGAAGACGACGAAGAAAACTTCACGACCTACGGACGTACGCATCTCTCTAAAAACCTTTTATTTCGACTCTAGGGACCTTCAAACGTCGAGAAATGTCAAAATTTTAAACTTAACAAATCGATCCGATTACAATAACTTCCTATACGAAGTTAAATATCAATTTCGAGCAAATTAGTAACTCTCTCTACGGGGGAGGGTGGGTTAATTGACTTCAATTTATTTGCGCCGCGCGCAGTGTTTGAAAGTCCACTTACGCCACTAATTCAACCTCAAAAACAAGCTTTAACTTTTTAAGTTGCACTGTACGTACATTGTACGAGAACATGTAGCTGAATTGCTTTTTTTGTCCCTAAACACCACAACAACAAAATTATACCAATTGACCATCATAGGGTCTTTAAGGCATCATGAAGCAACCTTCTGTTTCTTTTATGCTTCAACTTCAAGTACGTATACCTACATTATAAGCAATTTACATAAATACGATGCATATAATGGATAACATTAAATTATGTTCATTTTGATTTAATTTATTACGTGTCAGGTAATTTGATTAAATTCAATCTGATGCTTTCTGCTGCATGCCGTGACTTCTCCTAAACAATAGAAGATATAAACTCAAAACAAGTCGCCGTCAAATTTTTCATATATGCGATGCGATTTATTGCGTAAAGCGTACCACAACAAATACAGAATCCCAAAAAAAAACATCCTCTCAATTCATCACCACATATAACATCGGATAAGGTCACATCTCGCGCGGCTTAAATGGGATGCATAATAAATACAAAAGCCGGGCTCCAAAGAACGCGCTGAACAGAACACATCGTACAATCACAACACACCCAGCTGCAGCGCGCATCCATTGTCATCCGCCCGATGACGTCCATAATACGTAATAATCCGACAGAGCCCTCTAACGATTACATGACTTTGCACTTGGGTGGCTGGACGGATCATCATCATCATCAATGACCAACCAACAACAACTCTTGGTCTTTTTGATGGCAACATCAGAGGCTGGAAGCTGAAGCTGATATATGTTTGTGGCACGACCGACCGTTCGCTCGTCGTCGACGACGATGATCATCATCGGCTTCGATCGGATATGAGTCTGCTTGGTGGCAGTTTAAGCGGTGGCGGCGCTCAGGGACGTGCCGGAGTCCAGTGTGAGATTTTTGTACCAAAGACAGACGCAATTAGTCTTCGTCATCCATTATCCGAAAAAGCGAATAACGCTCAGCAATTATTATTGTTTGCTATAGAAGTTTAGGTATTGTATATGTAATTAAGTTATAAGCGAGGGCGATTCTCTGGATGGAATTCATTCTACCTAACCTCACATAGTTTTAAAAAATTTGAGACGAGAGATCAACTGCGATGGAATGGTTGATGGCTGATGGCTCTGGCGAAGTCTCTGATGGGCCACAGCCAATCTTGTCCACAAATTGATCAATATCGATGGCTGGGAATAATTGATTCCGCTTCTGGTCGATGATGTTGATGGCTTTGTATATTATGGTCTGGTCATTTCTTTAAGGTCTATAAATGTATTGTTGAGAGAGAAAGAGTGTCTACGTATAGCCCGCTATGGGTTTTGATTAATTTAACTTCTCGGAGTTAAAATATTTTGAGGCGATGTTTATACTACGTTTCCACCAACAAATAATCCGAGATTTAAGGCAAGTGATTTAAAATAAATCATGAGGTGTTTCCACCAAACAAAAGGAGATTAATTTGACGTTTGATTTATGTCATAACAACCAAACTTCAAATTATTCTCCTTTCGAAAAGAAAAAAAAATATGTATTTGTTCACTCATCATCTGTAAGTAATTAGTTTTATTATATTCTTGTACATATTTATTATTTTTGTATACTTACATTTTATTTCGTCTGTGATTTCTTGAAAGTTGTTTATTGTTTTGAATTTGAGTCATATGGAAGTGAGACAGATAGTTTTTGTTGACATTTCCATCTGTCAATAAACGAAATCGGCGTTTAAATGGGTCGGTTCAACAATTATTCTCCGAAAAAAAAGTTTGTTTGATTTGACAAACTAATGTTTCCAAGTAGATTTCAATGAGATTTATTTGAAATCTTCATTTGAGGAGATTAAAATTTATATGGTAAATCTTCAAGATTTCAAGGAGATTTGTGACAAATCTAGCTAAATCTCGGTTTAGTGCCCGGTGGAAACGTAGTATTAGTTCGTTTTTATAATGATGACAAAGTAATCTGAGTTTTGGGTTGGATTGAAATTCCAAACGCGACTGAAGATAGAATGTCAAATAATGGGACATAGCTGTCACATCAGTGTGGCATTATATAAGTTGTGAACAAAATATGTTGGGTACTATTTAAGTTATAAATTGAAGGTACATAAAGATGAACAGAGATATAACACAAGCAAAACTGAAAAAAATCTTAAGTTGGTTGTGGTTTATTTTCGAATCTTCTATTTGATATGTAAAAATGTCCAAATCACCCTAAAGTTTGACCTTGTTGTGCTCATACCATTTTGGCTACATAGAACACACTTAGGAAATACATTTTCAATGTTTACCAATGATGTTCAGGCGTCAAACGACTAATTTAGTTCAGCAGATGTATATTACTGACTTTCTGTCAAGATTTTGAGTGGAAAACATTCGTCAACTGTCAAGATCCAAATCTCTTGCATATGAGCGACGAACTGCGAACTGCGAAGTGTGGATGTTCGCATATTTTGACTTTTCTTTCACATGAGCTTTATTTCTATTCGCAGACAGCGACGAATTGTCAATTTATAATTACCCTTTTCTCCATATTTTCCTCAGCCATGATCTTTAACACAAAAACAAAACAAGAGTGGTATAATTTTGAGGTTAAGTTGAGCGCGAACAATTTATTCGTTGCAGTGTGGATGGTATGTGGAACGCGAATAGAGTTTGACAGTTCGCAGCAACCTCACTGCAATTCGTTACTACCAAATTTTTTTTACAAAATTTTCTTGTTTTAGAGAACAAAATGCAAATTTATTATCCTAATATTAGTGTCAATTGGTTTCTTATAATTTAAATGTGTTTTTGTTTGGAATTGACTTTTTTAAATGTGTAAAATCACGTTTGTTCGTCCATTCGTTCATTCGTTGTTCGCTCTCATGTGCAAGGCCCTTAAAGAACAAACCACTTCAAAATATAATTTTTAGTAATTTATCGTTGAATTAAAATCTTCATACCTAAATTTCTTGAATTTTCAGAGATGACGTAAAGAATAATGATTGAGGGATGTGTTACAAAATGTTTGTTTGTTATGATGTAGACACACGTTATAAATGAAAAAAGTTAATTTAATTTTACGAAAGCTTTATAAAAGCCAAAGTACACGAGTGCATTATCCTTAAAATAAAAATTAGGGGAATTCACGATCTAGTGCATTTAGTCTGGCAATTGCATTTGAGTGTGAATATATGCACAACATAGTGAACGCCCGAAAAGCAAATAAAAAAGCAAGGTGTTCTTGAAACGATTTTGACAGTTGTGAGAACAGCTGATATTGTTATTTTTATTTTTATGTGAAATTCAAAAGTTTATTTTGGTTTTAATATGCCGAGGAAAACTGAAAAAAAAAACAAATTATTGATTCGCTTATAGAAGAAGCTGCTGCTACAATTATTGATGAAGGTAAGTCAATTATTCTTATACATAATTTTTAATGAAAAAAAAAATATCTCAGAAATTTCGGATGACGATGGCGATGACGCGATGGAAGATGTTTTCGATGATTTAGAGGAAAATCTTTCAATTGTAATGGCTCACCGTAGAGGAATATCGGATATTATTCCTAAATGTCATAAATGGCGTGACAATGTACTAACTATGATGGATGAAGCGAGATTTCGACAACTTCTTAGAGTTGGAAGAGATCAATTTTCCAAATTGATAAACTTAATCAGCCTTATTGTGAGTTTTACACGGAAAACCATTCACAGGGAAAATTTTCGTTCCCACGGACTTTCAAAAGCTATTGGGAATTTCACTCGAATATAATTTCACATCGAATCGGAAATGACAGTTCGAAAAATAGACATGTTCAAAAAACTGAGACCTAAATAAATTTCCCTTCTCTACGATGGAAACAGAGACTGAAATCTAAATCATTTCTTCTTATTAATGAAAAAAATTCAAGAAATTAATGTGGTGCTCCAATTACTTTCTAAAACTGTGCCCACTGAGTGCAAAAACATTCTTTAAATTCAACCCTCATCGACTTATATGCAAAAAAAAAGTAACTTAACGACCACGTATACAAAATTTCCCTCTCCGTTTTAAAACATATGTGCACTGATGTTTTTAAAATGAACAGATCTTATTGCATGTTTATTTTTTTTTATGAAGACAAGTGCGAAACAAAATAAATTTAAGTTGTATTTTGATAAAAAAGAAAGTGAAATAATTATGTTTAGCATTGGAATTCGAATTTTATTGGATGAAGAAGGAAAACGCGAAGAACGAGCTATTCCAAGATCTTTAAGGGATCATTCCAATCCCTTGGAGTTGCGCGATTCCTTGTAAGTATAAAATTCTTATCTACATTTTTGTTTATTAAAACAAAGTTTTCAGATTTCAGCAATACTACAGAATCAACAAACCAACATTTAAATTCCTCCTCGATGTGCTAACCAATGCTTTGCCGCAAACGAAACAAAAGTTTGCGATATTACCCATCGTCAAATTGTCCGCTTGTTTGCGATTTTTTGCAGAGGGTGCGTATCAAAAAGGAGTAGGTAAAGACTATGAAATTGGTTTGGCGCAAAGCTCTTTCAGTCTTGTTCTTTCGGCTTTATTTAAAGTTTTGCTCCTGAAATATTGGAAAAATTCACTTTTATTTTTGGTCACAAAAAAAAACAACAAACAACTTACATTTTCCGCTTTGTTTTTCTCTCGTTCCCCACAAAAAAGTAAGTGAACATTTCAGCTGTTGAGAACGTAACATTTCACACGGAAAAAATGCTCGAACATGGGAAATTTTTTCGTCCGAAACTCACAATTAGGGAAAAGGGAAATGGGAATTTTTCCATGTGGAATCTTGTTCCCATGGAACTCACAATAGGGCTGAATAAAAAATGATAAGGAGTTCAATAAGGCGCATTCGTGCAAGCAGTTTTCAATTGAATTGCAACTAGCCATTGTACTTTTTGTTAAATATTGTTGATTTATATTACCTCCAAGTCCGGATTATCCCGTATATAGTTTAAAACTATTTTAATTTCGTCAATTGGCCACTTTTTATTCGGTTTTTCTCTTTTTTTTATTTATTTTAATTAAATCAGCCATGTTGATTATTTAAATATCAGCTGATTTATTGCTGTCAAAACATCAGTATTGCTCATGCTTGTGCATTTGTATACTTTAGGGTTTCAGCGAAGTAAATTTGCACTACTAAAGCATGTGCATATTCATATATTTTGTTAGTGTAGAGCATCTGTTCTAAAATGTTGGTAAGATTGATAATACATTTGTATTTCGATGGCTGTGTTCGTTGAGTAGTTGTGCATTTGAAATCATGTGTTTTCCATTGGGGAAAAAAATCAATCTGTTACTGTTGAGATTATTTAGTTTTGTTAGTGAAAATGGACTAACTGGGCTTATTTTGCAAGAGAAAACTATAGAAAAGATAGTTAAGTTTTGCTATGTTTCCATCAAAGGTTTATCTCAGTTTAGATTAAATAAATCTTTTTGTTGTTTCCAACGCACAAGAAGATTTAAAAATGATTAAGTTTGACAGCACTTTCTAAAATGCAAATGGTGTTTCGATGTTTCTTATGAAATGTAAGTGAGATAGTTTGATTCGTGTTAAACAATGGAAAACCATATAAAAATAAGCTACCTACTCTATGGGCAATTGTTTTTTTTTTTAATTTGATTAAAATAAAACTATATTTTTTGTACACAAACATACACATAAACAGACCATAATGCATTATCTGTAAAACCAACTCCTCCACACAGGTTTTTCTTCACAAATTTTGACTCTACTCCGATCCCCGACCGGAATCGCGGCGAATCAAGCTCATTTCAACTCGATTCAGGTATATAAAGAATTGAGGCGAGCATCAAGCTCGCTTCAACATCACATGTTAATGTAGTAGTCTACGAACAAACCCCCTTCTTGAAGTTTTTATTTTATGTCAAATTGTTTGGTTAAAACTTTGAAATCGACTATCACATTACACAGACGTATTTTCTTGATTTTGCTAGTCAACTATCAAAAATCAGCTTACACGATTTCACCCCTGCCTGGTCTGAATTTCGCTATTTTGTTTGTAATTTTTTGATACATTATTCTGGCAAATATTCAATTGTATCAACTTTCAAATATAAAAACCGGACTACTGCGGATGGTTTTTTGGCAATTTCTCACTGTACTATATATGGAATACCAAAAAAACACGGCTATTTATGAGTGGAAAAAATTTTAGCTGTGTAAGGCTTCGTGTGAATTTAATGAAAAAAAATGTAATTTTGACCGATGCCTCTTTGCTTTTCCAACGACGATATCAAAAGTCTAGTGGAATAATGGCTTAAGTCCACTTAAAATTAATCTGATAAAAAATATAAGCTAGGTTCACTTTCTTGTGATTGTATTCAACCATTCACACATATATATTTCTTATGCCCAATTTCATAAACAACTTTAGACATTTAACAGAATTTTAAACTGTAAAATGCGATATTTTGGTTTCAACAAGCGTTTTTAAAGTAAACAAGCTTTTAAACACCTTTTGAAACTAAATGCCCATTTTTGGCTCATTAAATTTTAAAAGTGTCATTAAAAAATGAATATGACAGATTGACAGCTGATGTTTTGTTTTGTAAAATTTGTATTCCCAATATTTGGAGATACAGAATGAATAGGTATACAAATTCGACATTGCATTTATAATATCGTTTTTATAATTTTATTTTTTAATTAGAATATTAGATTGGTCATCTTCATCTGACGAAGAAGAACAACATATAGTTATTCGCCGCTCAAGAGTATTCAACGTTCACAAGAATCCATTTTCATATTTTATTTTTGAACGACACACGATTTTTGATTTTGAAGAAGTTTACACTGTTCGTCTCACACAATTCGCTTAATAGAAAAAAAAGGGTTTTGAAGAGAACTCTATTTTAACAAAAATAACCTTGAAATTTTCCATTTCAAGCTTGGTGAAACTGAACAAATTTAAAAGCCTGATAAAATTTAAAAAGCTTTTAAATAAAAGTGCTTTTAGTGTTTGTTTATGAAATCGGACATTAATCTTATTAAGTTTATATCATATTTAAAAAAGATTCGAATTCGTCCTGAATTTATTCGAGTATTGCGTTCCTCTAAAAAAGAAACAGAAACACTTTCCCTTCTAAGCCTATAGTTGCAAGAAGAACACTTATGGCTGAATCACAAACATGCTTCATCTTCGGCTTCGTCTGCGTTACGGTGGGCCTGTTTCGAGGTTGCTTTGAATGACATTTCTATTATTTCATCCTTCCAAAGTGTACAGCTGTTGAGCTGTCAAACAAAGCAAATGTTCAGATAATTGAACTAGAGCTTCCGTTTGGAGACACATTACGTTACATTACGTTCTTTTCCTTACGATTGTCAAACGAAACGTGAGGTCGAAGCTCCATTGTGATAGCATGCATTGAATTCCTATGGCTGAGCTCCTAAACGTCAGGCGAAGCCTAAGCTGAAGCGTTTTTGTGATTCAGCCATTAAGGTCGCGTAAGAAAATTTGATTCTAATTTTCAATGTGTGTGGTAAATAAATTTAAATATTAGATGTGTGCGTGTATAAATTGACGTTTCAGCTTGTAGGAAAACCAGAATGACACCAAGTTTTCCGGTCTGTATATGAAGCGCCTTTGATTTTAATTTTGTTTTATGGATTCCTTTCCAAATCTGTCTGCGACAACATTTCTGACATTTTTTAAAGAATAATTGAAGCCGCTTTTTGTACAAAATACGTGTGCAAATCCCTTACTCTTAATTATTTTTCGACTTATCCATTAAATCTGTCAAAGTTTTTGTATTCTTTAATATTTTAGAGTTGAGATGACTGATAACAAAACTATCAAAAAACTGTTGTTATGGGCTAAAATCTGAACTAATAACCCTTTCCATATTGCCAAGTCACACTTGAGGGACAATTATCATTTCGGTCGTATTATTTAATTAACGCCCAAATCATTTTGACTAGCATTTTAATTATTAATGGATAAAGGCACAGTAAGTAACTATGTAGGTACAGCAGTTTAATTAATAGAAATAATGATAATAAATCTGATAAATTTCTATATTTTGAGCTATAAGATTACGCATATTTTACCTTGATTTCAAAATTTAGTTTACAAAACCCGTCAACATATCTCATGTGTAACCAGCTTAAATCGTATCTCTTAAACAACTGTCAACTTCTACCCACTTTTGTAAACCTAATTCGTTAGCTCTGCTAAATAAAATTTGTACCCAAACCTAACCAAACATACGCTATATACCTACATATATCTATATTAATACTCGTACACATTTCAATTAATCGAATTGCCATCGATCATAATTAAAATTCCACTTTTCACAGAGTGCACCAACAATAAAATGTAATTTATTAATGTCTGTTTCCATTGAAAAAAGAAAAAGAATTAATAAAACAACAACAAATTGAAAGCAAAAATTAGTTTGAGAATAAAATTGTAATGATTTATCGACACAGGAGGGCAACTCTTTTATATACATATCTGATGTGAAGTTGAACAAAGTGTGGTCGGTAATGGTATCTATGTACAGTACATATATTCGTATATCCGTGAGTCGGTATATAAATTCATTCGTAAGGTAATTACGATTTATCTTCATACGGACATGCAGTCAAAACAAATCTCAATAAATCAACACGATTATATTTTATATGGAGAGAATATTATGCGAGGCTTGAGTTGAAGAAATGAAGACCCACATAAAATTCGAACTTGGTGTGGCACTGTGTTGAACCAGCAGACGCACCATATAACGTTAGATCTCCACAGTATCACTATTTTTATGCATATAAAAGTCATATGATCGAACGGAATGGAACGGAGCAATATTGACATTCGAATGCGCAATCGAACGAGATGTCTGATTTGCGATTGGCGATCGACGAAGCAACTGACAGATTTAATCTCGAAAAAACTGCAAAGTGCGACAAATCCATTGGACAAGTGAGCTGCGTTATGGGTTTTACGGAGTTGGGAGTTATAGATGCTCCAGTCAACACGCCGCCGGGTATATATGAAATATGATCCAACGCGATTACCTAGAATGGTGAATGTTGTGTTGATGGTGAATTGCTAAGATACACTTGCAGATAGGTTGGTTATGAGGCAAGGTAATGTAAATTTGTTCAATGTGCACTTTTGGCTTGAGAGTCTTGTATCTGTAAATATCTACTACCTTACCTACAGAATGATCTTCATAGTCGCATCATCAACAATATCGTCATCAGCATTTTAAAACAAATGACGACGAAATTACACATGGAGTTGAGCGTGGTGTTGAGTTTTTTGTATATATCTTTAGTGAAATCTTAATTTGAACACGAAATGATACATAATTTACAATGATGAATGACAAAAAGTAGTTTTGAGATCACGTCATCAGAGTACAGAGCTCAGAGCACAGTGCTTAAGACTTATAAGCGCTTAGTGTATAACAAGCCTGCAAATCGTGGCTTAAGGTGTTTTGCGTGTGTTTTGTCACGTGTTTTGTGACATTTACACGATGTAATGAAATTAATTTCAGACTTTTAAAATCGACTTTAAATGTTTATCTTTACCCATAAAAAAGTGGGATGTAGAGCAAATTTTAAAATTCGTGTTTAGAACGTATTGTATAGACATTTCTAATCAAAATTAAGACAAAATACTTATTCAAGAGTTCTTCAAGTTGTGAAAAGTACTTATGTATTTTTCTTAATAAAAGGATTCCCTTTTCTCGGTATGGTCAAGTAACACAATTCTGACAAAATACAAATCGAGGTGAAAACTATATGAACTTGTGAGTTGCTGGCCTGGTCCCGTAGCGCCACTACTTATGTATGTAGATATAGCATAGGTCCATACAGTGGTCAACAAAACTTTATGTACCGATTAAGAAACTCTGAAGTGTCTTCAATGTTGGCGAAATGGATCACGGAGAGAACAAATATAAATAATAGGACACTCATTATGATAATTAATAAATATTAATATTGTAAAGCTGAAGAGTTTGTTTGTTTGTTTGTTTTGTTTGCTTGTTTGTTTGAAAGCACTTATCTCAGGAACTACCGGTTTCATTTGAAAAATTTGTTCAGTATTAGATAGCCCATTTATTGAGGAAGGATATAGAATATATACAATTATGATCAGACTATTAATAGCGGAGCACTTATAAAGAATGTTTCAAAATTGAGGTTTTTAATCCCTTTTGAGAGCTTCCACTGCATGCCCTGCACCTGCAGATAGTTTAATATTTCAAAAAAAAAAACCCACGATAGCATATGTCTCCCTTTTAAAGAATGTTGTCCTTTAGACAGTCAATTCATTCGTTCTTATCGGCGTAGACTAGCAACTTCACAAATTTTGACCGAAAATAGTCAAGCGACATTAAATCGCACGATCTTGGAGGCCAATTGACGAGCCTGTAATATGAAACTATTCGGTTACCAAATGTTTCCTTCAATAAATCAACTGTGGCACAAATTGTGTGATATGTTGCAGCTTCTTGTTCAAATGAAAAATCAGTTATAATGACTGTATACAGCGCTCAACATTTACTGTAACGTTAAACTGGTCAGAATCGTTTTCAAAAAAAATTGGAGCAAATATTGCACTAACCCATAAAGTACGCCTAATAGTCAGGTTTTGGGGATGTAACGGTGTCCCAAAATACACTTGAAGATTATCATTACTCCAAACATTGCAATTCTGTTTATTGACGTATCCATTCAACTAAAAATTGTATTCATGTTGAAATGCCAAACCAAATCAAAAATTACTCTCGCGACAGCTGACAAAATGGCCGCCGGTTAAAATAGTATTGCCAACCTCTACATTCCCCTGAAAACACATTTCATTTATATTCCCATTGCAAGCAATTGTAGATAATCAGTTCGGTTTGTCAAATAGAAAATTTTTCAATTTTTCGGCATTATAAGAATTCTGTCCGTTCGTCTGTATCAGAAGAACCTGCAAACATATTAACTCTAAATAAATTGTTTTTTTTATTTAGATAATATCATTAAAATATGCAAAATTCACCGGGTGATTTTTTGTTATAGGAGCTTCAAAATAAATTGAAAAATTTCGTTGATATCAAATATCTCATTAACCAAAACCACTATTAACTTCAATTAAATTTTCAATTACTGATTCTGACATCAAAACAGTTTTTAGCAATAATTTAAGCAACAAATGTTTTTTATCTAGAATATTTTACGAACAAATCCTGAATACTTTCGATCTAACAAAGAATAACCTTTTTGACATCTAGTAAAATTTTTAAAAAGAGCCAATTAATTATAAAATATTTAGTAACGGGTTATCCATTTTGCAGTTTCAAAAGTATAGAGCTGGAATTCGACATCTGTCAAACTAAGTTGTCAAATCAATTTTTTTTTCAGTTGAAAGTCTGAAAATTACCAAAAAGGAATGACAAAACTGTGAAGAAATTTGAAAAGACTGGTTTGGTTACGGATATTGTAAGGCTTGTACATCATCGTTTCACTGGTACCACTGAATATATCGCTGCTGTAAGTGAAAGTGTTGTCGACGACCCGAATGAGTCGATTCCTCGTCGTTCTCAGGAATTAGGATTGTCTTACGGCACATTATGGCGTATTTTGCATTTGGATTTACACCTACATCCATATAAAGTCCAGCTCACAAAACAACTGAAGTCAGCTGACCATTCACAATGTCGTACGTCAAATGGGTGATTTAACAACAGGCGGTGGACGGTGATTTTTGGAACAAAATTGTCTTCAGCGGCGAAGCACATTTCGCACTCGGTGGGTTTGATAATAAACAAAATTGTCGTATTTGGGGTTCTGAAAATCATCAAGTAATTGAAGAGAGGCGATTACATTCACAAAAAGTCAATGTTTGTTGCTCTCTTTGGTTCAGAGGTGTGATTGAACCCTACTTTTTCGAAAACGACGATGGAACAACTGTCAACGTCAATTCGGACCGTTATGGTGATATGATAACCGAATTGAAGGATACGACTTGGAGAATATGTGGTTTCAACAACTCGAGCCGAATATGGCTTTATTGCAAGATACATTTCTCAGCCGCGTAATTTCTCGTCATGGCGATATCAATTGGCCACCAAAATCATACGATTTGAAACCGCTGGACTTTTTTTGTGGGGCTACGCGAAAGGCCGTGTTTATGCAGTGCAGATAAACCTTTAACTCTTGAGCACTTAAAAACCAACATTCGTCAATTATGACTGAGATACCGCTCAAAACGTGTCAAAAAGTGGTCGAAAATTACCTAAACAAAAATCGATGCTTGCAACAATTAGCGTGGTGGTCATTTAAATGATGTAGTGTTTCACACATAATGTAAACGTTCAAACTTTATAACAAAAAAAAAATATCATGAAACAAAATATCTTATATGTGATTTATTTACGTTTACTTTTGAAACCGCAAAATGGATAACCCTGTATAATGGATTTCACCCCTATTCCATTCGAATTCAATCATTAATTCATCTTTCGATACAACTGCAGCGTAACCAAATATCTTGATCGAAATCTAAATTCAGATTCGATTCGAATCCTCAACCCACTCTTGTAACCAGGGTTTTAGTTCACCACAATTGGAAGAGTTTGGAATCCATTCATTTGAACCCACAAAAGTAGACTATTAATTAATGAAAGTTCATCTCTCTTTATTTTTGTTCTTTGGTAATTGGCAGAAGCAGTTTGTGAAATTCTTGTACTCGCGATCGTCTTCATCTCGAATTTAAAAGCAAAATATTAATTTATAATGTTTAATTTCAATGTGCGGTAAAACAAAACTTAAACAAACTGTTAAGTAAGTGATAAAGTTTGTGTATTTATAAAAAGATATCAGCAAACTCCAAATCTAAGTTCATTTTTCTTGTAAAATATGAATTAGCATTCAATTCAATTTTGTGTCCATTCATTCACGTCGTTGCCTGTTCGTTTCTTTGGTGGGTTCGGTAAATGTTATTTGCTAGATTGGCGGTTTAATTTGAAAATTTGAATTTGGTCTCTTCTGATTAATTCGTCTTGTTAAAACAAGAATTATATTTAAATTAAAATTCATCCATTTCAGTGCGCAGTAGAAAAGTGAATAATAATAAGTGTGTATTAAAGTTATTTTTTTAAGAAAAATAAACTTTTTAATTTTGTAATGATTTTAAGTAAAATTATGTTTTAAATTTTAATTTAATTAAATTTGTTTCGCGCTCGGTCTCGGTAGTGTTGGCAAAGAAATGTATTTACATACATTTGTTAGTTGTTTTTCGGTATAATTTGAAACTTATAAATTTAAATGCTGGTAAGTAATTTTATTTTGCACTTTAACCATTTTCTAAGTATTTTTGTAATTTTTAATTTTGTGCTGGAAACCAATCGAGTCAATTTACGATACGATAATATCACTGGTTGACAAATTTAGGTTTACACTTCGTGTCACATGGGTAGGGACAAGCTTTTTTTCGTTTTTTATTTACCGATATTTCTTAAACCCTTAGATTTTTTGGAAAAACCTAAACGTGGAATGAATGAGGATGTATTAAATTTGTATTTCAAGCAAACATTTTTAGATTAAGTTGATAAATACAAGTTTTATGACGGTTTTTCCAAAGAAGGTTATAAAAAGTACCTTTTTTATGTCACATGAATAGAGACAAGATCTAAACTAACTTGTAAGACTCTTTAAAGTAAATAAAATAACAAAAAATCTTATGGATTAGGTAAATAATGGTTTTATTGAATGGATTAACATAATTTTTAGTAATGTGTACTGCCTCTTGATTTCTGAATTACCTCAAGTAACCTGTGGTGTATGGATTCGTAGAGTGCTGTCAGATAATTGAGCGAAATTTGGGCCCAGGACCCTTTTATGGCTTCAATAACCTCTTCGGTTTTTTGGTATTGCCGTCCTCCTTTGAAGACATTTCTTGAAAGCCATCCCCACACGTTTTCCATGATGTCCAGGACAGGAGAATATGGGGGCCATGGTAATAGGTTCAAATATTGCCCCTGAATCCAGGCTTTTGTTGTCCGTGTGGTATATATTGGTGCATTATCTTGTTGGAAAGGCCATAGTTGTCCACTAAATAATTCAGAAAACTGCGGAAAAGCTCGTTCCAGAATCGATTTTAAGCGATTTCCGTCATTTTAGAGCTTTGAAAATCCAGCTCCACGGTCCGGTAATAGGTGATTGCTCCCCTTACCATTACACCGCCTCCTTTGCTGTATACCTTTTTTTAAGATAGACTCTTTCCTTTCTTAAATCATGAAAGTAGAAGCAATATCCATCAGGTCAACCCAAATTAATTTGTTTTTATCGGAAAAGACGACTGTATGCCAAGCTCGATTCCACCTTATGTGATTTGTTGCAAAATTAAAGCGTTGACTCTTGCGTGCAGCATTCTATGGTGGTTGTTTTTTCTTCATTTTTTGGTGTCGTTTATGGTCTGCCTTCTGTATCACCCGAGCAACAGTCGATCTACTTGCATTTACCCCAACTTTTGCCTTGAATTTACTAATGGAAAGCCTTGAATTTGAAGCAGCTCTCACTATTGCCCGCTTTTTCTGAAATGATGTGTCTTTATTGACTCTTTTCCTTTGTGGTTTTTTTCATACCTCTCTGGGTCCTTGCGGTAGTTGTATACAACATTTGAACTTCTTCTAAATTTGCTGTTTATAAAATGGATGGGAGTTCTTATTTGACTCAAAATGAATCTTTGGAAAACCTTGAATTTAATTTATTTTGCATTTTTTCTTATTTAAAGAACCAGTACTTTATCTTTTTGTGGTCACTGTATAAAATCCATACAAAAAAGTAAGAAATAATTGAAGATAAAATTGAGTGTGCGCCACACTTCGTGCATTAAAATGTTGACCTTCTTTCAAGTGTTTTCTTTATGTATCAGATTTTGTTTATACAACAACACTAAGAACCAAACAGTCCTAAGTCAATATTATTTGAATAAATGCATTTTTCTCAAATTGATCTTATTCAAAGAGTTTAAGATCCTCAAACAAATTTTAAAAAAATATTACGGACAAGTTATTTTTACAAAAGTAAAAAGGTATAAAGTAGGTGCATGGATTTTGATTCTATAACATGGCGCTACAAATTTCTAAGTGTCAAATATTTGTACTTTGTCACAAATAAAAAGGTTCTATTATTTATTTTATCGAAGACATGTTAATGGCATAGTATTTTACATGTTGTAGTATTCTTAATTTAATACCTAATAGGCTTATAATCTAAGGTGCTAATTGTTTTTAAGAGGTTTATGGTAAATATAGTACATAGATAATTAAATGATCAATGAAAACGAAATGATTTATGTGTACATTTTATGTGCACATGATTTAAACAACAAAAAAATGAGCAAACAAAAATATAAATAAATCATAAAAAGTGTTAATAACCCTGTTAAGTGCACTAGAGGAATCAACGTTTAACAGAAACTGACAGACACATTTGCATGATTTTTCTTTTCAAAGAATTAATCAGTGTCTAAATTACCAAACTAAAAAAGAGAAGAATTGTTGGGTACATTGTGTCCTTTTAAATGATTGTTTTCAAGTACTTGAATTAAAAATTGATTTTATAATAATAGCTTTCACAGGTCAACATGAAATTTGACATTTAGATGCAACTATGCAATTTTTAACAAATGTTTTCAATATTTCTCTTTTCCGTAACCATCAATTTGGAGTAATAAAATTCAAAAATTGTGTGCGTATTGTATAGAAATTTTTGTTAAATAATGCTTTTATCAAATCAAGTAGACAGTCGAACTCTTTGAGTACAAAGAAGGGATATAAAACTAACTTAGAACTCCGATAATCTAAAACCTACTCCGTGATTTAATTTTGTTGTATTTGTTTTTATATAAATCGTGGTATTTTCAAGATCTAAAAGTAATAAAAGAAAACGTGAATGATTCTATGGGACCAACCTTTTTTCGTACTTAAACTGGGGTGAGAGCTCTAAAAGATCTCAATGTTCATAAATCCGCTGGTCCGAATGCCAGCTAGCGTGGAAGAGGTGTTCTTTCACGCTAGTAAACCACTGCGTAAGCTTATTTATCTTTCCTATTATTCTGGGCTCGTTCCGAGTAGTTGGAAAACAGCATTTGTTAAGCCAATCCCAAAAAAGGCGGATCTTCTTCTCTCGCAAATTATCGACCGATAGCCCTAACGTTTCTTCTCTCCAAGGTCATGGAAACGCTGATTTGTTATCAGCTTAAGAAATATCTTGAGGAACGAAAGCTTTTTATTGACCGGCAGTACGGCTTTCTTAGCAATAGGTACACTGGTGTTCTAACGGTTCATCTCACCGAACAATGGAACAAATCTTTGCATCGTTTTGGAGAAATTAAGATTATTGCACTTGATATTTCAAAAGGCATTTGATAAAGTCTGACATTTTGCTCTATTATCGAAAATGCGTGCTTTTGGTTTCGACGAATCTTTTTTATTTGAATTAGAAATTTTCTTTCGAACAGCTCAATGCAAGTTATTTTGGACGGATTCAAGTCTGAAACCCGTTGTATAAATGATGGTGTGCCTCAAGCTTCCGTTCTATCTCTGACCCTTTTCCTCAATTTTCTAAATGATCTCCTATCTGCAACTTCTTGTTTCGTTGACGATAGCACTCTTAGCTTTTCATATTCGTTTCCAGACTCACAACCCTCCTCTTCGGATGTGGAACTGCAACGACAAAATATGATTAGATTATTAAATTCCGACCTACACAGCATTTTACAATATGGAATATATTGCTTCGAAAACCCAATGCTGTCTTGTACCGTTAAAGTGAGATATACCCTAATTGCCATTATCTATTAGTGGCATTCGCATCAACAAAATTGTAAATCTCGATATCCTCGGAATGTGATCAGCAACCACCACTTGTCGCCAAAAATGTAGCAAGATGTCTAGGTTTTTTGAGACGATGCAAGAAATTTGTTTCCGTCTAATCTGGCTACAACCTACAAAACCTAAACACGTCCGAAACTTTAATATAACTCCCATCTCAGGGCTGGTGCTCCAGTAACTTATTGAAGCCTCTTGGACAGTTTTCAAAGAAGAGCTATAAAATGATGACATTAACGTTGTCATCTCGATTATGTCACTCGAACATCGTAGTAAAGTTTCTTGTCTCACCCGTTTTAACCGTTATTTTAACGGACTATTCTCTGGGGAAATAGCCACTTGCATTCCTCCCCTTAAACAATTTAATCGTAATGCCCATACTTCTAGGAATGCACATCAGTTTACCCTTGAGGCCAACTTTGGCCGTACTATGAAGCACAGAGATTAATTTTTAGCCGTACTGCGCGAATGTGCGGAATGATTTGTCTATCTTTCCATGTCATTGCAATATTCAGGAATTCACATTGACGCCTCCTATTCAACGCTTCCCTCTTTTCCTAATGCTCACTCTGTGTCTGTGGCTGATTAAAGGTATACAAAACCCTTGTAGTGTGTACTAATTATAACTTTGGATTTGTCCCAATTAATAACGAGATTTCACAGCTTACAAAATGCTTACGAGCTTGTTTAAAATTTACTGTAGAGTTTCAGGTAAGTCAGAACATCATCTGTAAAAAGAAGGGCTTTAACTTGCAGTCCCGTAAATTCTATGCCAAAAAAGGGCAAATAGATCGGGGCTTAGTAGGAAGCCTTGACTAACTATGGTTAAATTATCAGCACCATTCCAAAACTACGATACCGTATCTCGATAGATTTTTTGAATAAATTGGAAAAAGTTTGAGGACATTCCAAGCCCGTACAGCTTGTACCTAAGGGCATCTCGGTCGACTGTTTCAAAACACTACTTTAAAAAGAGCACACATAGCTTTTTACTTTTAGCAATATATCAGTCAACAATGCTTTTGATTACAAATATATGATCAATAGAAGAGTAACCCGATCTGAAGGCCGCTTGAAATGCACTTATAGTAATTTTTTACGAAATCCACCTTTTGAGCCGATTCTGCAGTATTGAGGTAAAAATTGCATAGGAGGAATTTAGAAAGGAACTACCTCTGTAGTTCGCAGGATTCATTGCACAACTTTTCTTGTGACGATAAGAAAAACCTCTTGCATAGTGATCAGCGAATCTAAAACAGGATCGTGTAGACCAATTGGGCGCAGTGCAAAACTTGAGGACCTAGGCCGATAACAACGATATATTTGGTTCCATTCAAATTCTAAGGTTAGGTCCAAGACTGTAATGCTAGATTTGCGCCTCAGATTAACACAACTGTAACATAAAGTCTTAAACCTCTGATTGCCCTTTAAATATAATTCTTTAACAAACCTAGTACTGAATTTATGGACAATTTTAGGCCAGGAAAAGGAAATATCGCTTTCATCGAACCAGTTCTCCCTGAATGCTTAGTGTTTTTTTCTTCAACCTGCTGTTTGGATATGCAAGTCCCCTAGGTCATTAAAACTGATTACTCCATGACTTCGTAGGGCCTCATATAAATTCACTTATGAGTATATTCTTTGATTATATGCCAAAATATTTTTTGGAGGAGATTTATATTAAATCACAAGATACCTATGGCCAATTGTGATCGCCTCTTCGAGAAATAAGACGGCCGTATACTTTTTTTGCAAAACTGTGACTTATACAAAATGTTTCCCCTTTTTGTAGCTCTATACTTTAAGGGTCTTATTTCTCAAAACATTAGTCCGAAAATGAAGAAATAAATGAGTTGCAGTCTGCTTAAATTCAGCTCTATATGAATAATCCCATACTATTTCTTTTTGATCTATTCAAAATATTTCAGAAATATCAGATCAGTCTTTGTGGAATTTCTCGTTCCGAGACTTATTGTTTTACAATTTCCGGCGATTTACATTCTCGAGACTGCACAAAGTGTGAAGTGTTTCGATTTTATTGATTAAATTTCAGTCAAGTTGGAAGAGTGTATTTTATTAATAGAGAAATGTAATCAATATATTAATTTTCCCAACATACTATATTCTGTTTTTGGTTAAGTCTACAATATCCTCCATATGGTGAAAAGGAGGTCAAACAACAAATAAAACTTTGTATTGGTTTTATGAATATCCCACAAGAGAAGATCCTTTTAACGGAAATCAACTCCTTGCCAAAATAGCTGTTTCCGATGCCTTCAATATTGGTCATCAAAATTTTACTTCAAGTTTTATAAATTCCTTCAATTCAATAAAAGTATTTCAGTTTTGTGTTATTTTAGTTTCATGAATTAGATTTTTTGTCATTTTAATCAATTCTTGTGAAGTCAGAAGAAGAACACTTAAAAAACAATGTTTCGCCATACACACAACTCGCTGATGATGGGTAACAACAACAAAACCTTTATTCGTATACCTACTCTGACTTCTCACTTCCTCCCTCTTTTGTTTCTTTCTTCACCTTCATTATTCAATCGTCAATCGTCATCATCGCCACATTGCCATCATTTGGACAAACTCATTCACTTCACTTATCTTTCACTGAATCATTACCACGTTTCTCTGTTTACCCATCGTACGAGTATATATAAAAGGTTATAAGAGGATTGTGTCGACACTTCACATTCACATCCCCCCATTATTATATCAGCACTTGCTGACCACCAGGAATTATAATCTGTTAAAAAAGCTGTCAAAAAATTGTCAAAACAGTTCTTAATCGTTCGTGATATCGATAATCCAAGCGAATTCCAACAACACTTCACTGTTTCGCGTGTAATTAGATGAATTTTGATTCTGGTCATTTCTCGGAAGTCCCTGATGGAACGGCCCTGGCCACTGTGTCGGTGAGGCAGCGCATGCGAAATCACATTCAACATTGATCCGCAATCCCCATAAGCTTGATGCTGTCGAAGGACAGTGGACAAACAAAGTATAACTACCTAACCTACCTTGTTCAGTGTATAACTTCTACCTAGCTTTGATATACTGAATGGAGGAACATGATTTTTTGGAGGTCGTGCATTGAAAATTAAACAACTTGACGCTGACATTCAAATTCCCATCATAACTAATTCGATTTGCTGGAATAAAACGTAACGAAGAGTGCACCCGGTTTCCTGGTTGTATATACCTTCATGTATGTATCTGGCGGTCCTTGTGGAATATATCTGCGAGGAGCAAAAGCGAAGGCAAAGTCTAAGGCGAACGCAAACGAAAACGCTAACGCGAACCCATGCCATATGCAATCCATGTGCTGCGCCTTGGCCTTTGCATTCTACGTACGTCCTTCTTGGATGAGTTTGAGTTTGGGATTGGGATTGAGTTTGGGTGTAAGAGCGAGTGAATTTTTTTATTGAGAACCCCCTCCCGAAATACTTTGCGGATGTATCGGATGGATATGGACGGAATAATAGGCACGAACATTGCAAAATGGCCCCAATGAGAGACCACACACGTCGACGTCGTTTTCGTCTTGATCGTCGTCGTAGTCGTCGTCGTCTTTGGGTTCAGTTCTTGTTGAATTCTGGGCTCAAGTCACTGAAGGTTCTCTTGTCGGGCTCATAGTGTATAGCTAAAGCCAAACGAAGAAGACGTCCGCTTCCACCGCGACCTACCCAGAGCATCCACACTTTTCCTGCTTTAACCAAATGAAGATCATGCACCTAACATAAGGAACAACTACTGCGCATATTCTCAGACTCACTGCACTGATCCATTCTAGAGTACATTTGATGCTGTGAGTCTAGTTCTGATGTGTGGATTGGATAGATATATGTATAGAGATGCTATATAGAGCCACATCACGGATATATACCGACTCGGAGCGGAGGAACTGAGCACTGATCAGTGGGCAACGAAGGTTAAGTGCTGGCCTTTCAACTGAAGTGGATGGAGAAGTGATGGCCAAACAATTCAAAGACGTTCATCAAGGGCACTCCAAGTGATGCGTGGCAGTGTGATGTAATGATACGCTTAGCCACCACCAGAGCCACAGTAGTAAGCCAGAGTACCTACCCTACATACCTACCTAAAAACAGAATGGCGTGGAAAATTCGTTCTAATAATGATTTTCGGAAAGTGAATAACTCAATCACTGTGTGAGGCTTGTATTTTTTGAGAGACTGATGAAGAGCGCTTTATTGAAGAGTTGTTTGTTACAAGTGCAATTTATGTAGAAATTTAAGGGATTTGTAATTTGGGCGATCTAGACGAATTTAAACACAGGTCAGTTTAAATGTTCATATGAAACAAAATCTGAGAGATGTTAAATTGTTTGTTACACATATTGTGATAGGGAGGGTTTAAGTACAAAAAACAAATCGAACAAGTTTTAATGCGAAGCTGAATTTAAGGAAATTTAACGAAACTACATAGCTTAGTTTTTGAAAGATAGCTTACTGAGATAGAGAAGGACATGATCGACTTCATTATGCGCATTATTGTTGATACGATAAAAGAAATGTTCAGGGGTTGAAAGGAGGTGGTTTTGAATTCCTGAATATTGCAATGGCTGGGAAATACAGAGTGTGGCAAGGCATTCCACATTCGTGTAGTACGGCTTAAGAACGAATCTCTGTACTTGACAGTACTACCAAAGTTGGGCTCGAGGGTATATTGATGAGCACTACTAGACGCGCGAGTCGGTTGAACTGTTTAAGGGGAGGAATGCAACTTGCTATTTCTCTAGAGCATAAACCGTTAAAGTTATAACGATAAAAGAGGGTGAGACAAGAAACATTTCGACGATGTTCAAGTGACGTTAATGATCCTAAGATGATATTATCACCAATCAATCTAAATGCTCTACGTTCAATACTGTCCAAGAGGCTTAAGTAAGTTGCAGGAGCACCAGCCCAGATATGGGACTTATACTCAAGCTTTGGACGTATATAAGTCTAGTAGATAACAGCAAGATCAGAGGAGAAGAAAAACTTCTTGCATCGCCTTAGAAAACAGAAACATCTTGCGGCATTTTTGGCAACATCGCGTATGTGATCGTTCCACAAAAGGTGGTATGTGATACACATACCGAGAATATCGAGATGTTCAGTCTCCTCGATGCAAGTGCCATCTATGGATAATAGCAAAAGGGGGTATTTCTCGCTTTAACGATACAAGACAGCATTGGGTTTTCGAAGCATTGAATTCCACTGGGTTTTTTAATCCCCATTGTACAATGTTGTTTAGGTCGGAATTTAATAAGCTTATCATATTTTGTTGTTGCAGTTCCACATCCGAAGAAGATGCACACAGTCAACTCCAAAATAGGCATTAAACATCAGTGACATGTTGACGACTGAGAGGATTTTCAGTAATCATTCTCGAATTTTCCGAGGTGAAGATCGGCCTCATCACTGAAGATTATTTTTGATGAATTTAATGGTCTCAATCACCGAAGATACAATGTTGCTGTGATCAACCGGCTTGTGTTCTTGTGATTACTGAACTTGGAAACCCTGTAAATCTAATCCATTATTCAAAGTACGTTATGATGTTGCGGTTGTGGAATGTATAGTTCCAACAATAAAGGCCAAAATTTTAAAAGATAGGATACTCAAAAACGTGTGACTCATTTTTGAGTGAAGCTACAAATTTCGGCGGGTGGGTTTAAGAACAAATTTTTGCAAATTACTCGAGCGCTCCAACTTTGTGAAATGGTATTTAAAATGAGCCATTAAAATACGGACTACCTGCGTCAAAAGTAAGTGCATCGTTGTATTCTTTTCTTTTCATACTAGCTGACCCGGTGAACTTCGTATCACCTTCATCGTTTTTTTTTTACAACCTTCGATTTGTGATGACTGGTTGTAATATTCAGTTATTTTCTAAACATTTAAACATTTGAATCATGATTGAAAAAATTCAGCTGCTTTATCAGTAGAAAAAATGCTTTCATTTTAATAAATTGATATTTTTAATTGATACCAAAAATACATTTAATTTAAAGCTTTCTGGTAAACTATGTTTTCACTTTCGTTCTTTGGATTTGTTCATACACACGAATACGCCAAAAATAATTGACCGTGCGAAAAACACGAACCGTAAATTTGCAACGATTGGCCTTGTGATTTGTCTGTTGAAATCATAGAATAAGGACATAAAACATTCTTCTTTCTACTTCTCATTTGATAGTTCAATGATATTATTCCTTCAGACAACGGAACCAATTTTTAGTTGTAAATTATGGGGTGGTAATCCAGGTAATTTCAGCGAAATGAGAAATTCCGTAGGATAATTAACCACGTATAGACTGAATTGACAAATTGAACTCACCGACGTCTTTGTTTCTTGCTGTCAATTCAAAAGCCATTTTGAATTGGGCTTTTGAATTGCTGCGTTTCTTGAGGAAAAGCACACAGATTACGATTCCGTAAGCCGTTCAAAACTTATAGCAGCGTAAGATCTACGCATTCGCTCATATTACGTTAGTTATGGCATAGACGAACTTGTTGCATTCTAGATGTTTTAGTTTGGCATTCATCATCTGTCATTCTTTACCTATTTCTCACTGGTCATCAATAGGATTAAAACGTTAGGTCACTCGTCGCACATTTGTAAAATTAAAATTAAATTCATTTAAGTTCAAGATTTCTCCACTCTTACTTAACTTTTTACTTGCGAAACTATATGGCAAGTATTGAATTCGTAAAAAATTTCGAACTCGAGGTTTTAATCAAACAGGACATTACGATGGTAGAGAAGTCGAAAAAAGTTTGCCATGTTTCTTAAGACTAAAAATAACAGGAGCCCCCAAATCAAAAATTTAAAATTCGAATTTTCTTAAAAACGAACCGATAATTTTTTTTTCTTAACTTGGCTTCTTTCATTAAAAAAAATATGTTCACATTGCTTCAAAAGGATATCCCCCATTTTTTGTTTCTATTCGTCGTTATACTTTTTTTTTTGATATAATAATATTTTTTTTTGTTGTACCCGTGGCATGATGGTTAGTGCGTTGGACTGTCATGCCAGAGGTCTTGGGTTCGATCCCTGCCTATGTCATCTAAAGTTTTTTTCACGGGTACTGCCTCTTGCGAGGAATTGACAAATTCTCCAAGAGTAATTCTTGTCATGAAAAGTGCTTTCTCAAATTAGCCGTTCGGATTCGGCGTAAAACTGTAGGTCCTCTCCATCCCTGACAACAGTACTCGCACACAGGAATGGTTGAGAGTTGTAAGTCACTAGGCCCTAGTTCTCAACGGACTGTTGCGCCACCCAATTTATTATTTATTTTATAATATTTTTTTTTACGAAATTCAATACATCAACAACGAACGGTAAAACGAAATTTCAATGCAAATCGTATATTAATCTACACTAGTATTATAAAGAGGAAAGATTTGTATTTTTGTATGTAACGAATAAACTCAAAAAGTACTGGACCGATTTTAAAAATTCTTTTTTCATTTGAAAGCTACATTATCTGTACCTATTTATGTCTACCCGTGCGAAGCCGGGACGGGCCGCTAGTATGTTATAACTGCAATTGTGCATTTTATTTTGTTGGCTTCGTTGGTTCGATTGTCAAAAAATTAGGCAACATTTTAAATCTTTAGGTAAAATTAATGCTCTACCTTATGGCGCCAAGATACTCGTAATACTGGACATAGTAAGAAAGAAAAGGAAAATCATTTTATGTTTCCTTGTGATTCTTGAAAATTTTTAAAATTTTATTTCAGTTATTTATTTACTTTCCTGGATCTAAGAATTAAAATTAGTTTTATAATGGGAAGCCTTTCCAATATCGTTTGGCTAGAATTACTAAGGACCTAATCGAAAAAACAGTTAAGCCAATAATAGCTTAAAATTTTATATCCCTGTGTTTTAGCAAAAATGTCCATAAACTAAACATAAAAATTTAACTAAAATGAAGATCAGTTTTAAAGTTTTTTTTAAAGTTGTTTAACTATTAAATCGACTTATGACAGTCAAACAATTATTTTCTTATATCCAATCATAGTTTTATTAATAATAAATTATTGTGTCTTTAGTCTTAAGTATCTCTAAACCTTGAACAACAAGTTTCTATACATAAAACGCCACATTGTCTAATAAAAACAGTGTACTCGTATGTACTCGTACTTGATTTTATTTGAGTGTTTTTAAGTCTATCCAACATCTTCATCGATTTATTTACATATATTTTCTCTTGAATCTTCTCTTAACATCAACTCTATGTATATGCCAACTTAGATTGGTGCATCTTCTATTGAGTGAGTGATGGAATAACCAACAACAAATTATTTAAAATAAAAACAAAAATCCTCATCTAACAACATGCAAAAGGCAATAATCTTCTGTTGAAGTCTTCTTTGTGAAGGTATAATATGTGCTCGTTTAAATGCATATATAAGTCTCACAATGTAGCTGGATGAAGTTAAAGGTATGCAAAGCAAAAGTACTCCTAACCTACAGAAGAGTGGGCTTTGGCGTCATTATATTCCCTTCAAGTACAAATCTTGGTATGAAATAGTCTGGGGACGGATTGCTGCAGTTTGAATGATATTTTAGAGCATCTAATTTCATTTTCTTAAACTAATGTACTCCTTATCAAAATGTTATTTGATATATAAAAGTTTATATATGGGTTTTGATAATTCCCCTTTTGTTTCTTAATGTCTTTTAAATAAAAGCAAATTGATTATCAATTATACCATTCAAAGTTAGATCCAAATAAGTATAAATTTTTTAGTACAAATCTTATGTTTCCTCATGATGTCTCATGAAAAAAGTTACTAGTATAACTTGCATAGTTTTGACTTTTAATCTACCAAAAAAGGTATAAACTGGTCTAATATTGTGTCCATCATTTACGGGTCAAGAATCTAAATTAAGATATGACTTACTGTTCACGTACTATTCTACTTTTGATTTTAGACCAATTAATGGATTGTATTCCTTTTTTTTATTATTCCTCTTTAATAAGAAACAAATGGTATAAAATAACAAAATATAAGAATTTATGTCACTTTATGAACATATTGTTTTACGTTTTCTTTTGATATAATAATTGTTACCAAATTCCTTTTTAAAGCAATTGATAATTTTTTTCCTTGTTTTACTTTATAGCAAATAAATGGTATAAAATAACAAAATTCCTTCATTGTTTTATTCTAAATAAATTGGTTGATGGTTCTTTTTCGTTTAGTATTAAATTACCTTTTTATACCAATTAACTGATTTATGTTCATTATTTTGTTTTATGACAAACAGATGGTATAAAATAGCAAAATAAAATAATTTTTGTCACTTTATGTAGAATGTTTGTTTTACTTTTTCTTTTGATATAATAATTATTACCAAATTCCTTTTTATACCAATTGATTCATTTGTTCCTTGTTTTATTTTATAGCAAATAAATGGTATAGAATAACAAAATGTCTTAATTGTTTTATTTTAAATAAATTGGTTTGCTGATTCTTTTTCGTTTGGTATTAAATTACATTTTTATACCAATAAACTGATTTATTTTCATTATTTTGTTGCATGACAAACAAATGGTATAAAATAAAAGAATATCACATTTTTTTATATTTTATATAAATAATTGCTGGTATTATTTTTTTTTGACAAATTAATTGGTATAAAATAACCTTTTCATACCAATCGACTAATTTTGTTCATTATTTTGTTTATGAAAAACAAATGGTATAAAACAAGAAAATACCATACTTTTTGTCATTTCATAAATATTGATTTTTGGTACTTTTTTCTTTTGACAAAATATTATTTGTTATAAAGTTACAAAAATTATAAAATTTTGTCAATTTTATAATGACATTGATATGTTAATCATTTTGAAACGAACATTTCTCAGACTATACAAAGAAACCATCAAGAAATGTTCTTCATCCACAAGCCCAGAACAACTTGGGTGGTCCACAGGCATCACTTTATTACGAAAACATCTCTTTTTGCTTCTCCCAAAGCAGCGAGATACTTAAACGAGTACACATCCACTTACCCGATTTAAACTTCAGAACATCCTCCTTTAGGGGGTCTTCATCTGGATGGGCGAATTGAGTGAATCGCGTTTATATAGTATAAATACTCTTATATTATGAAAAGATGGGGTTATAGTGAACTAGAGGGCGGTGGTGACGGGCGGTAGATAGCGCAGCGTTATACATATATAGAGTAACGAACGTAGTCGAATTTAACCGGGCAAATTATGTAGGTATGTATAGTGTACATTCGAACGGACGACAACGGACATCAGACGGGCTGGTTAATTGTAATGTCTATATATTCAGTTTGATTTACTTAGGCAAAGTTGATGCTATGGTGATGTAGCTCTGGTTGTTGTCTCTGAATTTGTATAAGATTTGTTTTATCTTCGTTTATTTCTTTTATTCGTTGAATATGAAACTGGTCTATGATTCAAATGAACCAAGTGTATGTCTCGATGGAAACGTATAAGACTTCGCATAATGTCTGATGATGGCACAGGTATATAGAATTGAGGATTAAAATGTAAGTTTAATAATTATTTTATTTAATCCCCAAGGTTAAAAATAATAGTAGCCGAATCTATATAAGATTTAAAAATTAAAAAAAAATAAGAAATGAGTCAGGAATAGATTATGTTTTGTATAGAGATTCTAGAGGCGTTACAAGATAAATAGTTAAAAGTCAACAACCAATGGTCGTAGTTTTAGTTTTGTAAGGTGATTTATTTCGTAGAAAGCACGGAACACTGCATTTAAAATAATTTGTATTTGTTGTTTTTCAAATAAATTTTATATAAAAATACAACTTTTCATCATTTTCAGTACAGACAAATTTTAATGGTTTTAAAAAAGTCCAGTTTTTAACGGAAAAAAGCACTTTTCATTATTTTCTTAGTATCGTAGCTGTTCATTTAATAAAAGGCGTTGTCAAGTAAGTGCTATTGCTGATTTTTTTTTTAAATTTTTTAAACAATTGTTAAAAAAATTCCAAGGAAGGGTAAGGAAACTACCAATAGTGAAAGAAAAAATTATTTTAGATCTGCACTCGAAAGGAAAATCATTTTCTAAGATCGGCGGTATTGTTAACAGAAGCCGTTATAAGGTTCGCAGCATTCTAAACCGGTTTAAAGATGCAAAGAGCTTAGAAAATAACATAAGAAGCGGCCGACCCAGGAAGTTAATCAGGAGAGAAGAAAGGTCTGTCGTTAATTCTATAAAAAAAATCTGAAAGTCACGTCATCTGAATTAGTGGCATATATGTATTTCCGAACAATTTGGGAAAACGATTTGGACGAAAACCGTTAGAAACATAATAGGTACATGATGCTGGTTACTTTTCCCGGATTCCAAAGCCAAAACCGTTTATTAGTAAAGTGAACAGAATAAAGCGCATGGAATTCGCAAAAGCTTACGTGAATAAGGAATCACACTTTTGGGACAAAATTATATTTTCCGACGAAAGCAATTTTAATATCTTTCGAAATGATGGTCGAGAATTGGTGTGGCGAAAATAAAACACACTGCCCCTAACAATAAAGAAAATTTACTTCCAAAATCATTATGGATGAGATGGTATTTCTAAATATCTCAAGAAAAGTGCGGAGAAATTGGGTCTTGCTGAGATTTTCTATTTACAGCAAGACAATGATCGGAAACATACTGCTCATGTTATCAAGGAAAGGATCCTCTACAATACTCCTCATACTCTCAAGACACCGCCACAGTCTCCAGACAAGAATCCCATTGAACATCTTTGGAATGTGTAAGATAGAAGAATCAGAAAACACGCTATTACCAGTAAATCCCAATTTAAAAACACGGCTTGCTGATGAATGGTCCAAAATTCGTCTGGAAGCAAAAAAAAGCTCATTGATTCGATGCAGAATAGACTCAAAGAAGTCATTAAGAACAAGGGTATATGCCAACTCGCTATTAATTTTGTTTCTTTATTAAATTAAATGCGTTTTGCTTATAAAAATTTTATTTGTGCCAATACTTTGTTCTTTCAAATAACTGTAGTTGAAGTATGATATTGTTATTTAAAAATATATTTGTTTTTTTTTTTTACACATATTCTATAAAATTAATTATTATAACCTAATTTTGAAAAAAATATACTCAATAGTTTTTAATAAAAAAATAAATTACTTTTTAAAAATACAGATGTGACAAAACTTTTTTCCATGTCTGTATGTACGTGAGGATTCTTCAGTTCTGTGTCGTTGCTGAAAGTTTCGCTGATGAACTAAGTCAAGTTTTAGTAGGAGCACTTTTGCCTCTATGTCCCTCTAAAGAATACTCACGGACATAGTAGGTCTGAGAGCCTATGTATGTACATTGTACATATATAAAATCTTAGATTGCTTTTAATTTATAAAAGTTGCATAAATCAAAAAAATAATCAAACAAGCCGCACAATACAATTTGAGGAATAAATAGTTGTCCCGCAAAGATAAATTCGTATTTTCAAGAAGCTTTGGTTAGAATGCCAAAGGTAAGAACTCGTGAAGCTCTAAAGGAATCTCTTTTTTGTTTAATCAATTACCTCCACAATACATAGGGAAACTTTTTAATAATACGAGTACATTTTATATCTTTAAGGAAGTATAAGGTATTCAACGGGTATTTTGAAGGCATTTATCAAATCGGTACTTTTGGTTGTATTTCGGAAAGTATTGGTTATAGAGATGGAATTTCGTTCAAAATGACGAACATTTAGTTAGCTTGAATCGTAGACTTGACTTATGTTGAAAAAATTAGCCTATCAGTGTTAATATCGCCAATACCTGGACAAAATTACGACTTTCGCTTGTTTTGTCGGTTTTTTGCCATGGTGCCTTTATACCTCTAGGTCGAAAACCTGGATTATTTATAAGGCCTATGTCATAAGCACATGGCAACAAAATTGGATTTATACTGTATTTACGAAAACGGCTCTTTCTGTCGAGAGAAGTAACTATTTGACTCAAAAATAGTCTTATACAGATGTGATTATTTCCAATTAACTCAAAAACTAAAATATGTTTTTAACTTCCCATAGGAAGTTATTGTAATGGGTCCGATTGGTCAAATTGAAATTTTTGACATTTCTCGACGTTTCAAGGTCCCTAGAGTCGACATAAAATATTTGTACGTTCGTACATCCGTACGTTCGCGAAGTTTTTTCGTCGTCCATAGCTCAAAAACCAGAAGAGATATCGACTTCAAATAAATTTTGTTATGCATATAATAAGGCAGAAAGATGCAAACAGGGCTCTCAAGAAAATTGCGTGGGTGGTTTTTTTTTACCATAGCAGTTTAAAAAAAAGGTGACAATTTTGGTTAACCCTAAATATTTCATGAACCAATGAAGCTAGAGACTTGAATTAAATTTTATATTATATATTGTAACGTTATACAAAACAAGTATATTTCTAGAAAAAATCCAATTAACGGTTTTTTTTTTTATAAATCAAAAAAACTGAAAAAAAAAATGTGTCAATGCCAAAATTTTACGACTAAAATATGATTTCATCTCCAAAACAATTTTGTGCAACGAAGAATGATGTTTTTGACATCTGATAAAATTTTGAGAAAAATCTAATTGACTGTTTTTTTATAAAAAATAAAAACCTAAAAAAAACATTACTCAAAGTTGGTAAAAATTGAATTTCGACTCAAATATCTTTTCAAAAACTTGAGATTATGGCTTTAAACTTATTTTATCTTATAAGAAATATTGTTTTCAACATTCGGAAAAGTTTTGAGAACAATCGAATTGACAGTTTTTTTACAAAAAATAAAAACCTACAAAAAAAATTATAAAAGTAGGTAAAAATTGATTTTCGACTCAAATATCTTTTTCAAAACTTTCAGATATTAGCTTTAAACTACTTTCATCTTTAAAAAAATACTGTTTTCAATATTCAATAAAATTTTGAAAAAAAACGAATTGATAGTTTTTTTACAAAAAAATTAAAAACCTAAAAAAATTTAACAAAAGTTGGTAAAAATTGTTTTTCGACGTAAATATCTTTTCAAAATTTTGAGATATTGGCTTTAAACTACTTTTATCTTTTAAAAAATATTGTTGTCAACATTCAGTAAAATTTTGAGAAAAATCTAATTGACATGTTTTTTACAAAAAATAAAAACCTAAAAAAAAAACAATACTAAAACTTGGTAAAAATTTACTTTCGACTCAAATAGCTTTTCAAAAATCAAAAATATTCAAACTTATTTTATTTCACAGAAAATATTGTGTTCGATATTCAATTAAATAAAATCTACAAAAAATAGTACGAAAATTTTTTACAAATTGATACATATAGACAAACTTTTAAGAAAGACAAATCGACAGACGGGATGGGAAGTTATCAGTGTGGGTTGCATCCCAGCCTCTTTTTTTGTTCTCTTTTTATATCGAAAATCAGTTGGAGTCAGAAGACTGAATTCTGACACCCTCCAAAATCTATTTTAATTTCAAAATATTGCCATTTGAAGAAGTAAGCATATTGCTTAACCGAGTTTTAATATCTATGACCTCCAAATTTGATTACCTAATAAATAAATCAAAGTAATAACTCAATTTGACAACTAAATCTAAGTTTAAAAAATTTAGAACTTGATGAAAAAACGAGTTAGAAAAATCGAGTTCTGATTTTTGAAAATTCGAGTCTTAGGAATTCGCTTGTGAAGAAATAAATGTTTAAAAAACATCCCCTTTAAAAATAAGAAAAAAATATTGGAAGACCTTTTTTAAGTAGGATCATATTTGTATTGGAAGAAACTCCTAACATTGAATTAATTTTTGTTCAACGCAAAAAATATTTTAATTTGATAATTTTATGTTTGCTTTTAAATAAAAGTTTAATAAAATTTTTTTAACTTTGTATTGATTTTTTTAAACCAAAATAATTTAAATAATCTTCCTTGTAAAAAATAGTTAATTCCTGTTCATGTGCGAATCCTGGTTTACTGCAAAGATAAATGAATAAAATAATTAAAACGCACAACGCAAGATTGGACTGACAGCAATTCGTTTAGCATTTTAAATACAAAATATAAATGAATGTACTTTAAAGCTGTAGCCAAGAAGCTGTACAAAAGTTAGAATAGGTACCTACCAATAACATAAAAGTCACCTCAATTCGTATGCCATCTTTTTGAAAAGTTAGAGACTCAAGCAACCCAACCTTATAGAAGGGACTTATATCCCAAGAAAATATACTTTTCCATAGTTAAAAAGAAAACTAAAATATAATTAGTTCCTATATATTATCCCCAATACCAGATTAAGAACCAAACACTGGATAAATAAATAGGCCAAAAACATATTTATATATCATGACATCATCCTGTCTAATTAATAGTAAATCAAACGTTAATTTCATATATAAATTCTATATGTCTACAACCTATCACATCCTACTTTTGCTATACAGTTTACATATAGTAAGATACTTGTACATTTATCCACCCAAATATAAAACCGACAATTATTGTTTATTTATTAGAAATGTCCTGATGATGGTCCTTCCTTCCTTTTCATTTCGATTCGACCCCATCCAACACAATATTATAGAACAAAATATCAACTTGTCAACAGTAAAAAAGTGTCCAATAATTTAACCCTTTTACCAGATGACACAATACTCGACTTATGTATACTTATTTGTTTTTGTTTTCATTTCCCCCTCTTCTTCTTTGTCGTTTGTACTCGTAGGATATATACGTATTTTTATTTTGTTTGTCATTTCACTCGCCTTTCTCCAAAATAAATGAAATATTTGTCAAATAAACTTAATGAGATTTGTCACGCATGTCCAGTTAGTAAACCCTCAATCCTACATATAGCAAATAAACAAAAAAAAGGAGCCAGTAGCACGGCTTTATAGGTTTAAAGACCCAAATTCCACCAGCCATCGATGTAACCCAACCCTTATTTCATTTTATAGTCACAGCACAGTCACTGCCGCTTCTGGACTTCAAATAAACATCGAATAAAATACATCACACATTCGTTTTATATGTACGTATGTATGTATATGCGAATATTACAAAGGCAAACAAAATAAAGGATTTATCCACCCGTCGCTCGTCATCGTGTTGTCGCACCCTCTTTTCACGGTTATCATCAAACGGAAACGATTGCATCTCCATTTCGGGAAATAAAATCATATATCGACGACAATACGACGAAGGGTTGCTGTGCTTATGTTTGTCTATCATCAATGCCGATATGGGTTTAGTTCCGTGGAAACCTCTCGCAATCTGCGATTCGCTTCGCATTTCCAAGTGTAGTCGCGTCGTTGTCGCTTCCTCGCATGACATTGAACACTTGCGAGTAATCAAAAAGTTTAATTGCTTCAATCGCTTTTAGGTTTTATTTTTTTTAAATGGTTCCACCACCAGATCTAGGACTATCTTTTAATTTGTTTGGGTTACCTTACTCTACTCTGTCTCTATGCAATATGCTTTGCAAGGAGTGGAAGGACTACAACAACAACAACAAAAACGCAGTACTTCTGGAACTTAAAAAAAAGGTATTTAGAGGAAGGTGTGAATTTCTGGCTACACCTGAATATCGAAGAACCAATAAACCCATAAGAGAAGGTATTGGATATAAAACAGGAGCTTGTCCGCTTGGTGTATTCTTTTTTTTTTTGTCCAGTTCAAAGTTTAATTAAAAATGTGTCCAAACGAAAATACTTAATTGTTTCTTGAATGCAATAACCCCCTTTCCTTTGCAAAAGCACGAACTTTATTCCTCCCATATTCTGAGGCCAGAGAGTGGTCTTTTTAATATAGAAAACACGACTCGTAGTGCAATTAAAAAGGACCTTGAGTTATTTTATATAGAATATACCTATTAAAAAAATCCCTATAGGTAATGGGATGAAACTTTTGGGTTGGAACTTTTAGTTAAGTTCTTTTTTTTGATGATGGCAGAAACGAAGTAATTACCTGCTTAAATGATCTTACATTAAATTAATATATAAATGCAAGCCGTAATTACAAGTTATAAAAAGAAAACTTATAAATTATGCACTTTGTTCTAAAGTTATTTTAAGTCTCAATAATGAAAACTCTTTGTGTTTTTCAATCAAAGAATTATAGGGGTTTTCCAATAAAAGGTTTCTTTTTTAAACAACGAGGATTGTATGCGTCAATGTACAATGAAAAACTGTATCAACCAAATAGCTGCCACGGCTACGGTTGCGGCCACACATGTCCTCAATACATTTCATTTTGATGTCTATTTTGGAGATTTGACTCAGACATTATCTTTCACTTGATAAATCTTCTGTGGTAAGCAGCACCCGCCATCTTGTTGAAAAAAATGTAAATTACATTCATTAACTGAAAATCATCATATGAATGTACTTTTTATATTATTGATGAAGAAATTGGATGGACAAACAAATGTGCTTGATGAACCGTTCTGCAATATAAAACATTTCATTTTATCAACTTTTTAACCAAAAAACTTCATACAAATCTTTTAAGTGGAATTTCCATCACTTCATCAAAACTGTTTAAGTACATGAAAAGTTTTTAATGATTCTTCATTATAATGACGAATGAAATTATCATATTGACGACTGATTTCTTCACATAGGTATATGAAATTGGATGGCAATCAACATATTTGTATATCATTTCAACACATAAAAGTTCATCAAATTAACAAATGCATTCGTTATATTTATGATTGTTTTTTAACATTCATCATATTGATGAAAGCAATTATGATATTTATGAATGATTTGTTGAAGATTTTTGTAACAATTAGTTCATCATATTGATTAATATATTCATCATATTTATGAAGATTTTCTTCACATAATTATTATATTATTATGATTCCATAACCTTTAGCACATTATATTGGCGAATTTGTTCACTAAATTTGTGTCTAATTTAATCACATTATATATTTTAATTATATCATATTTGTGACAGATTTCTTCACACTCATCATATTGATGAAAGTAATAATCATATTAAAGAATGATTTATTCATCATATTGACGAACTCATTCATAGTATATATGAATGGTTTTTTAACAATCTGTTCATTATATTGATGAAAACAGTAATCATGTTGACGAATGAGGTCATTAATTTTACGAATTTAATTATAATATTGAAGAATTTTTGTTCATCATATTGCTGCATTTTTCATAGAATTCAAACTTCTTCATCATATTGATTTAAGACTTTTACAAGAAAAATTTAAAAAAGTTTTAAAAAAAAATTATATTTATGAACACGAAACTCAATATGAAGAATTAATTCATCATTTGATGAAAAATTTAAGATTACATTTAATTCATCGCATTGATGACGATGATGATTATCAGCAAAAAACTGTCATCGTATTGACGAACTATTTTTCATATTGTACATGAAACAGTTCACTGGCCTACAAATTTTACGACTTTACATCATATTGATGAACATTTTCATCAATTTACCCACCAATTTAATTGCTCAATGCATACTCTATAGCATCTTGCACATGAGCAACGAACTGCGAACTGTGGATGTTCGCATATTTTGACTTTTCTTTCACATGAGCTTTTATTTCTATTTGCAGGTAGCGACGAATTGTCAACCCTTTTCTCCATATTTTCCTCAGCCATCATCTTTCACACAAAAACAAAACAAGAGTGGTATAATTTTGAGGTTAAGTTGAGCGCGAACAATTTATTCGTTGCAGTGTGGATTGTATGTGGAACGCGAATAGAGTCTGACAGTTCGCAGCAACCACACTGCGATTCGTTACTACCAAATTGTTTTTACAAAATTCTCTTGTTTTAGAGAACAAAATGCAAATTTTATTATCCTAATATAAGTGTCAATTGGTTTCTTATAATTTAAATGTGTTTTTGTGTGGAATTGACTTTTTGAAATGTGTAAAATCACGTTTGTTCGTCCATTCGCAGTTCGCAGTTCGTTGATCATGTGCAAGGCACTTATTACCATCCTCATTTTCGAATAAGTAAGGTCAAAAGTAACACTTTGAGGATAAAGAGGCTTTTCAACAATCGTTTTTGAATTTGCAAGCGATGAATACAAAAGTTTCTTACCCCTAAGTGAAAATGATCATTATGATGAATTTCAAGGGCCTTATACGACGTTGATCGCGATAGACCGGCTCACGTTTTTGTATAAATTGATCTTTAAAAGAATCAAGACCTAAGCCTTTATCAAAATAGATTGTAATATTGTTTGTAAAATGCCTAATTCCAAACAAAGATTGTTGAGAAATCGACTAACAAGACGGCCTACACCATTAAAATTCTTAGTTTTTGTCCCAACAGGTCAAGTTTTTTCACCAGCTGCAATATTTCCGGCGGAGAAAGTGTTTTACGTCGATTCTAAGTTGCATTAGTTTACGAACTGTGTTACCATTTTTGTAGTGAATTTTCAATTTCAATTAGTTGTTGAAGCAGATATAGTTTTATTTTTTATTTGGCGAAATTTGTACTAACTTATTTACTTAAAGTGGCCCTAAAGTCCTGTGTAAACTAGGACCGCACCCAACAACCTTCTTCATCTAGCTCTGTCCCTAGCTAAAGACGTCTCCAGTTGGGAACTCCAATCCAAGTTTGGTAAGGTCACTTTCCACTTGTGCACTTCACCCGATCTGCGACCATCCTCTAATGCGCTGTTCTGTGGGCGTGGATTTGAAGAATTTCAGGCTGGAGCATTGATTTCCATGCGCTCTACGTATACCATCCTTCTGGATAAGTCTACGTCGCTGTACAGCCCGTACAGCTTGTTGTTCCATCTTCTTCCCCACTTACCTACTATGCAAACGGGACCGTTGATAATGCGAGGAAGTTTTTTTCTCGAAACGACCCAAGGTGCCTTCATACCCTTTCGACATTATCCATGCTTCTGCACCGTACAGCAGGACAAGGATGAAGAGAATCTTAAATAGCGACACTTTGGTTGCTCGAGGGCTTTACTTTTCAATTGCTTTCTTAGCCCAAAGAAACAGCGGTTAACAAGAGTAATTCTTCGTTTGATCTCAGAGTACTATCTCAAAGTTACGTCGGTCGGCCGATGGTGATTTGACCGAGACGTGTCAGTGATGTAGGTCTTTTCTTGATGACAGAATATAGGTACTCTGTTTTGCCATCATTAACCGCTAAACCCAGGTTCGCCGCCTCTGTCTTAATACTCAAAAAAGCCTCATTTACATTGATTTCTTAAGATTATTTCAATGTCATCAGCACCTGTGAACATTTGGTCAGACTTTTTGAATAACAGAACCTCAAGGACGATGTTAAAGAATTCACATGATAGCGAATCATCCTATCTAAGCCCTTTTTTAATATCAAAATTTTTGGATAAGTTAATTCCGTTGGACGAGTTTGGCAAAGATGCCAAAACTGGAAACGGCTCTATAAAGTTCCGTCCCTTCAGAAACTTTCACACGCGCCCTTGATATCGAGGAAAAGATGGTGGTATACTATAAAGGCTTCAAAAGGGAGGCCTAGTGATTTACAACGCTCGACCATTCCTTTGTACGAGTAATGTCAGGAATGGAGGGAACCTACAATTTCTATGCCAAATTGAAAAATCACAAAAATTAATCTGGGGGGATTTGTCAATTCCCCAAAAGACACATTACCCGTTAAAATAAAACTTTAAAAAAAATTCAAAACGACTTCAATAGTATGGAACCTGGTTTGACAGTTATACCCCTATATTAGAATTTCTTTTTTCTCAACAAACCAACCGGTGAATAGAATATTCCAATATAAATACAATGAAACAGAATGTGAAAACGTATCTTTAAGGAATCTAAGCTTACAAAAAAAGATTATTTCAGTCATGTTTTTAAACTTCTTGTTTGACAATGACATTTCTGTCAATAACGTCAAAAATAAAATGAAATAAAAATTCTGAAAATATTGTAAGATCTGAAAATTGCATGTACTTATCTTAAGAATCTATAGATACATTCGCACGTTGACCATAACTATTTTGTAATCATCACTAAAAAGATAGCAATTAATAGCAAAAGAAACCTACTACAAAATTTTCTTTGTCGACTCGGAAATTTCCCTTTCAACTTCTTAAAAAGGTGCAGTTTAAAAACTATTCTACCGAGTGTTTTTAAATAAGTACCTGTTACCACATATAAACTGTAAAAAAAACCTTTAAAAAAGAATTTGAAAGTCCAAAAGGTTTCTCATATGGTGGATTTAAAAATCCAATAACCTTGAAAGAATGCTACTACATATGTATAATGAACTTATACTCAATTTCCCACATTATATCTTTAACTTTCAATTCAGCCACTGTTTTAATAAGTCAAAACTTAACATATTTAATAACCTCATATAGCTTTTTTTATGGGTACCAATAGCCAAAAGCAAAAGTCTTACTTTAAGAGTTTATAAATAAAAAACGTGCAGTCTATAGAAATCGTGAATTTAAGTCTCATAGTTAATTTCTTATTAAATTTCGAACTCTACTTCACAAAAACCTAATTAAGTTTGACTCAGATTTAAGCTCTTAAAAACATATGTATGCAATATCTCTATAGAAAAGGCACTGCATTGAAATACCACCCAAGAAGACGGAAACTACCGATATAAAATCATTCAACAATAAATAAATCTCCATCAGGCATATCACTAAATTGCCACCATAATCAAACCACTTTAGTCCAAATCAGTCTTCATATCAAATTCTCCAGCTCATCCCATTGTAAAAATGTAAAACTTATACCTCATTTACATGATTTTCGTTTTCTTCTTCTTTTGCTCCACCAAATGAGAGTTAAATTTTTTTGAGCAAGTTTAAATAACAAACAAAAATTACTAAGTGGTTTGTCTATTTGAATATTGCCTTGAAAAACGATATAAATTCCTAATTTTATAACTTTAAGGCATAAATATACAAAGCCTTATAAAAAGGTGCAGTTTTTAGCATTGTATTAAATTCGTTTCCACATTACCAATAGAATGACATAATTATACCTATGCGAGAGCTTGTTTGCCATTTCAGCAATTGTGTAAAGCAAAGTATCTAATCCGTAAAATTCTATAAAATGGCAAACAATCTGTTGCTTGAAGCTCATTAAATGTAAGACAACTTCATATTATAGAGACAACGAAAACGACTACAGATCGCTGCTGAGCTGCGGTGCGACGGTTGGGGCGAACCAATTCCGCTCTCAAAACTTAAGCAAAAACACAATCACCGACCGCTTTGGCAATAAACATATTTTTCAACAAAAAAAAAACCTCAAGTTCGGGCTAAAATGTGCGTTCAAATAATAAAAACCCGATACAACTCCCTCAATGGTCCTCCAGCTCCGACTCCAGCTCTTACTCCAGCAAACGACCGACAAGACATGACAATTAAGTGGGGTCGACACCTACGCCCAAAGTCGCAACTTGACTTGCTTTAGCGCATTTAATTCGTCGCAAAATGCATAGAGTGTGGGTGCGCCTTTATGTTTTGCTTTTTTGCTTGTTGTCGTTTATATCTCGCCACCACGGAAATAAGAATCAAAATCAGTCTTCGCGCAATTTTGGAGTGAGCCAGATTAAGTTGCAACAATTTTAGATACAAAAGCACACATTAAGATTCATTTTCTTATTTTTGTTGTTGTCGTTTGCTGGATTTATTTGTTGTGAGACCGCTCGACACGGATATGGGTATACTTTTGTTCACAGAGAGTGAGAAAGAGAGGGCGCAACAATCAACCCGAATGCAATTAAACTTAAAGCTGGATTTATGACTTCTTAAGTTTTTGACATTTTAATTTTTTAGTTATTCGAATCTTCGTGTGAATATTTAAACTTTTTTCTCAAAAAAAAAAGATACAAGCAATAAAATTGCAAATTTCGGCGATGATGATGAACGTAGGCGAGTAAAAGCTGTTCTTTGAGATTTTTATCAAAATGACATTGCGAACGAAAAACAAAATTGTTATGACTTAATCTTCGAGATGTGAAGCCTTAATCTGTCATGGGAACCATGCTGATTTTGGCAAATCCAACATCCCTCACCAGTTATTGACCATAAATTTAAGAACGTTCAAACTTTATATCGAAACTAGTCTTGTAAATCATGTCTTCGATATAATTCATTCGCTTTTGGACTTTTGTATCCTAAATATGTAAAACAAAACAAAAAACTTGTATTTCATCAATATCTTAGCCTTTCTACCTCGAAAAGCGATACAAAAATTAAAAGATTTGTCTTGGGAAATAAGAACAACGACCTGTGAACCATAAATTCAACATTCAAGACCATAAAGCTTCGACAAGAAGACAAATTTGTTAGTTGGGTTGTTTTAGTCTTTGTCTTTTAAAGCTTAGGCTTTATAGATACAGTATCTAAGTTATACCTAGATAAATATCTTTTGGTAGGTATATGTATGAATTTGCATGAAATGTAGGCAGGTGATAAGTCAGACTATATCAAAGCCTTAAATTTTCAATTTTATTGAATTCCACTTAAGAAATCTGTCATTCAGATTCATTTATACATAAAATTTGGTTTAAAGAGATTATAAATCGTCAAATGTAAAGGGATTTTAGCCATAGAATTTGAATATTTTATCCGAATGTTTCCTATTTATGTTTTTTTGTTTGATAACACGTGCGATAGGTTTTTCTATTGTTTAAAATCAATCTTATTGATTAAGCCTTGAAAAACAAATAAATTATGATATGAGAGACAATAATTATATGCAAAATCAATCAAGTGTGTTTGTAAAAGTATAGTAAGTTCGGCCGGAGATACATGCCATACGTTTAGGTATTCTGATATTTATATGACATTTTTAAAAGAAGCGGGAGGATTTATGGAAGCACATTAGGAAACAAGCTTGAATTTTTGTTGTCAGGGCCACATTGACAGAGAATTTGGAATGTTTGGATGTTTTATCTGATATTAGAAAATCAAAAAAAAAGAATGCTACAACTTTCTTTAACTATAATCAGAGCTGATTAAGAGTCATAAAAACAGCTTGTTACTGATTCTTATAAAAATGTAGGCCACATTCTTAATAGGTTTAGAGGGAGTACTCAGCAAATTTCTTCAATTTCGAAAAAAAACTGATGTGACTTGTTTTAAGTATTAAATTTTAGCAAATTATATGGTGTACCTCAAGTGAGTGTCCTAGGACCAGTATTTTTTGTATAGTTTTAAGATTTTAGGAAAAATATCTGTTAATTAAATTTTCACTAAAACATGAAGTAGAAAATATATATGATACAGTTTTTATATTATAAAATTTAGCCGACCGACGTCAAGAACGTTGTTTTTTATTCGAGTAAAGTTGAAAGTTGAGTTGAAAAGTATAATAATGTTTATCAACCTTTAGTAGATTTTCTTTGTTTCATCTTATTTCTTTAATAATAAAAACAGTTCATTGATTTTTTATTTAAATTTAACCATTTTTATTTTATTTCTGTAAAGATGAGGGTGGTTGCCTTAAAGGTTTTAAAAATGATTTCGGGCATGTAGCCGCCACAGTTGTCTCGAAAAAATTCCAGCCGAGGGGCCCGATTTTCAGCCTCTTTTGCAGGTGTTGGGGCTGTTGGAAACAAATAACGCCATCGATGGCATTGGTCGTCTAGGGCTTATCTGCGTAGACAAGCGACTTCAAATAAATCGCACATCTTGCCGCCATCTTGTTTTTTAACTTCCCATAGGAAGTTATTGTAATGGGTCCGATTTGTCAAATTGGAAATTTTGACATTTCTCGACGTTTCAAGGTCCCTAGAGTCGAAATAAAAGATTTTTAGAAAGATGTCTGTGCGTGCGTGTGTACGTACGTTCGTACGTCCGTACGTCTGTACGTTCGCTACGTTTTTTTCGTCGTCCATAGCTCAAGAACCAGAAGAGATATCGACTTCAAATAAATTTTGTTATACTGATAATAAGGCAGAAAGATTCAGAAAGGGCTCTCAAGACAATTGCGTTGGTGTTTTTTTTACCATAGCAGTTTAAAAAAAAGGTGAAAGTTTTGGCTAACCCTAAATATCTCATGAACCAATGACGCTAGAGACTTGAATTAAATTTTATATTATATATTGTAACGTAATACAAAACAAGTATATTTTTGGAAAAAATCCAATTAACGGGTTTTTTATAAATCAAAAAAACTGAAAAAAAAATTTGTCACCTCGAAAATTTTACGACCAAAATATGATTTCATCTCCAAAACAATTTTGTGCAACGAAGATTAATGTTTTTGACATCTAATAAAATTTTGAGAAAAATCTAATTTTTTTATAAAAAATAAATCCAAAAAAAACATTACTCAAAGTTGGGAAAAATTGAATTTCGACTCAAATATATTTTCAAAACCTTGAGATATTGGCTTCAAACTTAGTTTATCTTATAAGAAATATTGTTTTCAACATTTAGTAAAATTTTGAAAAAAATCGGATTGACAGTTTTTTTTACAAAAAATTAAAAACCAAAAAAAAAAAATTAACAAAAGTTTGTAAAAATTGATTTTCGACTCAAATATCTTTTCAAAAATTTAAGATAATGGCCTCTAACTAATTTTAACTTATAAGAAATATTATTTTCAACATTTGGTAAAATTTTGAGAAAAATCGAACTGACAGTTTTTTAACAAAAAATAAAAACCTAAAAAATAAAAATTATAAAAGTTTGTAAAAATTGATTTTCGACTCAAATATCTTTTCAAAACTTTGAGATATTGGCTTTAAATCACTTTAGTCTTTCAAAAAATATTGTTGTCAACATTCAATAAAATTTAAAAAAAAAATCGAATTAACTTTTTGTACAAAAAATTAAAAACCTACAAAAAATTTAACAAAAGTTGGTAAAAATTGATTTTTGACTCAAATATCTTTTCAAAACTTTGAGATATTGCCTTCAAACTAATTTTATCTTATAAGAAATATTGTTTTCAACATGCGATAAAATTTTGAGAAAAATCGAATTGACATTTTTTTTTTACAAAAAATAAAAACCTAAAAAAAAAACAATACTAAAACTTGGTAAAAATTTACTTTCGACTCAAATAGCTTTTCAAAAATTAAAAATATTGGCTTCAAACTTATTTTATTTCACAGAAAATATTGTTTTCGATATTCAGTAATTTTTTTTTATAAAAATCCAACAGTCCGTTTTTTCATAAAAAAATAAAATCTACAAAATATAGTACGCAAATTTGGTTAAAATTTATACATATAGACAAACTTTTAAGCAAGACAAATCGACAGACGGGATGGGAAATTATCAGTGTGGGTTGCATCCCAGGCTCTTTTTTTGCAATGAAGTTGAAAGTTCAGTTGAAAAATAATAATGTTAATCAACATTTAGTAGATTTTCTTTGTTTCATCTTGTTTTTTTAAAAATAAAAACAGTTCATTGATTTTTTATTTAAATTATGCCAGGTGTCAAAAACGTTATTTTTTGTAAGGATTAGGGTTGTAGCCCACACTTGTCTCGAAAAAATTCCAGCCGATGGGCTTATTCGTCTCGGGCTTATCTGCGTAGACAAGCGAATTCACATAAATTGCACATCTTGCTGCCATCTTGTTTGTTTTATTATAAAATGGCAAACCAAACTGAGTATAAATTGAGTGACAGCTGTCAAAAATATTAACTCCAAAAAAAAGTATTGCTAGATTGAAAACACTCGTTATTAATGTATTCTAGAGGGAACACTATTTTTTGTTTTGAAAATAATTTTAGGTCTAACGCTACATAAAAATTTATTTGGCTTATAAATATTTTGCAGCAAAACTTGAAACTCATTTAGGGTAAGACATTTGTCTGTACATATTTTTGAAGAAAACTGAATGCTTTAGAAAAAAGTTGTCAATGAAAATTTGTATCAGGCGAAACACTTCGATGGTTCTACGTTTGCTGAAGCAAGTTTTTTTATATTTGAAGGAGGTAAATGCTGCTTGTGCAAGGCATTGAATTTCCAACAAGAGTGTACATATATTTAAACTTTTCTATTTTATTACGCAAAATATTGAGGAGCTAAGAGCCATTAAAAAGGTCAAAAATGTTGACGGTAATATTTGTTTGTCATTGTAGCCGAACCCTTCAAAACTCTTCTAAAAACACAGTTGCTTATTTTGGTTCAAAGCAAATTTTTGATCAAAGCAACTGTTTTTGATATCACGGATTGTTGATCTGTGCTGCAAAAAAGAAAATGTTGGCCATACTTAAAGCAGATTTGTCGGCACAAACCATTTTCGGTATATTATTCAAGGGAACCTTGCGAAAAATAGTCTTAATTTTATTTTATGCTTCAATAATCATTCTGAACCTACTTAAAATGGTATAGAAATGTTAAAATCATAAAGAATACATTTTTATTGTACTAGCTGTCCCAGGCGGTGGCGGCGCGGCGTTACTCGCATGCTTTGTTTTGGAACGAATTTGGTAAGAAAGGTTAAAGTGGTCCAACTTTAAAAGATACATGACAAATGCTGCTGGCTTTTGTTTAGAACTATTAAAGGGGAACAATTTTGTAATACATTATTTTAGCAAAACTTTAAACGTTTCCGCTCACAGTGTAAGCTCTCAAAAGCGAAAAAAATCCCAAATTTTGAAACATTTTTTACTGGTTCTCTGTTGGTATTAGTATAAGCATAATTTTATATACTCTATAGACTCCCTCAATAAGTGTTCTATTTTACACTGCAAGAATTGTTCAAATCGGACCAGTAAGTCCTGAGATTATAGCGTTCAAACAAACAAACAAGCAAACAAACAAAACACTTCAGCCTTATAATATTATTATTTAGGTGAATAAATACAGCAAACGATTGGCACATTTAAATAATTACATGAGTTATATTTTTAACTTAACATTTTTAAAGTCCCATCAGACAATAGACTGTTTTAAAATAGTAATGCACTTGGGCGTATACGTACTTTTTTTTATTAAAATTATGTTATTCCTACATATTGACGTTACTATGATTGAAAACTTATATAATTTTAATTTAATAATAATAAATATGCCTATTTACTATTCACTATGGATATTTTTTCGAAAATATGGATGTTAAATCTCCTAATACTGAAAATATTTCGTTCCTAAATATCTTTCTGTTCGTGACACATAATAAACTTTCCATTTACTTATATGAGTTGTTTTCACAACATAATTTTCATGTTTACATCAGGATAAAAGCCAAATTAACGACAAAACATTCACTCATATTCAAACATATAGTTAATGTCCAAAAAATGCCAAATTGGTTTACACACGAAGAAATCCTTGATGGAATTCCTTTTACGAAACAAACACGTCTTTTGAATATTTTAATTTTTTTTCTAACAAAAATTATGAATATTCTTAAATATCGACATTGGAATTTATTACATAATTAACATTTAGGTTGATTCTATTTTTATTTTTCTTAAAAGAAGTTAAAGAGAAAAAGAAAGAACTGACCCAAACCTCACCTGCAGAATTCCTTTCAATTAGCGTCAAAAAAAAAAACACACTCATAGTCCCACAAGAACAGAGAGGGATGTGAGGTGCTGAACCTCGTCCAGGGATAAAGAGGGACACATAAGTTGGAATATATATGAACAACTTGCCTTCGACAGGACATTAAGCGCAGTTTCTAATAGCTTTAACTTCCTTCCTTTGTTTCCTGAGTTATTTTTTTTTGTTTTCTTTTATAATTACACCGATCCACGAATGACGAGGACGAAAGAATGATGAAGACAAAAAGAAACAACTCCTTTTCTTTAACAATGTCCGCGTGTTGCTGCTCGAAATTCAACGACATAATCATAGAGAATGATGTCCTTTTGTCACACAATGTGCTACGACGACCGACGACGACGTGGTGTGGCGCTGAGCTGTATTAAAACGTATAAGAAGGAAAACTGAAGGAGCTGACAATATGGCGTCGTTGATATTAAAATAACTCTTTTTCTTAATAGGATAATGCCACTGTTTTTATTGTTCTGTTTTTTGCTTTTTCTTTGTTTGATGATTATTATATTTTGACGCACCCATTAATAATATCTACAGCTGGATTAAAATGGTGGGATAGGGCGATACCCAATAAAATGCATTCAAAATCGAACCTTATAACTCATGAGTATAATAAACCCAATGAGTTTGGGATATGGGTTGTTGTCAGGGTTCTTTCATTAATTAAAAATGTTTATATTGAACTAATGAATAAGGTTTTTTTAAGAACCAACCTTTAAATAAATTAAAAAAGAAGACGACTAGTATATAATTTGTGTAAGCTGACAAAATTGATTATGTTCAATTGAAATATAACTATTTTTGCGATATTTTACCTTTTACTAACTACGAGTTTTGTATATTTTCTAATTACATACATATTTCAAGATTTAAAAAATCCTAAATCATTTTTTCTATATTATTACATCAGTTTTACTGAAATAATTTAAATTTAAAAACATCTTTTTTACTCTTCAAAAAACATGTGTTTTCCTATTTCTTGTATTTCTGCGAAAACTTCAATGAATTGGACTATTAAATGCCTCTACTCAAATACTATTTGACGAATCTCTTTTTCGTTTATTTTAAGTACCCAGTATATTAAAATAAATTCTTTGAAAATTGTAATATTTATTTTTCAAAGTAATGCTTCGAAAATTTTTTCGGAGAAACAGCAGAGAAAAACTAAATATTTACAGTACAAAAGAATGTCTATGTATAGTGGGATAGCTAAAGAAATATTTGATGTTTTTATTCTGATACCACAATTCTTGAGTTTCTATATTTTTAACTCATAGATCTTCATTGGGACGACCAAGATTAGCCCAGTTTAAAGTTGTTTTTGCTGTGCAAACCTCGTGACATAGTTTCTAATGATATTGGCAGTCCCATAATTCACCAGAAATCCCACAATGATTTGGAAATATTTTCATTTCTTGGAAAAACTTCCGTTTCTAAAAAAAGGAACTATTTAAAAACACTTACAAGAGGCATCCATATTTTGGTAGACCCAAAAATTAAGTTCTTAATTCTTCAATAGGCGGTTTCATTCTAATAATAAAAAACTTTGTATCTTAAAAAAAATCAATTCATGTTCGATTCATAGTACGGATGATGATGTGCCATTAGCAATAAAAAACGATATCAGATAAATGGTCGCCAGGGTTACGGTTGCAGCCCCATTTCCCATTCGGTTAATTGATGAATCTCTTCTTCTATGAATTAGAAACTACCTTTCGAACCGTTCAATACAAGTTGTATTGGATGGTTTCAAATCTTAAACTCATAAAATAAATGCGGGTGTCCCCCAGGGATCTGTTATGTCTCCGAATCTCTTCCTCATATTCATAAACTATCTTTTGTCTGCTATTTCTAATCCATTTTAGATAGGATATAGAAAAGAGCTTTGAAAATGATAGGCGATAGAACTATATCGGAAACATTAACATCACTCGAACACCGCCACAATGTTTCTTGCCTTTCGTTGTTTTACAGATATTTTGACAAACAATGTTTTCTCGAATCAGCCAGTTGCATTCCCCCCCCCCCCCCCTCAAACAATTCAGACGTCATACTTGCACTTCCAGGAATGCTCATCAGTTTAATCTTGAGCTCAATTTCGGACATACTTTTAAGTTTAGAGATTCTTTTTTTTAACCACTTATTTAGAATGTGGAATGCTTTGCCGAACTCTGTTTTTCCCTCCTATTTTAATATTCAAAATTTTAAGATCAATGTTCACCCTACTTTCCTATCATCCGCACTGTGTTTAAACGCAATAATGTTAAGGGTATTTAATAACCCCTTGAGAGCATGTACATTATACAAAAAAAAGAACAAATAAGATCTCTGTGGCAAAGTGTGGTTTACCTTTTTGAAAAATAGCACAGTCACCAAACTTTTAATTCTAAAATCGCCATTTTTCGTTTCTTGTGTGGCAAAAGTATTGTTAGAAATGATAAAAAAATCAATCGTCAGTTCCAAAATTCAACTAAAATCGACAGATTCATGATGGAGAAGCAATAATCATTGTTGGACATTCCGAGCCTCAAATGCCTTCGAGGAGTAAATAGCCTCATCACGTCATCACTTAAGATGCCTTTTCTAATGAAATCCTGATAATTTTGAGAAATTTCAACGAACTTATCAGCAAAGATATAACGTGACTCAATGGCTGAATTGTTGGTTATCGAATGGCTTGAGTTCTTGTGTTTACTTTACTTTAAAAGTCGTAAGATTTATAAATGCAAAGTACAGGTTAATGTAGTTCGTGAAATGTCGTATTCGAAAGATCGATGAGAAATCGAAAAATATGGGTTTTTGTCAATACTACGAGCCACTAGCAGCCGATAACAACATTTAAGAAGAAATAACGCTGCAAGCCAAGAGAGCCTACTTTAGTCTGTCAAAGCTTTTTAAATCGAAAAACCTTCCCATAACTTCTAAGCTGCTGCTGTACAGGACGATGGTTCTGCCAGTACTCACATAATATGGATCCGATCTCTGTGATTAGTTTAAAGCACTCCGACGTCTTAAGGGCCATCGAGAGGAGAGTCTAACTAAGAATTGTTGATCCCTTATGTGAGGAAGGACTGAAGACGATACAATCATGAATTGTAAGTAATCTACCTCACACAAATTAAGCTCGGTTGACTCCGGTCTACCCTGCCCAAAAAATTTTGTTTTGATATCGTTACACCAGGACAAATCGCCATCGTTTTGCGATCGGGATAAATGCAGAGACATCTTGAATGAGACCAGGTCCGTATAACGATTGTCGAACCGATGATGATGATACAGCATAACTTTTCTCAGTTGTTCTTAAGCAACACACACGGCTTTGATTCTTCACAAAAACAGCTTAAATGTTTGCATCAGTGACAGATTTCCAAAAAACGGGCTATTCAAAATCATGAATATTTACAACCGATAAAGTGTGCGGAAAGTATAATGCTCAAGGATTGACACACTTGGTGATACTTTGTCCGATATTTGTGACATGAAACTTTTTTTCAAAATTTACTCAAAGCACTACAAAAACGGTTATGAGCACTATCCCCACAAAAAAAATCAACTGCGTTGGAGATATCACAGACAAATTTCAAGTCTTCTCATCACCATCTTGAAATAATAAAGTACACGCGTCAAAAATGTATCATTTTATAGATGACTATAGCTGCATCCCACGGCGCGCGGCGGCGTTACTCACATGCTTTATTTTAGAACAAATTTGGTTAGCATGAAAAAGTATATAACGAGCCAAAAGATAGACATATGATGTCTCGGACTTTTTGTTAGAATTATTAAAGGGGAAAATTATGTCATACATTATTTTACCAACATTTTAACCGTTTAATGCAAGCAGTGAAGCTCTGAAAAGCGAAACAAATCCCCAATTTTTAAACATCCTTTAATGGTGTTCCATTCGTATTAGCGTGAGGTTATATAGGCTATATAGTCTTCTTCAATAAAGGGGCTGTCTTAAACTGAAAGAACTTTTTAAATCCGACCAGAACTTCGTGATATTAGTGCATTCCAAAAAAAAAAAAAAAAAGCTCTTCAGCTTTATAATATTAGTATAGATTTATTGCCCGGAAGTTGTTCTCCAGATGCTTACAGCTGTTTTCAAAAACCAAAAGATTGTAGTTTTGCAAAAATGAGTAATTTGCAAAAATTGTGCTTAAAACCCATTCACCCCCCTACATTTCTTTGCTCCGGTTCAAAATGAGAAGACTTTTTAAAGAGGACTTAAGGACGTTTAATTGAAGCTTTCTACTTAAAATCAGCTTTGTAGACATTTTTTTCGAAGTGAGTATTTCATTTTTCTTCATAATTCCCATGTGAAAATATTTCCAAACTCACGTCAAAGATGTCCATTGAGACAAAAAATTCATTCGCAAGGTTTCATGTCTCTCATTATTTTATCGCTACTTCCATAAGCAATGCTCTAATGAAATAGCCAGTTGCATTCCTCCCCTCAAACAATTCAACCGTAATACTCGTTCTTTTAGGAATGCCCATCAGTTTACCCCTGAGCCCAATTTTGGACGTACTATAAAGTACAGAGATTCTTTTTTTAGTGGCACTACACGAATGTGGAATGCTTTACCAGACTCAATATTTCCTACTCATTACAATGTGCAGGCATTCAAAACCAATGTGCATCGGTATCTCTTTTCAAATCCTATCATTCCTTCCTAATTACTCGCACTGTGTATAATCATTATGAGGGTATTCAATCCCCTTGAGTGCGCGTACAATATTAAAAAAAAAAAAACATTGGGTTTGAAAATTCTTCTTCAGAAAACTGCACTCTTGATACTACTACATTGCTTACCTTTTCTCTTTGTAGTAAAATTTTCTAAAGTAAAAGTATTTCAAGATTTAGATTTATTTAATATTTATGCATAGCTTTTTTAAAAAACTCATGTTCTATTCGAAGTTACACATCCAGAATAGACTTTCGTAAGATAAAGACTGGATAAGTTGCCTTAAGCTCATAAAATCCCATTAACAAGATTATAATCGAATCAAAACTTTATGTTATCAAATTGATCTTAAACTATCTTCTGGATACATATGTTTATATGTTTGTAGGTATAACTTATTCATAACTCACATAAAAAAATGCAAATACGAAATTTAAATATTTCCTATATTTGTAAAAAGAATGGCATTTTCGAGTTCAATGGCTCAATCGTTGTGCCTTAACTTTTTCTCTTATCAGAAATTCCCAAATATCTATGTAAATGAATGTAGTTTGGTGAATTATGATTGTCTTAAATAAAAAAACCACTCATGAATAAATAAATAACTTTAGCTTACCTTTTTTTTAAGTCTAAACAACTGACACCATATTATCTCATTGTCAAACAGCAAAAATATCTATTTTAATTAAGAAATCAAAACACAACGATTTATTATTTAATTTAAATAAGTTTTATTTTATTTTTGTTTTCTTTTATTTTCTGTTTTTGTTTTCTTCTTTAATTAAATATACCTACTAACAGTTCAATAATGTTTTATGATACAAAATACATAAGAGTAACTCAAAATATTATTCAGTTTGATTTAAATAAATATACAATTGAATAAAATTACATATTTTATATTTTATTATTATTACTTATTTATGAGTATATTTAAAATTAATAATTTTATTTTTCTTATAAATATTTTTTTGCAAGGACTAGAAAATTATGTTTTATTTTAATAATTTTTTTTATTTTGTTTATAAGATAAGAACAAAAAACATCGTGGAAAAAACAAGTGAGAAAAAAAATATATTTACACATTTTTATTTTTACATATAAACTATAATCGATTTGTTTTATCTTAAAAATTAAATATTGCTTTTTTTTAAATTTATTTTATTTTTATTTTATTATTTATTTAATTTAATTTTTGTACAAGAATAGGTGGTTAAAATATACAATTGTTTATAGTTTTTGTTTGTATTTTGTTTTATATTTTTATTCGTTTGTCTAATACTTTCGTTGTAAAGATGAGTTTCTTACATAAGATTTATGTGAAAAGGAACTCTTTTTTGTTTATTGTTTGTAATTATTTCTATGCACTCGATGCTGCTTTAGCTTGAAGCTCTTGCAGTTCTTCCTCTTCTTTTGTTAATGGAATTGTTGAGTGATTGTATAGACCCTGAGCCATCAATTGTAGAGCTAATGGATTTTTAGTACCACTTGACTTCTTAATCTTGGCACGTTTATTTTGAAACCAGATTTTAATCTGAGCTTCATTTAGACCGAGTTCACCGCTTAATTGTTGACGTCGCTTTTCTGTGAGATAGCGATTTTCTGTAAATTCGTGCTGTGATAAAAGATACAAAATAAGAAATTGTTTTTTTTTTGTTGAGGGAGGGAGGGGTGAGGAAACTTACTTTTAATCTAGCCAACTGAGATCCACTGAATGCGGTACGAGGTCTTTTATCTTCATTGACAGGTTGGATACCTTTTTCACCAGGTGATTTCTTCGGTTTGCGTGTACGGGGGCCTGTTAAAAAAAAATAATAACAATAAATTAGGGAATTTTTATAACTAAATGCAAATATTTATTTTTTATCTAAATAATGAAAAACTAAATGGATAAAAAGATTAAGAAAGAACTATAAGTTTTATATATCATAGGTATTTTTTTTTTAACATAAGTCTTACTTAACCTAAACTATTTTTAACTTGTCTATCCGTTTTTCAGCATTTTGTAACTTACATATAAGATGCTGATAAAAAGTTATGTATGTAATATCGGTTATCCCATTAGGAACAAAAACATACATACTAACTTTAGTTAGAGCTTAGAAAAAACTTGACGGTGGATTTGTCTCTAAGATCTTATTTAAAAGCAGATCATAAATTTTACTTGAAGTATTTAACTTTTCACAAAACGAACACCATTCAAATAAATGTAAAAAATAAGTATACGCCCTAGTGGACCACTGATTTTTTGTCATTTCGAGTTACTTCTGACTTTCCAATTTTCTTAAATATTTCTTTTTTTGTTTAGGCGTTCACAGCAATTGGTTTTTCAATTAAACGGTGTTCGAAATTGTCGGAAGATTTGAGTTTTTTGTATAGTAAAGTTCTGCCAACTTAAATAAATTGAAATTGGAAAAAAATGTTTGTATGCAAAAAACGGCAGACATTTTTTCTAATTCAAATAAGAAAAAGAGGTTTGTCAAAAAAGTTGTCAGTTGTCAAATTTAAAAATGACTAACAATATTTTGCATATAATGAAATAGTTTAATTTTAAAACCTATTTTTGCTAACGAAATTTTTAGTCGAAAAACAATACCAATTTTAATAGCATTTCTTAAAAGTTTTTATTTCTTATGTAAACAAATTCAAATTGGATGAATGAAATTAATTTCTATTGTTCATAAGATATCGAGAACCGAACATCAATTTTTACAAAATTTGTTTAAAACACACATGCACAAACATCTCTTTAAAAATATTTTATTTCGACTCTAGGGACCTTGAAACGTAGAGAAATGTCAAAATTTTCAATTTGACAAATCGGACCGATTTTTCTTAAAGTAAGTTAGAAGAAAGTCAGAAATGCTTGTATCTGTGAAAAATTGAGAAAGCAAAATGGAAACTACACCAGAAAATCTTTTAATATATTCTGATTTATTTTCTAAATGTATTTCAAAATAAGGTCCAAAAATACAACCTGCGTCAATCGAACATTTTTAAAATGAATTTAACTTTTGAACTTAAGAAATTATTATATATAACCTTGTGGTATTTATAGGGTTTTGCAGTAAAAGGCTTATGTTTGAATAACCCGTTGTTTGGGCAGCTGTCACTTTTGAAGCTGTCATTTTTTGACAAGTAAAAAATACGCCATTATTAAAAGTGGAATGATAATGCACGCTTAACACTCAACACAAGAGCTTAAGCCGGTCAATCACCAGCAAACTCATTTCTATGTTCATTGGGTCTTTAAAATGCTTCAAAATGTTTCAATTTCCTATCAAAAAATCATCTTCAGTGATGCGATGAAGATTATTTTCACCTCGGGTTCGGGGATCGAAAAATAAAAGAATGATTGATGAAAAGCCTGTCCATGTTCAACTTATCACTGTTTGGTGCTTTGTTACTTATTTAAAAAATGAGGTTATTGGAACTAGAAAAATTCGTTTGAAACTCCGCGGAGTAATAAACAGTTCCGTAATCTAAAAAAATTAAAACACCATGCCTATAATAAATACAAGAAATCAAAAAATTAAGCTGATTACTTAAATGTTAGTAAACTTCGTTAGGATTTGGTGAAGCGATGAACTCACCAAAATCAAATGCTAATTCCTGTCCAGATGGAATACCCGCCCTAATTCTGAAAAACTGCTGTAATTTGCTTTATTTTTCGTTATTTACTGTCTTCAATAAATCTCATTCGGAAGGTTACTTCTTAAATGAAAATTTCGTACCTTGTGCCCATTCATAAGTCGGGTACGAAAAATATTATTGAAAATTATAGCGGTATTTGTAAACACTCTCTGCAATTCCCAAGTTATTTTAAAGCTTATTAAAAAAGAATCAGATTTTCTTACGTGAAAGTATTTGGCTGCAGAACAGCACGGCTTTGTTACTGGTAGGTCTACGGTGACAAATTTAACTTATTTTACATCATATGTCACAAATACCATGGAAGAAAGATCTTGAAATATTTGGATTTCATTCAGAAATGCTTCTTTGGTTATCTTGATATCTCATTAGTAGAACTCGCAACAAGTTCAATTAAATAACGTGTTTTCTAAGGACATTTTATGCATGTCAAGTGTTCCACAAGGAAGCCACCTTGGTCCTCCCCTTTTCACTATTTTTCAGTGATTATTTACTGCGATTATCTGATGTATGCAGTTGATCTTAAACTGTTTTTAAATGTAAAAAGTTTAGAAGATTGTTAGAAAGTTCAATCTGAGCTCAATAGTCATGTCAGTGGTCTTAAACTTGATATTAAAAAATGTAATGTGATCTTTTTCTCAAGAAAATTTATTTGCATGTTATTTGACTACACAATTGAATCCAAACCTATTAATCGAGTCTCAAGTATTAGCGATTTAGATGTAATACTTGACTCTGATCTTTTTTTTTAGCAAATTCGTTGATAGGCTTCATTAAGGGACATGCTATAGATTTTGGAGATCCATACGTTCTTTTATCATTATATATATCTCGTGTTAGATCGATTTTTGAATATGCCAGATGTTATTTGGAACCTCACATATAAAGTTCACTCTGACAGGTTTTTTATGGCCGAAATTGGAAGATATGAATGTGGTTGCGGAGCTATTTGCCACACTGTTTGCGACATTGAGGGTTATTGTGATTAGAAAGCTTTGAACACATTTTACATTGCTAATAATTTAAAATGCCATCGTTCCTTGTAAGTTTAAATTTGAAATGAAGTAGAAATTGACTTTAAGAGATAATTTCAATATTATTTACATTCCCTATTTAGAGCAAGGTTGTAAAAATTCCAATGTCAATTCAATGCATTACTCTTTATTTTTTTAATGGATATTGTTCTTTGACTGAAATAAAATATATAATGCTAATTGTCATCTATGAATTACCCATTAAAAATTTAATTTATTGCCATCAATATTAAACTAAAAATTTAAAATTATTTTATTGCAAGTTTTATTGAATTAGTAAATAAATGTTATTTTACTGCAAGTTTAATTGAATTAAAATTAAAATTGAATTAAATTCAAAATGAGCTACAATTTTTTAATTCAATGCCTAGTGGGAATTTATTCAATTATTTCCATTTATTTCAGTTAATATTCGAAATCTTGACGTAAAAATGTTCCATGTTGAAGATTGACGATATAAACAAATAAATTTTGAAAAAAATCGTTTTTCGGTCGAACAATAAAAATAATAAATTATAATATTTGAAGAATTGTTGGTTTTTGTGTTATAATTGCGTGATAACCGTAAGTCATAACATTAATCAGTTTAAAAATTTTGGAAATAAAAACTTAAAGTATTTTAATTAATAATTGCGAAAGTCTGCCAAATAAAATAAAAATACGTATTTTTATTTCAAAAGTTTTGCATTGGAAAATAGTATTTTAATTTGATAGAACACAATTAAAAAATAACATTAATTAATTAATGCCATACGGTAACATTGAAAAATAAAATTTAATAAATAATTTAAAAAAAATAGAATTAAAAATTGAAAAATATTTTCTAATTTATTCAAAATGCATTATAAAATTCAATGCATTATTTGCAACTCTGATTTAGAGAAATAAAAATCGTTTTTCGCACAAAGGTCTATTTTTAACAGAAAATTATGGCCTATATTAGAATGTTGTATGAATCATAATAGCCTATCGAACAAACATATTTATTAAAAAAAAATAAAAAAGAATGTTATAATACTCATATAATTAATGTATGGCATTAACGTTTCCTGTCTTATAATTGTTTCGCATTCACACTCATAGCTAAAGCAACAATTAAATGGGTTTAAAAAAAATTATATTCCGAGTAAATTATAATGTTTTAAGTAACGAAAGATCAATTGCAAAGCAAATTCCTCAAATTTAAAGAGAAAACCTCCCTCTACCTCTACCGCCACGCCGCGCCGCTAATACAAAAGCACTTTATTAAATTTTTAAACCGTTGCTTTGTATTGGCATTGTATTCGCTTCTGGTCCTTGTACTCGTCTTTTCTTTTTCTTTCCTAAGTTGTTTTTGTATCATCATCATCACTTCCACCCTCCAACCCAAAATAATGTTCAATTTAAGTTTTCTAAGAAATAATTAAACAAAACAACAACCCTCATACTCTAGAAAAATAATGCTTATCATCGCAATTTCATCATGACTAAGTGTAGCTAATTTCTTTTGCCTTCATTTCGTCTTTGAAGCCTTCTCCCTTCACCAAGTTTTGCCTGCCGCGCCGAGCCACTCCGTGTTTTTAGAATGAGTGAGTTTTCAAATCACTGGAAAACTGTTTTTTAATGTTTTGATGTTGGAACTTTGTTTAAAATAGAAAAAGATGTTTCAAAGTAATTAACACGGAAAGCATTGCGAATTGCCTATTTTCATTACCATCAAAGAACCGACCAACACGTTCGCTGATGCGACGATGATAGCTATTTGGTTGGTCTTTTGGTGGTGCGAAGATGAGGGTGCGGGTAGGTGGTGTATAGAAATTCAGGGTATCGCCGGCAGGAAACTCTGGCCAGGCCATTTGGTAAACTTTTCAAATGGAATGTTACCCAAAATAAGCAATAAAATTTCTAATAACTGTCCCAGTTTAAAATATTACTTCATTTTGGTTCGCGCTAAATATTTAAGCCCAAAGAAACTAAAACCCACAAAAGTCGAAAATAGCGGACACTCCACTCGCAGAAGGAGGGTCGTTTCGGGTGGAAAACTATGCATACCGTTTTGACTATGGTATGTCTATCTATGTCATCTATGTCTATAATATGAAAGAGTTAACTATTTTAAGTCCAAAGAATTAAGCAGTTATTGGTTTGTCTAATGAGATTTTCTTGGTTTTGACAAAAATATTTCCTCAGAAGTTTTTCGGTTCAAAAATATGTACTTAGGTTAGGTATAGGTAGTAGTATGGTATCGAGTTCCTTGGAGATATGCAAATCTTGTGGTTGGCTTTTGGATCTTAAGGGTTTCTTGGAATGTACAAAAAGAAAATATGTACAAAATAGGTAGATAATTTTAGTTTATGTATATAGTTTAAGGATTTCGAAAGATATGAATTGTTAAAGTAATTTGTTTTCTTTAATTGTTTGTTCTGTTTAGTGTAATGGGCTTGAAGAATGTAGAATTGAAGGTATTAGGGTTATCTTTCAAAGGACTAACGAAATTACTTAATAAAACTGACCACGAATTCTAGTTAATAGTTTTTGTGTTCAGTTAATGTCTTCTAAAATTCGTTTATATAAAGAAAAACCGACAAATGATTTACCAAAAACTGTCAGTACCTAAGTATAATTTTTGTATTTGAATATTTTCAAGATATGGTCGTAAATTTTTAAAAGTTGGAATTGTTTTTCTAAAAATTAAATTGGGTGGCGCAACCTCCGTTGAGAACTATGGTATAGAGACTTACAACTCTTAACCATTCCTGTGTGGGAGTACTGTTGTCAGGGATGGAGGGGACCTACAGTTTTTAAGCCGAATCCGAACGACTAATTTGAGAAAGTACTTTTCATGACAAGAATTACTCTTGGAGAATTTGTCAATTCCTCGCAAGAGGCAGAACCCGTGCAAAAAACTTTAGATGGCATAGGCAGCGATCGAACCCAAAACCTCTGGCATGACAGGACAGTCCAACGCACTAACCATCATGCCACGGAATTGTTTTTCTGTTACAGTGAATTTGAGCAGTGCCTATAAAACTTCACGAATTCCGTTTTTAATGTCTTGAATCAAGTGGAGAGCACTGCCATACATATCTATTCTTTAACGTGGTTTTAAAATAATGAGTCTAAAGGTGTGAAATCACAAGATCTTGGTGGCTAATTGTCGTCACCTCTTTGAGATATAACACCGTCGCAGCTTCCCAAAAAGCGGGCTATGATGAAAGATGAAGATGACTGATTTTTGATAAAGTCCACCTTATGCCCTACATAATATTTCGTCCAATATTTTTTTTTTTCTTATGAAGTCTTAGACTTGAGGGAATTATATTTTTATGTCAAATTCAAATTTCATGCAGGTGAAACCATATCACTCCTAAAATTGAGAGCAGAATACTATGTTTTTGAGTGAAATATTTTGCTGGTGAAACTTTACCATGCCGTGTTTTTTTGAGATTCCATATTCGTTAGAATAATTTGAAACAAAGTTGGTAAACAAATTGACGACAGTGCACAAGATGTTTTCCATTTTGCAAAGCGGTTCGTTCGTTAAATATGGTCTAACTATGTTTGGATCTTCACGTGCAACTTTTTGCAAAATATCAAACAAATATTACTGCTTACGTCTATTTCTTTAACATTAAACAACTTAGTCGAGTCAGTTTACAAAAACAAAACTACATCTTTATTTAGTTTTACAATTAATTATAAAACGACGCGCAGAGAACTCAAAGAAAGATTTTATGCTAAGTAACTTTGAAAACCGTAATGAGAAGTAAGATTTGAATTTTCTTATCTTAATCTTTTTTTTAACTGTCAAACTACTTTTTAGGTTCTATGTATTTTGAAAAATGATCGTACTCAAGTTGATACGGAGTCACCTGGACTATAAAAAACATTAAAAACATGCATTTACAAGAAGATTAATTAAAATTTGAGTGGTCAGCTCATTGAAAAAAACACACAAGTAAATAAATTAGGAAACAGTAGTTTAAATAAATAAACCACTACTCTACGAACGCATCCATCGAGCCTCAAAAAGGTTTCAAACCTACCAACGACGTCCAAAATTGAAGAACTTTAATCTCTATCCGCAGCAGGATTTCACTTAACCTATTATCTGTGGTAATTCGAGTCATTTATTTCGTAAGTTTCATGTTGGTAGCACTGGTATTTGGGGCATTTCACGTGAAGCGGACAGGGAAAAAAAAGTGACATCTTGGATTTCGCTCATATTTAGGTCAATGACAGTATTTGAGAATATAAAAAAGTAATTTAATTTTTTTTATTCTACGGCACTTAGTTTAGGAATTACGGACTACCAAAAAATTGACCCACTATGAAAAGCCATTATTTTAAATCAGTGCTGTAGGTATTAGATATAAAGTAAAAATATATTGCAGGTATGTTTTAACAAGAAAAAATGTGTATTATTTTTGAGATAAAGTCGGTGCAAAAAAAATTTTTTTTTTCTTTTTCAAAACCGGAAGTAAAGTTTTCAAAGTAAAATTTCAGTAACTTCGACCATTTTTTTTGTAATTTTTATTTCTGCAAAATAAAGATAAAACTATGTAGATATTACATAAAAAGTTTCAAAATGGAGACTTAAGTCGTTTTAGAGATATGGAACATTATGTCTCACACGTATTGTTACCGTTACCGTTAACCTATATGTATGCGCTAAGTACAATGCTAGGCGCGTAATATTCTATTCAATTAACTCTATCTTAAAAACGACTTAAGTCTCCATTTTGAAACTTATTATGTAATATCTACATAGTTTTATCTTTATTTTGCAGAAATAAAAATTAAAAAAAAAATGGTCGAAGTTACTGAAATTTTACTTTGAAAACTTTACTTCCGGTTTTGAAAAAGAAAAAAAAAATTTTTTTTGCACCGACTTTATCACAAAAATAATACACATTTTTTCTTGTTACAACATACCTACAATATATTTTTACTTTATATCTAATACCTACAGCACTGATTTAAAATAATGGCTTTTCATAGTGGGTCAATTTTTTGGTAGTCCGTAATTCCTAAACTAAGTGCCGTAGAATAAAAAAAATTAAATTACTTTTTTATATTCTCAAATACTGTAATTGACCTAAATATGAGCGAAATCCAAGATGTCACTTTTTTTTCCATGTCCGCTTCACGTGAAATGCCCCATTTGACACCTGTCAAATTCAGTTGTCATTTGAAGTGGCATAATTTTAGTTTACTATTTACGATAATGGATCATTTAGCAATCGATTATCACAATAAAATGATTAAAATGTATTAAAAATAAGTAGTGATTCAAACGTTGTCACTTTATGCTGATTACGCCATGACTGACTAAGCAAGCAATCGGTAAAATTGTATACATAAATCGATACATGTCGTAAAGAATGTTCATAATCGTCGAACCCGTGCAGTCAAAAATATTGCTGCTTCAAGTGCAAGTGCATTAGCGCTTTAATAAAATAATTTAGTTTCCATAAACCAATCACTATCCATGGTTGGTACTTGCATCGAGGTATGTGCATCACAAACCACTTGTTGTGGAGTGATCACATATTCGAAATTGCCAAAAATGGTACTAAGTGTTTAGGTTTTCTCAGACGATGCAATAATTTTTTACCCCTTTTGATCTGGCTATAATTTACAAAGATTTTATTCGTCCAAAACTCGATAACGTACTTGAGAGTCTTCTGGATAGAATTGAAAAGAGAGCTTAAAAATGATAGGAGATCGTTCTTTTACCGAGACATTTGCTTCTCTTGAACACCGCCGCCGCAAGGTCTTATGCCTATCATTGTTTTACGGTTATTTTTATAAACAAAGCTCTAGTGAAAAAGCAGGTTGCATTCCCCCCTCAAACAATTCAACCGTAATATCCCGATTTCGGAAGGACTTTTAAGTACAAGGCTTCTTTCTTTAGCCGCACTACACGAATGTGGAATGCTTTACCAGGCTCAATATTTCCCACTCATTACAAAGTGCATCGGTTTCTCCTTTCTAATCCTATCCTCTTTTCCTTATTGCTCGCACTGTGTCTAATCATTATAAGGGTATTTATAACCCCTTTAGTGAGCGCGCTCAATATAAAAAAGGAACCGAAGGTTCCCCATCATTGAAATGTCAAGTCTAATCAATATTTTGAGTTCAGTGTTTTCAGAAAAAATAATGAAACACAATAATGTCCTAAAATATAAATTTTTAACTTAAAAATAATCTTAAACTCTAAACTTACCACCTCCCTTTAAAAGTCTGTGCATATCATCACATTTAAATTCCAAAATTTATTATTACTTACTTCTTCCTGTAAAGAGATAAGAAAACAAAGATTTTAATTAGTTAAGCGAATAAGAAAAAATATAAGAAAAATCAATATAGATACAGTTTAAGGAGAAAAAGAAGAAAATAAACCTTATAAGAAAAAAAAAAATAAAACAGGAAAGAAAATTAATTGATAAAATTCTTCAACGTTTGTGCGATAAAACTTCAAAAGAGGAAAATTGAACAACAAGAGAATCAAGAAAAAAAAAAAGAAAGAAATCGGAAAATTTTATTTCCTCCAATCATGAATTTAGTCCTTCGGTACGTGAAGGAATTTATTTTTTTATTTTCCATCATCCACCCCCTTGGAAAAGCTTTTTTTCTGTTTGTCTTCAGATTTGTTTCACTTTGAAAAAGGAGGGGGCAATGAAACACAAATAGCGAAGTTTTATTTTTTTCTTACTTATTTTAAATTTGAACCCGACAAAAAAAGGGGGCTGATATGATACCAGAGGGTTTCACATATCTTAACCTTACCTACCAACGCTACGTACCTAAGTTATAGTAAATGGTCTGCAACGAATTTTCCGCGAGAACAAAGTTTAATCGTTGGAAAAATTGAACAAATCAATTTTGTTGGGATAAAAAAGGCATTAAGTTTTGGGTGTAGGTGTGGGTGTTGCAAACATCTGAATGGGTTTTAAATTTCTATATCGGGGTTGAACACGTGTTTTATTTTTGTTGTTTTTTTTTTGTTTATTTTTATTGAAGCGTCAAAAGTGATGAGAAGGGGTGAAAAATTGAACATCGTCAGTGTGAAATGTAAAAAGCTGTGATGTTTTTTTGAAGCCGATAAGGGATCAAATAACAAATTGTATTACATGAAGTGTTGAATTGCGGTGCAAATCGAATGCATGATAAAAATAACGAGGTTCATTAATGTTTTGAAAAAAAAAAGCTGGTGGAAATTGTGTGTCTAATGGGCTTAAAGATATGTTAATGTTGTAATAAAAGAGTTAATATATGGAAAAGGTGTAAATAAACTTATCATATGTTTGCAGGATTGAAAGAGGTTAAAATGCTTGAGGGCTCGATTGTATGAAGGGTTTCACAATTAGGGGTTTCATTTTAATATTAAAAGAACGAGTAATTTTTACAAGAAATCAATCTTTATGTTCTCTTAATGAGGAAAATAAGGCATTTACAATTGAAAACGATATCGTGCATTTTTTAATTACCAATTCTTTCATTTGCTGCTGAATGTTCTTGATAACTTTCATAAATTTCGATCTTAAATCCGATGTTGAGCTTAGACCTTGTCTTTGACGTGGTTCCCAAGAAAAAAGTCGAAATTATCTCGTTGGGGAGCGTATCGGAATCCCGCTTTTTAAAATCCCATTTTCAAAAAATCCCGACAAAAAAGTTTTAAAATCCAGTCTTCTAAAATACCGATCTTTTAAATCCCGTCTTTTAAAATCCCGCTTATTCAAAATGAATCTAATAATAATAAAAACTAGTTGCTTAATTTTAAAAAATCGCGCTATTTTTGAAAATTAAACAACTAGTTTTGATTGCAAAATCGGGATAATAGAAAACGGGATTATAAAAAACAGGATATTAAGAAACGGCATTACAAAAAGCGGGATTATAAAAAATCGGGATTATAAAAAGCAGGATTATAAAAAAAGGGACTTTAAGAAACGGTAATATAAAAACCGGGATATCGAACCCAACCCATCTCGTTGAGCAGTTGTGATCAATTCTTCGACAAATAACACGGTAAGGAAAGATATAAGAAGAACAAAAGAAAGTAAAAGTCAAAAGTCAGGATCGAGAGACTTTTTAACAATCATGCTTGGATTTTCCTGCTAATAGCCTTCGACTTAATCATCTGAATCATTTTGATGCATTTCAAAGACCCAATCAGCTAAAATACCACATTGCTGCTTGTTGTATTGAGATCACTCTTAAAACTTTGAAACTTAAATCTTTGTTAAGAATATGACGCGTTTGAAATGCCTATTTCCAGAAATCGACGAGGAATTGACAAACCTAGGGTTTTATTGCTGCTACAACTCAAATTTTGTATCAAGTTTCAATATTCCAAACCGACGGTCGAGAAGGTTTTTCATGACGACGTAAAAGAGCTTTAATTTTGCGAACTATTACCCCAAAGTGTTCAACATTGTTGTCAATAGATGACAACTGCCCAAACAGCGGGCTATTCAAAATTAAACCCCTTCTTGGAAAACCCTTTTATTAAATGTTCACAGTTTTCTTTATTCTTTTCCTAATCTTCGGTCATAAAAATTGACTGCTCTTCGTGTAAAAGGGGTGTATGCCGATAGTAAATGTTCGATGCAGTGTGATCAAACATGAAGCCTGGATTGTAGTAGATACCCAAAAATAATTGTTTTAGAATAAAGAGAGTTTATATATGTTCTTGAATTTGTTCTATTTTCGAAGAAAAAATATTGGACCGTAAAAATCGATTACTCTTCGTGTAAATATGGTTTTAACCGATAAAAATTGTTAGGAGATGGTTTGATGTTTGTTCCAGAAGTCTCAATTGTTTTCGAAGTAAATAAGTTCTTCAATTTTTAAAAAGTAATAGAAGGCTTCGGATGTTATAATCGATAATACCCTATGTAAATGAGGTAAAAACTGATAGTAAGGCGCCAGTTATAGCTATCATTGGTTTTCATCATTGAAAACAAACATTGGAATTTTTCCGGCAGGTCGTTTTTAGCTATCATTAAAAATTTCTGTCATTGAAAAAAATTTCCTGATTGAAATCCACCGAAAAATTTTTACTGACAGAAATCTGTCATTGGAATTGTGTGAAATTGGACCACAAATCAGTGGAACGATTCGTTTCACTTTTGAACATAAAAGTATCAATTGTTTAGGAAACTGAATTTCCGTCCGGATAATAGAAAAATAAATTTTTAGAGAAAAATTAATGCGCAATTACACTTTTTTTCCTGAAAAAAAAAAAAAATCTTTGTGTGATTTCCGATCGATCAGTATATAATTTTCATTCCTAATCAAAGGGAAACACCGTCAAATATCGATTCAAAAATTTTTCCGGATCGATTTCAATGATAGCTATAGCTGGCCCCTAAGGGGTGACTTATAGATATTATTGGTTTCCATTTATTAAAACTTTGTTTTGAGATTTCAAAACTATTAAGGATGATAAATTTGTTATGTTTGTTATAAGAATCAAGCTAATGGGTTTTAGAATTTTTCGACCTAATAAAATACTTTCGACGTTAACTAGAACTTTTATCTTAGTTTAATTTAATATTTTCAATTATGAAGTCGCCAATAATTCTTAATAAAAGAAAGAGGATTGATTGTTACGAAAAATAGGGTTTTCGAAGGAGGTAGGTTCATAGTCTTGTAGTACCTGTATCGTGATCGTTAGTTCCTAGAGCTGTCATGCCAGAGGTATTAAGTTCAATTCTTGCTTGTGCCACCTAACGTTTTATTCAAAGATACTGGTTCTTGCAAGGAATTGGCAAATCCTCCAAGAGTAATTCTTGTCATGAAAATTCCTTTCTCAAATTAACCGTTCGGATTCCCCATAAAAACTGTACATAATCTTTGACATTACTTGCACAAAGGAATGGTTGAGATTTGTAAGTCACTATGCCCTGGTTCTCTACGAGCTGTTAAACAAATTGACAATAGTCATTGAATTAACGGACTTCCGTTGTAAAATTGTATTGAACTTCATGAAAACTGGACAAAAATGTCAAATGTCATCTGTCAAAAAATTAATTTGAACAAATTTTGTCATATCGTAACATTTATATTGATATTTAAACAATCACGAAATTTCGAATGTTACAAAAAATGTGTTGCTCTGTTTGAATTTCTTAAAAATAGACTCAAGGATCCTTATAAACAAAAGAAAAAAAAATAACTTGAAAACCCCCTGTATGGCCGGAACCTTTAGATCTCTATACAACGTGACTGAATCTTCTAGCGGTCCTTAAAGAAATTCTAACTCCTTGTTTTGCTTCATGGGATAGTTGTGCAAAGCTAAACATAAATGTTGCAATTGTCTTGCCGGATGAATAACATTAACATCGCCGACTTGCTTGCTTGATTGCTTATACTAGCTTGCTAAGGAACGTGCCATTTAATTCTGTTCATTAATAAGCTACGATAAGAACCAACTTCTATATAGAAGATTGAAAGCACGTGCTTGTAAGCACGTATGCCAACAACTATGTTGGTTGGTTAGATATACATTATTTTTTACTATTTTCTACAAGCTATAAAATGAGTGTAGAGTTAAGGCATACCGCACACATCAAACAAATACTTAACTGTCAAAAACCTGTCAAACCTACATATATGTCGTGTTATGATACTTTGAAGAGTTCACCTTAGAAGTTCTTAGAAATTGTCCCGCCTTTGTTAATGGACATAAATTACCGATTAGGCTTGATTTTATTATAAAAGCATATTTTTTTTTTAACAATTAAAGTGATTTTTTGTTTTATAAATTAAAAAAAAAAAAGAAAAGATTATTATAGTTGAGGCTCATAATGGATTGTCTTTAGTGATGGTTTGATAGTTGTTAATCGCTATAGAGTCGTGCCTCGGCTTCTGCTAATTATATACAAATAAATACAAAAAACGCTTAAATATGGGCGGTGAACGAGGCATTGTTATTAAATCCAGCTTGAGAAAAGATTGTATATAGAAACGTAGCTAATTGTTGTTGTTCTTCCAGTTGTCGTCGTCGCCGTCGTCGTTGTTGGTAGTTGGTCGTTCGTCGGTAATTTTGTTGCACTGCACACTGCACTGCTAATCTCTTGTGCATAACTAATTATTCTGCATTCGTGCGATGAATAGGTATGTTGGTTAGAGGTTTTATATGTAAGTCTTTCAGTTGCTTGTGACTGCTGCGCTTCAACTATCAAACTATCACCCCAAAGCGATTTTATCTCTCTCTTTGATAGTTAAACTTTGCAACCACTCTACTACCTTACCTTACGTTGCTTTGAAAAATAGAAGTTCGAAAAAAAAGAAAATTAAAGCAAAGACCGACTGACTTGGTTATAATATTGATGTAATTCAGTGCGCACGGTTAAAAATAAATATAATCGTCAGGTTTTATACAGTTTGTCGGAGGTTGTAGCATACACAAGTAGGCTATAGTAGGTAAGTCTAAGAACAACTATTATAGTGGATATATAATATAGTTTGTTGTATGCGCTGCTGTGTTTATTTGATTGAGTTATTTTGCTAAAGGGCGAACTTTAAATGAGTTATTATGTGATTTTTGTTGTTGTTGTTGTTGGTGTTTCATTGGATGTTTATTTTGTTTTTTTTTTAGTGAAAATATAAATAGTTAGTTGATTTTGTTGTCATACATAGTTTTTTTTTGTTGTTTTTTATTGAGGGAGCAGACATCAATTATAAACACGAAGATGTATGTAGATAATGTGGTTTATATTTTATGTTGCTTATAGTTCATATAAAACAGACAAAGTATTTGTTTAATGGCGATATAGATCAGTAATTGGGATACAAACTAGTTTAGTTAATAAGTTTGTATAGTTATGGCCATTGACAAGACATAAAACAAGTTTTATAAATAGACATTCTCATTATTTGACCATATTTCAACTTTTTATAATTCAATCCTTATATTTAACTACTTATGGTAATATACATCTATATTTATATTATAAAGTTGAAGAATTTGCTTGCTTGTTTGTTTGTTTGTTTGTTTGAACACGATTATCTCAATTACTACTGGTCCGATTTGGAAAATTCTTCCAGTGTTAGTCAGACCATTTGTTGAGAAAGTCTGTAGGCTAACACCACCAATAAAGAATGTTTTGAAATCGGGTATTTTTCCCTTTTTGAGAGTTTCTGCTACGTGTTAAAGTTTTCCTAAAATAATGTATGACAGAATTGTTCCTCTTTAATAGTTTTAAAAGAAAGTTCGCGACAATCTTTTAAAGTTAGCTCACTATATACTCTGTCGTGATGTACCTTCGTTTGTGACTGGTGACAGAAATTCAAACTGTTATGACAAGTTTATGTGAAGAATCGAAAGCGGTTTTGCCGTTTAAGAACAACTGAGAAATTCGTTGCAGTAATCCGTCTACTTCCAAAAAAAAAGGTGTGATTGGACGAATTTTTTGATGTTCGTTTCCATTTTTTTTGAAAGATCAAAATGAAACTTCTTATTAGACAACTGGAAAGAATAAGAAGCTATTTGGTTTGAACTTTGGGCTGGTGGCAATATTGATTTGTAGAAACTTCTTAAAAACGATGTCAGCAAGGACATCAAAGTCAATGATTTGTACAATAAGTAACCAATTTGGCCTAAATAGAGAGACATACATTTATTTCAGCGGGATCGATGTTGTCTAGACAGTAATTGGTTAGCATTTTGCATGAATGATTTGAGCTAAGAAGAAGCCATCCAATATAAAAAGTAGGTAAAATTATACAAAAAGCTATACATAATTGCAACGCAGACACATTTATGTTGAACAACCTTACGAAACAATTCCAAAATCTTTACTGATTTTATTATTGAATGACAAAATGTTCCACATACGCCACCGTACGCTTTTACTCAGATTCACAAAAAAAATGTCCTTTTATTTTTAAACTTAAAAACTAAATTTGAAAAAGTGATTCATCAGCTATGGCTTAAAAAACAAGTCACTGTAGATCCATTGTGTTCCCCAAAAGAACTTAAACGATCACTTTCTTGCTAAAAATCAAAAAAAAAAACCAAAAACAAATTTTTTTGTTGTCTTAAATTCTTTTCATTCAAAAAAATACACACAATTTGGGGCAAAAACTGATAATTGGTTACTATTATTATAAATTCGACCACACTAATAGCTGTTTTTAAAATCCTCCCCCTCAGCCCGCCTTGGGCACAGCCAAAATTTGCAAAATATAAAAGACCTCTTAAACCACACACATATCAGACCGCTCTTTGTGAGTCCGAAAATTCATTTTATAGCCCATCTGAACACACTGGCGCCCATGGCATCACTCCTCTTCCCTTTTGATCCATTTAAAAAGCCCCTTAGATCCACGATGGTACGGACCTTGGTCGTCCTTCCAACGGGCCGACCTATTGCCGCATAAACAAATTAATATCTCATATTCGGTGTGCGCACATTGATTACCCTTTTTGCCGTATCGCCCCCGCCGGCCACCACCGCCATCGCCATATCGCCACCATACTGCTATGGTTTTGACGTTGGCATCAGGAGTGCATCATCAGCATATCCTCTATTCGGGAGCCCGCACCTAATCCAGATCCAACCACCAAACAAACCATTCACATATTCAGATATCTGTTTTTTGACCTACCTGTGCGCTGCTGTCGGCCGCACATAAATAATGCAAAGCGGCTAAAGGCATATACATACATATAAGAGCCATAGAGCCATCAGAACTCAGAAGGCCTCCACCAAGAGTCACTGGACCAAATGAAGACATCTTCTCACAGAGCGTGTCTGTCGCTCTATTATGGGTTTTAACATTGCTCCGATTATCCGCCAGAGTGAACCTGTTCGCCAAGGTATATGTGCCCCATCAATCATACCAATGGAAGTCACTAGAAGAAAGCCGGTCAGAAGCGGCCAGCAGCAGCCCAGCATCTGTGTGGTGATTGTGATGTATGTAAAGTTTGGTGGGAGCACCACCGTCGCCTCGCCAACCGCCCGTCCCGAACCCCTTTGAGTCTCATCCCGTCTGGTTTTGGTTCGTCGTCGTCGTCGGCCCTTCGTCATCAAAATATGGACTGAGCAGAGAGCACCGATGCGACGTAAGTGAGGATCGTCTTCGTCTCGGTTTCGGTTTCGGTATCGGTCTGAGTCTCGGTCTCGTCCGAGCTATTACTGATGGGATTCCCTTTGAGAATCTCACACATCTTCCCAAGAGGTCTATTAAGGAAGCTTGGTTGGTATACCAAAGGGAACAACAACTCCAGCAGCAGCAGTAAACTGCATCAGTGTCCATGTGATCCATTTTTGGGAGGTCCGGATTTGGTTTTGCTCATGTTTTCTCGGGAGTCTGTCGCTGCTTTTGTTTGTATATTCCCAGTCAACGATGTGGTATGTCACGGATGCATAGGAGGATATCCATGGAACATATACCTTCGTATAGCCATAGTCATCGTTATATCGCCGTCATCGTCTTCACCGCGCCGCCGCCGCTGAACACAGCAACTCACTGGCTGCCCGTAAGAGGATTTATGACAGGCGTTCATTTGTATTTCGATGGCATTTTAATTATATTGCTCTGCCCCCGGGGGGAAATAAGGCCACTATGGGTATCAGTGGCCAAATCGGCTGCTCACAAGCTCAGACAAATAAAATTAAAACAAAACCACAATAAAAAGGACGACTCTGCAAAACGCAAGCAAAGGAGTTTTGTTTTGGTTTTTGTTCTTCTTTTATTCCGAAGTCTGTTGAAGAAGACGTCTGACTCCATATGGAATGTGGTGGTGATGTTGACAAGTTTTTGTTCCGCTCCAAGATACCGCGAAACTACTGGTCGGTTATATAGAGGAACAGTTTTGTGTTGGGATCTGCGCTCTGCCCTCATCAACCACGAGTAAAAATGTTGCGTTTTCTGTGATTGGATTTGAAGCCACAACTCTCAACGCACAACGCACAAAGCGCTCTATGAATCTGGATGTAATGAGCTCATTAGGATGCAATTGCACTCGTACATCATGTTCGAATTACAAGCAATAGATTTCTGTGGCGAGCTGAGAGCATATGTTTCAAAAGGTATACAAGCCAACAAGTTGGTAATTTCATGCACTTTGGGAATTGAAAAAGTTGCAAGTTTCCAATATTATTTAAGTTGATTTAATACCTACCATTTTTTGTTTTAGGCGTGTTACACGTTTAAGAAATAAATGTCTGAAAAATTCCAATGGAAAAAGTAAAGTCTTGAAGATACGCACGTAAAAGTAAATTGTGTGATTTTTTGTTTTAAATTTTATGTTATACCGGATTTCTCTGTTTTAGAAATGGAAAAAAATAAAATATACAAAATGGCAAAGTGACTGAATAGGAATTTCTAAACATCAATAGACATTTAATATCATGTTTCGGAATGTAATGAAACAATTTGAAAAATATCTATGGTATGGTTGGAATAAGGACGTGGTTTATTTTTTTTGTTTGTTTTGGTTGTGATTGAGGAAGAGAAATTATTATAGGAGTAAATAGTCTCATGGGTTGTGATGATTTGAAGCACTCTTGTGGGAAACTTATAAATCATTAAAATTGTAGATTTCCTCAATATTTCCATTGAATTCTTCGATGATCGTCAGGAACAGATGCTTTATTATTGAATGAAAAGGCTGTTGCCTCAAAATAATGAACGCAAATATGATACAAGTTCTTAAAAAAGAAAGACCAAAATTTTGGCTGAAAATAATTCCCATTTAACAATTATTTCCTGGATTTAATTGAGTCTCAAGAGTCTTAAGCGGATTGATTGTTTGTATGCTAATTAAGCCAGAGGATAACTTGATGATAAAAGTATTCTACATAAGTTTGACCAAAACAGCGTTAATTTTGCTTTTTTTTGCTTTTTATTTATTTATTTATTCATCTACGGATATAAATCTTACAGATTACTAACAATTTTGATATAAAAATATAATTAAATACTTAAAGCTAATTTATAATATGTTTTGCAATTGGATTTTAAATTCACATCTGTTTGTAGAAAGATCAAGTTCATTACATATAGTGTTGGAAAATTTTATGCATCTAGAAAATGGTTCGTTGCAACCATAATTACATCTATGTTTAGGATTGTTAAAGAAATGACGAAGACGCAATCTTCTCTCCGGAATATAGATTTCAAAATTATAGATGATTTGTGGGCATTTGATACGGTATGAAAGTACATCATGCACAAACAGTACACATTGAACAGAACGCCTTTTTTGTAAAGAATCAAGTCCAATCAAAGCACATCTTGACGGATATTAAGGAGTATCAATTCTCCATTTCAGTTGCCTAACAACAAATCTTGTGAAAGCCTTTTGAACTCTTTCAATACGAGTTATCCCAGTGAAAGTAGAAGGACACCAAACAATTGAACAATACTCAAGGATCGGACGAACTAATGACATGTACACTGAGATCAGAGCATAAGGGTTAGAAAACTCGTTGCAGTTTCGCTTGACGAAACCAAGCATTGAATTAGCCCTTGCAATTACATAATCTATATGTAACGAAAAAGACAACTTCGGATCAAAAATGACTCCAAGGTCACGAATCTCAGATTTGCGATCAAGAATCTGGTTGAACATAATGGTAGTTGTGGATCATTGGAACTAAAATATGATGTGCCGTAAACACATTACATTTTGTGATATTTAATGGAAGGATATTCCTATCACACCAATCAGATAAAACTTTTAAATCATTTTGAAGATTTTGCTGATCAATTCTATTTTTGATACAAAGAAAAATTTTCATGTCATCAGCATACATCAAACAAGATGCATTTTTAAGAAGGGAGGGGATATCATTAACAAATATATTGAAAAGAAGTGGTCCCAGATGGCTACCTTGAGGAACTCCTGATGAAGCTTGTATGATATTAAAAAAGAATTTCCCCAATTTCACACATTGTGTTCTTTTATAAAGGTAGCTGGAAATCCATTTCAGAAGCAATCCGTGAATGCCAAAAGCTCAGAGTTTAGGTAGAAGAATTTCATGACAAATAGAATCAAATGCTTTTATAAAGTCTGTGTAGATAGTATCTACCTGATATCCAGATTTTGGGAATATGTTTTCCCGTTTTGTAAACGTTTTTCCGATGTTAATATTTGTAAGATAATTTATGCTAAGGTTTATCATTGGTATGAGGGCTAGTTTCACAGTTTTCCCTATTGGAAGTTCAATATCTTTCTGGCATCGTTAGAAGTATCTCAGAAGTTCTCAATGATATATTTTAAATGTTTGTCATCTTCAAGTGCTGCGGTGTGGGATGGTTCACAGATGACAAATTAGTCATACACAGGAGTCTCTTCATTAATGGTGTCGCTGATATTCTTCTTGGTGAAGTAAACTTAGCTGGAAATCTAACAAGGGCTCTACTCTATGCTGACGACTACTTGGTTATGCTAACGAAATTCTTTTGCACTCCAACTTCATGGGGCATGGGATCTTCATAAAAACGGTATGAAAACGAAGATTATGGTTTTCGAAGATCGACAAAAAGGAAGACTACGTGAAGAAAACCCACAAAATAAAAATGTACCGAAGCTATGATAGCTTTTTTAACAAAGTGGACGCATCTGCAATCACATCTGCACTAACATCTCTGAACGTAGAGAGTTCGCTTGGGATAAGTTAATTCATTTAACGCTGACTAGCAGAATAATTAACTCAAAACTGGGGCTACTCTTCAGCTAGAAGATTCGTTAGTAGAGGTACACCGCAAGGTGGTTTTCTATCCCCTCTCCTTTGGAACCTGGTGGTAAATGAAATCCTAACTGGTCTAAATGCGGAGGGTTTCAGACTGATTGCCTATGCGGATGACGTTGCTATAGCGGTTTCAGGAAAGCATATTAACACCCTAAAAGAACTTTTACAAAATGCCTTAGACAAACTAATACTTTGGGCTGATCGGTCTGGACTGGGTTTTAACATACACAAAACCAAATTAGTCCTTTTTTCGAGGAAATACAAAATTCCATTTGTCAACCCTCCCTATATTAAAGGAATCCAATTAAAATTCTCAGACGAGGCAAAGTACTTGGGTCTTATTTTAGACAAAAAACTAAATTGGGAACGCAATATACAAGAAAGAGTCAAAAAAAGCTACTGTAGCTCTTTTTTTAATGGCAAAATAGCTATTGGTAATAAATGGGGCTTACAACCCCGGTTATCAGACCGACTTAATTTACGGTGTGGCAGTATAGTGGATTGCTTTAGAAAAAGCTATAAACCGTGACAGACTTAATAAAGTCCGGTATAAGGGGATCGCTTCGCACGACCCCATCTGCGGCACTGGACACCCTACTTTACCTAAAACCTATTGATATATTTAGCAAACATAGCTGCAAGCTCTGCTATTCTCCGCCCCAAAGCTTCATCGTAGTGGGTTAACAACAACATTGGCCACTCCGTTATTCTTAAGTATTCAGGATCAATTCCAAAGCACACAGACTACATTATCCATCAGCTGTAATTCGACAAAACTTTCAGATCTTTCTGAGAGGATAGGGCATTCTTGGAAGACAAAGTCAGTCCACTTTCATACCGATGGATAAAAAAAAGAAGGGGTTGGTGGAGGTGGGAGCGGGTCGAAATGTTGTATTTCAAAATACTCTATGGTCAAAATTCTGTATGATAATGTACTGTCAAAATACTGTAATGTCAAAATACTGCATCTCATAATACTGTATAATACTGGAAGTTTTGACAGATCAATTAGTCTGGTGCAGTTGAAAAGCGCATCTTGTTTGAAGGCTTGGTTGAGGAAATAGACCAATCGAATGATAATTTGTGATGGACTGGGTCGAAATTCTGTAATTTTAATTTTTGACAATGTTATTGTTCAAGGGAAGTACCTATGTATATTAGAACATTATGCTACTTAAAAATTATTATGATTTTTTCTTTAAAAAAAAGTATTCTGTTTTCAAAATTCTGTATTTCAAAATGCTGTAAATAAGGCTAAAAAATAAAAATCGTTTTGATATCGTTTGTTAAGACGATTTTTATTTTTTAGCCTTATTTACAGCATTTTTAAATACAGAATTTTGATATACAGAATTTTGAAATACAGAATTTTGAGATGCAGCATTTTGATCATACAGTATTTTGTATATACATACAGTATTTCGACCCCAACCCGGTGGAGGTTTGTACTCCCATTCCGCCTTCCCAATCATTGTAGTGTGTTCCAGGCGGAACTTTTGGCGATAAAAGAAGTCTTGTTCTGGCTTAAGGAAAACGTAATGTCAACATCTGATATCCGGATCTTCTCAGATAGTCAGGCCACTATCAAATTTCGAATCGATAACAGTCCGAAACTGTCGATCATCTCTAATGGAGAATGCACAACAGTTTAATATTCACCTTTGCTGGGTGCCGTGCCATAGAGACATCCCAGGAAATTGTAAGGCAGATGTACTCGCCAGAAATGGTACAGGACAACCCAGTCTACCACGTTTGGCTATGGCTGGTATGCCAATCGCTACATGTAAACTATTGCTATTGCAAGACGCAAGTGGAATAACATCACCACGTGTCAGGACACAGAAAACATCTGACCTACACTAGATTTAAAGCGATCAAGGTGCTTGCTATCTCTAAGCAGATTGCACCGGCCACTTACTACTAGGAAAGCACGCTACTAGGCTAGGCGTATTCTCAAATGGCTTTTGCAGAAGCTGTATAGGTGAGGAAGAGGAGGAAACATTTCTTCACTTCCTCTGGACATGTTCTGTTCAAGCTCAAAAACGCAAAAATTACCTAGGAGAATTCTTCTTTAACAATCTGAACGATCTCAAACATATTAACATAATCAGTCTCTCACGTTTCGAATAAGGGACTCAAACTGGCTTCATTGAGGTTAGAAGAAAGTTTTAAGATTAATGTGGTATCATGATAAGTGTGTCCTACTCCATCACGGAGAGCCACTTTTAACTAACTTAACCATGTTAGCACTTAACATAATGTTGGCAACGATTTTTCACAACATTTTTCTAACATTAATTTTGCTGACAAAGTCAGTCTTTTTGAAACTGTGCAAGGATATTTCTTGAAACGACGTTTACACTTACCAACACATGCCTCCCATAATAGTGAGTTTCAACCAAAATAAATAACCCTGTTCCTTACCAATATATTATTAAAAATGATAATTTTTAAAAAAATATCTTCCAAGAAAATCTCATTTTGCTGAAACAATCATAAGTCTTAATTATTATCAAAGTTCATTGAAAATTAAGTCACGGTTGATTTTAACTAACCAACTATCTAGACATCAGCAAACCAAGAAATCAAGCACGCATATTGTGAATTACAGAGATCAAAAGTTGCAAGACTCCCATGTACCAGAGCATCACGAAAGAAAAAAGAAATAGTTATCCAACACCTAAGTTAGATATTATATTTCAAATACTTATTTCAAACGCATCGCCACTTCGTCAGGTGTGAACTTAAAGTACCTTTACTTTCAGACATATACTTTAACTCATTGCGTGAAAAAATACAAAACACTTTTTCACACCTTACACAGTTACCTATATTCTAAGCCTCCATATCTATCAGAGCAATAAGATTGTTGCAACAAATTCGTGAGAAAAAATATGCATAAATTGTGCAAATTCAAATCTAAATGCAAATGCAACACAAAAGCTATCAGTCATTTCAGTTTCAATCTATATTATGTTTTATTAGCATTTGCAAGTGTCACTATATAGAAGCTTTATACCCCCTGCTGAAATAACTTGACTACAATAATAATTCTATCTTAATAGAAATATCACGTTTGATGGTTATACGCGGCTAATGGTTATATGGCGATGATGGCAATACCCCACACCTTCTACATATATCTCGTGAAGGCGGCGAGTTATATCTTTGTAGAGATTAATTACCCCGTTCACACTTGGTTTATCGATTTGTAATATAATATTTGATCCATGTTCAAACTAATTGCATTGAATACCAGAACACGTACTTCACCCCTTCTTCTTCTGCCCCAATCACTTCAATGATTTTGAGCTTATACAAATAATCTCCCTTACAAATCTCCCCTTGTACAATGTACGTATATATTTGTGGTACCCGTAACGTTGTCAATCGGTCGTCCAAATGTCCTAAATATAAAGTGTAAATATTATTATGTTGGGTGAGTAATAAATTTTATGAAGGCGTGAAACATATGCCACCCCCTTTTGCAGCGTTGTGGCATAATCTTCTTGTAACAGCAACAATTTACTTTGAGCTGTTGACTCAACTTACATCCTTAAAATTCAATAAACGGAAAATCTCCAAGGAAGCCAAACTTCATCATCATCCCGAACTTCCTCTTCTAACAGTGTGAAGGTTTGAAAAGGGGATGAAATCAACAGCCAGGAGCTAGCAGCCATCAGCCATCTAAACAAACACCCCCCCAAATAATGATTGTTATGGAGCTTATCGTAATGAAACATTCACTAGATTGTTGGTGCGTTACGTACTCGTATACATATACTCGTATAGTGTATAAAGTGCTCTCCAGAGGGTGTTCGGGTGGGCGATAACAAAGTGGTAAAATAATTTTATGATTACCCACAACATTGTCATTGGGGTTTAAGAGGGCTTTCCATGAGGGTAAATATATATTTAATATAGAGAGAGGCAAGTAAAGAGGGTGAAGGAATGAGCTTTTGTGGGCGATGAAATGTTTAACCACAAAGATTAAGATTTATTTTGATAACTCTTATGATGATGATGGTGTTGTATAGAAGGTAAGGAGAAGTTTGTACCTTTTGATATATACCTTTAAGTGTTATGAATTGAATTAGCTAACACTATTAAGGTGATCGAAAAGGGGACTTAATGGACATTGTAAATATATGTAACAACTGATTATTATTAGATTACGATAGAATGCACTTGAATTTGGAAACAGAAATTAATTTAATGTAATTTGCCCTTATTTGAACAAATTGTTTTATTAGTTTCAATTATCAATTATTTTCGGGCACATTCATTACACATAGGTCAATAGGATATGTGCCTCCTAGATGTGACTATTCAATTTATATAGGTTTCTAAAAAGTTTGCTTTGTTTCATAGTTCAATCAAAAATCAGACCATGGTCTTATGAAAACGGTATCTTGAGCAAAGACTTTTGGCTGGCTTTCGAAATAGCTCAAAATACTGGAAAATATCAAAATCTTGATTTTCGGAAAACATTATTTTTTTTTTTATTTTGGCATGAAATGATAAACGTCAAATTGCTTTCAAAGATAGAAGAGTGCTTTAGCGTTAACGTATACTTTTTATCGTTCAATGATCAAAGAGTCAAACCTCACTCTAAAATTCATTTTTATAGTCGACTTCGAATTTAAAAACGGTTTAGAGTAGGTTTTAAATGTTTAAAAATGTGCGCCATTATTGTAATCAGAAAAAATCTATAACTTACGACTCGAACACGAAATTTCAATGTTTAGAACAGAAGCTTACTTATTCTCATTTCGAGACGACACCTTTATTTTACTGAACTATTTAGAAAAGGTTTTAAAATAGGGACGGGTTAATTTTGACAGCTCGCGGTGGTTATACTGTATCTTTTATGAGGTAAATGGTCGTTCTTCTAAGTCACCAACACCCGTAAGTCAATGAAAGGCAAGATCTTCCGAAAACATCTTGATAGTGTGCAGTACAATCGGAGGCAATCAATTCCATGTCGCTCACAAGAACTTGCCCCGTAGCAGGCCACAATATGGCGAATTTGATTGGGCTATTACCATTTGCACATTACAAAAAAACTAGCTGACCTAGGAACTGAAACCAAACGAACATATGCACCGTAGTGTGTTCGCTAATGGTTTTTGGAGTTTATCCCAATTATGGTCGAAAAATCATCTTTAGCAATGAGGCCTTTTTTTTGGAAGAATAGGTACGTGAATAAGCAAAATTACCGGATTTGGGACCACATCAATCCACGCGAGATTCAAGAAGTACCAATGCATCCGAATAAAGTTACTGTTTAATGTGGATTTTAGGCTAGAGACGTCATCAGTCCGTACTTCTTCGAAAATGATGCTGCCCAAGCTATATCAATGTCAACGGTGATCTCTATAGGTAAATGATCACTAAGTTCCTTTGGCTCGAATTGGATAATATGGACACTGAAGACATATGGTTTCAACAGGATGGAGCAACGTGCCTTCAACTCAAGACACAATCGATATTCTACGCGAGTGGTTTCATTTCATGGTTTATCACTATCCGAGGTGATTTGACCCATCATTTAGACTTTTTTTTGTGGGACTCTCTTAAGTCGCAGGTCTTTGCGAATAATCGATGCCATCGATCAAATTCAGCCTAGTTTTTCAGTCGCAAGTCATAGAAAGCTGGACCTTTCGAACGCGTGTCGGTGTCACTCATGAAAGTCGCGGTGCCCATTTAAACGATGTTATATTTCACACCTTATGTCATCGATAGGGCTCTCAATTAAAGACAAAACCTTATTGATATCTCATATACACCTTGTTTTATTCAATTTTAAAATCAACCTGCCTTTAATGGAAAAGTCTTTAAAGAAGGAAGTTTTTAATATCTGGACATGTTTTTGAGACAACTTCAATTGATTGTTTTTTTTTACAAAAAATTTAAAAGATTCACAAAACAATAACAATCTGAAAGTTTAGTCCTATATTATTTGAATATTTTTCCATAGAAACCTGAACGCTTCTGTAGTTCTGTTTGTTACTCCATCCGTCTCCCATCCACCTATTACAATCACAATCGATATTTTGTATCGATAGACAGACAAATATATTTTCTCTGCCTCACCATGTCTAGTTTGCAAAAATTTTAAATCCAGCAAATTCAAAAATCTCAAAAAGCCAAGATCTCAGAATTTGCACATTTATAAAAATTGTAAATTAAGTTTTATAAAAAAATATTTTAATTAAAATAAATAATTAATGTTCAGGATGGTGGATTTTCGAGATTTTAGATTTTTGGGATTTTGGGTTCTTGGTATTTAGAAATTTCGGGATTTTGAAATTACGGGATTTTGAAATTACGGGATTTTGAAATTTCGGGATTTTAGAATTTCAGTGTATTAAAGTTTTAGATTTTCAGGATGTTCGATTTAAAGGGTTTTAGTTTTTTGGATTTTGAGTTAATGAGATTTTAGAAATTCGGGATTTTAAAATTTCGGGATTTTGGATTTGGATTATCGGAAATTTGAGTTTTCAGGATAGTGTCCGTCTCCCTATTTAGACAGATGTTTGCATGTGCAAGAGTAATATACTATTATTCATAAGTTTGTAAATAAGGAAATAAGATATCGACACGTCAAGATGAATAAATAGGACTTTCCTGCAAAAGTCAGCTTTTTTTGTATTATGACAATTGAAAAAAGTGAATGTTTTGGATAACTAAAAATAATGTCACAAACCAATAATGCTATCGAATAATAAATAATTGAAATAATATTTTTAAAACATGTTAAGAAATTTACAAAAGTTAATTTTTTCCATAAAAAAATAAAACCAATGTTCATAGAAATATAGTTTTTTTTAATAACAGGTTCTACTTTGAATATGGTCTACAGCTGTCACCTTTTGACAGGCAAAAACTACGCTTTTATTTGAAATAGAAAGCTCTTCAAGGAAACATTGAAATTTTTAAAATTCACCAAACAAATGTTCAAAATTTTGCCATTGCATTTTCGAAAAATTAAAACGCTTTTTTGTCGTAGTAAAGTATTTTCTCAAGAGGCAATAGTGAATCAGGCGCTATTAGTTTTAATAAGAATAAGTCATGGAAAATTTCAGGAATAGAATATTGTAGTACCAACCTTAAGCCATTTCGCAATCTTTACAATGAAAAAAGAGGCTGGGATGCGACCCACACTGATAACTTTCCATCCCGACTGTCGATTTGTCTTGCTTAAAAGTTTTTCTATCGCCCATGTTTCGAATTTCGATCGAAAGTGAATTGAAATCACTTTTCAATTTCACGTGAAATGAAATTGCATGTTCTTCAATTCGATCGATTTCGAAAACTTCGAAATTGTTTCGAACTGTCAGAACTGAAGGATCATCCATTTTTATTTTGTTTCTGAAGTAAAATTTTTGCTGTTTTGAAGATGGATGCAATATTATTGACAATTTTAAGTGAAAAAAGGAAGCAGAATTCAAGAAAAAAAAAATAAGAAGACGAATTTTGCGGGACAAATCAAATATATTGGATTTACCTGACACAATGTAAGTGTATGAAAATTATGTACAATTGTTCTGATAAATAAAGTAAATTCTTGATTTCGTCTTTAAAGCTTTCATTGTAATTTTAGATTAAGCAAAGACGCTTTTTTATATGTTCTAAGGGAAATAAAACCTTTTATAATACCTTCATCGATTTCTTCAATTCGAAAACTTGCTGCAACCCTCCGATTCCTAGCAGAAGGAAGTTATCAAAGATCAATTCACAGAAATAAAAAATGTGATTTGAATGCGTTCAAAAAATGGAACAAACCGAAATACAGAACATTCATTTGCATGTTCGAAAATCCAACTCACAATAACGAATTGTGGAACACTCAAATTCACTTTCGCAAAGTGTATTCACAATAAGTGAAATGCAGAACATGGGCATATACGTAGTCGTGCCATAAGTTCTGTTACAAGTATAAAATACCATAAGATAAGAATTATATAATATTTTCTATTCATTGCTGTTTCATTTATTTGGTCATAATATAAGTTCAATTAAGAAAATAGTTTTACTCGAAATGACTGACCTTATCTTTAATGAAAGCCTTTAAACGTTGTGGCCATCAAACTATAGTGGCACGCTCTGTTTCTGTTGATGTTTTTGACACTACTTTCGTTAAATCTATCTTAAGAGATTAAAAATTCCTGTAAGAAATCTGCGTGGCACGCTCTCAAATACTGACCACAAAAAATAAACTTAGGGATTAAAATATGAACTTCGCAAGAGCCAATCTTAAGCTTCTTTAAAACCTACTATTTTGACCTTGAGGCAATTTTGTGCTGTCTTGGCTTTGTTTGTCTCACCAGATTCTTGTAGAAGAATTCATCTATCCCCATTGAAAAGGGTATTTGTTAAACAAATTACCAAACCCTCTACCAGTTCTATATAGCATAACTTGCGTTATGTGACACTTTTTAGTGAGACTTTCAATCAAATCATTACAGAAAGGTGGTGATGGTTCATTTTGACCCTTAGAATAATAGTTTTAGTTTTATATGATGATGTCGCATAAATAATACCGTTTTCTTTGTTTTAAACTCCTTCAACATTAAAAATCTTTTCATTCGTAAAAAGAATTATGTCATGCTCATTTCTCGCGTGCCACAGTAAAAGCCCTTTTACACTTCCCTCGATAACTTTTTGGAGTCGAGGTGTTGAAATATGATTTGTAGAGCGTCGATAGTTCTTTATGTGTAGATGATCTCTAATCGGTATTGAAATGGATCTGGTGAATTTATCCAATTCTGTGGACATTATCTTTCTCTTCCTAAGTGGTTTTAGTGGTATTCGTTCTCGAACTGCTTTCATAAGCGTTCAAATGTGGGCAACGCGAAGACAACTACTTTTTGGGCTAGTCATCTTTTTTTGAAGTTATAGGAAACTGGAGAAGAACCCAAGTCCCGTTAAATATTGCTGTTCCCAGTGGTTTTCAAAACGAGAGAATTTCACCAGAACTCAATCCTTACCTATGGTAGGCAATAACTACGATTCTATTTTCTTTAGAGCCTTACTTTATGGTAACAATAGCGAAACTGAAACCAAATTAACATTTATTCTTTGCCTACTATTGTAAATATTTAAAAAAATTAGATAACCAATTTATATCAAATGAATGTTTTGGCCAACAAGGTCTTTAAGTTTTGTAACAGAATTTATGGCACGACTACGTATGTATCAATTTTTACCAAATTTGCGTACTATTTTTTGTAGATTTTATTTTTTTATGAAAAAACGGACTGTTGAATTTAAAAAAAAAATTACTGAATATCGAAAACAATATTTTCTGTGAAATAAAATAAGTTTGAAGCCAATATTTTTAATTTTTGAAAAGCTATTTGAGTCGAAAGTAAATTTTTACCAAGTTTTAGTATTGTTCTTTTTTAGGTTTTTATTTTTTATAAAAAAAAAAACGTCTATTCGATTTTTCTCAAAATTTTTCCTTATGTTCAAAACAATATTTCTTATAAGTTAAAATTAGTTAGAAGCCATTATCTCAAATTTTTGAAAAGATATTTTAGTCGAAAATCGATTTTTAACAACTTTTGCTCAATTTTTTTTTTTGGTTTTTAATTTTTTGTAAAAAAATTGTCAATTCGATTTTTTTAAAAATTTGACTGAATGTTGACAACAATATTTTTTGAAAGATTAAAGCAGTTTAAAGCCAATATCTCAAAGTTTTGAAAAGATATTAGAGTCGAAAATCAATTTTTACAAACTTTTATTAATTCTTTTGTTTGGGTTTTTATTTTTTTTAAGAAAACTGTCAATTCGATTTTTCTCAACATGTTTCCAGAATGTTGAAAACAGTATTTCTTATAAGATAAAATAAGTTTGAAGCAGTAATCTCAAGTTTTTGAAAAGATATTTGAGTCGAAATTCAATTTTTACCAACTTTAAGTAATGTTTTTTTAGGTTTTTATTTTTTATAAAAAAAAACTGTCAAATTTTATCACATGTCAAAAACATTATTCTTCGTTGCACAATATTGTTTTCGAGATGAAATCATATTTTAGTCGTAAAATTTTCGAGGTGACAATTATTTTTTTTTCAGTTTTTTTTTATTTATAAAAAAAACCGTTAATTGGATTTTTTCTAAAAATATACTTGTTTTGTATCTCGTTACAATATATAATATAAAATTTAATACAAGTCTCTAGCGTCATTGGTTCATGAGATATTTAGGGTTAAGCAAAATGTTCACCTTTTTTTAAACTGCTATGGTAAAAAAACCACCCACGCAATTTTCTTGAGAGCCCTTTCTGCATCTTTCTGCCTTATTATCTGTATAACAAAATTTATTTGAAGTCGATATCTCATCTCGTTTTTGAGCTATGGACGACGAAAAAAAGTCGCGAACGTACGGACGTACGGACATATGGACGTACGGACATCTTTCTAAAAATATTTTATTTCGACTCTAGGGACCTTGAAACGTCGAGAAATGTCAAAATTTCCAATTTGACAAATCGGACCCATTACAATAACTTCCTATGGGAAGTTAATAAACATTAAATAATTTCTCATAAAAATCCTCTTTTTAGTTAGATTTTAAAATAAAACCTCGTATTTTAAGACCGTATATACTTTACTTAGTTGCTTTTAAGAACCCAATCTAAACTGTGATTTTTCATCAAAAACTTAAAGAAAAACACTTTTGTAAAAAACTTTAAAACGTTTTAAATGCAATATTTAACTTTATTTCAATTTTACACAAGATTTAAAGACAAGTCAGCGGTTGTGAGTCAGAATCGAATGATGTCTTTAAAGTACCTATTTTCCAAAAATACATTCACCCTCTCTTAATTAATTAATTACTTAAAAATTCTAGTTTCCTCCTATATATACGAAAGCAACACCTATACCAATCCCTTAATAAATACTTCAGTCATTTTTCATCCTAAAAGTGCAAGTCACTATGTTAATTCACATGAAAAATCATCCTAAAGTGATATAACAAAAATCAATCGATTTGACAATCTTATACATTATAAACACAAAAGCATACAAACAAGTAAAATATTCAAACACAAACACATACATACATATTGAAGAAAGGCACTAAGTTAATTTGCTAATTGCAAACAATTTATTCACCAAACGAAGATATCTAACTGGTAAATTAATTTCGTCACCCAGTTCTCCTCATTCTCATTCTTCCTCTGCCATTTATTCAAAACTCACTCTCAATCTATATCAAGCCAGCATTCTACATAAAACAACAACAACAATAACAACATACCTTCTATACTACCTAACCTACCTACAACCGTTCGTCGGTCGTATACATGATAGCTATGGACGGATTCAATTAATTAAAATTTTAGTCATGCTTGTTCTTCACTTTATCCAATACCTAACCTACCCATCCCCCTCTTATTGCTATACTACATAATATCTATTTCTGTATATTGTGTGTTTCTAAAACTTCAGACAATTTCCAATTCAACCCAATGACAAAGTATTTTCCAATCAATCTCAACTTATTGCGCAATCATCATCATCAAGTGAGGAAAACACTGCTGAGAATTAAATTGAAGGGTCTGTTCTATCTCCAGATAGACCATACCTAGATTCTAATAGAAAGATAGATAGAGAGATGATGCTCCAAAAGTGGGTAAGGGTTGGGGTTTGTTTTTCATGTATATTTGAACTTTGAGCTTGTCATTGAATCTAACATTTTCCTTTTTGTTGAAATTAGTCCTTCGATGTTAGAGGCAAGGGTGTAAGAGGTGGATTAGAGGAAGTGAAAATGGATGTTAACGGATGTGGATGAATTAAATTCCCTTTTCACACTGGATTTAGATTTTGATGCAAGAAGGAAAATACTCCCTTACGTATCGTACTTACAACAGGATTTTCAGTATAAAGAGGAAATGAAAAACCGAATATAAAATCGGAAAATGCATTCACATTTCATTCAGATACGATTCATAGATACAAATACTTATACCTACGTATATTTCATTCCTACGTATAATGCGTCCATTTTTAAGCCACCCCCTCCCTTACTATGACGGCAAAACTGGCGGATCGGATAAAATGTATACATGTATACGGAACATGGAAGTACGTGATCTCGGTGTCAGTAAAAGTTGAATTTAATTAAATCCTTCATGTCGGCATGTCTGTTATAAACAGACACCGGAATGAAAAGCTGCAAGAAGATGAATATAGATAGACTATGTAGCAATTTGTTTGGTTCGGTTTGGTTCGTTTTGGAGCACCCCCAATGCCAGCGACGACGCCAGCACATCAGAAAAGTAACACCCCCAATAGTCAAGCATCAGGATGTGCTCTTATATATATTTATATGGATATGTTTTGTAAGTACACGAGTTTGGAATATTGTATTCGCTCGGAGATGCGATGAACTTTACAGCGAAATGCAACATCCTTTCCTTCCTGCGATACATGGATACGGAGAAAATTGTTTTCATTTTGATTTGTTTGCTTTTTTTATTTTTAATACGCTTTTATTTGAGTTTGATGATGTTGATGGTAGCTAACATTTGGGGATGTCAGGAAAGTGAACTTTATTTACAAAAATTGAAAATGTTAAAATTTGCTACAAGTCAAGTGAATAAGCTTTGGAATTACACATACAAAATGTGCAATAAGTACAATTTACTAAAATGTTAAATGTATTTTTGAATTGATAGTTCTAACATTGTTACTATTAGATAGATTATTTTATGAACAAACATACTCATTTGATTTCTGTTGTGATAAAACAGCATCATCCCTTTGAGTAATTTTAATCTTCAAAAACCTTTAAGTGGGATATTCGAATATATAACCAATAACTAGAATTAGAAATTGTGTCACCACATATTTTTGGGAATTTTCCAACAATGACAAGTGATTAATACGTCTTTAGAGTACCTACTTTAACTCTCAAAGTCTGGAGGGATTTTTAGAGCATACACTTGGGATATTCGAATACCTTATTTTATTACTTTAGTAAATAGTTATCTGTGTTTTTCATGAATTCAAACAAAAACTCCTGTTTTTACTCAAGTGATAATATCTATAATATGTGGGATATTCGGTTAGACGTTTTTATTTTTAATAACGACATAAAAAGTCAATTAGTAAATCAATTAACCATATTAAACTAATTGGCAATTTTAAACTGTGCGATATTGGAAATATAATAATGTGATGATCATTGATGAATCTCCAATTGCCTATAAAACTTTGATAATTCCGGTTCATTAACAACTGGAATTAGACATATCATAATATGGGATATTCGATACACAATTATTTAAAACTAATACAAATCTCTTAATTTAAGTATTTTGTTATAAAAGGTTTTTATTCCTATTACAAATCGAATATCCCCATTTTCGGGATATTCAAAAAATTAAAATTGGCTTAAAGTGTCAGAAAAGTTATTTATGGATATATTCTAAGAGTATAAAATGAAAACAATTTAGTTGAAGCTCCCAAAAGAAGAAATAATATTAAATACAAGTGTGATATTCGAATTTAAAGTCCATAACTGGCCATATAAACGTAAATATTTACTTTATAAAGTATGTATTTGTTTTTTAATGTAAGTAATTCAAGAAAAAAAATTTGTATTCCAGTTTCAAATCGAACATCCCCATTTTCGGGATATTCAAAAAATTAGAATTTATTAAAATATCAAAAAAGGTATTTATGGATATTTTCTAAGACTCAAAAGTGATTAAAATTGAATTGAAGCTTCCAAAAGAAGAAATAATTTAAATACAAGTGGGATATTCGAATTTAAAGTCCATAACTGGCCATATAAACGTAAATATTTACTTTATAAAGTATTTATGTGTTTTGTAATGTAAGTAATTCAAGAAAAAATGTTTTTATTCCAGTTTCAAATCGAATATCCCCATTTTCGGTATATTAAAAAAATTAGAATTGAATTAAAATGTCAAAAAAGGTATTTATGGATATTTCCCAAGACTAAAAAGCGACTCAAATTTAATTGAAGCTCCCAAAAGAAGAAATAATTTTAAATACAAGTGGGATATTCAAATAAGAAGTCCATAACTGGCCATAAAAATGTAAATATTCACTTTATAAAATATTAATGTGTTTTGTTAAAGGAATTCAAGAAAAAATGTGTCTATAAACTTATGGGATAAATGCATTAAATTTTGGGATATTCAAGTCTTAAGTCTAAGGCTGTAATAAAGACGTAAAAAGTCAATGACTTTAATAAACGGCACTACTTGGTGTCAATGTCACAGAGATATTGAACAAATATATGGTCCTAATTTTTCTTCACTGATGTATAAATATGTAGGTATAGTCTGTGGGATATTCGAATACAAAATTATTTTAGACCATTATAGGTCAGTTGATTTCAATATTTGGTGAACCATCTACGGTTTCTACTTTCTTAAAATTATTTTATTTTCTTTATTTTTGTGGGATATTTTAAAACAATATATTATTTGTAAGAAGTCAGAAGGCATTAAGGCAATAAATAAAGGGATTTTGCTTGTATAGACATTTAGTGCTTGGGTTTTCTTGATTGATTAATTTTCCATACCAGTGTATCATTTGATGTCTGTAAGTTTTGGTTTTTTAGAAATAGGTCAGAAGAATGTAATTTTTCATCTCGTTATTCGTGGGATATTCAAAAAAATATCTATTAAGGCAATAAATAAAGGGATTTTGCTAATATAGACACTTAGTGCTTAGGATTTCCATACAAAATCACTAAGTTTTATCATTTGATGTCTCTAAGTTTTTGTTTTTAAGAAAAAGGTCAGAAGAATGTAATTTTTCATTACGTTATTCGTGGGATATTCAAAAAAAAAAGAGTGGAATTTCAATTTCACGGGATATTCAAATAAAGAGTGGACTCTTCAAATTCACCTTTTTTGAAATGAAAAGTCAGCTATTTTATAAACAAATTTTAGGTATTTTTTAAAAATTATGTCAAGGCAGTAGCAATTGCTTTAACTGTACATTCAAGGTTATCAATCAAGAACGTTTTAAAGTTAACCAAACAAAATTGGTTGGTGAATGAAATTGTTTTGTTTTTCAAGTGCATGTAAATGCAATTAAGGTCGTTTGGAACCCAATCAATTGTTTATTTATGGGATATTCAAAAACAATAACTCGTATGTGAATATTTATTATGTTCATAGAAATTCAAGGCACGGAATTAGTGGGATGTTCACAAGTGGAAGTCACTAGTCGATCAAAAACATCACTTTCAGTTAATAGGCTATTTTTCAAATTTTGAAAAGCTGGGATATTCAAAAAAAAAAAAAGATATTCATCTGTTATGTGGCAATTGCTGTATATAATTGATCTTTTTTTTAATAAATATATGAGTTAAGAAAATGTTCACTATTTTTAATTGCCAAAAAAGGATTTAAGGGTTATTTTAAAGCACAATATCTTATCGCTTACAAAAGTATACACTTTTGTGCTTTTTTGTGGACCTTAATTAGTAAAAGTTATAAAAATGCATTGGCAACCCTTTTTTTATAATCCGTGCAAGTTTACGTAAAAAATTTTAAATAAATAAATCACTGATGGTAATCGCTTGGTCATCACAAAAACTTGCCATCATATATATAGACATTAGACATACCTAAATCTCAAATTCTGATGAGATGACTATCCTATTTTCTCCGCACATCACATCAAGATCGACCAGACCTGTCCTTCATACGTCACTCACTTGGAATAGATTTTTGTTTGTTTTGTTCATCATACATAAGCAGCCATAATATTGTGATAATCCCTTTAAATGATCCTATATCTTTTTTGCCGATCACAGGTGGTCTCTATAAAGCTGCTGCCTCCGCATCGACCAGAGTTGTGGTGGTGGCGTGCGGCCGGTGCTGATGGCGCACTGTGCTCACCAGAGACAAGGACCGAACGCACATACCGCCATGCATCGCCCAGTGCTATTATGGGTTAATTAACCTGCGCATAAATTAATTAACTTCGCCAACCTTGGCAAGCGCAATAGCTTATGGGGGCTTTAATTTTGGCTTCCATTCCATCAGCCTGCAATGATTCTCAATTCCATCAGTTTTCTTTTCCATTAAGAATTGATTTCAAATATTTTCGAGGCATAGTGTGAATGTTCATTTATTTCTTCAACAAAAGGAACACACACGTCGCGTCATCATCATCATCGCTCGTCGACGTCGTCGCATAAAAGCATCTTTTCTCAGGTCTCATATCGTCGCAGTGCAACTATGATCAACAAAAGGTAAAAGGTTGACTCTTTGAAAAGATACATAAGCCATACATATATATAGATATTTTCAAGTCCAAAATACGCAGATGGATTTGATTTTGGATCTTCATTTGTTATGGTCTTCTTTTTCATTTTTGTCTGTTCTGAAGTTTTTGGGATTTTTGCATATTGTCTTGAGCCATCCGAAGAGGTCGAAACCAAAACCGAGACAGAGACCAAAAACCGAGATCATTTAAAACGATATATTCCAAAAATATTTCGTCTGGCTATGGCTTTCTGGCTGGCCTCTAGGTTCGGCCTTCTTCTTTAACTCACAAATCATCCTCGAGCATAATTCTTCACTAGGAACCGTAAAATCGCTGGGGTGGTCTTCGGGCCTTTGGGCCATCATCTGATCATCAGCAACGGAGGCGCAGAGCGGCAGTCACTGAATGTTTTTTATGTTGTCTTTCTTTTATTTATTTAGATTTGATTTGATACCCATAGCGGGGATCTTGGGGGAATTAAAACCAAAAAGAAAAAAGAACAAACAGAATGAGGTTTGATGTGTTCATTAGAGTCGACACAGAATGAATTTTATGATCATTTAATTTGGATAAGCGTGATATCGGCAGCAGGCAGGTAGGTTATAGTAGGTAAGGTAGTAGGTAAGGTAGGTTAGATAAGATAGATTCAGATGTAGAAGATACGCACCTTGTGTTTTTGATATACATACGTATAGATTTTATATATGGAACCCAAATTGAGTCATAATCAAAATTTTATCTATTTATACAAGATGTAAATTTTGGATAATTAGTCAGATGATTGGAAGAATATCTTTTTAATAAGATCTTTTGTTGCGGGTTTTGGATATTGTTTAAGGGGAGAAGAGATATAGAAGAATTGGTAGCAACAACATAATAACTGGTTTTTTTGGTTGACGTAATTTTTTGATTATAACTTTGATTTTATAGTTCAATCTATAAAAGATCTATAGGTTTTATTATCCCCATATAAGTGGAACAGCTTGATGACGGTTCGATCTGACCTGAGCGCATGGTGATCAATTTCTTTGGAGAAATATTTTTTAAACTTTTTATGAAAAATATGCTTTATACGGTACCCGTATATAGATGTCGATCTTTATTATTTGCTTTTATAGATCGAAAATAATAAAATTATGTTGTTTTTTTTAATTCAATAGTTGATTCGATAGTAGGTTCAACCACGTGTGTGTTCTCATCCATAAAATGCAATAAAAATCATCCAATTGTTCTTCTGTTTGATGGTCACAGTAGTGTGGTTTGATGTTCTTTTCTTCAATTTGAATATTTGTCCAATTTTTTATAATTTTGAATATTAAATTTTATATATGTACATATAAACCGTCATAAAAGGAGCTCAGTTATATTATTCACATTTTGTTACTTTTGACAAAAAAACATTTTTCCAACAAGAAGTTTAATTTTAAACCGCCCGTTATTTAGACAGCTGTCACTTTTTTAACTCTCATTTTTTGATATTTGACAACTAAGAACTACGCCAATATTGGAATGGAACCAAACACTCTTCAACAGTGCATTGGAATTGTTAAAATTCTGTACAAATCTGGTGAAAATTTTCAGAGTTATCGAGAGTAAATGACTCATGGGTCACCACCGTGAAACAACTTTTCGATTGTCAATAATGAACTTTGTGAAAAAATTGAGCTTTTGAGACAAGTAAGTGATGTGAAGATTCGAAACCGTGTACGTTGGTCAAGAACAACTGAGCATAGCTGTAGCTAGGAGTGTTGATGAAAACCTTAGTTTGTTTGTAGTTTCCAAGTCGATCTTTAGAATTAGGTATTATAGAAACAGAAATCTTATGTATGCAAATTAAGGTCTTAAGGTTTTTAAGGTTCTGTAAACACAAGGACTCAAATCGGTCGAGCAAACAAAGCGTAACTACATCAATGCATTGGCGCAAGAAGCAGAAGATGCTGCAAACATGTGCGACAGCAGTTCCGTTTACAGAATAACCAAAGAGTTCACCGGTGAACACAACTCAAAGCAACACCTACCTATCTACAAGAAGAAGACGGTACTTTACTAGGTTCAGTGGATGAAAATGTCAGAAGGTGAAAAGAACACTTTTCCTCGATTTTAAACCGAGTATTTGAAAACAACGTGAAACTGATGCCTTCTGAAGCGCCCGAACAAACTAATCCCCGAATCCGCACCGCACCTCCCAGTAAAGATGAGATCGATTCCGCAATTGAAGCACTTAAGAACAACAAATCGGTAGGACTTGATGAAATTCCCGCAGAGCTTTTACAAGCAGCGTTAACGTCATCAATCGAACTGATTCATCCGCTCATAAAAAAAGCCTGGACCACCGAAAGCTTCCCCGATAACTGGAAGAATGGAATGATCGTCAAGCTTCCAAAAAAAGGAGATCTTATACAAAGTGCGAAAACTGGAGAGGAATTTGCCGTTGCCAAAATAGCTGCAAAAATCATACTGGAACGCATCAGAGAACACCTTGAGGCCACACTCGATGCCGAACAAGCAGGATTCCGCGCTGGATCCTCCTGTATTGATCATATCATCACCCTGCGGATCATTATTGAGAAGTGCGTTGAATATGGAGCACTGCTGTTCATCGACTTCTAGAAGGCCTTTAATAGCGTCAACAGGGAGTTCATCTGGTTAGCTTTGCGGAGGAGAGGCATTCCAGAAAAACTAATTGCTATTACAAAGGCAACATATGATGGATCCAAGTGTCACGTTCTGCACGATGGTAGGTTCTCAGAGGATTTTGAAATCCGTAGAGGAGTCAGAAAGGGCTGTACCTATTCTGTCGCCAATATTGTTTTTGTTGGTGAGAAGCGATGTACTGCGCGCAGCTTTATCTGGTAGCGGAGGGATCTAATGAACTTTCACATCCTATTTAAAGGACTTGGATTACGCGGACGATATTTACTTACTCTCTCATAGGATCATGGATCTAGATCAAATGACAACAAGTGTGGAGAGAGAAGCAGAAGTTGTGGGACTGAAAATTAATTCCGGCAAAACAAAAATTATCAGCCTCGGAACCATCCTCTCAAATAAATATTTCCTCGTAACCGGTGGAAAAAGTGGAGAGCTTTCAATACCTTGGAAGTATCGTCTCCATCGAAAGCGGAACCAAACAAGACGTCACCTGCCGCATCGGCAGAGCAAAAGCGGCGTTCGGTTGCTGTCGAAAATTTGGAGGAATAACTCTATTAGCTTAAGAACAAAGCTACGACTGTTTCGAACAATTGTCGAATCTGTGCTTCAGCCATTACAAAAAGCTACAAACCTTCGTGAAGAGATGTCTTCGCAACATCCTAAGGATTTCCTGGCAAACCGAATATCCAATGAGGTCCTTCATAGAAGCACAGGTCTAGTACCTATAGACTCTATTATACGAAGGCGTAAGTGGCAATGGATTGGACATATGCTTCAAAAAAGCTAACGACTGCATTGCAGGCCAAGCAATGCAGTGGAATCCGCTCACATGAAGGAAGAAGAGCTGCGGACGACCGAGAAGCACATAGCGAAGGACAGTCGAGGAGGAATCAGCGTCACTAGGCAAGAGTTGAAGGGAGCTGAAACACATTTCCGGAAACCGCACACGATGGCGCGTAGGCTTAGTAGAGGCCCTATGCCCCTTAAGGGGTTCCCAACGGACTCAACAGGTCTGAGGACCTAAGTAAGTAAGTAAGTAAGTAAACAGAGTACCTATTTTCGCGGTTGGATCCTTGAAATGCATCAAAATCATCTTAAGTGATGACGTCCATTTTCACCTCGGGGGTTACGTGACGTGACTTAGTAGAATTTTCGTATTTGGTGTTTGCGAAATTTTAAGGATGATTGTTGAAAAACCTCTCCACCCATTATCGGTCACTTTTTTGTGCAGTTTCTAGCATTGGCGATTTATTTTAGTGGACCTTACTCGCTACCGAGTTATATTTTATAATTTTGCTATTAAAGGAATCTTAAGCTATTGTTGTGGATGAAGTTTGTTCTCAATAAGACGGGATTACGCGCCACACAAGCAATGAAACAGTCGTAATTTTGAAAGAAACTTTTCTAATCTTGTTATTCCTTGAAAATGTGATCACGATTTTCCACCGAGATCTTCTGTTTCAAAAACCTTTGCACTTTTAACATTGGGGCTACCTTGGTCTATGCCAATGCTTCATTTTCGATTCAATGACCTTAAAGATTAAATTCATGAATTTATCGAGGACAAAACCAAAATGTTCAAATTAGTCTTCGAAAACTGTTCTCAATTTAGTTTAGTTTAGTTTATTTCGTCAAACAGAGATTACAAAATTCTCTTACAGACTACTTTTAAATAAGTTTCACAAAAACAGTTTTTGATAATACATTTACAAGTAATATTAACAGAATAAGTAAAATAATAAAACAAAATATACATAATTATTAACATTACTTATTTAAGAAATAAAACACAAGATTCATTTTCAAAGTGACTCTACTAACATGAAAATCAAAAGAGTTCGAAATAGAATTTAATTCCTTGACACATCGAGTTATCGGCTCATTACATGCATAATTCACCCTATGGTATCTAACACGGAGTAGGCTATACTGTCTTAAAGGACGAGATGGTATATTTATATCAATTAGAGATAAGAGATAGGGACAGTTGATATGATGTGATAGTATATCGCTAATAAACAAAACTGAGAAGATCTTACGTCTATTCTCAAGTAATTCTAACCCGATAAGTAGACGCCTTGTTGTATATGGAGGCATTTCAATGTTCCATCCAAGTTTCCATATGACAAACCTAGTAAATTTTTTTTGGACATTTTCTAATCTCAATGAATGAGTATTGTAGTATGGGTTCCAAACCACACAACAATATTCCAAGATTGATCTAACATAAGAACAGTAGAGAGATTTTAAAGTGTATGGATCAGAGAAGCAAGATGAATTCCGTTTAATAAAACCAAGCATGGAATTGGCTTTTAGTGAGAAAGGGCGTATAACGCCTTGACAAAGAGAGACACTTTCTCTACTACACCCATTACATGATCATCCCATCTAAGCGTCATGTTGAACCAGATCCCTTACCCTTAGTTCTTTGTTTTATCGACGTATGCGATTCGAGTATTTCCTACAGAAACAAATTGGAAAGTCGCTTAAATCCAGTTGTTTTTATAAAAAAAAACTGAACTCTTTGATTATTTTGGGTTTCACAGAAAACCAATTCTTTCAGCCCATTCTACTACGCTTTAAAGATCAGAGTTAAGCCTCAAAGCACCAATCTCAATTAATCCAAGTTTGAAAGAAAAGTTTAACTGCACATCGTCAGCATACATGTGCAACTAAGATCCTCTAATACTTTGAGGTTGATCATTTATAAATATTGTAAAAAGCCGAGGACCCAATATAGATTCCTGAGGAACTCCACTCAATATGTTTTTGAATTGTGATCTAGAATGTTCATTTAGAAACAAAAATTGCTTTCTTCTATGCAAATAAGATTCTTTTAAATTTTGATACTAGAAGCAACGGTATCAAAAGCCTTAGAGATGTCAAACAAGATTTTTAGAACTATTGAATAGGTAGATAATAATTCGGTTATTATCTCAGCAAAACTTGCACCATTCCGTAGCGTATGCAGGGGAAACTCTCAAAAGTGAAACAAATCCTCGATTTTGAAACATTCTTTATTTTTCCTGTTCTGATCGTATTAGTCTTAGCGTGATGTTATATAGCCTATAGCTTTCCTCAATAAATAGTTTATCGAACACAGAAAGAATTTTTCAAATCGGACTATTAGTTTCTGAGATAAGCGGGTTCAAACAAGCAAACAAACAAACAAACAAACTATTCAGCTTTATAATATTAGTATGGATTAAAGATCTCTTAAGGGATCACCATATTTAAAAAAGTTACAGATTCATTACTAACAGAAGTTCCTATTTAATAAAATATAAGCCAGCCGATTTGGATTTTAAACTTAAGATAGCTTTTGCAACATTGCTTTTTCCACTCCTGAAAACTGAAAAAACGTTTAGTGCTTATAGGATCCATAGTAGGTTCAATAAAATTGTTACAAATTTGTTCCGACTCTAAGAATTTGTTGGTAAGCTTATCTGGAGATCATTATCATCTAATTTTTGTCAAAAGTTAGATTTCTTTGTTATGCCCGTGATAAGTCCAAAATGAACAACATTTTTTAGTTGCCCGAAGAACAGTTTCAAGCATTTTAAACTGCATATATGTCATATAAGTCAAGCACGAAATTAAAAGTCTTTTTCAACCTTGAAAATTATTCATGCAATCACTTTATACATATTTTTTCTAAGGAGCTACCGTGCTTCATCATCACATACCTAGGTTGACTTATGTTTAAAGGCATGATGAACATTAACAACCAACCAAGCAACCAACGGGGTATTATTGAGTCTTTGGAATTAATTAAAAAATAACCCATTTTCTGTTATACTTCAAACACAGGTACTGATCCAGTGATGGGCATCACTATAACAATACTCACGTCACGTACAAATTGATTCAGTGGAACCTGTCAAATGGATAACATTTCAATCCCATCCGCTCAGGTTTTTTTTTTTTGTTTGTAATCACACTGAAGACTTTTTAAATAACTCAATCGAGCTCACTGAATCGCTTATTGGGCGTGTTTGTAGGTAGAAGACAAACCAAAAGAAAAAAAGGCAATGTTCCAAGATCGGCATAAGAAGTCCATTTGATCAAGTCGAGAATTGAGAAACTGCGAGCGAGAGATCAGTGATCCAACAAACTCTAAATTCATCAGCATATAGTGCGGTTGATGATGATGGTTGTTGGGACTTGATCTGATGCTAACGAACGCGATGGTCAAGTTCCTTCTTTCTAGAAGTTGTATAGTCAGAGGAAGGTTTAGGAAGGTTTCCTAATTGATTTTCCAAGAGTCTGAAAATTCCTTACCTAAATCGAAAGGAATTCCACAGGTGGGTGCAGAATTTTCAAAATAATCAACAGTCAACTTATATAAGAAAGAAAAGGTTTTCATTCCAAATTCCGACTGGATGCGATGCGATGGTGGCGCCTATTTAGGTATATTTAATGAGTTTATTTACTCAACCAAAAGACAAGGCGGTTCTTTCTAAATGTAGGTCGAATGATTGGCATCGTTGGCCTGGATGCTTGAAGACGACCGTCCGGACCGAATGACCGACCGACGATACAACTTCTTCTTCTTCTTCTTCATTTTACTTGGTCCAAAACCTATATAGAAGAGTATTTCAAAAATGTACGTTTCTCCGCTCGCTGTCCACATGGCATATAAAACCTTTGATAAGTTAATTAAGTCGATGCGCGCTGGCTGAAGATGATGCTGATGATGACAGTGTGCGGTGTGGTAGAATAGAACTGACCGGGACCGTGCTCTTGGTCTTTTGGTTATATCCATAGGAACCATGATGATGGGACAGAATATAAGAAGATGAAAAATACAAAAAATAATAAAATAAAACAAAACGTGTCGTTGTTAATCTCCCCAAGACAAACGGCCCCGGATATTGAATTCAAGAGTAGGTTATAGTTATAAAGTATCCAAAGGGCTCTGAGCATAAGTTGTATATTGAAAATCCAATCCGAAATGGATGGCTAAGGCTGACATGTCGATTTGCATTTATAATGATTTGTAAAAGTCGCATTTACATCAAAACGCCTCTATTAGCGGCGGCGGTTGTATAGTCAGCGGCGGCCGGCACGGCGGTGAGCGCGCAAGATCGGAAGCATATCAATTTTGGAAGGAAGACTATATAGCTGGTCGGGTGCTCTGGCGCTGCGGTAGGTCGTCCAATCTTCGATGAAAATACATATACTTAGTTTTATGGGCCCTATTTTGGTTGAACATCGTTTGAATTTGTCATTTCAAAGTGGGTGGGCTTTTTGTGTGTTGAGTTTTATTTTTATTTTTTGGAGATCTTCAAATGGAAAGGAATTTTCTTTCTATTTTCTTCTCTTCATAAATTTGACATAAGAGAGTTGTGTTAAATTTGGTTCATTATATTTAAGTTTTTGGTAATAAAAGTTTGGCGGGGTCTTTTTTCTATATATCTACCTAATTGATTAACTGGGATATGAGGTTAAGTTAAGTATTAGACATATTTTGAAGAGTAAAACCTATTAAAAGCTCATAAAAACTTGACATTTGAATTAAACAAGTGAATTTTATTGATGTCTCTGCGGGAAGTCAACAGTATGACTGTAAAAAATACACCTTGAGTAATAAAAAATAACAATACTCGTAGGTATAAATTCAAAGGGGTAAGCCTTTAATGATCACTTTTTTGTATTCTGTATTTTTTTTTATGAAGTTCAATCCTATTCGAAAATGCTTTTTGTCAAGTTTTTTTTTTAGTGATATACTTAAAATTTAAAAAGTATTAACTTGTAACTTTTTGAATTTTCAAAATGATTTTCAATAAAAAATTTTGTATATACTCAAAAAGTTCCATTTTTTTAAAAAGAAGTTTAAAGCACCCATCACACTTGGTGTCATGGTTCGTGCTTTTGTGAGCCGTGGCGCATCTGTGCACACCGACGAGAAGAATATGAATGATTTAATCGAGAGTTTGAGACTCGATTCATCCTTGAAGAAAATTTTGAAACTAAATCTAAGGTAATTCGTTTTAAAGGTTCAAGGGACTAAGCAATCAAAGATGCACAACCATCCAATTCGTTATGCCTTAAAGCTGCTTGAATTGGGCTATCATTTTGGTCGCAAAATCATCTTTTTTGATGAAGCGCATTTTAATCTATAAGCGACTACGTTAAAAAACTAAAATGACGAATTTGTTCTTCAGAAAATCCAAAGGTTGCTGTGGAGTAGTGGTAGAATAAAGGGGGAGGGGGGGTTTATGAAAAGGTTTCTCTTAGATATGAAGCCCTATGGAAAAAAAGTCTTATATTAAAATATTGTTCTATTAGGTATATAAGAAGCTGCAAATTTTATTTAGAAACCGGTTTCATATTCATCTTTGGGTTCATCTTGGATGCAAAAGACCCCATCAAAGACGTCATGTCTCTAGGGGCTCTGATTTTGTATAAAATATAATAAATTGTTAATTGATATTATCGACAAAGGCCCAATCACAAAATGCAAAACTTTCATCATTGTCTCTACGTCTCAAGATGCTGGTTTGAATTTGGAAAAGAAAGCACGAAGATTTGTGTTAGAATACCAGGATATACATTTTACACTGAACTTGTGCATCGGTCTAAGGCCATGGAAGACATTGCGTCAGTTTTCTCAGCTCGGTATATGAAAATATTGCAGTATCATTTTGGAAATTTGGCAAATTCGGCCTAGGACAGAGGTGTTTCCACTAAGGCCCCTCTCCTTATCCAGACGGCAGCGGACGAATTCTTGAGATGGAATCAACGGTGGCGTCTACAGTTCCAGTAAGGTTGAACTACTTAGTGAACACCTTATAGGGCTTCTACGACTTATTCGGAGCCCAGGCCTATAAGGAGTGGTTTATCCGGCTCCCCGTCCTTGGAGTTATACTAAGGATCTGGCCCTCCAGGTTGGGGGTTGTTCCGTCGGGGTGACTTCCTGACCACGTAAAAATCTTCTAGTTGCGAAGCACGAACAAGCCTCGGATACGGACGGATTAACTCTTGCAAATCGCTGCTTCTTTGGACTTAGAAGGCAATTGAGAAGTAAAGTCCTCTCTCGAACATCTAAAATCACCATCTATAAGACACTCATATCATCCCGGTTCTCATTTATGGCGCTGAGGCCTTGACCCTGTCAAAGAAAGATGAGAACGTCTTAGGATGCTTCGAGAGAAAAATTCTTCGGGTGATTTTTGGTCCCGTACGTATAGATGGAGAATGGAGGAGAAGATATAACGACGAACTGTACGGGCTGTACAGCGACACTGACCTAGTTAGCAGAATTAAAGTCCAACGGCTTAGATGGCTGGGTCATGTAGAGCGAATGGACATCAACGCTCCAGACCGGAAGGTCTTCGAATCCAATCCCGAGGGACGGCGCAGTAGAAGAAGACCGCGACTCAGGTGGCGCACTCAGGTGGGTAAAGACCTCAACCAACTTGGCGTGCGAAACTGGAGACAGCTAGCTAGGGACCGAGCTGGCTGGAAACGCATGTTGGTTGAGGCCCAGGTCCGCCCCGGACTCTAGCGCCACCTTAAGTAAGTAAGTAAGGCCTAGCACAGTAGTTTCAAAAATAAATTTAAAAGGCACACAAATTTGGACAACCTTTGAATTTTTTAAGCTATTGTTAAGTGGGACTTTTCAGACTCTTAGACTGGTCTGTCATTGGAGTTGCGAGTGTCATCGTGTGAATGAAGCTTTTCAAAATTAAGATTACTGAATACTTATCTAAGATAAACGATGAGCCAAACGATGAGCCAAACGATTTGATTTTTGGTAAAGGGTGTTAGCTTACTTAACCGCTACGGGTGTCACTGCCTCTTAGTACGCCCCTGATACTGTCGAGAAGACAAAGCATCCCCAGAGAGTTAGAGTTTGGTGCGGATTGAGAAGTGGACCATTTTACTTCGGAAATTACGCTGGGGAAAACGTTTCGGTCAAAAAACGGCATTGCAGAGCCGTGTTTACTGACTTTGTTTTACGAAAAATAAATTAAAATGCAAAAACAGATTTGGATAACCTTTGATTCCTTGTAGGATGGTTAGCCATGCCATGTGCAAGAAAATCTCAAAACATGCACTATTAGTCGTCTTATCCGTGATGTCAGTTGGCCTCATAGCTGTGATTTGACTCATTTGGGCTTTTCTTGTGGGGAACTGTTAAGGGCCGACGTTATACAAACAATTCTCTAACGATTTAAACACTTGTGGCCCAAGTAAATGTTTGCTTTTGAAGACATACTACCTGGAAAAAATTTAATTTTTTTTCGTTTTATTGGATTTTTAAAAATAAACTTCTGTTTTTTCCACCCTTTACATTTTACGGGTGCCTACTTTTCGAACTTTTTAAATTAAAATTTGGTTCATTACAAAAACAAATACCACAAGCAAATTACGAGCAATTACGAGCACCAAGAATGAGACGTTATCAGTGTAACTAATATCCCAGGATCTGTTGCTCATTATTCTTATATTATTAAGTTAATTAAGAAAACTTCAAAAGGGTCAAAAGTCATATACTGAAGTATGGTTTACAATATTTTCGTTTTGTTAATTTAAAGTTATGTTATAAGTTTGAAAGTTTACATCACATAAAAATGCAGCCTAATAGCGTCCATTATTAAAATTAACAAACATTCAAAGTCATGAAATTTAATAAAATTTAAAAGGATTTGAACTACCAGTCACTGGTAGTTAAAATATTTAAGTACATGTACCACAGAAATTGTACTGGATACTTAAAAAATTTAAGTTACAAGGAACCATTAAGTCTACAGGTTTTCTTCATACATACAAAATTCTACTACTCCCTTAGCTTTCCACAATATTATTTCAAAACATCTGTCTCCCAAGGCAATTTCCTTCTACATCAAAACATCAAAACAGATAGAAGACATACGAAGATTAAACAAATCTCCCATCAGGCTTCCGTTTGGTGGTCTGGTCATTTAAGTAGCACACTTAGCACATGTATAGCAAATAGAGTCATCTCAGGAACCACATAAAATACAAAAAAGAAACTCCTTCATCCTGTCCCACAACTTTTTAGTATCCAGATCCACAGACAACATTTTCTACACACACATGCCTTGATACTTTTCCAAAGCGTATGTCTGTCTCCTAACAAACATCAAGTCAAGCTCCAAAGAGATCCCAGGACCGCACACATTAAAATACGATGCGGGGGGCCCAATTAAACATAAATCTGCACACACTCGCTATATTTATGATGCTGATGTGGACTGTGAAGGCAAACCTCCGTGGAACTGGATATAGGATATAATAAACTTTAAGCCGCCAACTCACAACTCGCCATCACCTTTATAACATTATGCAATCTCTCACTAAGACATTTATTTCATCCGTTTGGACAGTTTCACTTCAATGAATCGCGAGGATAGATAAACTCTTCTCGTACGTGCAACATGAATCCAGCAGCAGAAATAATAATAATGATGATCCGATCTATCTGATGTCATTTGCAACTTTCCACATGTATTTACGATACACGCAATAGAATTATCTAATTACGATTTATTCAATTGCACAAACAACTATATATACATATCTACATAAGTTGACTTGAGTTGAGTTAAATCGATCAATCAAAAAACATTTCATCAAGGGGCGCGCAAATGTCTACGTGAGGTGGGGTTCTGCTCGCGCCCACTCTAGCTGAATGAATTCCAGTCATCGAACTGAGATCAAAGCAGGGTTGCCATATGTCACAGAATTTAATTGTCTTTGCAGTAAATGTTATTTAGTCGGAGAATTGAGATTGACACTAATATAGTTACAGTTAAACAAATAAATGTCAAAATTTAACAAACAAAATTTGGGGACCTTTGGAAAATGTGTCAAAATTTTTCTATTTCATTCAAATGTCAGCCTTCATAAAGACAGACTTAAAAATTCGAGCATGGCTTCATTCGAATCCATAAATGATGAAGGAACCTTTGTGATACTCTGGCAACCCTGTCTAAGGCCGTGATCCAAGTCACTCACTAATATGATACTTGCATGTCATTTCATATCGGCAACTAATTTGCGTACGTCAAAGTGAACAAAACGGAACGCTTTGCGCGCAGACAGGCGCGCGTGCATTTGAATTGTTGATGTTGCTGTTGTTCATGATGACGATGATGATGATGATGATCGCCGATCGCCGGTCGAAGCAGCTGCATAGTAGCAGCAAGCCCACTTGTTAAACTGGCAAGCTGTTTCGACGATTGTTTTTTGATCGTAGCCCAACCATTTCAAGTCTCAACCATCAGCTAGCAATATGCAACTCTATTGCAACTTCACGATTCAAGTGGTTAGATAAAAAGGTACATATATATGTTGTGTGTTTGCATTCTCAGAAGACTTTTGTATAAGCCTTGAATAAGAAGGGTGGGGTACCTAACCTATAAGGCCTATAGCTAACTCTGAGTAGCATTTCTTTTTTTTGTTGTTGATTAGAAAACGATTGAAATGTTTAAGGCGTTTTCTTTTGGATTGACACCAAGAATAATTATTATACCTATAGTCCGTATTGTTTTTATTTTATGTCTTCCTGATCGGCTGTCAGTTATATATTTGTTCTGTCAATTGAGTGATATTTCTTGGCGTGGCACTTTGATCATTGATTGCGTTTTGTGCATTTGTATTTGTAGTAACTATACAAACAAAAGCGTTGTAGTAATAAAAATACCTGGTATGCGATAAATATTGCAAACAACTACTGCTTCATATACAATGTTGCAAGACGGATTAGCAACAATAATTAATACACATTATTATTTTAATAAAAGTCCAATAATCCTGAAAGAACGGGGAGGCAGAAGTGTACTCAAGTTCAATTTTCTTTAGAATTTAAAATTTGACTGAAAAAAGTGAAGGTTTGAACTTCGACAAAAGTCTTTTCGACCTTGTCAACATTTGTCATTTTTTGTTTGTATTGTCAATGTCTGCATTTTGCACTTATGAAGGCAGACAGCAAGTAAACAAGCTTAAATATTTACAGAAAAGGCTTACTCTCTTTTATTTTGATCATCAACAATATTTTGTCCGTTTAACATACCTGGAAAGATACAAATAAAAAGCATATTTAAATATTTTGAAACAATTATAAATTATAATTAAAAATTAAAGGTATAAATATAAATATAAATACAAATATAAATATAAATATAAATATAAATATAAATATGAATATGAATATGAATATGAATATGAATATGAATATGAATATGAATATGAATATGAATATGAATATGAATATGAATATGAATATGAATATGAATATGAATATGAATATGAATATGAATATGAATATGAATATGAATATGAATATGAATATGAATATGAATATGAATATGAATATGAATATGAATATGAATATGAATATGAATATGAATATGAATATGAATATGAATATGAATATGAATATGAATATGAATATGAATATGAATATGAATATGAATATGAATATGAATATGAATATGAATATGAATATGAATATGAATATGAATATGAATATGAATATGAATATGAATATGAATATGAATATGAATATGAATATGAATATGAATATGAATATGAATATGAATATGAATATGAATATGAATATGAATATGAATATGAATATGAATATGAATATGAATATGAATATGAATATGAATATGAATATGAATATGAATATGAATATGAATATGAATATGAATATGAATATGAATATGAATATGAATATGAATATGAATATGAATATGAATATGAATATGAATATGAATATGAATATGAATATGAATATAAATATAAATTAAAAAAAAAAAACAATAATTAAAATGAAGTAGATAAAATGGGACACAAAAATCATTGTTTTTCAAAAAGATTGATTTCTCTAAGTTGGTCTTGAATTTCTTATAAATAATCTCTGTACAGGGTCATTCATTGCGTGTTTCAAAGTCGGTAGCACTGCCATATGACACCTGTAAAACTCAGCTGTCATTTAATGTGTCACAATATAAGATGAATGTTTGGCAAATACTATAATTAATAAAAACAACACGTTAATGTTATTAGTAGTACTCGTGGTGTGATGGTTAGTGCGTTGGACTGTCATGCCAGAAGTCTTGGGTTCAAACCCTGCCTGTACCATCTAAAGTTTTTTTCACGGGAGGAATTGACAATTCCTCCAAGAGTAATTCTTGTCATGAAAAGTGCTTTCTCAAATTAGTCGTTCGGATTCTGCTTAAAACTGTAGGTCCACTCCATTCCTGACAACATTACTTGCACAAAGGAATGGTTGAGAGTTGTAAGTCACTAGGCCCTAGTTCTCAACGGACTGTTGTACCACCTAATTTATTTTACTTACTACAAAAATGGCAAAAGTTCGTCAATATTGACTGACTACGAAAAAAATCCATACAATTGCGTTTCAGATGTCGTTAGTCATGTGCATCATCGTCAAAAATATTGCTGCTACAAATGCAAGTGTTCGGGATGATCCTTAGTTATTAATTTATTGGAGTTGGTTGAATTCCTGAATGTTGCAATAGCTGGGAAAGACAGAGTGTGGCAAGGCATTCCACATTCGTGTAGTACGGCTAAAGAACGAATCTCTGTACTTAACAGTACGACCGAAGTTGGTCTCGAGGGTATATTGATGAACATTCCTAGAAAAAGCGAGTATTACGGTTGAACTGTTTAAGGGGAGGAATGCAACTGGCTATTTCACTAGAGAATAAACCGTTAAAATAAAGGTAAAAAAGAGTCAGACAAGAAACCTTGCGGCGATGTTCAAGCGAAGTAAATGAACTTATGATGATATTATCATCTATCAATTTAAATGCTCTACGTTCAATACTATCCAAGAGGCTTAAGTAAGTTGCAGGAACACTAGCACAGATATGGGAGTTATACTCAAGCTTTGGACGTATATAAGTCTTGTAGGTAACAGCCAGATCAGAGGGGGAGAAAAACTTCTTGCATCGCCATAGAAAACCCAAACATCTTGCGGCATTTTTGACGACATTGCGTATGTGATCGTTCCACAAAAGGTGGTTGGTGATACACATATTGGCGGGCTACCACCTATCGTTATCTTGTTTGCGTGAAAGTGGCCATAAAAACCATAAAGACTAAACGATTAGATTGTTTTCTCTGAACCCATGCAAAAATCCGTGTTTACACGAAATAATTTCCAACTCTAGACGTAATTTCTTGGCTCAGTTACTTAAGAAAAATCACAAATAGCGAAGTATTCTCGAGTTGGACATTTGAATGATATTATTTGTCGAACTTAATTGCAAACTTCAAGCTTTAGATATATAAACATTAAAATGCTTCTTTGGGTTTGTTGTCTTAAACTCTACTTTCAAAAGCGAAAAATGAATCGCCCTAAGCTACTTCTTTAAGATCAATTCCCAATTCCCATTTTGAGATCAAATCCCATTTTCTAACTTTGGATACGTCAAAGTTAAAGACATTTTGAACAAAATGTTTACTAAATTCTTGACTCTTCCAATGACTTTGTTCGAATGTCAAAATTTCGCGCTATAATAATTCTGAAAGAATCAGATTTCAATTCCCTCAGTCAGAGTCATCGTGTAAAAAAGACTCACTTCATTAATTTTCATGTATAGCAAGCCACCTGCAAAGTATCGCTGCTGTCTCAAATTCAAACTAATGTTACTCATTCTATACCGTTGTCATTTCTAAGCCATGTGTCAATTTAATTTAACAAAGTTTTTGCACTTGTCAACTTTTCTAGAAATGGATGAATATACCTACATTTCCTCTGTGACTTTTCTCGATCTATCATCAACTTCTACGCGAGTACGAGTATATCTATCAATTTACGCAGCCTCTGATTCGTTTGGTTTGCCTTTGCGTGCTTCCACGTCAGCTTGTTGTGTCTATATAATAATGTACTCAAGCAAGTAAGAGTATGTACTGTATTTACAGAAAAATCGGAGCAGCAACAACACCATCATCATCATCAACATCACACATGAGGAACAAAAAACCGAGAGTGATGTTTGTTGTCATTTTTGATCTTCGTGGAGCAGATTGCAGGGAGGCAGGCCAGAGGCAAAGAGGAACACCCAAAGAACTGTGTTTTGAAAATGGACGAGACGAGCACAACATCATGTTCTTTGAAAGCGGCAGTAGTTGTAATGAGGCGAAAAACGCCAACAAAAACAAAAACAAAAGCAACAACTTCAACATCAACTTCGACCGACATCAAGATACGACGACTGCTTGCGACAAACAACTTCTTTAGACGCGGGAACCAAATGTTAATGAGTTAATTAGTGGAGAAGGGAAAAAAAACGCTGAGGTTGGTCCCCCAGTTTTAGTCCTGATCCCGGTATACCGCTCCCGATCCCGATCCCTGCCCAACAAAACCTCTCACCATAATCCCCAATTCGACCTCGAACGCAGCGGCCGGCATAACGCGCGTGTAAATAGTATGAAGCTTCTTCTTCGTACATATTCTGATGTACGAGACATACATTCGCGACTACTTCCCTTTCAACCGACCATCATGAAACTATAAGTTAACAATGTGAGAGTATGTTTGTTTGCTTTTTTCTTGTTGTTGTTGTTGTTTTTTTTTGTTTAATGTTTGTCGGTTGTCAGTTGATAGATGGTGCATGTTGCGATGTGTAATGTCATCAGCGAGTTTCGCTTTTACCATTTCCACAGTATATACAATACATACATATATCCATGATCTTGACAAGATACTTTGGGTGTTCCTTGGCGAACGAGACGACCTTTCACTTTTAATTAAAGTGTAAGTACCACAAGAGCACAAGTTCATCAAGAAGGAACCAACGTATACATATAATAATGGTTGACGTTATTAACGGTTGAGCGCGTAATTATGGGCCAAATTGAAAAGTTATGTAAAATAACATTGAAAATATTTTAATTTAATTTATAGAGATGTATCAAAATGAAAAATAGGGCCATAAAGAGATGTAATTTATTTTATTTTAACATGAATGAGATCTCACATTGGGCGCCATTTAAAGGGAATTTAAAATCCTTTGGAAATTTAGGTTTTACTCTTTACACTCAATGTGTTTAATCAACTTAGAGCTCCTTACAAAACATATTTTTTTTAAACTAAAGTTTAATTTTATTTTAAGCTTCACATTGGGCGCCATTTCATTAAAATGGCACTTAAACCGTTTAGGTCTATTTCTGAATTTGAATGCTTCTTTACTGTTTTTTTGTTGGTAACTAGTCTGCATAACAGAAATAGAACTTTTTCTTTAAGCCATGAAAAACATTTTCAAAATCGTCATTGGTTGGGCGCCAGTTTAATGCAGTCAGAATTTTAATATTCAATAAGAAAAAGACAGGTATCTTATGCTGTGAGAAAAACATAGCAGGACCATTTTATAGTCTCAATTTTTATTTGAAGAAAGGCACTGAATGAAAAATTTTAGGGAAATGACTCGCGTTGGGCGCCAATTAAATAGTTGTATGTACTTGTTTTTATTTTTGTTTCGAGTACTAATAGTCTTATTAAAAAGAGAAAGAAAAGATTCGCATTGACACTCAAAGTATAAAATAAGCAACTAAAACTTTTTTATTATGATTCTTAGTTTTTTTATTTTTGTTAATAACAATTTTGAAATAAACAAATGAACAGAATTTGTAATAATCTATGAAACATACAACTCCCTTGACAGACACCTAGTTTATTTAACATTTTTTAGAATGTCTCACATTGGGCGCCATTTAAATTATGTTAACTTTTGTGATAAAAAACATTAAGAATTAAGGTACCTTTACTTTCCTAATGATGGCATACAGAAAAAGCAACAACGAAACCCTGGCGTTTTATAACATGAGTCACTGCCAGCGGCTTATTTTAACATGAATGAGATCTCACATTGGGCGCCATTTAAAGGGAATTTAGACTCCTTTGGAAATGTATGTTTTATTTTTTACACTCAATGTGTTTAATCAACCAGGCCTCCTTTCAAAACATATTTTTTTTAACTAAAGCTTAATTTTATTTGAAGTTTCGCATTGGGCGCCATTTCATGAAAATGGCACTTAAACCGTTTAAGTCTTTTTTGAAATTGAATGCTACTTTACTGTTTTTTTTTGGTAACTAGTCAGCATATCAGAAATAAAACTTTTTCTTCAAGGCATGAAAAACATTTTCAAAATCGTCATCCGTTGGGCGCCAGTTTAATGCAGTGAGAATTTTAATATTCAATAAGAAAAAGACTGGTATCGTATGCTGTGAGAAAAACATAGCAGAACCTTTTTATAATCTCAATTTTTATTTGAAGAAAGGCACTGAATGAAAAATTTTAGGGAAATGACTCGCGTCGGGCGCCAATTAAATAATTTTACTTTTTTCTATTTTTGTTTCTAGATTTTAAGGGTCAATTTCATCGGGTACTAATAGTCTTATTAAAAAGAGCAAGAAAAGGTTCGCATTGACATTCAAAGTATATATAAGCAAATAAAGTTTTTTGTTATTATTCTTAGTTTTTTTTTTGTATTTTCTTAAGATATTTTAAATACTCAAATGAACATAATTTTTAATAATCTATAAAATATACAACTTACTTGACAGACACTTAGTTTATTTAAGAGTTTTTAGAATGCCTCACGTTGGGCGCCATTTAAATTATTTTAACTTTTATGACAAAAAACATTAAGAATCAAGGTACCTTTACTTTCCCAATGGTGGCATACAGAAAAAGTAACAACGAAACCCTGGCATCTTATAACATGAGTCACTGCCATCGGCTTCTTATGATAAAAATTAAAAAAACATACAAACAAACAAACAAACAAACAACAAGTTTCCCTGCTCGAAGGCAAAATGTTGTTGATGAGTTCATTAGTGAACAAATTAAGGTTAAAATTATAAACAAACAAAATCAAATAATTAAGGCGCAGTGGCAGTCAGTGGTTCGATTAATTTCGCAAACCAAAAGCAAACAAAAATACACATCAATGATTATAACCAAACGCTAATGTGCTTTTATGACGATATCATGCGTAGGTACCTCATAAAAGCATCTCATGACGATGATGATGACGATGACGATATCAAAAAGATATTAAATAAAAACAAAATAACAATACTTAATTTATGCACGAGCAGAGTAATAAGAAAAAAAAACAAAAAACTTTGATTGATTCAAAGACCAAGCCAATTATACATACAATAATACAAAACGCACCGCATCATCATCGACTTCGGCGATATAGATAGATACATTTTTGGTCTCCCTCTCTCTTGGGATGGGAACAAAATAAACTATCTATACGCGAGGTACGACATTCAACGAAAGGAAATACATCTTTTATCTCACAGTCTTCAGATTCTTTCTTCGTCTTGTTTTATTTTATTTTTGTTGTTTTTTGTTATTAATAAAGACCACACATTCTGAAAGTCAAGACCACCCAACGCGAATCTCCAAGCGGCGGCGGCGCGCGGCGGCGAGTGCGATGCGAGAGAGTGAAGCGCCCGCCAACATTACACAGATACTTTAGCCGTAGATACTTATTATTTTATTTTGTCGTTTTTTTTAGTGTCAATGTGACATTTGTTGGAGGATTCGCAGGCTTTGGAGGTTTTAAGTGAAGTTCTACGGGATGGTTTATATTGGAACCTATTTACAAAAGAAGCACTCACATTTGTCTTAGGGCCGAATGACATTTGCCTAACATGACATTATCATAATGACCGTTTAATTAATCGATTTGTATGATCGTGTAAGAGAGGAAGGCGAAGGGTACTCCTATATAAATATATAAATTCATTGGACTCATCTTGTGTCCGGCAAATCGACTGAACGACCTCCAAGGCAATCGACCGACAGACGACGCAACGTTATGCCTTCTGACTTATGGTCAGGTTATCGGTGCTCTGCTTTGTCCCGATACTACTGATGATGATGATGATGATGATCGCAGTGATATTGCTGCTGCTGCTGGCTGATGCTGATACTGATGATCGGGCACACAGAATATCCAATTAGTCCTGTCCTATAGTTGATGACTTAATTAAGCCATCGTGGCGCCTGAATTCGTATAAGAATGCGCGCAAGGTTTTTATGGCCCCATTTATCGTTCCTCTTTGTCATTCTTCTTGGTCAAGGTTTTTGTTATGGTAGTCTCTGGCCATTGACGCACGTAAAGTAGGATCTTCCATCAAATATATTAAAAGAAAAAATAGAGGACCTAAGAGGTTTTGAAAAAAGAAATACATCAAGAGGGCAACATTCATTGTAGAGTGTATTTTTGTGGCGAAATCACTTTGGCGTACTTCCTTCCTAATGACAATAATGTGGTGGACCCACTTCGACGTTATACTCATGATGATTTATGATTTTGTACAAGTTTAGCATGCCACAAAGATGTGAGGGTAAAATTTTTAATATATGAGTATATATATTTTATGAGTTTAAAGAAAAACATTTTGTTCACTCTCCTAAAGCAGCGGTGGTGTTGGCGGCCTCGACCGCGGCCGGCTGCGTGTCTGCAATGCGGGTGGCGGATTTTTGTACATACATTTTTTGTTCTTCTTATTGTAAATGTCTTTCGCAGAAGATATCTGTCAGTTTGTTTGTTCTATAGGTCTGTCAGAGTTGTGGATGGATTCTTATGACAGGATCACTTAACGTGCGGAAATTGTGGTCTTGAAATATCTATAAAGCAAATATAATAATGCTGCGAAATGACACATCGTGGTGCTCTTAATTTTTAATTATTGAGAGCGCGAACGATATGTTTATATGAAATTGACATTGCATCCATATACATAGGCACTTTAAGGTGGGTGTTAGTTGTTACGGTGTCGAATTTAATAGGTTGTATACACGCATCAGTCTTATGAAATAAATACATTTATTTTTAAGACCTTTAAGTCTCAGACAAAATACGTGACAAACAAGAAAATCTGTTAAAGGCTATTAAACTGTGCACTCAACACACAAATGAGAGTCATTTTTGTACTCCATTAACTGAAAAACTATAATTTGAATGTTTATGATGAATCATAACAAAAATGTTGCAGAAAAAGAATCTAAACAATTTTTCAAGCTAAGTAAGCTTTCAATTCTCGTGAACTTCTTGAAAAGCGATCACTTTCTTCTTTACATTGTTCCTTCCGTCCTATATAAAACAAACTAACTCAAAGCCTTCCAGATGTAAAAATTAGTGCCTTTTGAATCTTCTATCTTTGTAGGTTGGTTTTACTCTAGAGTTCTAGAAATCACCCATATTTATTCGTTTAACCGTTTTATTGCATCACCTTCGATTATGCTAGTTTCGAATAAAGACAAATTGAAATAAGGGTTCAGTTTGTTTAACTTCTATGAATAAAACCCTCATGAGCTAAAAAAAGACTTAAATGCACCACAATAACCAAAATGTGAGAGCCTGGCATTGTAACTCTGTGAAATAATCCGGCTCGAGGGACCAATTTCTGAACATTGATGTTGTGTTACTTGTTAGTCCAAACAGGTTGACATCTACTTCTTTATAACAAATAATCAATGAATAAACAAAAACCAGTTCTCTATCATCTATTCTATCTATTACTTCTTTGTATGCCTCTATAAATTCTTGAGTCTTCATTAATATCCTTTCCAGCAGCCGCAAAGAACTAAAGAACTCCACTTCAAGTAGCAACACATAATATCTTCTTTGGAATGTATTTTTATTTTCTGATACTTTGTGCTTTATCACCTTTAAACAATAATTTGATAGCAAAATAAAAAAAGAGAGGGCCTGTAGGTGCCACGCGACCTTACACCACCACAACTCTCTGTCTCTACGAGCCTGATGGGTAGCAAGATATAGCAAGTAAGCAACCAAAGCATACACCACAAAATTTCAATTCAATGTGACAGATAACATTCGCATTTCGCACTCAATCAGTACAACGGCTCAAAAACAACGACTTACATGGACATGGAAATTATTGCACTAACCAACACCACGCAAAATCCATCCGACCAAAACACACATCCAACCAACAACGATTTAATAACACCCCAGCGGGCCCCAAAGAGTGATGCAGACAATTTGCAACAAAGTTGCAATTTTAGTCACACGTTCCTTGTAATATGATGTAAGCCGACCGCAAAAGCAAATAACTATACGCACGATCCGCAAAACAAATATGAGGGCTTGCTGGAGCTCAGCTTGGACTGAGCTATAACAACTCTAACTAAAAGCCAATATCTTCAATAATATAGCTGCACCGTATCGGATAACCGCATATACATACAACCACCGATAAAGCCAAAGAGCTGATGACGATGACGATGATGATGATGATGATGATGCTAGCGATTGCCGATAGAGTGGTCTCAATATACCTAATTCAATGCACGGATAGATTGAAACCCAAACGCTTCTATCTGCAACACGCGGTGAAACCAACATTTTGTCAATCACTCTCGCTTCGCAGCATTCTCCGATGTGACAGATCAGATCCAGATTCAGGGGCTCAGCTGACGGATGATGACGGTGCTGGTGGTAGTGGTAGTGGTATTGGTGGTGGTGGTGGTGGCGGTAGTGCTGCAAACGAAATGAAGCGGGAATTGCTTGCTCGCTGGATAAGCTGGCTTGCTGGAACACCAACTATATCCGAGATCAGAAGCCAAGGCAGCAGTCGTATCATATCACACCAAGAGAGGAACGTCAGTCGCAGTCATTGTCGTCAAAGAGCAACGTGTCGTAGTCGTCGTTGTTGTCGTTGTTGTCGTCATAGTCGTCATCATTGTCGTTGCATACAACACACTCCTTATGCTTTTGTTGTTTTATTGTTGTATACCTTTCAACAAACTGGAATTGTGAGATATTTGCGGTCAAGTTGTTGCAACCGCATTTTTATTGCGGCCCAGCATAATAGCAATATCAACATCATCGAGGCAAATCAGGAGACTTTAGCCATCATCATCATCATCGTCATCATTCCAAGTCAAAGGCTATATTGTCGAAGTATAGAAGTCGTTTGTGTTACCAACGAACCTACATATAAAGAAGATCTGGGAGACTTCTTGGGATATCATATCTTAACAAATGAGAAACTATTCATGATGATGATAAACATTTGTACTCGTACTCGTATGCCTACAATAAACTTGGTATGCCTGAGTGACAATTGTTTCAAGGAATCGGATACTTTTTCTTATGCGAGGCGTATATAGCCTTTGGTGATGATATAATTTACCCTGAAAAAATGACATCTAATTGACAAATCGATATGACAACTCGATGATGATCATTTGATGTCAAGTTGAAGTACATACCTATATATGAAGCCCTTATTTCTCTTATAAGATACTTTTATACATAGAAATTTAAATACGTATTTCTGTTCTGGAAAGTGAATCATTTGACATATTTTATTATAAAATAATATTTATTGATAATGTTGGATAAGATCAAACTGCGGTTTCTTTATGGTATGATCGTTGAAGTCATCTGTTTTTGTTTCTCTTACTTTTGAAGGAAGTTATTCTAAGACTTTTTATAAGGCAGATTATAAGAAGGAAAATTATACGGAAGATTTAGATTTAATAGGAATTTGAGAAGCATTTTCTACAGGTTTTGCACATTAAAAAAAAAATTTCAAGAAAGTTAATAAGTTGCCTTGAGACGAATGCATTATAGCTTTCTAAAGTCAATATTTTGTATTTATTCTTCATTAAAAATCAAAATGACAAAAAAGGTGGAACGGGGCGTATACGTAATGTTTTGTTTTAATAATACATCGTAACTTTGTTTTCTTTTTTATTTTCTGTATCGCAGGTGTATATATGTAAGTAATTTTATTAGATACTACCACACCAAATTTTCTATTTATGCCTAAATTTTTTCTTTGTTATAAAGTTATAATCATATATTAAGCTTCACTCAATTTGAAAGCATATGAGACTATTTTATATCAAAACTTGTTGTTTTTCTTGTGAGACAAATAGAATCCCGAAAACCCTTAAAATATAAGATCTCAAATATCAATAGTTCCTAAATCCTAAAATCCAGGAAACCAATAATCCTGAATTTCCAAAATGCAAAATTCCGAAAGTCCGGAATTTAAGTTTTTAAAGATTATCAAGAGTACTACAAATAAACTTAACAATTTTTTTGTCATAGCACAAAAAAGGTCTAAGTCCTTAAGATTTGAGTATAACTCTCGTCTCTGAGCTGGTGCTTTAGTGATTTACTTAAACCTCTCGAACAGTATTCAGAATAGAGCTTTTAAAACGATTAATGTCATAACACCATCTACGCTAGTCGAACATCGTCGTCCCTCAATCTTTTTTTCACCATTATTCAAAAAAATATATATGCTCTACGAATGCCCATCAGTTTAGCCTTAAGCCCAACTTCTGCTGTATACCGTGAGGCAAAGAGATTCGTTCTTTGTCCGCACTACGCGAATGTGGAATGCCTTACCACGCACTGTTTCTCTGCATACATAATGTTTGACGTAAAAAGTACTTAGATAGATAGATAGATACATAGATGTATAATTTTATTTTCAAAAAGATTTTACAATAAATGAGTATTGCTGGTTTAAAATTAGTTTTGACAATAAATTATGTTGCATGTCAGGTTAAAAAAAAAATTTTAAAATATATAAGCTTAGTAAGTAGATTAAGTTACAAACATATGTTATGAAAATTCATTTATAATAAGATTGCGATATTTAATTGACTTTTAAGAAGTAATATAAGTTTGAGTAGCAGTAGCCATTAAGAATGTTGAGAAGTTGAGAATGAGAAAGCATGCCGCTGCCAAGAAAATTTTCTTCTGTACGTTTTGAATACTGGACAGGTTCCAATGAAGTGCATGGTATTTTCCGGTTCATCCATATTACATAATGTACATATGCCATCTGTATCTCCTTGGAAGGCTCTTCCATTGATATTAAGGAGCCGGCAGCGAGCTTTAAAAATTATGGAAATCACATCACTGAATTGGAGTCATCAAAGTAGTTCGATATGTCAGAGTACATCAAGTTGCAATATTCATCGTGAAATTGAGACTGTGTCACACTAACTGTAAATTCAGTCCAGTGTTTTTCTTTCATTTTCAGTAAGAGAATGTTATATAAGCTGGGCCATTCAAGTAGATTCATGTCAAAAGAAAAATCCAACTAACATCCATGAAAAAGATCCAACCATTCCTTAGCCCAAAAGATTTTCTTATTTATAATGGCTTTCCATAAAATGTTGGGTAATCTATTATTTGGAAGATTTAAATTTCGTCTTATGAAAGAAAAATGTAGCTGGAGGGACGTTAGAAAACCCTTCGGTAAACCTGTTTCAATATGCAGAGCATAGTTAGGCGTATTATCGGGCAGTAAAAAGCATCTTTTCATGAAGAAACGCTGCAACTTTTCGACTTAATTGTATTCGCGGTATCCCTAAACTTGAGCACAGTACAACATAATAGCTTTTGAGGCGGCATTGTATATTTTAAATTTTGTTCAGTGTTGAACGGTATTGTATCGCAGCAGTCTCGACCACTTTGCATTGATGAAATTTTTAGATGCTCCCAATCTGTTTGTTAGATGCTCATTCCAAGACATGTTGTAACTAAACACTACGCCAAGATATTTGTATTGATTAGACACCTTTATTTCTGAATTATTGTAAAACCATTTTTCGCACGTAGCTCTTCTTCCATCATTGCGAAATATTACTATTTCCGATTTATCAAGATTTATTTCAAGATTCCATTGAATGCAGTAAGTCTTAAAACCCTCAATTTGCTGTTGCAAAATTGGAAGGATTATCTGACAACAGTACAATATCGTCCGCATATAAGAGGGCGTTAATTTGAAGATCATCTAAAACAATACCGATTGGAAGTTCCTCATGAAGATCATTTAAAAACAGAACGAAAAGAAGAGAGCTTATAGCACACATCCTTGACGAACACCTTTCTTCGTGGGAAGAAGACAAGCACGAACCATCCCAAACAGCTGCAGTAGTATCCTTGTAAAGAGACTTTATAGTAGCCAGTATCTTCAAAGACAAAGAGTCGATAGCTTATAAATAAGGGCTTTTCTGTCAATGCTATCAAAAGCATCCTTAAGATCGATGAAAAAAGCGTAGAGTTTCTTCTTTTGGGAGAGTTGAAGTCGAATTATGCATGAAAGATTATAAACCAAAAAGAAAGATTTCTAACCAAGCTGACAGTCTGTTCAAGAGAACTGTAGTAAACAGCTTATAGAGCGTATCGAGAAATGAAAGTCTTCTATAGTTTGACACAACATTTGTATATCCTTTCTTGAACAGCGGGTATATAATGGATTTTCCGAAAGATGATGGTAGCGTTACAGTTTCAAGAATCTCAGTGAATAGCTTCTGTATTTCTTCAATAAGAGATGGGCATGCATTTTTATAAAATTCATACGGTATTCCATCAAAACCAGGAGTTTTCAAATCTGTTGATGAAGATATAGCAGAACATATCTCGTGCAGCTCACTGTGGTAATCTAACTCTGAAACATGTCGCTGAGGAAGAGCGTATGAGATACTAGCTGAATCATTTGATTGCGAGAGTAAGCTTTCAAAATGCATTTTAAATTCATTTACTTTTATTGACGTTGTGGTTTTAATCGACTGTCCGCGTATTTGCTTAGCAAAAAGTACTTTGGACTACTATAACTTAAGAACGAATTTAAGTGCTAAAACGTTTTTTTAGTTGCTCTAAGACCAATTTGTAAAAAAATAAACTTCAGGGGAGTTATAAAACAAATTTCAACAGAAATCATTATTTTTAAAATTCCCTTCTGGTAACGCTTTACATTTTTTTTTGATTTTCAAGCATAACCAAAAAATTCCCCAACACAAAGCAAGATTTTATTAAAAATTTAACTATCAACTTTATACAAATGCTCGAAAACCTTGAGGGCTTAGCAATGTTTTTGATTATTGCTTTTCCAAATCTATAAACAGCACGAAAAAGTGTCATAACCTTTTTTGGGTAGAATTACATGAGGTATTATGTGTACCATCAAATTTACCCCTCATCCACTCCCTAAACATTTTTTGTTCCATTTCTGATCAAGAGGACTGTTTAAGATGTTTAAACAAAGATCAGCTCTTCACCAAAGTTCGACCTTTGTATTTTATCAGTGTTAGGTAAGGGTCTAATACAGCGACATTTTGGTTGCTCGAGAGAAGGCTTTGCTACTCACTTGCTTTCTTAGCCCAAAGAAACAACGGACGCTGGTATTATTTTCTGCATTCAAAGTCATTAAGTACCTCATAGTTAGTGAGGATTCGAACGAGACTTTGTCGGTGTTGTAGGTCGTTTTTTGATGACAGCATGTACTCTGTTTTGCCCTCATTAATCGCTAAACCCATTTTTGCTGCCTCTTCCTCAATACTCACAAAAGATCTATTGAAATCACGCTGAGTTTATCCGATTTTGTCAATGTCATCAGCATATATGAGTAATTGGATCTACTTTTGAAAGAAAGTGCCTCTAATGTTGACGTGGGAGCTCTGCACTATTCTTTCTTAAAGAAATCACATAACCTTGTCTAAAGCTTTTTTTGACATCAAAAGGTTCGGTTAAGTGATTTCCAACCTTTATAGATGAGTTTGACAGGGATGCCAAACCTAGACGAATATGACAGCATACAGTTCGACACTGTAGGTGCTGTCATATGCGGCAAGGTAAAATTATAGCTCAGTAAATCCTAAGAACTGCATGAAAAAAGAATAAGAGCTATTTTAACTTATGGACTTTCTAAGTTAGAAATTTTAGTAGTACCCGTGGCATGATGGTTAGTGCATTGGACTCTCATGCCAGAGGCTTTGGGTTCGATCCCTGCCTATGCCATCTAAAGTCGTTTTCACGGGTACTGCCTTGTGCGAGGAATTGACAAATTGTCGTAGAGTAATTCTTGTCATAAAAAGTGCTTTCTCAAATTAGCCGTTCGGAGTCGGCTTAAAACTGTAGGTCCCCTCTATCCCTGACAACTGTACTTGCACACCGGAATGGTTGAGAGTTGTAAGTCACTAGGCCCTAGTTCTCAACGGACTGTTGCACCACCCAATTTGTTTCTTTTTTTTGAAGTTAGAAATTTAAGGGACCTATAATTTTATGTCAGCCACTATTGATTTCCGTGATATATGGACTGATAAAAGTTCTAAGCATTACCATTACTCCAAGGGTACTGTCTTAGGATAGAAGGAAATTCAACTTGAAATTGATTTTTTGTTTTTAATTAAGAATTTCTAATTCTGGAAACATCTTCAACCAGACAACAGACAATGTTAAATTTGTCACACTATATAAATTCAAAGTTTTGTGCAATTGTACTACAAATGACATTTAAATATGTCTTAATGTCAAGTAAAACTCGTCTCGTTTAGCCCATTCAAAAGATTCTAGTATTTTAATTTGTACAATGACGTGGCCTTTAATATTTCGGAAAAATCAATCATCAAAACACGCAAAGATCCTCATTTCTACGAAATAAATGTTTATATAAGTACACATTATACAAAAAGAATAAGAAGAACTCTATCATTTTGCAGATTAATAGTTTGTTTAAAAAAGCTGCTGTCAAAATTACTCATGCATATTGTGTTTTTTAGGAACACAAAAAATGCCAAACCACAATCATATCAATTTTTTAGTATTTTTGTTTTGTTTTTTTTAAAAACATTTCGCTGTCATAAACCTGCACCCTGACATCACCTATTTGGCCACTTAAATGGCAGTCAGTGGTCAAACGAAAAAAAAAACAAACAAATCCCATCTCAAGGACTCTCATCTTTCATTAAAAAACAATGAGCAAGGAAATGAAAAACGAACAACAAAACAATTTTATGACAGAAGAAACCGTTTTAAGTTGCTTGCAAAATCTGAAATGCAAATCCACCTTACTCTTGGCTCGCATAACAAAGGAAATTGATTGTTCAATTAAATTTTGATCTGAAAACAAAACATTTTATAGTTGGGATTGAAATTGTGACTGGAATTGAGATGAGACAAAAACATTGCAAACATCTCGAAACATCTGTTCATTGATGGAGTAATAATATTTATTAAATATTTTGATTCGATTACCCTGATTTTTTTCCGAGACATAGTCGAAGGAAGTCGAAGCCCCCTCGTTGTATTATTGTAAATATGCAAGAATCAATCCGAGGAGAAGTACTCGAGTCCTTCATCAATCATATGGAAGGCTCCCCGGGAAACTTTGATGTACCTAACCTACCTACCATTTGAATATAAGCAAATGTTCTTTGTTGATGGGTTATCCAGAGTCAGAATCAGAATCAGAGACGGAGTGCTGAAGCTGAAGGCGATGGTGCTGGTGCTGGAGGCTGTGTCACTCGATGGCTTGATGGCTCGATGGGTAGGAGGAAGTATCCCGCAATTGCATGACGGCTGTGCGTTCCGTTTTTGACGGAAGATTTATGCATCTTGGAGGATTATTATTTTATTGCGATAAATTTATTTGCAAGGATTGAGATTTTATAAGTATGTACACATGGATGAAGATAGAGGATATCGGGCGGAAGACTGTATGCACATCATTCAGATGAATGAACGGACGGACGGAAGGGACTTCCAAGTTTAATTGAGTTTGCGTGTGTGCGATGGATGGACTGGACAAGGGATATTAAGTGCGCAGATGGTTGAAGGCCAAATCATATTACTGACGGCTCCTATATATTTGCAAAGACGGGATAAAACAGAAGACAGAAGATAGGGCAGTCTTGAATATAATAATATTTTGCTCAAACTTCAAAAAGTATAGCGGACCATCTTGCTGATGATGATGATGGATCAACTACATGACAATTTATTGCATGACATTCGTTTGCATTCCTCAAAAAATATACTCTACTCTTATATTCATACTCATGACTCAGGGATTATGATGATGATGGGATTAAAGAAGTTGACCTCATGACCGGTTCCAATGAGTTCTGCGGTCAGATTGTTTTGCATTGTTTTGATGTGTCGTAGAATAAGTATTTGGTTGATAGTTGTTGTGTAGTATCACCATCATCATCATTATGGTTCAAAATACTGAATAAGATGACAGATACAACCCTTTGGGTATTTTTATTTTTTTTTAACGTCTTGAGAGCACACAAATATTTTTGTGGTTTGGTTTCTTTCTTTAAGATTGATGCAAGAACCTATATTCAATGTCATATACCTATTAATTATTTTGGGCATCTCATAGTACAAGTGCTTACATCTAAGCTGGGATTTGTGTAAGATCGTGGGAATATACTTTTTGAGATGGTAAAACGATTTCCTTACGAAATGATTAGATTAGGATGACAGGTGTTTCCAGAGAAATAACGATGACGATGATGAAATGAAGATGACACCCTTTTAGAAGTTTATTCCTTATCATAGGTGGATGGATTAGTTTCTTAGCTGTACCCATTTTAATTCAAGTTACTATTAAAGATCATTTGATTGAGAGCTTTGACCTAATTTTTATATCAATTGATATTTATTTCGTTTAAAAAAATGATATCAGCCAACACAGTTATGGTTGCAGCACTACATGAATTTTTCAAGACCAATCCGAGCATTTCAGTACCCTTGGCATGATGGTTAGTGCGTTGGACTGTCATGCCAGAGGTCTTGTGTTCGATCCTTGCCTATGCCCATCTAAAGATTTTTTCACGGGTACTGCCTCTTCCCAAGAATTGACAGATTCTCCAAAAGTAATTCTTGTCATGAAAAGTGCTTTCTCAAAATTAGGCGTTCGGATTCGGCTTAAAACTGTAGGTCCCCTCCATTCCTGACAACAGTACTCGCACACAGGAACGGTTGAGAGTTGTAAGTCACTAGGCCCTAGTTCTCAACGGACTGTTGAGCCACCGAAATTAAAAATTAATCCGAGCATTTCTGGCTGCATTTCCTCGATGAATTTAAAAATTAAATCTTTTAGTTCTAAAATAAAATATTTTTCAGGTGGCTCTAAAGGAACAATTCTCGAGGTGCTGAATAACAACATCTCTGTAGCCAATTGTTGTTTTCACTTCTTCGAGAAATAACACCTTCAGGAAACTTTTCTTGCAAAATTGCGATTTTTTCGTTTACTTCTGTTGCACGTAGAACGGTCTTGTTGAAAACAAACGTCTTCGTCCAAATCAATATCATTTAATTCCAGATATAAAAAAATCATTAAACACAGCTCGGTAGTGCAATCCCTCAAACGTACCAGTTGCACCAGGCTTACAAATATGTGTTGGGTTCAATCACACCACCCACCATCGCAAGCTTAAAAATCACCCAAATACTGATACGTTGATTATGGAGAAACTTTTCTAAGCCACCGAAGTGAAGATGGCTATCATCCTTCAAGATGATTTTCAGATTAAAATCTGAATCACTGTAATATTTTAAGGACCCAATCAGGACAACATTACTGGTAATCGAGCTACTTGATTTCTGGTGTTAAGTTAAGTTTCAGACCTAAGTCTTTATGCAAAAAAGGGTGTAATGTCATTTGTGAAATGCAGAATTCTAAATATCGACGAGGAATCATCCACACTACGGGTCATTTGTGAAATGCAGAATTCTAAATATCGACGAGGAATCATCCACACTACGGGTTACATCAGCAATTTTCTCAGCAGTTCTTAACTAATACACATGGTATTGATTCTTCACATCACAAACTATGTCCCAATAACTAAAATTTGTTCACTATTGCCGCCCTAGAAGTTGCTTCACGATGGCTTAAAATTATTGAAGCATCTACTTATGTTTTACTTGTTTAAGATGACAGTTGCCCAAATACCTGACTATTAAAAATTGAACCTTTATGATTGGAAAAACCTTTGTTTGTAACGTTTCAAAAATAAATCTTTATTTTTATTATAAAGCTGAAGAGTATGTTTGTTTGTTAGTTTGTTAGTTTGTTTGTTTGTTTGTTTGAACGTACTTATCTCAGGAACTACTTGGCCGATTTAAAACATGTTTCAGTGTTACATATCCCATTTATTGAGAAAGGTTTAAAGATATATAACATCGCGCTAGGACTAATACGAGCGGCGAAGCACCAATAAAGAATGTTTTAAAATCGGGGATTTTTTCCCCTTTGAGAGTGTTTGTTTGAACGCACTTATCTCAGGAACTACTTGACCGATTTAAAATATGTTTTAGTGTTACATATTCCATTTATTGAGAAAGGTTTAAAGATATATAACATCGCGGTAGGACTAATACGAGCGGCGGAGCACCAATAAAGAATGTTATTTTTTCCCCTTTGAGAGCGTAAACTGCGTGCGCTGCAGAAACTGTTAAAGTTTTACTAAATTATATTTTTCTTTTAAAAATTTAGTAGGTATGCTTAATAATTTCCAATAATTCTTTCAGTTTTTCCTCCACTTAACCATTTTATATAGTGACATTCAAAATCGTCCTATTTAAGTTTAAAATCATAAGATACCAATGCGTAGAAAAAATAAAAAATGTATTGGTTGGCTTTTTTCTACAATAACAAAAATCTTTTCCAAAACACATCATCCTAACATCACCAGGTAAAGGTATTTTGTGTAATAACTTCATTAATCAAACACTCTATTGATGCCTCCTCATCATAAGTCATAAGACTGTCCTTAAACTTCAAACAATCAAATCCACAAAATGTAGGCCACCACTCCATTAAACATCATAACCAATGTGATGTATTATACTCGTATAGCATGAAGTTAGTTGGTTGGTGGTAAACATTTTGTCAAACTTGTCAATCTTATGTCTCATCATATTCAATATGTTATTGATATTTCTTCTTCTTCTTCATTTTATTTGTTTTTTTTTTTTTGAAATTTAAATTTCATTTATCTTCATAAAATAATAATAATTGAAAATCAATAAGATGCCGCTCGCAATCATGTGAACGAGTATACTCGTAGTTTGTTTTTATGTTTGTTGATCTTTGGTGCTGTTTCAACTGTCAACGTTTCAATATTCAAACATTTAAAAGTGATTGCCGCCAACAACGGCCACCGCCATCCACTGCCACCACCACCACCGTTGCGTTGTTGGTGCTGCTATGGCACAAGGAGTGTTTCTGGTTTAGGTGGTGATTCCAACAGCCAAAGTGAGTGTATTTCAATTTCCACGATCATGCAATGCGTGAATATCATTCATATGCATATGTACATCATGTAGAAAAATGGGCAATGTGAACCAATTAACTTTTCACAAACATTTCATCAACTAATGGAAATTTTCTTTGAAGCATATTCCAGGCACAAGCAAAGGCACACGCATCATAGATAAGTTTTGAAATTTTATACAAAGCGAAAATGATTCCATTTTTTTTTTAATTTTGTTTACGTAATATCACTGCTATTAATGAATCAGAGCAAATTATCTTTTATGAAATATCCAAAAGAAATTAGAAGAAGCCTTCGGGATGGAACAATAATTACATAAGAGAAATAATTATAATTAAGTTATTTTAGCAATAATTTAATAGTTTAATAAAAAAAATTGGTTCCAGTAAAATATGGAGATACCTTGAGATACCAAAGTATTAAAATCACACATATTGAACACAACAAATGGAAGAAGGATACGAAACACTGCAAATGAAAGGGCTGAAGAACTGCTCATTCAGCATTAAAATTACCTTTAAATCTTCAAACTATCGAAGAACCAACGTGTAATATTGCAAAACACTCAGCAAGGGTCAAAGTTTTATCGGCATCGAAAATCATCCTGTGGGACGAATGCACAATGGCGCATAAACGTGCATTAGAAGCACTTAACCGAACATTGAAAGATTTACGCAATGACTCGAGATGTTTTGGAGGAGCAATGCTTTTACTGTCTGGCGATTTTCGCCAAACACTGCTAGTAATTCCAAGATCTACTGCTGCCGACGAAATAAACGCTTGCCTCAAATCGTCGAACTTATAGCGCTATGTGAATAAACTGCAGCTGACAACAAACAGAGTTACATTGCTTAATGATACATCTGCTGAAGATTTCTCTGAGCAATTGCTGACTATCGGTATCGAGCGGATTGATATCATTTCCAAATAATTTCTGTATTTTTGTCTCATCAAAAGACGAACTTATCAACAATGTATTTCCAAACATTATTTCTAACTACAAAAATAATGAATGGTGGAGTAAGCGAGCAATTTTAGCGGCTAAGAATAAAGATGTAGATGACCTGAACTACATAATTCAAAATAAATCATTGGAACAATGTATTTATTCAAATATATTGATTGGTTCACAAATGAAGATGAAGCCATCAACTATCCAATTGAATTTTTAAACTCCTTGGATGTGCCTGGCTTATCACCGCACAATCTACGCCTAAAGGTTGGTTCCGTAGTAATCATGCTTCGAAATATAAACGAACCAAAACTGTGCAACGGTACGCGTTTGGTGGTTAGAAAATTAATGAACAATGTAATTTACGCGACGATACTGAAAGGAAAATTTAAAGGTGAGGAAGTTCTCATTCCGAGGATCCCGATGATCCCAACCGACATGCCGTTTGAATTTAAAAGACTTTAATTTCCGATCCGTCCGGCATTTGTCATTACCATCAACAAATCACAAGGCCAATCCTTAAAAGTTTGTGGTTTGAATCTAGAACATCCATGTTTTTCCCATGGTCAAATATATGTGGCATGTTAACGTGTCGGAAGACCATCTGCGTTGTTTGTTTTCGTGCCTGATAATAAACAAAAAATGTCGTGTATCACTAGGTACTTACAAAATTAAAGAGCAACCTATGTACTAAAATACAGATACAATAATGAATGATTAATGTAGGTATACTTGATTGTTTGTTTGTATTTTCTAATAAAAAGAACAATTTTAAATTCAAAAATCTGCTTAATTATTGACTTGAAAGCGGAACAGAGTTCACCGGGTATCAGCTAGTATTTGATAACAACAAGAAATTCCTGGTTTTATGAGCAGGTGAAACGAAATTCACAAGTAAATAGACTTCGAATAGAAGGCTGCTAAACCAAAAGTGGGAAAATCAATGCTGAGGATATGCAAGAACCATTTGTGCAGACTGTATAACGGCGACGACGAACCGAATTCCACTCTCAGACAGGGTAATGCATTTAACTTCCCGACTTAGACGAAGTAAAGGCTGCCATATCTAAGCTTATATGCCGAGCTTTTAAAAGCAGCTGGAGATAATTTAGTTAGGAGCATGCACCAACTTTTCCGTAAAATCTGGTCCAATACTGAAAAAAGGAGGCCTTCTAAGCTGCACCAACTGTAGAGGAGTTAGTAGCCCACCGTCAACAATTCGATGGGTCTTTATCTTTATACTAGGAAAGTTCACAGTTGATCAAATATTCACTTTACGACAGATTCTGGTAAAAAAGCCAAGAACATCAAATCCGCACCCACCATTTTTTCATCGATTTCAAGGCCGCATATGACAGCCATCTAACGAGATGAACTCTATAGAGCCATGTCTAGCTTTGACATCCCTGCCAAATTTGTCCGTTTGTGCAAGAAGACAATGGAAAATTGGCGCTACTCCTCAAAGGTTTGCAAACAAATTAACCGAACTTTTTGATGTCAAAAAAGGCTTTAGACAAGGTAATGCGCTATCATGCGATTTCTTTAACATCGTCCTTGAAAGAATAGTACAAAGGGCCCACGTTAACACTAGAGGGACTATCTTTCAAAAGTCAAGCAAATTACTCGCATACGCTGATGACATTGACATAATCGGAAGAACTCAGCGTGGTGTCAATGGGTGCGATACAACTGTTCATCAACCGGCTTAAGTTCTTGTTTTAACTGAAACTACTTTAATGCCTTAAAACTGAAGTCTATATGCCTCAATGTAATGATTGACAAGCTACAGCAGAAATATTGTCAGCTTTTCTTTAGCAACGCTCACGGTTGCCGGTCGAACAAGTGCTTCATTACGACTCAGAAGTATAGTGGCAACAATTTCAAGTGTTGAAGCGCGTATCGTTCCATTTTTGGTAATGGCTTAGTTCTTACTTGTTTTAAATGTCAAAAATGACAGCTTCAAAAGCAGCAACTTAACAAATTGCGGGTCTTTTATTGAAAACTCCATTACAGCGTTTATACCTAACATTTTCTTTTTAGTTTTTTTTTTAAATTTCACTTTCCTAATTTTAAGTATTGTCAAAAATTATAGCTTTATTCACGAGACATTGTTTAAAGTTCATTTGATTTCTCTCAAATACACTACTTATACATTGTTCCTACTTAAGAAATAAACTTAATCTCTTCTCAAACATTTATAATATAATCTTCTGACAAAACATCACGAAAACATTAATTTATCAAGAAATCACATTCCCATCACTACCTCCATACGTATCTTAAATGTCTAAAGAGAATCTCTGCGCCTCTCACACTTTAAAACAATAATATATTTATTGACACTCTGGCACTTGTATCAAATCAACAAAACTCTAACACACAGCGCCATCAAGTAGGTATAGTTGATCTGTTTTATATGATCAAGCTGCTACTACTCTCACATACCGCAACGCGAAGCGGCTGTGAAATGCCCAGAAACGGAAATGACAAGATCATCTCTTAAATTCATCAAATCGAACAAACTAAACATCACATCAGGCCTTGTGCGATCTCACTTAGCTATTTCAATGGAATTACAAACGACTTAAAAAGTCTCAAGTGATCGTGATGATGATGATGATGATGAGTTTGTGTACATAAAACTTTGTATTAATTTTTGTTGTTGTTTGCAGTTGGATTGATCTGGAATGTTGTTTATACCTGATGTCTCCAATATTCTTCTGCTACGAACAAATAGAAATCTTCAACACATAAGTTGTCTAATAAAGTGATAGAAAAGTGAAGGAATTGGTAGCCTTCAAAAGTAAAAATATGTTGGTGGTACGAATAGTGTCGTTTTAATGAATTCTTACATCGAGAAACAACTTAACATATTCACATATATTTTAAATATTCTGAAAGGAGTAAGACTCCATAAGGCGACAGGAGAAGACACAGGATAACATGAAATTTTCATAAATGCAACAGAAGACTTCTTGGAATAATTTGCAATTAGCTTCAATCGAATTCTGAATGAGTGCAAAATAGAAGAAGCTTTCGATAGAACAATCATTTCTCCTATCTTCAAGAAAGGGCTTCCTAGACTACCAAGAAGGCTGATTCCAGTATTGTGGACTAGAGATTATTTCCCTTTCATTGATGTGACAATCTTTGTATAAGACCAATTTTACACAAAACTATGAACAAAATTCGATATCCGAACTTATAATGGTCATATCTTTACGCCTATCAAAGTTGGCAAAATTTGAACTCGAATATTTCGTGACCTAGACAACTTAGAAGAAGCATTTACCATTCACCTGAAGCTAGCAGAAATAAAGATTTGAAAGTAGTATTTGATGAATTATCAAGAAAACTGCTTATCTAAATATAACATACCTAGTCGTCTCATAAATTCTGTTACAAAACTTCAAGACCTTGTTGCTCAAAACGTACATTCGAAGTTAATTGGTTATCTTATTCTTCTAAATATTTACATTAGTAAGCAAGTTTCAGTTTCATTTCTGTTATCATCGAATGAGGCGCTAAAGAAAATGGAATGTCAGTTATTACCTAACATAGATAAGGAATGAGTTCTGGCAAAATTGTCTTGTTTTAAAACCATTGCGAACCGCAATAATGTTCGGGAAGGATGGAAGAGGATTTGGTAAAGGGTTAAACACTCTTTTTCAATGAAGTTAGATTCTTCTACAAAATTTTGCTGAGACAAACACAGCCAAGACAACAAAAAAGTGCTTTAGGGTCAACATCATAGGGCTTGGAGGGGCTTAAGATTGGTTTTCGGAAACTCTATATTTAACTCTTTATGATAATTTTTTGTGTCAGAATTGGACAGCGTGTTTAAAAGGCGTCTTACAGACATTTTTTAATTCTTAAGATAGAGTAACCTGAAGCAGCGTCAAAAATATCAATAGAAACTATGCGTGCCACAACAGTTAAGAGCTTGCATTCAAGCTAAGGTCAAACATTTTGAGTGAAACTACATTTTTAATTAAATAAATAAATTAGGTGGCGCGAAAGTCCATTGAGAACTAGGACCTAGTGACTTACAACTTTCAACCATTCTTGTGCGAGTAAAGTTGTGAGAGCTGGAGGGGACCTACAGTTTTGGGCCGAATCCGAATGGCTAATTTGAGAAAGTACTTTTCATGACAAGAATTACTCTTTTAGGATTTGTCAATTCCTCGCAAGAGGCAGTACTCGTAAAAACTTTTTTTTATTTAGGTGGCATAGTCAGGGATTGAAGCCAAGACCTCTGGCGTGACAGCCCTACACACTAACCACCACGCCACGGGTACTACACATTTTTAATTAAACTAATAAAATGGCCAAATTAATAAAGTAGGAATGAGAGTTTCGACTACATTTGTTAACTTATTAAAAGCCATGTTCGCTAATTCACAGTCTGCAGTGGGGTCCGGAAATTAACTTTCTGAATGTTTTGATACACTTTTTGGAGTCAAGCAAGGGTGCTTACCATCGCCGTTGCTCTTCGCCGTGTATATAACGAACAATGGGGGTTTGAAGTTAACCTTAATCAGAGATTATGGTATTTAAAAATGGGGAAAGGCTATCTTGTCAAGAATATTAGACTCTTAATAAAGAGAAAACACAAATAATTTCTAACTATACACATATGTACTTACGAGTTGTTTTAACACCGAAGATGTCGTTTTCAAAGAATGTACAGAAGAGAAACAGTGCAACCAAAAACAACATATCAAGCAGTGCTTCGGAGCAAAATGAAATATCAGTGGAAATTGTTTCAGACAATCCTTGAGCAATCCAAACTTATGGTGCACTGGTTTTGAGGTTTTTGTGTGTTCCAAGAAGTAGATAAGCCACAACGCTATATTTTTTAAGAGAATTTTAAAACGTTGTCATTAGAGACGGGTGCAGAAGACTCTTGATCTTGACCTTCGATATACGATTATACCACAAATATGTTCGAGTAAAGTATGAAAGAAAAATACCAAATGCTCTTGAGGAAATGCTTAGAGGAATTAGCGATTGTAACTGCTCAAAGTAATTGGTTCGAAAAAAACTTTTATCTAATGCAGATGTGGAAATAAGAAAACCATCAACAAAATATAAGAAAGGCATCGGAACGCAGAACAGAAGTATGTAAAAATCATTCGAGAGGGTCAATCTATATTACCGAAGGGTTCGAACTGAACAAAATCACTTGGATTTTAACACAAGATGTGACTTAATTCATCTAAACGGGAATGGGGTTCGACAGAACGAAACTTCATTATGTACTGTATGCAACTTGAGGGAAGATGTCCAGGTTAAAGAGAATTCCGTTTAAGTGTCTTTTGGTTATAACCAGCTCAATATACGATGAAGCCATCATTATATTAAATGGAGAGAACTGCTATAATTGTACTACTACTACTTTTCACACTTTCTAAACATTCTAAAAACCTAAAAATTCAGTATTAACCTCGAAGTTCGTGGCACTACAAATAAATCATTAAAGTAAAATGGAAGAAGCGAAAAAGTTTTTGATTAAGAAACCAACTTCCTTTCCTTTGCCCTTATCCATACCCTCAACTTAACCGATGCCCATCTGAATATCTTTTATAGCGCATATTGAGTTTCTTTTATTGCACTTCAAAGATACAATTATTATTAATGGCATTGTTGTTGCATTAAAAATGCGTTATATCTGTTTCTGTATCACAACAAAATAAAATGCCTATATTTATGTACATCAAGCATATGCTTTCGATTTGTTTTTGTGGTAAAAATTGAAACGTTGACATGGCAACAGGTTATGATCAATCAATTACAGTTATAGATATCTACATTCGGTTGTTTCTTTTATAAACGAACACTGCAACACTCAACTTAGTAAATCAAGTTGTGGAAGCACCCAGCAGCTTCATCAGCTTGAGTAGGTTGCAACAAAGTTATAAGAAGCTTCCCATCATCATAGTTTTCTGTCAACTGCAAAAATACTCGTACAACCTAAGTAAAGCATCAAGCCCACCATCCATTGCATCCATCACATATAGTCTTGGTAGGAAGAAAATATATATCTTAAGTTACACCTTTATAGGTACTATGTAAAGATTGACAGAAGTGCTTTGCTGGCTAAGGTAAGGTTTATACTTCTTCTTTGACTTTTATGGCTATAAAAGAATGGTTCGATTATGACGATGGTGATGATGCTGATGATGATGATGAGGATGAAGCAATATTACAGTCAGTTTCCCACAGCACAGATCAGATTGGGTGGAAGAAGCCGCAAGTCTTGACTCGAGTTTGTGGCTTTGCTACATGTCAAGTATTCTGTTTCATTAAGTGATTAACAATACGATCAGTGGTTAGTTTTATTTTTTCTTCATTTGTTTGTTCTTTAAACCACAGGAAAAAATCAATGGTTAAAAGAGGAAAGATGTCAACTTTATACAACCAACGTTAAAAAGTCTTTGAAAATAAAATTGTATGCGAGCTTAAGATACTAATAGAGGGTGATAAAAAAGTGGTAAAATAAGTAAGTTAAAGTCGTATCGGGATTAGGTTAGAAATATGTTTGATTCTGTATAATTCACTATTTCAGTGACACTTGGTCAGATTACGTGATCCATGTTTGCTTATTCCGTTTTCTTGTCACTTTATATGTACGAAACACCCTGTGGAAGTAGCTTTATATGTACGAAACACCCTGTGGAAGAAGCTATATGGGCAGCACTTCCCAATACACAAGTGGATGTAATTTATATTTGGTTGGAAAATAATTTCAAGGGTATACTAATGAGCATTCCTTGAGGAGGGAGCATTACGATTGAATTGCTTTAGGGGAGAAATGCAACCGAATATTTCTCTATAGAGCATAATCCGTTAAAATAACGTTAAAAAAGGGTGACACAAGAAGCTTTATGTTTAAGCAACGTAAATGATTCAACGATGGCTTCATCACAAATCAATTTAAATGCTCTACGTTCAATACTGTCCAAAGAGACTGAATAAAGTTGCAAGAGCACCACCCTAGAGAGTGGAGTTATACTCAGGCTTTGGACGTAAGTATATACATAAGTCTTATAGATAACAGTCAGATCAGAGTGAGAGAAAAACTTCTGCATCGTCTTAGGAAGCCTAAACAACTTGCAGTATTTTTGGTGACATAGCATATGTGATCCTTCAAAAAGAGGTAGTTAGAGATACACATACCAAGAATTTCGAAGTTTTTAGACTTGAAACCAACCAATACTACTTGTATTGAACAGTCCAAAAGGTAATTTCTAATCAAACGAAGAAGAAATCTGTCAAAACCGAATACACGCATTTTTGATACAAGACATCGATGCCAAACTCTATTAAATGCTTTTGAAATATCATAAGTGCAATTATCTTACTTTAATCCAAAACAATATAAAGATTTGTTCCACTGTTCGGTTTCCATGACCTTGCAAAGAAGGGATACGTACATAAGTCTGATCGGTCCATAAATCGAGGAAAAGGAGGTTTCGCCTTTAGGTATAAGCTGGACATATGCGTTTTGTATCCACTAATAATGAGAACTGAAGATAAGGAAAAAGCTTACGCATTGGCTTTGCCAACGTTGAAGAACACCTCTTTAGAAAAATAACCAACAATTTGAGATTTGGAAGTTGGATTTTGTTTGGAGATTTTGTCTCCCCTTTTTAAAATAGCATCATCCTTCCACATCCTTTACCCTCATTAATGCCCCTTAAAACTTCCAAACATTATTTTTGTTATAAGACAAATTGTCATTTTAAATCTTGGAAAACCATGCACACAAAAATTCTTTTATATCAAAAAATATTCTAGACGTTAAACCAATTTTTTTAAATTTCTTGAAGGTTTTTAAAGGGTTGATCATTTAGGAATTTCATTTTAATAAGGTATTTTGATGCTGATAGTTGTTTTCTGCTCAAAATTTTAACATAGTCAGTATCATAAAAACATACATGTCTGCAGAACGAGTCGCTTCACGCTTGAACAATTGCGTATTCAAGACAGTGCGCATTTTTTAAAGAATTTTTGTCCACAACTGATCTTTTATGCACCTTATTCCCAAAACTTTTTATCAGTAGTTTTGGCGGTGTCAATTCGGAGCTGCAATTTAACCCTTTTGATCTTGAAGTGTTGATTCTATGCTAGAAACAATTCAAGCACTTAAGACTTACACTTATGTCATCTGTGAGCTACAAACCAAAATCATCAACAAGTTTATGGAAAATTAGAGTGACTGAATGCGTTACTGCGATGCCAGTTGAAGCAGACACTTTAATGACGAACGTCGTTGGTTCCATAATAAATGGGAACTTTAACTAATAAAGCTACATAGCATGTGAAAAATTTAATCATTAGTAATATTATACAGCTGAAGAGTTTGTTTGCTTGCTTGCTTGTTTGTTTGTTTGAACAATCAAATCTCAGGAACTGCTAGTCCGATTTGTAAAATTCTTTCAAGGTTAAATAGTCTACTTGTTGAGGAAGGCTATAGGCTATGTAACTTTATGATAACATTAATACGAGCAAAGCACCAATACAGAATGTTTCAAAATCAGTGATTTTTCCTTCTGCTGCGGAAACGGTTAAGGTTTTGCTTAAATACTGTATGAAATGTATGATAGAACTCTTTCCCTTTAGTAGTTCTAAAAAAAAATAGTCCGCGACAGCATATGCCTATCTTTTAAAGTTGGCTCACTATAACCTTTATTATTCTAACCATGCGAGAACCGCCGTGGGTCGCAATTAGTATAATACATTTCATTGCATCTAAAAAAATGTGTTTGGCCCACCCTTTATATGCAAACCTATCGGTATGAACAATTTGTTAGCAAACATCAAAGTTTTTCATTTTAAATTGTTGGTAAAGCTTTCTTTTGTCACATGCCCATTAATCATTAATTCAGTCTCAACAAAACAACAAAAAGTAAACAATTGGTCATTAAACTTATCCAAGTGACCAACTTTAAACATCAAAGTAAATATTCCATAACTGCCTTTGATTAATAACTCTGTATAGGTTAGTAGTGTTTTTATCCTACAGGCTTAATTCAGAGTGATGGGGTCGTTAGTATATGATTTTAAAACGATAAATATCACTGGGTGGTGTTTGCTGTTTGACCACATACTGTGCCAAACGTGATTATAAACAAATCGTTAAGTTTTTTTAAGTATAACAAGAACAAGTCTTGCAGATTGGTTTGTTTGTTTTTTAAAAATGAGAATATTTGAAAAAAAAAATACATACAAAGTTGCATATTTACTTTTTTATCCAATCTAAGAAATATTTATATGTTTCTTTTTTCGTTTACCTCAAAGTATTGTTATCGTGTCAGAAATCATTACAATTTATCTGATTCGCGTTAATTTTTGTGAGGTGTTTTGAATATTCAATTACTTTTTTGTATCTATATCTACCATAACCTACCATGAAACTGAACCGGTCTTCTATCCAGAAAATACAGGCCATTCACTAAGGTGAGATACTTTATATTTCGGAACCTGCATTATGAAGTCAGTTTTCAGTATATGTATTATACGGCAATATAATTTAGCTATATGTATAAAGCGGACTGTAAAATTATAGGAAAAATAAAACACGGCACTTTAGAGTCGGGAAAAGTGGTTAAAAAACCCGACTATTGATTATCTTTATTAATAATGGTTTCTTTGTACTGTCAGTTTCACTATACAATATTAATTTCTTTACAACAATTATATTTTATCCGAGGCCGGCCTGTACGGTACGAGAGTTAAGAGGCAACTAACTCTACAAAGTAAAAATGAGTGAACCTATTTCTCCAAGTTACACTCGCATACAATGACAAGAATAAATATATAACTCTACTAATACAAAGGAATAAGACAATTGACTTGAATGTGTTTAGCGCGTTCGATACAGTGCCAGCAAAAATTAACAATTTTTAAATATATATATTCAATTGGGCTCAACATAGCCGTATCTTATTCACTTGAATCTATTCATGCAATTTTTCGACCTCTACGGGTATAATACAAATCTTCTGCACTGGTCGCTTCAATCTTCCTGTCTCTGTCTGCACAATTACGGATCTGACGATGCCATCTTTGCTGGTGATGAGTTCGCATATTCTGCCCAACGCCCAGGATGCTGGAGGGAAGTTTTCGCTCGCAATCGTAACTAGCTGTCCTCTTCGGAGCTTCTCTTTCTACGCCACTTCTTACGTTGTTGCAAAGTGGACAAGTATTCAGTACTCCATCTGTTCCAGAAATGTGTCAGCATCTGCTGTCTCTCTTTCCAAAGTTTAACCCCCACTGTGCTCGGTTGGCTGCCGATATCTAATGGGACTGGAAGTATGGCTGGCTCGCCCACTAGGAAATGTGCTGGAGTCAATGCCTGTACATCGGACGGATCGTCACTTAGCGGATGGATTGGCCTTGAATTGAGGATGGCTTCTGTTTGTGCTAGAAGCGTTAGGAGTTGTTCATATGGTAGCACTTTCATACCAACTATCCTCTTTAGATGATACTTCATCGATTTCACGGCTGCTTCGTAAATGCCACCCTGATGTGGTGCGGCCGGTATCATGAACTGCCATTCTGTACTCTTGTTGTTGAGATGTTGTTGAGATATAGTCTGCTCTTCTGACCATTTTTGTATGGCTCTCTTTAACTCTTTATCTGTGCCGACGAAAGTCGTGCCGTTGTCACTGTACATTCGCTCGCATCGCCCTCTTCGGGCTATAAAACGCTCATAACATGCGATGAACGCCACGGAGGTCAAATCTGTGACCAAGTCAATGTGTACGGCTCGTGTCTTCAGGCATACAAATGTTGCCACCCAACATTTGCTTCTGGTTATTTGATCGCCTTGCTTGTCTATCATCTTTACTTGTAATGGACCCGCATAATCTACTCCGCAGTGCAGGAACGGTTTCCCGATCTGTACTCTATCTGCTGGTAACTCTGACATTAGTTGGTGTTCCAACTTTGCGCTGTATCTGGCACATATTACACATTTGTGCAGGTAGCCTCTCAGCTCACTACGCAGCTTCGGGATCCAATATTTTTGCCTGATGAACTGCATCATAATCTGCACGGCACCATGTTTGGTGCTACGATGTGCATGATCTATCACTAGCCACGCCAATCTAGAACCATTCGGTATTATCACGGGATGATTCATCTCATACGAATTACTGCTTCTGTCCAGTCTGCCTCCTACTCTCAGAAGTCCCTTGGCATCTAGGATTGGCTTGAGCGGCTCTAATTTGCTTTTCTCGGGAAGGTTACTGTGCTTTTGTATTGCTTTCAATTCTGTACCATAGTAATGTCTTTGCGAATCTCGTACGAGGTAGGCCATTGCTCTGGCTCTCTCTTCTATAGTTGGCTGCTGAACTTCAGGCTTACGCCTTTTGGATCTTATTTTGAAAGTCGGATTGGCTGACCATCTTTCTATGAAACGCATTGTATAGCTTAAAATATTAATTAATCTTTCAATTTTATTGGAATACTCTAATAGAGGAACATTATCCCCTTTTCTCTTTAAACCTATACATAACGCTGGCTTTACTTGTGTAAGCGCGACTATTTTTAGCTCATATTGTACCTGTACCAAATCGTCTGTACCAAGACCGGATTCCGGCCAATATGTACGTGGTCGTTGCAACCATGCTGGGCCTTCTAACCATAGCCTGTTGTCTACTAATGCGGACGCCTGTACGCCCCTGCTCAATAAGTCAGCAGGGTTGTCTTTAGCGTTGACGTAGTGCCAGCATTTTATCTCTGTGTTCGTCTGGATGGATAAAACACGATTCGCCACATATGTTTTGAGGTTGTATGGCAGCTTATTCAGCCAGTGAAGCACTACTGTGGAGTCTGACCACAAGAAGTAGGGCGTGTCGAGATATTCCATGGAGTTCTTTGCTTCTACGAGCAGCCTCGCCAGTAATTCGGCTGCAGCTAGCTCTAGCCTCGGAATCGTTATTGTCTTCAACGGAGCCACCCGTGACTTTGACATCAATTACTTGCATGTGCCTGTACCATCTGAGTTTTCTATACGAACATATATTACTGCACCATATGCTGCGCTGGATGCATCTGAGAACCCATGGATCTGTACATTTGCTGAACCGATGGTGCCTATCCATCTGTCTATACGAAATTTTTCAAGAGATGTAATATCACCCCAATAAACTCGCCATCTTTCTTCTACTTCTGCAGGAATTTTCTCATCCCAATCTGTACTTAGCCTCCAAATGTCTTGGATCGTTATTTTGCCTATGACCATGACTGGAGATATGTAACCATTTGGGTCATATAGCTGTGCTATACAGCTTACAACTCTCCTCTTAGTCAGTGTGCCAGCTAACTTTGGTGTTTTTACTTCGTATGTAAACTGATCTGTCGCTATCAGCCATTTCAGACCTAGAATGGATGATTTCTCCTCCCCCGAAAACACCAAGGAGGCATCCACTGAACTAGGATTCATTGCTTTCATGAACTTGTTGGAGTTTGATTTCCATTGGCATAATTCGAAACCGGCGCATTTTAATATTCTGTACATGTCTTTGGCTAATTCGATGGCTTTCGTTTCATTGTTTTCGCCTGTTACACAGTCGTCCATATAGAAGTCATTTCTGATTGCCGTTGCTGCTCTTGGCAGACTATCTTGTGCTTCTATTGCGGCTTGCATTACTGACCTCACCGCTAAATGAGCTGATGACGTTAGCCCAAAGGTAACGACTGTGAGCCAATACTCGCAAAGCGGATCGCTTCTGTTCTCTCTCCAGAGTATGCGCTGAAGGTCCCATTGCTCTTCATTTAGACGGACCTGATTAAACATTTTCTTAATATCGGCGCATATCGCTATGCGATGTCTTTTAAATCGCATTACCGTCTCATGCAGGTCTCTCTGGAGCTTTTCGCCTAGCATTTGGATGTCGTTCAACGAAATACCCATGTCTGTACAACAGCTTGCATCGTATATGATGCTAAATTTCTTTTCTATGCAATGATGAGGTATGTAATATACTAGCTTATCTGTACTAGACTTTCTTTTTACTATCTGCACATGCCCTAGTTCAATGCTCTCACGCATCTTTACTACGTAGGCCATTCTTATCTGTTCGTTCTTTTCTAGCCTCTTCTCTAGGCACAAAAAGCGTCGCAACGCCGTTTCACGCGAGCTACCTATATTTGTATAATTTGGCTTTAGCGCCATTTTGACAACAAAAAGACGTCATTGTCACGATAGTGGGAGGACACAAAATGCTGCTCCACAAGTTCTTCTTCTTCTGACCTCTTTGAGCACGAACCGATCTGGTCCATTTGCCAAAGCCTACTAAGAAGCTTGTCTAATTGCTCTCCAGCAGTATAGATTATCGCTGGTCGATCATTGCTTGTCTCTGGGTCAATCGTACGATTCGATCCCATTACTAATACACCCAACGAGGATTCAAGTAGTGTCGTGCCAGACAGTGTTTTGCCAATCACTGATTTGATTGATTTTGCAAAGAGGCTTATGCCTAGTAGTATTTCCACCTCCCCCGGTTTGTAAGACTCAGGATCGGCTTACCTGTATGAGTCTGAATACCCTTGGGTATTGACAAGCCTGAGTGGCAACCTCGGCTGCCACTGGCAATTCTCTGGTAAAGACCAGAATGATTCTGCTACATTATGCTTACTTGCCTCGGTAGCAGACCATGGCAAAATCTTTTGACTAGTAATAACTAGCCTTTTGACTAGTAATGGTACTCCATCAATACCAACCAGACTATCTGATACTTGCCTGGTTTGAATTCTGAGTTTCTTTCTCAGTTTGTCCATCACTAAATTAAGATGGGAGCCTGTGTCAAGCATTGCTCGATATCTTAATCATAGCAATCGGTATTAAATCTGTAATACTCTCTACATAATTAATAGTCTGTACATGTTTTTCTTGATTTATTTTCGAAATTTTGTTTGGAAATACATCTTTTGCCATAGACCATTTCCTCTTATTGTACGGCGAAAGCTGTGGCTATGGACTCTCTTCCCTCTTTGACAGCAGGTCTATTTTGCTGCTAATAAGATCCAACTTGCTGGAAAATGAGGTGTTACCTGATGATTTTCTTACCCTTGCGGGAGCTAGTTCTTTACTGGTTGTGTTGTTGTCTTTCTGCTGGACTTCATGGTTTGAATGATCTGTACGTTGAATTTTGACTGCGTTTTTGAACTGATTTTTGTACTATGGTTTATTCGATTTCTATTTGTTACTTTACGCCTGTACGCTGTACGACATGTACGTGAGGGTTTGAGACGTTTGCCTCTAGTTGCTAGTTAATCGGCATTGTTCTTGGTGCGTGTCGCCTGGCTACCGATCCGGAGGCAATGTAATCTGCCACCACCGTGAGCGCCGGCTTGTTGACTTCTCGTCTTGGACAGAGGTAGATGTTATGCTTCAGGGCCCCCACACATCTGACGCAGCCGTGAACAAGGCAGTTGTTCTCTTTGTGCCCATGCTTTAGGCAGTTTGCACAGATTGCGCGCCTTTCAACGTAATCTCTTCTGCTAAATTTCTGTAGTTTAAATTCTGTTAAACATCTGTTAAATGTTTGTTCTTTAAATTCTGTTAGGCATCTGTTAAATTTCTGTTCTTTAAATTCTGTTAAGCATCTGTTAAATTTCTGTATTACTTTCGTATTTTCGATACTTGCTTGACGGCTCTGTACAGTGAGAATATTTCCTCCTTTTTCAAATTCCTTCTATACGTCTTCTCACTCAGCTTGCTTGCTGTGCAGCTGTATACTACTACTATGTGTGAGGGGAAATATTGTTTCTCATTGAGGCTTTAATTTGAAATTTTATCTTTCATGTGTATTCTATATTGCGCACTATGGGCGGCGGCGCCTTATACTTTGTTTGTATTCGCATGCATGTGCCAGCGGTGGTTGTAAGTCACACACAGGTCACTGAGTATATGCCGATGTTGGTTGTATGCCCCCATCAGTATAAAGGAATAGCATTCTTCTCTCGTTTTGCATTTGCGCGTATAGTTGCGCATACTTATTATACTTATTTAATTTGCCCGAAAGCATGGAAATAAGCCAGACGGCAAATAACGGCACATCCCGTCGTCATAGAGACGATTTCGCATCATGTCTGCGCATGAAACCCTCGAGATAAGCAAAATAATTTAATTTGTGTTCATTTAAAGAACAAACCTTTGGCGCAGGTATGTCTACCTTTTTGCTTGTATTGGTCTATCTATCCCTGAGTAGCTTGTAAGCATTTATGTATACTCAGGCGTCTGTACGAATTTATTTACATAAATCTATGTTCTCTATCATCTGTACAAAAAATAAATTTATGTTTCAACCTGTGGGAATTTATTCTAGACATCTGTATTCTATATCTAAGCCTGTAGGAACTTGTCCTAGGCATCTTTACTAGAAATATCAAAATTTATATCTTAGCCTGTAGGTATTTATCCTAGGCATCTGTATTCTATATCTAAGCCTGTAGGAATTTGTCCTAGGCATCTTTACCAGAAATATCAAAATTTATATCTTAGCCTGTAGGTATTTATCCTAGGCATCTTTACCAGAAATATCAAAATTTATATCTTAGCCTGTAGGTATTTATCCTAGGCATCTGTACTCTATATCTAAGCCTGTAGGAACTTGTCCTAGGCATCTGTACAAAAATAACACAATTTATGTATACATATATATATAAGTAAGTAAGTGCTCGGGTTATAAGTAGTGGCTTTGTATTTTATTCGAATCTTGGGCCTGCCTATATGTGCTTTTTCAGTGCCTATTTTATCTAGTGTGCGTGCTATTTCAGGTCAACTCCCCCGCTAGTGTCAGAAACCTGAAAACGAAAAAAGAAAAATATCGTAGTGAACTGCCCCGTCCTAAGGAGAACAAAACACGAAGAGGCTCTGCCGGTTTGCTCGCCTCTGTATTGGATTCGCTGTACGCACTTAAAGTGTAACCAAACAGCTCCAATACGCATCTGCAGCTGCGGACGACAGGGACCGAGGGCCTACATTCTGATCCGCTCTATCCCCGAACGGACGTTCTTCTACTTCAATATAAGATAGGAAATAAGAGATAGAAATAAGACACCAACGGGAACTTAGACCTGATTGTTCACTTGCCTGCGTATGAATATCTATTATTTGTTTTTTGCTTGATCGCCAAAAAAAACTTATAAAGCGCTTAATATTCTAATACGACTTACAGCTCCTATTGCTGTTCCAGCATATAGGCGTTAGCTACCTACTCCCGTCGAAGTGGCGCCTTAACATTTTTATTTTTTGTTTGTTTTGCATATCTATATCTGTATCTGGATCCAGCCTGTACCTCTATTGTCTTTACTCTATATTCTATCCTCTGTAATCTTTTCATTTCTTTTGTCTTTACTGTGTATTCTATCCTCTGTAATCTTTTCATTTCTTTTGTCTTTACTGTATACTTTATGCTCTACTCTTTACATTTTCATTTTATTTTGTATTATATACTAGAGCCCCTGTTAAAATCCTGTACCTATCATGTTACCTCTGTACTTCAAAACATGTTAACATTCTGCACTTATACATTTTTTATTAATTTACTCATCTATACTCTTATCTATACCCTGTCAATCACAACTTTCTCTAAGCTATGCTACTCTATATCGTGCTAACTGTATCGCTTCATATCCTCGTTGCGAACGCACACTTGAATTTAGAACTGGTGCCATGTAACTTGCAACTAATGTTCAAAGACCAGTACGAACCCAAGAGAATATGATAGCTTAATCTGCAAGTGGTTTAAGCAAGTGTTTGCGTTCACATGAGTAACTCAATGCGCTCAAACTAAACACTGCCCATAGCCAATCGCATTATAAAAAATGTTCTAAGCTGCACTACCCTTTATATACACATTAATAACAGATGCTTTAAAGTTTGGCAATAACCTATCTGTACTTTGTATCTAAAACTCTGTCCTACCAAATTCTATTTATACTACTAAATTGACGGCACAGTACAATAAGGATTCTTCTCCTATTTAACAGGGCTCTCGTTTAAATGCCTCGCGTCGCTCACCCAGATGCGCTGTCTATATTCTTTTCATACATAAGAGAATCATTTAATACATCCCCTACTTTATATAACTATACTGCGCATCATGGGCGGAGTTATCTACTTGCCATTTGTCTTCGCATGCGTGCATGTGCCAGCGGTGGTTGTAAGTCACACACATGGACACATGAGAAAGAGTATACCCATCTCAATGCCGACACTGGTTGTATGCCCTCATCGGCATCGAGGAATAGCATTCTCCTCCCCTTCATTTTTATCCTGCCAACAATTTCTTTGCAGCTGGTCGTCTGGCTACGAATAAATTTGCTGCCGAGTGAGTATGCATGTATGCATACAAAGCCTGAGACGGTTTGCTCAAGTTGAGGTATATAATATACGCCAACGAAACCTAATCTAGAGAAGGGAATTTATTTGTGTATGTATATTTATATTTATATTTTTCTGCGCGTATGCACATGGAAACTTCCAGAATTATATCTTTTGCTGCCGTCTGCGTATGCATGTATGCATACAAAGCCTGAGACGGTTTGTTCAAGTTGAGGTATATAAAATATACGCCAACGAAACCTATACTAGAGAAGGGAATTTACTTATGTATATTTATATTTATATTTTTCTGCGCGCATAAACATGGAAACTTCCAGAATTATATCTTTTGCTGCCGTCTCAGCGGCGCGCGTCGTCGTTGAGACGAATAAATAAATAATAATAAAACGTTGCAACACATGCGATGGCACGCGACGCGGGCATTGTATTTGCTCGTCTTATTTGTGTTTTGGCTTGTTTCTGCCAACAGAACATCCACACAAAAAAACCGTAGCAAAGGAACAACAGCACGTCTTACCACCCTGCACTGCACATAGCTATCACTACCCTGAGCACTTTTAAATTTTGGTTATTTTATATTTTAGCGACTCACCTGTACCAATTCTTCTTTTCGTTCTTATTCTGTATCTTCTTTTATTTACTTTGCACTTTTAAATCTCTGTACTTTTCTATATTTTTTCTTTTTTATTCTTTAAAACTTATTATTATTCTTTCTTTACTTATCTTTCTTCTAAATATGATTCTTCTTTGCGATTTCGCTTAAATTTTTTTTACTCACTTCTACACAACAACAACTATTTGGTGGTTGAAAGTGAAACTAAAGGTGACGCTATCGCATTGCGCGGAGAATTCTCTCTCCTTTTCATTTGAGTTTGTTGCTGTTATGTATTTACGTGTACATAGGCACATCGCAGCTGCGTAACTGTTGCACAGGCTTGCTGTTTATTTAGTATATGCCGTGTTGCTGTGTGTTTTTGGTTTTGCTCTTATTTTAGCATGGGTATGTATAAGACCCCGTCACGACGGCGGCGGCGGCGCGCTTGGCGAGGCGACAAGTTTGTTTGAGTATGTTCCTTTTCTTTTCTTTTTTTTGTTTTCTGTACTTTTTCTGTACAGCACTACACGGCACCGCACCAAAAAAGGGTTTACGGACACAACACATTATTATAAGGCGTATTGTGACTGACAATAGGGAGCACTTTTACCGGTATATTTTTACTCTACTGGCGCTATCCGGTCTCGACGTGGACCAAAATGTATAAAGCGGACTGTAAAATTATAGGAAAAATAAAACACGGCACTTTAGAGTCGGGAAAAGTGGTTAAAAAACCCGACTATTGATTATCTTTATTAATAATGGTTTCTTTGTACTGTCAGTTTCACTATACAATATTAATTTCTTTACAACAATTATATTTTATCCGAGGCCGGCCTGTACGGTACGAGAGTTAAGAGGCAACTAACTCTACAAAGTAAAAATGAGTGAACCTATTTCTCCAAGTTACACTCGCATACAATGACAAGAATAAATATATAACTCTACTAATACAAAGGAATAAGACAATTGACTTGAATGTGTTTAGCGCGTTCGATACACTATATAAGAATACAACCAGTTTAAGGTGAGAAAATAAATGTGAGCTTATGAAAGCTAAAGTCTTATAAAATCCTGTCCGATTATCAAAATAAATTCATTCATCAATTTCATATGTCGGACGTGCTTCAGCTCAGTTTGTATAAATGTGTATATTTAGATACTTGTGCTTGTGCATATCGGAGAGAAGGAGGTGAGAAAACGTGCAAAGTGTTTTGATGCTTTCGCGGAAACTCCTAAACGATATTTGACACCTCGCAACATTTTTATGAACAGAACATGCTTGTTTAAGTTTTTCGAGAAACTTTAGACCATGAATGGAAATAACGAGTATATAAAAACAAAAAGAAAATGAAAATGAAAAAAAGGAGAACATTTTAAATTAACTTATTTTATAAAGTTGGAAAATAGAGTTTTTTGAAAACAAGCGTTAGTTGAAGTAAGTTTATTTATAGGTCCTGAGCAATTCCCATAAATTGACACACACTGATAACTTCCCATCCGTACCCGTCAGTCGGTGTTTCTTAAACTTTAACAAAATATTGATAGAAAATATTGATAACAATATTTTGTGTGTGATAAACAATTTGAAGTCAATATCTTTCTTTTTTCTCATAATAAATACTTGATACGAAATACGTTTTCGTGTTTTGTAAAAAAAAAAGTTGTCAGTTGAATGTTTCTACACAGGACTGGCGTTAGTTAAATCGGTGATAAAAATTGAGTTTTTGGGACAAGTAAGTGATATGACGAATAGAAACCGTGTGCCTCGCTCAAGTACAACTAATAATATAGCTGCTGTAGCCTGTTGTGTTAAAGAAAACCCGGAATTATCGTTTACCGTCACGCCACGGATACTATTAAAAACTAATCTTTAAATACCAAAAAACTAAAAATTCCACTAAACTCGAAGTTTTTTTTACCACACCTTGAGACTTTGAAGTGCTTTAACTTCTTTATTTTTAAAAATCTGGGAAAGAATCTTAATTTCTGTGACTAACTAAAAAAAAAAAACCTGTGAAAGTTCGTATCTAAAACGTCTTCGATCTTATACTTAAACTTTTGAGCAGGTATTTTTCATATTTCGGGTACAGCCATGAAATTAAAAGTTATTGAAAAACAAACATTTGTTCAGAAACTAAAAGTTATTAAAAAAAAATAGGTTTAAGAAACAACGAAATTACAAGTCAGTTAGTTGGTTCTGTGATGTTCAAATGGTAGACATGTGCTGTGCATTCAAGAGGACACAAGCGACCACAGGTTTTTCCCAAAACCCACCTCTGTCTATCAACTCCTACTCTCACCTCCCCGTGGTGAACATCGGGTGCCTAGTACCTCAACTGGAGATTTGGTTCCAACCCCAGTGGAAAGTTGTTGGGGGTAGCAAACGAGAGAGGAAGGGAGAGGTGTTTCCACCAAGGCACCTCTACTTATTTATGATGGCAGCGGAGGAATTCCCGAGATGGAATCAACGGTGGCGTCTACAGGTCCAGTAACGCTGAACTACTTAGTTAACACCTTATAGGGCTTCTACGACTTATTCGGAGCCCAGGCCTATAAGGAGCGGTTTATCCGGCTCCCCGTCCTTGGAGTTATGCTAAGGATCTGGACCTCCAGGTTGGGGGTTGTGCCGTCGGGGTGACTTCCTGACCACATAAAAATACTTAAGTTGCGAAGCACCAACAAGCCTCGGATACGGACGGATTTACTGTTGACAACCCACGCAAACGAATTAAGGACAACGAACTTCGGATATGCACGTGGAATGTTAGGTCCCTTAACAGACCACGTGCGGCGGAAGAATTAGCGGAGGCCCTAGACTGCTATAAGGCAGACATCACCGCCATACAGGAAATACGATGGGATGAGCCGGGCAAAAAGAGGATGAAAAACTGCGACATTTACTATGGGGACTGCTACCGAGAAAACCAACAGCGCTTCTTTGGATGCGGCTTTGTCATTGGAGCCAGACTTAGGCAACAAGTCTTGAGCTATAGCTGCATCAACGAGCGACTCATGACCATCCGCATCAAGGCTAAATTCGGCAACATTAGCCTGATATGCGCGCTCGCACAGAAGAGAAGGATGACAACACCAAAGATATGTTCTTCGAGCTCTTAGACAAAACATATGAGCAGTGTCCTAGTTACGATATTAAAACTGTCCTGGGCGATTTTAATGCCAAGCTAGGAAGAGAAGACATCTTTGGTGGAATAATCGGGAAAAACAGCCTGCACGACAACTTATTCCGACAACGGATTCAGGCTCATAGATTTTGCTGCGGGGCGAAACGTCATGGTAGCCATTACGCGTTTTCCACACCTCAACATCCACAAAGGAACTTGGCGTTCTCCAGATCAATCTACCGTCAACCAGATTGACCATATTGCGATCGACGCCAGACACGCTTCCAGCATCATAGATGTCCGAACTTTCCGAGGAGCTAACATCGACTCGGACCACTACCTCGTTGTAGCCAAGGTAGCACTTCGGGTTTCCAGACCCAAGGCAAAACAGGGAGATGCTGGGAGAAGGTACAACGTCGAACGGCTACAATGGCAAGAGATCGCCAAATCCTTCTCCGACCGAGTTACAAGTAACCTCTCTCGAAGTTCTCTGCCGCCAACAGAATGTAGTGAAAACCAGTGTCAACATTGCCAAGATGCAATCAGAGAAGGCGCCTCTGATGTGCTGGGTTTCAAGAAACCACCAACAAGGAATCCCTGGTTTGATGAGGAATTTCGGCAGGCAAATGCAGCCAAACAATTGGCACGCAAAGTGGCGCTGCATAGAAGGACGAGAGCTGCTTATGAGCTCTATGAGCAGAAGAGGCGAGAGGAACACCGACATCTCAGAAGGAAAAAAAAAGAGCATGAGAAGCGTGTGGTCGAAGATGTTGAGAGGTTAAAAAGTAGGAATGAAGTTCGAAAGTTTTATGAGCAGGTGAAACGGAATTCACAAGTCTATAAACCTAGAACCGAAGGCTGCAAAGACGAAAGTGGAAACATCATAGTGGAATCGCAGTCAATGCTGAGGATATGGAAGGACCACTTCTGCAGATTGTATAAAGGCGACGACGAACCGAATTCCGCGGCTGTCAGGTAGGATGATCCATTTAACATAGACGACGAAAGCCAACAATCCCGTCCTCCCGACTTAGACGAAGTAAAGATTGCCATATCTTAGCTGAAGTCTAATAAAGCCGCTGGAGCAGATGGCTTGAATTCCGAGCTCTTCAAAGCAGCTGAAGATAATTTGGTTCGAGCATGCACCAACTTATCTGTAAGATATGGTCGGAAGAAAGCATGCCCGATGAATGGAACCTTAGTATTGTTTGCCCGATTCTGAAAAGTGATAAGTGATATGACGAATAGAAACCGTGTACGTCACTCAAGTCCAACTGAGAATATAGCTGCTTGTTGTGTTGATGAAAACCCAGAATTGTCGTTCAGCTAATACAAGAACTCAAGCTGGTCGATAACCAGTTAACTCGTATCTTCGCTAATTCTTGGAATTCATCAGAATGATCCAAATTTTCACCTTCAGAGATGAGACACGGAGTATATACATATAAATAAGCAACGTATTTGGGGATTGAAAAATCCAAGAACGATTGTTGAAAAGCCTCTAATTGGTGCCGACCGTGTGATTGGACATTACATATTCGAAAATAGGACTGATGACGCAAGTGTAACGTTATTTCTCGAAGAGGTGATTAATATTGGCTACTGCGATCTTATGATTTAACACCTTTGAAAAGATAAACTTATTCGTTATCGTGCGCAAATTCGCGAATTGATCACTTAGAAAAATATCAGCCAAATGGCTGCCACAGCTACGATTTTTCATGGCCAATTCAATAACACCACGAACTTCATCTTTAAAATCAACCTTCTTCCTTCCTATAAAAAAATATCCATTACTTTCTCTTAAAAATAGTACTCATTTTTCAATTATCAAAATGAATTGGAAAAAGTCTAAAGTTGTTTAAGTTAAGCTACGATTGTTTGCTGATGATCTTACTCAAGTTAATTTTTTATGAGTATTCCGCATTGACTCCTTAAAGTTTCAGTATCAATGTTTTTTTAACTTTATATAAACCACTTAAAATCATAAAACCATAACCAACTCAACGCCCCCAGAGGAATATAATTCAACAATATCTAAATAATAACCCCACAAGGCATACCTAAAGGCGCTGTTCCTTAAACTAAACCCCAAAAAAGCACAAAGCTTATAAAAACTAGTACTCAAACTAACACTTTCTGAGTGCGTCCGTCCATACCACAAGTTGCTTTTTTGGCTTGCGGCTTTTTGTGGCTTGATTGCTTTAAAAAAAAAATTACCCCATAAACAAACTGATTACAAGTAACCACATATACTTTTTGGCACACATCCAGCATTAAGTAATCAATATTCGTAAATCGCGCTTATAATAAATCGTTTTAATGCTTTTTACGATAACGATGCTTGTCATGTTTCTATATATTCACGTTGGTATCATCGATTTATAGCCAAATCGTATCAAAATTTATGCTCAGGCTCACAATTCAAGCCGAATTAAGAAGGAAATCCGAATCTAAATTCAAATCCAAAAACAAAAGTCGAAAAAATTATACAAAATAGACAAAACATCATTTCGGGCCAGTAATTGATGCCAATAGAGTTGTTAGCTTTCGCAGTTGGTTTTATATTATGTACATACATAGTTGGTGTCTTGCAAGTTACAAACAACGAGCATTTTCCCGGCCATCAGATTAAGACCGGGACGAGACCAAAAACCAAGCTATAACCAACCAACCAACCAACGAACTTCGACGATGATGCGGACGGTCGCAGCATCGATAGGAGCGGCAGCGGTGGCGGCGACTGGTGGAGCAGCAGTGCAAGACCATGTCCGAACCATGTCATGAGAGAGGTTTCAGCTGTTTATGGAAAAGTGGCCATTGGAGCTACCGACCAATAGATAACTATCCACAATTCAGGAGAGTAAAATAAGTACCTATCCTATACTCGTCGTCGCGTCCGAGTCGGTATATTTAAGCGAATGCGATCTTTATGGTCTAACAACAGTTATAGGGTACCTAAGTAAGTATACATTCGAAATAGCCAAAATGAAGTTGGCAGTTTAAGTAGTCACTCTATGTCGTATGTCGTCGTATAATCGCGAGAAGTTGATACGATACGATACGATACCTAATAGTAGGTATCTAGACTTTGTATAGTGTAGGTATTCAAGTTGCAGCTCTGGGGAGCAGTAACAGTAGCAACACATATGCTTGTTAGCACAAAATGGAGTGCAACTGTTTGGAAAACAAATTATACTAAGCTTTACTATCAGGAAGTCAGGACCGCAATCAGCAGAAATGAAAGCTACATACAACTCAAGGCTCTTTACTCTTTCCTATTAGTTTAAATTTTTTAGCTTCAAATCTCAAGACGACAAAAATATAAGAAATTTTTGGTCTTAAGTCGAAAATTTGCAAAAGACAAAAACAGACAAAGAAAATTGTGAACGTTTTCGAAAAGCTTAATTTTTATTTTAGTTGTTCTAAAGAAGCAAGTTCAAAAGGTAGCCATTACAAAAATTCTTAACTACGGTTCACATTCTCATTTTTTCATGGCCTAGTGACTTACAACTCTCAACTTTTCTATGACATGCGAGAAATGTCAAGGATACAGGCTACCTAGTTTATATGCCGAATTCGAAAGACTAATTTGAGAAGGAATGAATCTTAGAGGATTTGTCAATACATCGCATGAGGCATTACCCGTGGAGAAAACTCTTGGTGCCACAGACAAGAATTGAACCCAAGAGTTCTACGCACTAACCATCACGCCATGGGTACTAATAAAAATTCCACTAAACTCGAAATTTAATACCATCATACTTTAGTGATACCTTAAGACTTAGAAGTCCTATAACTTCTTTATTGTTAAAGTTAAATTCTGTTTTCTTCGAAAAACGGTTTTGTTCGACCTTGAGATATTTATTTGTCGAAAATTCTTTCGTTTGGAATTGAACGCTTATAATGTTATGCACAGTTATTGCAGACTTTGGAGCTTCCGGAAGATTTATTTTTTTACCAACAAATAAGCCCATGTTAAAGAATTTTATCGTTGATAAATTATGATATTTTGAAAGTTTGCTTGACCCAGATTTCTGACGCCAAAGAAGTATGGGCTCTTATTTTAAATATGCGGTTTTGAAATTAAAACTTTTCTTTTTTAATATTTATAAATCTATCGAGAGCTTATAAACGGAGTGAGAGGAAATCCTTTAATAAAAAAGATACATCTAGTCCTTGTAAAGGTGTTTCTATTTTCGAAAAATTGGTAATTTTGATTCACTTTGCCTCGGAACGTTGGCCCTACATTTCCGTTATCACCTTTACTAGAAATACATGTAATTTTGATTTGAACTTGTTTAATTTCACGCCAAAAATTATCTTTGAGCTCTGTAGCAACTTAAACGTCGCAGAGACATAGGGCCCAGGGACATAACGCTCAATTTTTTTTTTGGGGCTTATGTCTCACTTCAGTGGGACATAAAACCGAAATTGAATTTGGGCCTTCCTGAAAAAAGGAGACCCTCTAAACTGCACCAATTATAGAGAAATCAGTCTACTTAACATCGCCTACAAAATCTTCTCTGCCGTAATATGTGAACGTCTAAAGCCCATCGTCAACAACCTGATAGGTCCTTATCAGTGTGGTTTTAGACCAGGAAAGTCCACAGTCGATCAAATATTCACGTTACGGCAGATCCTGAAAAAAAACCCAAGAACACCAAATCGACACCCACCATCTTTTCATCGATTTCAAGGCCGCATATGACAGTATCTACAGGGACGAGCTGTATAGAGCCATGTCTAGTTTTGGCATCCCTGCCAAACTCGTCCGTTTGTGCAGGATGACCATGGAGAATTCACGCTGCTCCATAAAGGTTGGAAACAACTTAACAGAACCTTTCGATGTCAAAAAAGGTTTTAGACAAGGTGATGCGCTGTCATGTGATTTTTTTAACATCGTACTTGAAAGAATAGTGCAAAGCTCACACGTCAACACTAGCAACACTGTCCAATTACTAGCATATGCTGATGACATTGACATAATCGGAAGAACTCAGCGTGATGTCAATGAGGCTTTTGTGAGTATTGAGGCAGAGGCGGCAAAAATGGGTTTAACGGTTAATGAGGACAAAACAAAGTATATGCTGTCATCAAGAAAGGACCTACAACACCGACGTCTTGGTCAAAACGTCACCATCGACAGACGTAACTTTGAGGTAGTGAAGGACTTCGTCTACCTAGGCTCCGCTGTAAACGCAGAAAACAACACCAGCGCTGAGATCAAACGAAGAATAACTCTTGCAAACCGCTGTTTCTTTGGGTTAAGAAAGCAATTGAGTGGAAAAATCCTCTCTCGAAGGACTAAAGTGTCGCTATATAAGACCCTTATCATCCCCGTCCTGCTATACGGTGCAGAAGCATGGACTATGACAAAAGCGGATGAAAGCACCTTGGGTCGTTTCGAGAGAAAGATTCTTCGTGTGATCTACGGTCCCGTATGCATCGAAGGGGAGTGGAGGAGAAGATGGAACGACGAGCTGTACGGGCTGTAAAGCGACGTAGACTTAGCCAGAAGGGTAAAAGTCCAACGACTAAGATGGCTGGGTCACGTAGAGCGCATGGAAACCAATGCTCCGGCCCGGAAAGTCTTCGAATCCACACCCACAGGACAGCGCAGTAGAGGAAGACCGCGAATCAGGTGGCGCGCACAAGTGGAAGGTGACCTCACCCAACTTGGAGCGCGAAACTGGAGACATCTAGCTAGGGACCGAGCTAGATGGAGAAGTTTGTTGGGTGAGGCCCTAGTTCACACAGGACTGTAGCGCCACCTTAAGTAAGTAAGTAAGTCCCTAGGCCCTATGTCTCAGCGCCAACTTAAACTCAAGTTTCCATATTTAAAACTCGAAAAGATATTTGGCTACGAAAATCTGTGGAAAGAATAGTAATTTTTGGGACTAACTGATAAAAAACCGGTGAAAGCCTGTATCTAAAACGTCTTCGATCTTACTCAAACTTTTGTGTAAGTATTTTATTTATTATGTGTTAGAATTTTCATATTTCGGGTGCAACCCTGTAAATTGGCATAGTCATAGCTTAGAAATTAAAAGTTATTGAGAAACTAAAAGTCATTGCCAAACTAAAAGCTATTAAAATGTAAAAAGTTTTACGAAGCAACGAAAAGACGGGTCAGCTAGTAGGTTCTGTGGAATGATAAATTTTCTTAAAATTTCCTTTGATTTCACAATTTAGGGCGAAATATATGTACGACATACGTGATTGATGACTACCAAAGTTTAAGCTAAAAATACGCTTTAGACAGTGGTGCCTGTGGTGTTAGGAAGGCCCAGAAGTGGATCACTGAATAAGAAGATGGATTTATTATACAAATTTCGGAATCTATACCAATGTTGCCAGCAAATTCCGAATTTACAAATTTTGTCACATAAATAGTTTTTTCAGCTTCATTATGATCAAAGCTTTTCAACAAGTAAAGCAACCATTAAAATTATCAAAGGTTAAAGTTCCTCCTTTTTTGTAGTGAAAAAGTAGAAGCTATCGTGAATGCAATATCCCACTGAATATTTTCCTATCTTTGGAAATTGGAAACGTTAATAGAGTCCCCTGGATTTTTGTTTGTTTTAAGAATGCGGTAAATTGGGGATCGGGTACCTTATAAGCTTACAAAGAAAAGTAGGAATATGATGGCTGTTTCCAAATTTCGTCGATGGAAACAATTTCAAAAGTTTCATTGTTTCATTACACTTAAATGACTTAAGGCAACAATTATATTTTTAAGTCTTTTAGGCTTAATTTCTTCAAAAAATTAAAGACTTTTATAAAGCTTTCAGACCCTCATAAAGAAATGCCTGGCCTTTGAACCATTTTCAAAAATCCAGCACTGGAATCGATCACTCTGATGGCCGCTTAGTGGCAGTTGCTCGGTGGCGACGCGACACGGCACAAACTATATTAGATTTCTCCTTTGGGGCTACCAAATCAATTGCGATCAAAGTTGCTATGAAAAGTGATAGTGCGCTGCTATAGGTAGCTCCTAAGCTACAAGAATTTGCTTCATTTGGAACTCTTTGGTTCCGTGGAATTTCTTTGATACACACATAGTACTGGCAAAGCTATATTTGTATATATAATTTAGACAAAATCAAGCCTGAAATAAAAACAAAAACAAAAACAAAAAGGCTGCATTAAAGTCCACATTTTATTTTGAACGACTTGCCTTTAAATGAGAACTGATTACCACTGCATATATGGTTAGAGTGCAGCGCAGCGCTGCACTGCACTGCACTGATACAGATGGTGAAATTAATTTTTTGTCACTTTTGTGTGTCGATTACGATAAACGTTTATAGTTTGTCAACTACGAAATTCAACCTCAAATTCAGTGTTTTACAAAATATACACCTCAGCTTCTCTATAAGATGATAGAGGCTGTTTTTTCGACGAGGGTGTGGGGCTTTGAGAGTTTGTATAAATTAAATAAAGATATGTATATACTTCATCTGTGCTTAGTGGAATCCGTGTTATTAGTTACCTTAAAGAGTCAAAAAGAGAGATGCGGTTTTTGGTGTTATTGCAATTGCCATCAGCGGAATTAAGTTCTCTAATGGGCTATTTGTCCAAGCTGTTGATTCCGTATGGTTTTTCAAAGGTGTGTACGCGCTTAAAAACCTATAAGTAAGAGGTATAGAGTGCGCGAGACTTGTGAGTTTGCAAATAAGTTGCATATTTTCGCACTTTTTAAATTCAACGAACAGAATTTGTAATTAAGTGAAAGGAATTACTAATTGAAGTCGATTCGTTAAATAAATTTTCAATGAGAAAAACACTTAACTTACCGTTAAAGTTAAAGTAACTATATATTTTATATAGTATAGATAGTTGCATTTATATTATTTATTTCATTAAATGCATTACCCTCTTTTTGTTTCTTTTATATAAATATGGTTAAACTTGTGGTTTGGCGACTTATACGAAAACGATGTAACTGACAGCTTATATGGGAAATATTGGCAAGGCAATTAATTTATAAATGTGCAAAAATAAAACTACTGTAATTGGTTTGTCGTAACAATTTTTTAAAGTTAAACAATTTTTTGTTGTTTTTGTCATAATTTTATAGTTTTATTTTGGTCATTTAAATTTGTCCATTGGTTGACAGTTTAGGGATTGAGAAATGTTAAATTTATTAGCCTTAATGAATTCGACTCCCTTGACATGATGATTAGTGTGTAGGACTGTCGATGCTAGAGGACTTGGGTTCTATCCCTGCCTGAAGCACACATAGCTTTTCAAGGGTATACTGCCCGTTTTGACGAATTGACAAATCATCCAAGAGTAATGAAATGTTCATGAAAAGTGCTTCTTCAAATTAGACGTTCGGATTAAGCATAAAAACTGTAGGTCCAATTCATCCCTTGACATGATGATTAGGTCGTAGGACTGTCGATGCCAGAGGACATGAGTTCAACCCCTGCGCCTGCCTATGGCAACTACATTTTTCTTTCAAGAGTACTGCCAAGAGTAATGGAAAGTTCATGAAATAGTCTATAGGTCTATTTCATCCCTGGAATGCGTAAAGAGTTGTTAGTCACTAGGCCTTACTTCTCTACGGACTGTTGAGTCCCGTAATTTATTAACATCAGAGAGGTCCGTTTTGTCAAATTGAAAATGTTGTCATTTCTCGACGTTTCAAGGTCGCTAGAATCTAAATCAAAGGGTTTGAAAGAGATATCTGTGATTGTGATACACGGTATACCTCGTTTCATAGGCTATACCTCAAAAACCAGAACATAATATCGACTCTAAACAAATTTGGGTTTACAGATAATAACATCAAAAGATCCAGAAAGGACTTTCAAACAAATTTACTGGGCATGCGTTTTCTTTTACAATAGCAATAAAAAAAAATTTAAAAAAAATGGTTTCCTCCAAACATCTCTCGAATCAAAAATGCTGGTGACTTTAATTTAATTTTATATTTAATCACCTCGAATATTTTATGCATTAAAGAATAAAGTTTTTCACATGTGGTAAATTTTTTAGAAAAATCCAATTGACAGTTTTATTTTATAAAAAATCAAAAATCAACAAAAGTTTGGTAAAAACTGATTTTCAAATCCAATATCTCGAGATCTAATGGAGATACTGACTTCAAAATTATTTAATTCTATATAAAACATTATTATTAACATAAGACAATTTAAAAAAAAAAAAACTAATCGGCATTTTTTCATGAGAAATAAAAAACCTTCAAAAATGGTTTTCTACTAAAATATCTCAGTAACAAATCAAACTTATTTTATCATTACCCAAAATATTTTTATTGTAGCTTTTATTTATTTTCTTTTTAGAAAAATTCAATTGAAAACTTATTTACAAAAAAAAACGAAAACCAATACAAAAACAACTAAAAATTGATACAAAAATAGTTTCGACTCAAGTGTCAAGAAAGAACAAACTTTAAACTTTTTGTTGTCTTACACTGTGTAACAGTGCTAAGAAGTGTGTGTAAGTTACAGAAAATTCTTTTGTTGATATTTTGTAAGACTTTTAGAAATATAGAGGGGGACGAATTTAATGTTATCATTGTGTTTTCATTTTATTCTTTTTTAATTCTCTACATCACAAGATACACCTCTGCGATTAGTGAAATCACGGAGTCAGCTTTGAAGAAAGTTAGCAGCTGGGCCACGAGTTGTGGACTAGGAGTTAACCAAAGTAAAACTGAACTGTTGCTCTTTACCACCAAAACTAAAGTACCACCCTTCACGCTACCTCGACTCAACGGTCAAATCCTATCATTGTCTTCCAGTGCAAAATATTTGGGAGTTATACTCGACCCTAAATTAAACTCTAAACTAAATATTGAAGTACGGGTTAAGAAGGCCTGTGTTGCCTTCTACGCCTGCAGCAAAACTTTCGGCAAAAAGTGGGGACTTCAATCGAAGATGATTTTATGGACGTACACAGCCGTAGTACGTCCAATCTTAACATATGGTTCGATTGTGTGGTGGCCTGCTCTTAGCAAAGCCTATAATATTGATAAGCTAAAGAAGATTCAGAGAACAGCTTGCGTGGGCACCACAGGGGCCATGCGTACTTGCCCAACGGACGCCTTAAACGTTATTTTGGATCTTCTACCAATCGACCTTTTAATTAAATACATAGTTTCCTGCAGCGCTATTAGGCTGAAGGAATCAAACAGCTGGTTGTCAAAACCTTATGGTCACAGCAACACAACGAAATTGATTCCCTCAGATATTATCTCGGTAGACACTGACTACTGCACTCCTACTTTGAGCCTTAGTAAGGGTTTTAAGGTTATTTTCCCATCCAGAGAAGATTGGGAGGATGACATCGTGTCGATAGGTTTCGACACAACCATCTTTACTGACGGCTCAAAGATGGAGTGCGGAGTTGGTTCTGGGATTTTTTCTGAGTCCCTAAATGAAGCTAAATCCTTAAGACTTCCTGACTTTGCTAGCGTTTTTCAGGCTAAACTGCTGGCAATAAGGGAGGCATGTAAGATACTTAAACAAAGCCCAAAACAAAACCGAAATACGGCTATCTTCACAGACAGTCAGGCAGCTGTCAAAGCCATTAACTCGGCCACATCCTCATCTAAATTGGTGCAGCAATGTCGCGATGAGCTTGCGAGCCTGAATATTAACCTCGGTGTCAACCTGATCTGGGTTTGGGTTCCGGGCCATAGTGGTATCGTGGAAAATAAACGGGCTGACGAGCTAGCCAGGCAAGGATCGGCCCTTCATAGCTCAATTGCGGAAATGGTTAACATTCCTCTTGGTGCTATGAAGGGTAAAATGACGACGAATAAGTGTTGAACCGAGTGTGAATTTAATTCGTTCGTGAGTGCAGAGCTTACAGCCAACTGCTTGGGCTATAAAAACTCCACGGCAAGGGCCCAGTCGATCATCAAGGACTCCCGAAAACATTGAAGAGAGTTTAAGTGAAAATCCACGACTTTCGATACGGAAAAGGGCAGCCAGGAGCGGTTATTCATGAAATTCATTCAAAATTAAAATCGTTCAAGAACTCGAAGAAAGTGATTTTGTTTCAAGCAAACATTTTGTGAGACCATGTTGGAGCGTTTTCGTACTGTGAATCCCATTTTTTGGAGCGATGAGGCTCATTTTCATTTAAACGGGCACGTTAATAAACAAAACTGCCTATACTGGACTCCAAGAATCCGTAAGCCTCGACTAAAATACCAAAAGCCATTGCATTGCCTCAGGGTAACTGTTGGGTGCGCCTTATCCACACATTAGATAATTGGACCATTTTTTTCGAGAATGCTCGAGGCCAGGCGACAAATGTCAATAGTGACAATTATGGCTGAATCACAAACACGCTTCGGCTTCGTCTGCGTTATGGTGGGCCTGCTTCGAGGTTGGTTTGAATGACATTTCTATTATTTCATCCCTCCAAAGAACAAATATTTTGTTTGTTGACATTTTTTTACAGCTGTTGAGCTGTCAGACAAAGTAAATTTTCAGATAATTGAACTAGAGCTTCCGTTTGGAGTCACATTTCGTTACCTTACGTTCTTTTCCTTACAATTGTCAAACGAAACGTGAGGTCGAAGCTCCATTGTGATAGCATGCATTGAATTCCTATGGCTGAACTCATAAACGTCAGGCGAAGCCGAAGCTGAAGCGTGTATGTGATTCAGCCATTATGGACGCGAGATAACGGATTTCTTTTTGACGAACCTGTAAGGTCATTCATCGCTTTCATCGCACGCGTTCCAACAGGATGGTGCTACCGCACACACGGTTAGGGATTCGATGAATTTGCTTCGGGAAGTTTTTCTTCAAAAACTTATGGGGGCATCCCGTGGCCACCAAGGTCATCCGACTTAGCCCAATTGGATTATTTTGTATGGGGCTACCTCAAAGAGAGAGTTTACAGCAACAATTGCTAAACTCTAGAGAACCTAAAAGAAAACATTCGCCTAGAAATCAGCGCAATTGAATTAAGTTTACTGCATGTGGGGCGTAACACAAGGCTCTGTTTTGAACAATGCGTGTAACTCTACGGAAGACATTTGGATATGATAATGCTTAAAAATAGAAATCCGCATTATTAGTCTCTTATTTAATATTTCAAATAAAATAATTTATCAAATTTTAAAAATATAAATCTGCCGTCAGACACCCTGTACAAGTGTTTTTTAATGCAGTTATATATTTTATTATTTATTTAAATAGAAATAATTACAAAATGCAAGGAAAATCTATATCTACAAATTTTAAATCTAATGCCAACACCATTTTAACTTAAAGTACTCATAATTACCACACACTATAAAAACGTCCATATTTAGCTAAAATACAATGTACTGCGTTCTTTAACTACCTAAATAGCTACTAGAAATTCCTTTCTCAAAATACAAAAACAAAAATCCTAAACTATTCCATATTTTTGTCTCTCTAAAACTTGGTTTACCCATATAATAAAAATATGTTGCGGTTCTTGAACAAACCTTTCCTCAGATTCTCATAATGACTTTTTGAAGCTACGAGTATGTTTTTCTTTTACACACTCCGTTGTCAGCTGTGAACCCTAAATATTATCTATACGACTAACAATAAGAAGAATTCCCCCATTTGCCATTGTTGATGTGAAAAACAAATTGTCAACCCCTTTCTTTTGTTGTTTGTTTGTAATAGTTTGGTATAGAAAAAAGGGAGAGTTCGCCATTTACCCTGGAACAGGAGCATACATATATTTATACCTAGTTAATAGGATATAGGACTAAATCCAAACAGGGCGGGTATTTTTTGGAGGACGTAAAGCTATTAGACACTTAATTTACTGACTTACAACTTTAGTGTACTAGCAACTGGCACTGGTATTCCGTATTATAGGTACAATTCGCTGACAAAGTCCGAGTATTTTAGGAATGTATGTTAAATAGACAATTCTAGGGCGAATGTGTTTTGGAACATTATGTTATGTATTTTACATACCGTGTACCTTTTATGGATATAGATAGATAGGTAAGTACCATCGCGGTTTTTCACTTTCAACACGACAACGAAACACTCATTGCTTTATGTATAGCCCTTTGCATAAAATGGTTAGATATGTGGTTAAGATTTATGGCAATTTTTTGGAAGTTTTGAAATTGTTTAATTTTTTGAATTTTGTTTTTATGAGTGTACATCTAAGAATAGTGTTGCCAATTAATGTGAAAGAAATACATAACTTCAAGAGTAAGGATAGAAGAACATGTGTAATGTCCATGAATATTATATGAGGTATGTTTTTGATTATTCAATTGCTTAATTTTATCATAAAAAGGGTACTCATGAAGTGTAAAAGGTTTTTTTTCAATTTTAATGTACATTAAGATTAATATATTTAATAGTACTAGTATTAATTCAAATATTAAATATTGTTTTAAAAATAAAGATAAATCAAGTTTAATATCTTAAAACTAAAAAATATGTTAGCAAAATGTTTGATTTATAAAAGAGATGGGTACAACAATAAGTAGATACAATATATTTCAGCTATATTAACTTGGAGAGGAGATATGAAGAAAAATTACAATTTTGAAGCGATTGGCATTAGAGATAGTTTTGATACTTAATTTAACGAGACGAATTAAGATAGTGGTTGCGCCGTGATGGAATTAGACTTGAAGTTCTAGGTAAACGAGAAAAATTAAGTTTTTCTTAGTAGTTAACAGATTATATAGAAATATACAGTTTCTGGAATCAATATGGTGATTTAATGTATTTCCTAAAAACGACCTAACATGTATTTGTGAAATATGGTCGTATCTACGTAATTCATGTATGTACATACCTAATCGAATTATTGAAGGCTAATTGCGCATAATATATCCTATATAAAACGTAATTTGTATATGGTGATATCCTGAACTGATAAGTTACAATTTAGAACAAAGCCCACACTTGTTACAGTTTCAACAATTTTTTGTTTTGCCTTAGTGGGTAAATAGACTATTTACTAATTTTACAAAAGTCCTTACTTAAATTTCGTACAATTTCTGCCATATTGTTAATTGGTGAAGGTGTACAGCGGAATGTTTGCAAACAGACGGTAAGTCATTAATAAGCATCCAGAAAAAAATAGGCCCCAGTATTGATCCCTGTGGAACACCCCGTCGTAAAGGCAAGAAGTTTAAAAAAGTTTCGTTACTGGAAACTGTCTGAAGTCTGTCAGAAAAATGGCTTTCAAGTGATTATTTTTTTCCAGCACATAATTGTATGATTTACTTTGTCGAAAGCTTTCGCGAAATAAAACACATCCTTTATCATGGCGCAGCGACATAGGGCCCAGGGACATAACGCCCAACTTTTTTTTTGGGGGCTTATGTCTCACTTCGGTGGGACATAAAACCAAAATCTAATTTGGGCCCTAAGTCCCACCGAAGTAAGACCGAAGCCCCAAATAAAAATGTTGGGGCTAATGTCCCACTTAATAAGAATCACCAAATGACTTGACTTGGAGCACTTCAAACCACAAGACTTTGTTTTGTGGAGTTTAAATCCTGAGATCCCGTTAAGCGGTCCACCCACAGGTGCTTTTATTCAAAAAAGCTGTTGGTATTGGAGCATGCCTGGCTACTTTTCATACCCTAAGCGGAGCAACGGAGTTGCGTGAGCGGGTGTGACCCCGAAAAAGGGAATTAAAATCCTGAGAACCCGCGAAACGGGCCACCCACAGGTGCTTTTATTGAAAGAAGTTGTTGATATTTTTGTATTATCACCGTATCAAAAAATTATTCTTAATTGTGTTGAAATACAAAAACTTTTTATTCTTTTTTGACTCTACAAAAACTTGGGGACAATGTCCCATTTTTAACAAACAAATTTGGGACTTAGGTCATATTTGAGTAGGACTTAAGGCCCAAATTCAATTTCGGTTTTATGTCCCACCGAAGTGAGACATAAGCCCCAAAAAAAAAAAGTTGGGCGTTATGTCCCTGGGCCCTATGTCTCTGCGTCCTTTATCATACTATTGTCTTACATCTTTTAGTATTTTAATTATGGCAGTAGAACAACTGTGTTCTCTTTTCTTAAATCAAAATAAAACTTTAAATCATTTAACTCACAAAACTAGCAGTTTAACGGTTTGGGCCTTTTAAACAATCTGGAATTAAGTTGTTTTCACATTTTAAGGGAACAAGTTAAGTTATTTTGCAGCTTCAAAAAATAAATATTTAGTTAGGTTGTTTAACCTTAATTTATCAAAAAAATTGATTTAAACTGTTAAGTTTTTGAAATTATAAGTTTTAAATTAACTTTAGCTTTTTTGGACACAGATTTTTGAAGGTAGAACATTTCCTCATCGAAATCGGAAAGTGAAATACACAACAATATTTGGGTTTTTAGATAAAACCTCTTTTTATCTTTTATTTAATTTTTATTGCGAACTCATAAGGATGCAATTGGAGAACATGGTAAGAGTCTTTTTTTTAGTTTCTGAACAAGACTTATTCTAAAAGTCACTATGACGTTTGACTAAGTTCATACAAATAAATTTGTTTATTTTATGCAGACAAAACCTTTTTTTTAAATTAAAAAAAAAAAAACAGAAATATACAAAACTTATTTGTTCTATAAGATTTTGGGAACATAATTTATATTTAATTCTCGTGTTCCAAAAAAATATAAACTTTGGATAGTTTAAATACATATTATTTTTAATAAAACAATTAGGAAAATGACACGCTATAATTATTTGGATAAGATATTGATGCATTCTTTTTTTAATTTGGCATTAAACAACTTATCCTTAAAATGGGAATTTAGTAAATAGAAAAGTTTAAAAATGTCAAATTCATCAAGCTCTTATAAATAGATTATTATCAATGTCGTCTTATTTAATTATATAAAGCATCCCCTTAATAAGATCTTGAGATACTTACATTTAAAATTACTTTAAAAAAATTGTGTTAAATTAGCAGCATTATGAAAGTTTAATTCTTTGCCTGTAGTTAAAGAAAATCTATTGCAAATTGAAATTTGTGTTAACATAAGTTTAAGCTATAAATTCGAACATTTTTGAGCTATAAGGATCTCAAAGCCTCATTGTGTTTGAAATATAAAAAAAATAAGGAATATTATGAGTATACTTGTGTACAACCCTAAACAATTCCTGTGTTCATTTTATGTTAGAAATTGAAAATTCATCGCTCTTGGTGTCCTGAATCAAATGCTTAAACTTGAAAGATAATGTATTGACCAATGAATATTTACTTATGTGTATTGGAAAAATTAGGTTTTCCTTCGGCTTTTTTGGTCACTTTGATCGTTGCAATGAAACAAGGTTTCGACGTTTCGGCAGGGGTTGCTGTCTTCCTCAGGGGAAAATTTAACAATTAAATTTAAAACAATGTACAAAAAACACTTCTAATTAAGAAGTTCAGTCTATAACTCTTAATTAGACGTGTTTTTTGTACATTGTTTTAAATTTAATTGTTAAATTTTCCCCTGAGGAAGGCAGCAACCCCTGCCGAAACGTCGGGAAAAGCAAATGTAACAACTTTGTTTCATTGCAACAATCAAAGTGACCAAAAAAGCCGAAGGAAAACCTAATTTTTCCAATACACATAAGCAAATGCTTAAACGCTATGAGATAGACTAAAATTAAACTTAGACATCATAACGCACTCAAAATAAATAAAATGAATTGGGGTTTGAACTTATAAATGGTTCAAAATTATTATTTTTTTTAAGTATTTTACTTTAAAATGTTTGTTTTTTAAAATTCTGCGTACAAAATTCCAAATTTTTTAAATTTGCTTTTAAATCTGTTTTACAAAATTTTACAAATAATAAGGTAACGTTTATTTCATTATTTGTTGAGTTCGAAATTTCAAAGCGCCGGCTTTTTTACATTCTTAATTGTTTTTTTTTTTTAACTTTCTTATATAATTCTTTTCTTAATCATCTAAAAACGCCCAAACAATGATATTTCGTCAAAACAAACCTACAAATATATATGAAAAACGGGCCTCTTAACATGAAATCGTTATAGCGAATTACTGAAAATCTATAGGTTGCCATTTTTTATGATTTTAATTTTAGTAAAATGTTTAGGGTTAATTAAATTTTAAATTTTGTTTAAACTAACAAAACTCTCTGTAAGCTTAGTAACTTAGTTAAATGGGTTTAACATTTAACAAGTACAATTTAAAAAACTATTCATACAGATTTTATTGCCGTTGACGCATATCATGTTTTATTTGGATTGGGGTCATAATATTGTATGTTTTTATAATATACCATATGTCAAAATTCTAGTTGATGAAAATTCTGTTTTTAAAAATGCCATTTAAAGCCTTAAAATGCATCTTTTTCTTTTTGATAGTGTTTTTGCAAATTTTAATTCTTACTATTTATCATCTTTAAAATGCACTTTTTATTGAATTCTAGTACGTGTATAACATTATGTTGTGATTTTCAAAAAGAAAATAGTTTATTAAATAAAGTACTGTTTCTACGGATAGTTAAATAACAGAACTATACAAAAACACACTTTTTAAAGATGTGTGTTTTGTAATAAAGAAAAAGTTGGAGAGACAGTGTTTTGTTTAGAATTTTACAGTATTCTTAATTTACAGTTTTTTTTTTAAATACGGTATTTAAAAGAAACACCATTGTGTAATATGCTAATGTCATACAGAATTTTGAAAACAGTATTTTAAACTGCTCTTGTATATTTTTTTTAATGGAAATGTATATAAATTATTTTAATTTCATAGAAAATTTAGTATATTTTAATACTTGTTTTCAAAAGGAGGTTTTACAAATCAACCTATTATGAAACTCAATTATGGACGAGCATTCATAAGATAAATTCGAAAAGGAGAATGTGCTTGTCAAAAATACTAAGATACTTTGAAAATGAGTCAATCTTGTCATCAACTTCTCAAAACCACCAATTTCATTCAACCTTGCAAGTAGTTTTATTTTTTTAACAAATTCTGGAAAAACGTTTCAGACAAAATGTCGACTGTTTGAATAAAGTTTTTGGTAAACAAAATATTTTTAAAGGCTTACATAGGTATGACGAATAATTATTTTCAATAAAGCCATTAACATAAATATATTAACATAATGTGTAACTATGAGTTATTTACAGTTTTCCTCAAAGTTATAGGTTGTGTGTGGGAAAAGTCTATTTTTTTTTAGAAATATAGAACAGCAGTAAACTTATGTATAACCTAATTCATAATCATGTTATAATTCATAATTTTATGTTAAAGACTTTTACCTACTTTATAATATAATGAATAAAATACAAATTACACCTCCCAACCACGCAATCCAAATTCACTTAACAAAAACGAAAAAATCAATATTTTTTATTACAAGTTTCAAAAAACCACAATAAAATTCCATATATACCGCGATACCGAAAGTTTCCTGTCAACTTAACTATTTGCCCATAAACAAATGTTTTTATTATTAATTATTAAAGAAATACCTATAAAAAAATATTTTATGCAAATATATTAGAACTCATTTGTAAGTTTATAGCTTAATTTTGTTCAGAAAAAATAATATTCATTTGGTCATTTTTACATACATTTTTCTTGTCTTGAAAACGTTTTAATAGGTAGGTTGGTAGGTAGGTAGGTTAGGTATGTCAACAACTTGTTAGTGTTAAGTGTGAACTTGACATTACAATTGCGGTTTTTATAATGAACTTTCTGTTAATTTAAATAAAAATGCTAATAATTTAATAAATCGATATTTAATCGTTTTCACTTTTCATGTTCATAATTTTTATTATTATACAATGCGAACATGTCTAAACATCTTCTTTCAACTTCTTTAAAAGACGCACAAGACTTGTAAATTTTGTCACTTAAGTACAAGTGTTTGCCTATTTATCGATACGCAACAAATTATTTTTAAAAAAATTTACTAACCTGAACTAGGTCGATCACTATATCGAGTGCAGTAAACCCACGCTGGCCACACAATTGGTCCGTTTGATCCGGTGCCGCTGCCGCTGCCGCTGCCCGAACTCGTGCTGGCATTCCCGCTGCCACATGCTTCTGCTGAATTATCAGCCCCCGCTGTTTCCGACGGTGAAGCGGCAGTTGTCGTCGCACTCGACGCACTAGTTGGCGACTTAACTGGGGTACTGTAGTTACTGCTGAATACTGTACTTGTCGAATCGTTGCTATTGGTGCAATGATTGCTAATTAGCGATGAGGTAGCCGAAGCGGCAATGGAAGCCACATTGCTACAAACGCTTGTCAGATCTATTGGCGTTCCAGTTGTCGACGACGTCGCAATCGCAACTGCATTACCGACGCCACTGACCACTTTGGCACTAGTTGCTGATGACGACGACGACGATAAGCTTTTATCCGCCCTCTTGCTATTTCTTGCTCGCGAAGAGCCACCCGCTCCACCATTACCACCCCCACCGAGCTTATTCAGCGGATCGGTAATGCGACGTCCGAAATCAGCTTTCAAAATATTGTCTATGCTAAACTTTAAACTGGGCTCATGCATGTTATTGTTCATGAAGGGAAGATGTGCTTGCATTTGCTGTTGCAGCTGATTTAAGCTCGACGACGTTGACGAATTCGAAGCGGATTGCGCGACCAATCCGAATGCGGTCAATTTGCTCAGAGCTGATTCGCCGCCATTTTGGGCTGCCATCTGTGACATTTGTGTCATTTTCGATATCGCTGACAAATGTGAATGAATTCCAGAAAAGTTATTAATATTTTCCGTTGTCTGTTCGGAGGCGGCAGCGGCGGATGCGGCGCTGGACTGATGTCGCAGGGAAAACGCACTTGCTCGCGCTGCTGCCATAAATTGCATTTGTTGCTTCATTAATTCCTCGGCGTAGATGTGCGATTTTCTCAAGAATTCCTCTTGGAAGCGTGTTGGACTGGGTCTCACAATAGGCACACTTGAGGCTGCTACTGCAGCAGGTATCCGAAGGGCGGCCATTGCAAATGGATCGATTAGTTCGTCCGTTAGTCGGGTATTTCCTATTCCGTTGGCCGATGAGGGTCGTGATACACACCCACTATCAGCAGATGATATCAAATTATTACTTCTATCACAGTTTTCCTGTCCAACTGACAGCTCACTATCTTCACTGTCACACACACTTGCCACTTCGTCATTCATGTCACCTGTCAGTTCATCGTCATCGGCAATTATTGTCGGCGGATATTGCAACGGACTGTCACTTGAGACGGATGGTGGTGGTGTTGCTTTGACCAACTGACCGGTGGGACACAATCGTGGACTTGTCACTCCATGCGCGTGCATCAACAATTTATCGGGATGCATTTTGTGCGCCAACGTTTCCGACGACAACGCTGCGGCGGCGGACAAAATGGGCAACAATTGTGGCGGCGGTGGCAACAAAAGACGAGACGTTGCTAACGTTGTCATTTATCGAACACGTTCAACCGCATCGGAGATGTAATTCCGTTTTTAAGAATAATTTTGTTTATAAAAAATTGCCGATACTTGCCGACGGCACTCAAATGTCATAGTTTGTTTATTTATAAAAATTTGCTGTCATTCAAAATGTCATAAGAATAACGACGAATCCGTTAACTTTCACCGTTTTGACACTTAAAAGCTTTTAATTTGCAAAATTTACAGTTTTGGGCGAATTCTAAAAAAAACAATTTAGGTAAGTCAGTTAGTTACTATAACTACATGCGACCGACGCCGCTTGCATAGTTTTCAAAATGAACGAGTAAAAAGAACCCTATAGATGCCGCGTCATTCGTTGTCAAACCGCGTCGTTTAACTGAAATCGTTTTCAATGAATGCAAACAAACGAAGGTAGGCGGCGCCGTCTCCGCCGCCACGAACATATAGTTAACTCAAACCGCCATGTAAATAAAGTGGTCTGGCAACTTCCCCTCTTTTTGATACGACATTGGAAACTAACTGTGTGTGACAACAAGAAGGCGTTGCCATTTTCGGTTAAATCAGGGATGGTCTTGACTTCTTCGATTACATAGGAATAAACTGGTTTGACTTTGAATGTATGGGTTTTTCCAATTAGATCTTTCAGGTTAGTACCTCTGTCTCTCTTAAACTCTAGCACTATTTAGTATGCTACTTTTGTTGTCCTTTTTTTTTGCTGTAAACAGTATTGTTCTCTCGCTCACTGCAAATTGTTAATTAAAGGGATATTTCCAGTTGGCTTAATGTTTCCTTATCTCGTTTTGAACTGAACGTGTTGTGTACAATGGACTGCTGGTTGGGTTTGAGTTTGGGTTTGGGTTGGTGTCTTGCCTGGGCCCTGGCCTGGGTGCTATGATGAGACGATGGTTGAAAGAGAGAGAGGGGGAGCCTTACATAAGTTGGGATTTATTTGGATTAAGGGGAGGGGTCAGATAAATATTCCCTATTCTCCATCATTGACAGACATGGTGCGTGTGTTTGAATACAATTGCGTTACGTTGCTTTGTGTTGTGGCGTTGTGGGAGCTCATCCAGGCCAGGCCAGGCTATAGGCACATTATTTCAAGGGTTGCAATTGCAACTTGGAATTGGAAGTTTCAATAATGTTTTTATTTATTTTTATTTTCTTTTTTCTTGTGAGTTAAATAATGTTGCTGTTGCTAAAGTTGTTGTTCTTGTTTTTTGTGTATTGAATTGTTAAATGAGTCTGCAAGTTCTCTGTCGACAACTTATTGGTAATATATGTAGGTACCTACAACTTATACCTACCTAGGTACCTATATTTTTTTAATTCTCTGTTATAGATTTGAGTTGAAAATTGAGAACAGGTTAATTAAGTGGGGAATGAAATGGCATTTTGGCTTGCACAGAACAAATAAAGCGTTTCTGGCATTTTATAGATGGTTCAGTTTAGCTTTAGTTTGATTCAAAAAGGAGCACGTTCGGATTCAGAGTGTATCTTTATAGATACAAAGGTTGATAGGTACCTACCTTATGCCTAATATAGGAAAGTTTTAAGGAACATTTTTGTTCGTAGGTACTTATAGATATGGTTACATATAGGTACGAAGGTTCCTATAAATATATATAGGCTTGCTTGTATTTAAGACATAATTGTAAGGTAGGAATTTTTTGTTTAGGAAAATAAATTGATAGACCAAGTCAGGTAGCTATAGGTACATTTGTAAATATATTGCTTCGTTTTTTGGCATAGAATTGATTTTGTTCGATTTTAAATATTGCTATAATTAAGGTAGATATAGATATACTACATACACAGGTACATACCGATACTTTTTTGGTTGAGTATCAGGTATGCTTTCATAGAGGTAGGTAGGTACCTATAAAAAGCATTTGAAGTTTTATTGAAGAATGCGATTGTGTGAAATCGTTTAAGATTACCATACATCTTTTGGATGGTTAATCTATAGGGACACAATTTCTTGCAGCATGTTTTTAAAGTTCATCGACGAGATGGAAAGTAATGTTTCTACGTTTTCAGGAATATAAAGCATCTAAAATGTGACGAATTCAAATGGCAGAGCAGAGAGAACTCGCAGTTAATCTTCGTATAGGTAAAGAGTTTATGAGGATTTTTGTTGTGACGCATAAGATAAACACAATCCCAACACAATTTTTTTTCCAAAAACGACTTTCTTCATATGAAAGCATTCCAAGATTCGGCAAGAGTACGATAACTCAGACGACAGTATGCGGTGGGTGCAAGATGGGGTGCATGCAAAGTTTCTTTTGCATTTAAATAAGCTAGATTTAAGAAAAATTAATTTACCTTAGGTATATCTTAATCCATACCTATTCGATTATTACTATCAAAATAAGACTACGTTAATACTCAAGCAAGGAAAAAGTAATTTAGTTAAAATATTTTTTTTGGTAATTTTCAATTTTCTCAAGAACTAGAAGACATAAAATCATCTAGTTTTCAGTTTTCGATCAAAAACAAATAAGAGCAATAAATTCTAAAAAAAAATAGTATATAATTTGAAAGTTTTGAAAAATTACACTTTAAACCTTTTTTTTAAAAAAAATTTTGAGTTTAAAACATTTTTTTTCAAAAACTATGCATAGTTTTGACTTGATTTAAAAACAAGCTAATAGACAAAAGCGTTGGCTTTAAAAAAATGTATTAAACTTAGTTGTAAGTATTACCAATATTTTTTTAATTATTTTGTTCCATTTAACGTACACATTTTTTAAATTGCCCCTACCGCCTAAACGGGGGGAGATAGACCCCCCTCCCATAGTAAAAAATGCTTGTTTTTAACTGTTCTATACAAATCAGTCATTAAACTTTGTCGTCTGAGTTATCGTACTCTCCCCCAAGATTCCTACACTTTTCTAAATATGCCACATTTAAGAGTTAAATACAATCGATTAGAGGGTTTTTAGTGCATTTTACGCAGAAATGTTGGAAATTGTGTTGAAATGTAGCTTTTTTTCTTAAAATAGTAGATTCAGTTCTTGTTGGCATTTCTATAAATGCGAACAACGCTACAAAAATATATTTAGATGCAAAAACCCAGAAAATGAGAAAGTTCACCAGTAAAATGTGATCTTTATTCGTAGGAAAATAAAATAGAATCTGTTATGAAGAATTTTCTGGCTTATTATTTGTACGTATTTTTTCATACTCAATTTTCGGGAGTGTATTATTACTATCGTTATCATTCTTACTTACTCGTAGATTGGAGCTGATGCTAGAACACAAATTCTTACAAAATTACTCTTTTGAGTGAACCTTTTTTAAATATTTTAAGTCATCAAAACTTACAAATTGCAAAGAGAAAAATGTTTGGTTCTTGAATGTAAGAAAATATGTGCATTTATGTAAGTACATAATTTTTCTAAAAATTAAATAAAAACAAATTAAGTTAAAAGGCAAAATGTTTTTTCACTTCACTTCTCGAGAGATTAAAAGCTTTTATATTAAATTTATAGATATGTATGTATATAACGTTTATTGTTTTCCATTTAGCCATTAGTTTAACGAAAGTGTCACTTTTGCTGTTTTTGGGAAATTTATATATTCTGAAATTCGTGTTTTAATCTCACTTCAAATAGTAGATTTCTTTAATTTATATAGATCTTAAAAGTATTTGTATATAATAGAAAATCAATTTTGAAATAAAAGAAATCTTTAAGAAAGCCTTACACTATTTACACTAAGTCAAAAAAGTCTACGTACAGCAGGCTAAATTTAGCGTTTTTTCTTTTGAAAAAAGTACTAGGAATAAATGTAAAAACCAAAGTGGGTAACATTGAAAAAAAGTTAGTTTCCTACTTCACCTTTTTACCAAATTTAAAAAAATTTTGATTGTGATTTTTAAAAACCTGTTTTTAATATATTGTTAGGTATAGTAAATATTTTATTTCGAATCAACAAAAAGAAAGCTGCTGTACGGAGACTTTTTGGACTATGTGTATGTGCGTCAAAAAAATAAGATGAAATTGAAGATGAGTTTTAGGAATGTAATGGCAACTTAGTGCCAAATTGTTGATCTTTTATTCAAGGTTACTTCTTAAGAACCTGAATATTTGATCTTTCTCTCAGAAAAGATCTTATGAAAATAATTTAAAACATTGCTAAAGTTTTTCCAAATTCTAAATACCTAGTGTGAAAACAAAGATTTTAGATGTTTTTGACAGCAAACCGCTTTTTACTAAAAAATCTGTGGATGAAATCTTATATATATGCTCATATGTCCCCCTTCCCCCCTGGATTGTTAATTATTCAAAAGTTAATGAATTTGTGCTGAACAATTGGAATAGGACTCATATTATGCTGTTGCTCCAGTCCTCAGTAAAAAGTGATACTTTTAGCAATAAAGTTGAAAGCAGTAAAATTTACAAAATTTTATTTTCATATATCATATAAAATATAAATAGGTAATTAAAAATATAAAAATAAAATTCACTAACGCAATGCGATAAGTTTTGAATTCAAGGGAATTCCTACGAATATTAAAACAAAATAGTCTCCCAGATAAAAAAGACTTGTAATAAATTATTATATTTACCAATGTGATAATTTTCTGCATACCTATGCCTTATGCTTTTCATAATTAAAAGCAAACAATAATTTAAAGTACCTTTTTTTCTAAGCCTTTCAATATAACTTTTTAGATAATTGAGGATTTGCATTTGACAGTGATGGACATATGGGTATATGGGTGATTATACAAAAGTTGGGTAACTCGATGTCATCAACCAATATATACAAAGTCTTATTATATTTTATTGAGATTACAATTTATTATAAAACCATGGAAAGACCTCTATTTAGTCACCCAATTTCAGTTCTTCATTTTGAATAGCTACAAGTTATTAAAAAAACACAATTAGTTCTTAAAACGTCAGTCCTTTGGCATGTCACAACCCCGAAAACCAACAATTAAGTGACTGTCTATTAAACATTATCATTGATTTGAGAAAAATTATCAATTTACTACAATCTGTGATGCTATATAGTTAAATATATACTACAACTTTCATAATGCAGTTTTCTCCACTTTATTTAAAAAAATAAGAAATTTTGTGTTCAGTTTCATTCGTCGGTCCGTTGTGTGTTATATAAATTTGAAATTTGTGCGAAATATCGCCGACTCAACGTCAAATGCCACTTTGAATTTTAATGTTGGTAATGAAGTTAGTTGCGGGTAGCACAATTTGACGACCACCATAACTGTACCAGAGTTTGGGTTATGTTTGTTGTCTATACACGTGCTAAGCCAGTCAACATGTCAGTCCTTGGTGAGTCGTTATTTTTTTGTTAATCTAAAGTTTATTTTTATTTATAGATACATACTCATATCTAATATATTTTTATTTATACATATTAGATTTGATAAAATGTAGTTTTTTGATATTCGAAATTACAAAAAAAAACCTTATAATCTCAAATTTTGTCTTTTTCGTCAGCCCATTGCCGTCAGTCCTCTGTCAGGTTTATGTTATTGTTCTTCATTTCATGATCATTAGTACTTTTAAGGTGAATATTGTTAGATTTTGTTTATATTGTTTGTTGATAACTTAGAAATATTTAGTAAAACTATGTGAAAGTTATAAAGGATAAGTAAATAACGTTACGTTAAATATCAAAAATCTGTTTTGAAAACTGATATAGTATTTTCTCCCAGTTTTACATAGATATTAATAATTATTTTCAATTGTTATTAAGTGATTTTAATATTTTTAACACACATGTGCCATAATTAAATCCTAAGAGATTTTTACTAATTTTTATTAAATTTCATTATAATACTTTCAAAATTGTGTATTTTATCAGTACTATGTTACCTCTTCAGTCCCCTGGCAGTCAAATTCTGATTTTTTTAAATATCTTACTATACTCAAAAAAGTGACTGGCCCGATTTGGAACAATACCTACATTAATTAGATTAGCCTTCATATACTTACACCCGAATTTGTAGAAGTTCGATTTAATAAATATCGTAAACAAAATATCCTCAAAAGTTACCCAACTTTTGTATAATCACCCACATATATGTATTATGTATGTATGTATATGGTTAGAAAATATTTTATTAAGCTTATTAAAAAGCTTACACAGTATAATATATATTTACAACATTTCAAATACCAAAATCATAAACGAAAAAAGTGCGTATACGCCTGAGTTTGCATTAGTTATTGTTAAAATTGAAAATGGATAAATACTATTAGCTATTAGTTCATTTTTTGTTTTACATTTGAATACGTAGCTAAAGTGACTAAATGCAAAAAGAAAATGAAATACGCAAACAAAATTTCAATTTTGTTGAAATTGTTTTTTTTTTTAATAAAGACCAATATCTATTTTCACAAAAAAGGAACAAATATTTAAAAAAAAAACAATGTTATTTAATCAATTCTCACACCTAGTCAGATCATTAAAAAAAACTTAATAAAAACTAATTAAATTCAGGTCAAAAACTGTAGCAAAACACAGAATAAAATGTAGGTATTACTTTTAAATTAAAGGCAACAAAAAAACAAAATAAAATCGGTTCAGTTGTTCCCTTTTTTAAAATGCACTAATTTACAAATGTTTCTCTGAAGAATTAATTTTTTTTCAATAAGTTACCATTTTGTGAAATTTATTCCAAATAATGTTGACAATTTGAATAGGTAAAATAGCTTTAATTGTTTTCACAGAAAATTGTGATTTCTCCACAGTCCACAATTTATTTTCAACTGAAAATATTCTTTCGTTCGCCGCATTACTGCCCGGTAAACAGAGGGTATTGCAGTTTTTAAAGTTGGAAAAAATGTCCACCATCTTAAGTCAGCTGATATATTTTCATCATTCTATGTAGTTACGTAAATTAGATTTTGTGGATCAGTGGGGGACATCTTTTGAGTTTGTGGGACAGTTCAGTCCCACGTAATGTGAGACGAGTGATCACTTTATACATATAACTTATAAAATATTGAAAAATACATTCATTTGTATCTTCGATTTCCTGACAAAAGGGCGCAAGCAAACATGAACAACATTTAAGATTTTTCTTATAATTTGTCGAATAGGCCGCGATAAGTTCAAAATAATAGTTTTGAGGTGTTTGTGTAAAATAAAATAGTCTTAGGCTTTAAATATACTTTTTTAATTAGTCGGAATCAGACAAAAGAAGAGTCGTATTTTTAATGCCAAAAATTGCAATGAAGTTAACACTTTTTCAAAAAATTTAAAATGGTCACTATTGTGATATTTTTTTTAGAATCCATGCAACATATTCCACTTTTCACGACAAGAATTACTCTTGGAGAATTTGTCAATTCCTCGCAAGAGACAGTACCCGTGAAAAAAACTTTAGGTGGCATAGGCAGGGATCGAACCTATTGACCTCTCGCATGACAGTCCAACGCACTAACCATCATGCCACGGGTACTACTGAAAAGTGCTTTTTCAAATTTTCCGTTCGGATTCGGCTTAAAACTGTAGGTCCCTTCCATCCCTGGTAACAGTACTCGCACACAGGAATGGTTGAGAGTTGTAAGTCACTAGGGCCTAGGCCCTAGTTCTCAAACGGAAAACCCAATTTATTTTTGTATGCAACATATTCCACATTCAAAGCATAATTTCTCCTAATTTCAGAAAAGATTTTCTTAAAGTAATTTATATTAATTATTTTGAATTTTGAATATACCTCAAAGACCATTACACAGTTTTAGGTATTTTTCATAATAAATTCGATTTTTTGTAAGACTATCGTAAAATAATTACTGTAATATAAAGATGTCTATTCATAAAAGTTTTCTATACAACTAAACTCTTTGAATTTTATGACTCGGATCTTCCGCTGCAATTAAGTAATTCATTAAGTGATTTACAATAAATAGTACTTATTAAACTTCAAAAATTAGGTTCTAAATTTGGTATTTTTTTAAACTGTTTTGCAAAAGTAGAACTATTTGTATAGTGCCTATTGGTTTTCTACGGTCAGGTTATTATCATTAAAAAGGTCTGAATTAATTCAACTTTATGAGAATATTTCTGAATTTGTTATATTGTTGTCTTGAATAACTATAACAATAAGGTGCAATACATAGGTATCATTGTTTCCAATCTCCTTAAATCTCTACGTTTTAAATTTAAAAAAAGTCAAAATAGCTTTTGAAGGTAGTGCGTGAAGTTAACCACCCTTTTTCGATTTTCCTATATTGTTCAGGTTGTTCACGGTTTGTTCCCCATTGTTCCAAAGTTTTTTTTTCAAAATACCCAAAAATGGGGGTTTTAGACCCAAAAAATGGGGGTTTTAGACCCGAAAAACTGTTTTTGACCTAGCCCCTCTTTTTCGAAAATCGATTTTTTTGAAAATTGTTCTAGTTGTTCTGAAAATTATTCCAAATTTTTGAATCTCTATGATCAAAATTTTAAAACATATGGGCAAAATTTGAATTTTTTTTTTTAGATTCTAAAAAGTGTTCTAACCATTGTTCCAAAAACTAAGAGTTGTGAAATGTATATTTTAAAAGATATTGCCCCCGATTTTTTTTTCAAAAATTATTTTAGCTCTCCTTTTTCAAAAATCAAAAATTTTCCAAGTCGAACTATACTTCTATATACTTTAAATATTTTAAAATTTTCAGCTAAAGCTGAATTCTTTCAGCAAAGACCAAAAGGTCTCTATATAGTATAGAGATTCTTTCTTTAGTCGCACTACATGAATGTGGAATACTTTACCTTGCTCAATATTTCAAACTCATTGCAGTGTGCATCAGACATTCAAAAATCAATGTAAATCGATATCTCCTTTCTATTCTAATCCTATACCCCTTTCTTAATTGTTCAATGAGTGTTATCATAATCTTGAAATAATAAATGTCGTAACATTCAAACACCTCAAAAACATTTGTTTATCATTTTTTCGTAACCATTTTTTTTATAAAACTGAAACTAAATTAAATATATTTTAATGTGAAAACTTGACATAAAATAATAGCTTTTATTATAACACCTTTTAAGCACATTTTAATAGGTTAGTTATAGGTTTTTGTCGTTGAATTAAAAAGCCATAAACAATAATCACCATAAAGTTATAATAAATAGTTATTCATGAATAAATTCAACAACAGAAAAAGAAATACCTCACAAAACTTTCAAGGAATTCAAATAAATCATAAAAACCATCGCATAAATAGAAAATGTCATCAATTTAATAACTCATAGATACCTGTCCTAAATGTTTACATCAACGCATATATGCAAGGTGCCTATAGCCTATTCGAAATTTTCAAAATAAACATATGTATGTATACATACCTAAATCTAAAAATTATATGAATTTTTATACTCGAAAACCTTCTGGACTGCAATTAATCAAGAGATTATGAATAAATCAAATTTAAATTTTCAACGCAATCGTATAAATTCCAATACGCTTCATACCTCTGTACGAGTATTTCAGTTATACAAAATTTAAAATATATTCGATTTACATACAAACATCGACGATTTGTTAAATATTTACCTGATTTTTAAAATGTTCGTTCAACTAAAAATTGCTGACTTATGCGACTCCTTATCCAGTTTTTGGTTACATTTTGCAATAAGAACAAAACATCAACAACAAACTTACTGACAGTATTCGAGCAACAAAATATGCTCTGCACACATCAGTCGGAAAATAAAATGGCCAATTAAGCATTTTTCAACTTGGGCTAAACGAAACGAGAATAATGTAGGTACTATTATTTAATTTAGTCATACCATAAATTATATCCCCCATTGGTGAGTTTTTTGGTCCGAAATGGAGCCTCCTCCGACTCTTGTACAATGTTCAGACTATATCGGCATCAGAGCTCCGAGGTAAGGTAGTATACACTCTCCTCTATGCTGGGAGCATTGCATATTGTATAGTATGATGCCTTTTGATATTGGCAATGCATTTTTGCTGAGCAATGAACATCGTCGTTGATTCATAAACCGTCCATAACCGCAACAACTTATGTTTTTTTGTTTTGGTATTGTGAGGGACCATAAATCCAAAGGAGCAATCGTTTAGGCCAACATATCGTATCTGTTTATGTTTCTGTTTCTGTTTCTGTTTCTTTTTTTCTGCACGCAGCGAATAAATGTAGGCAGGTTTCAGGTACACTTATAACCTATAGGTAGGTACCTATGTACTGTACATACATAACATTGGATCGGTTTGTATAGCTGAGAGCGTTCAAATATCTCGGTCTATTCCCATTCTGGGTTTCCATGTGACTCATAAATGTCCCAAGTTATTCTTTATTGAAATTGAATATAAAATAAATAAATGCATTACAAGCGATGGCTTTAGAGATCTCCACTTCACCATATCGGAGCTCATGTTTGTTGGACGATTGGTAATTGAACTTTTTTATTTCTACAAATTGAAAGTCCAACAAATTGAAGATTCAATTCACATAAAACTTTGAAACAATTTGCAATAAACTTTAAAAAGGAAAAAAAAACATGAACAATATAATGAGATTACAGCCGGTAGCGGATTGACCATTAAATAAGAAATTGTCAATAAAATTTTTTTATGACTGTTTTGTATTCACCAAGGACTAAGCTTAGTAGTCTTTTGTATTTATTTGTACTTATTAACATTTATTTTGGTATTGATTTACAAGCGATGCAAACATGTGTGGCTCACGTTGGGCGCCAATTAATGGAGTTTCAGTAATAATATTCGTTTATAAATTAATAATCATAGATAAATAAATATCTGAAACATACATTACACTTTGACAAATGAGAGGAAAATAAAGTAGAAGTACGCGCTCCTATTTTAAGTATAAATTATCGGTTGATAGTTGATAGATATCAAAGCTAAACATTTAAATAGCCAATTGATAAAAGTTTATACAATTGACAATGATCCAAACTGTTATGAATTTTTAGTTCATTTGTAACGGTGTTGACGAATCGAAGTCCACTGTAAGGGAGATAGAACCACTCAACCTAGGCGACGCAGATCAACAATTCCGCCTACCCGACCTCGACGAAGTGAAGATAGCTATATCTAAACTGAAGTCCAACAAAGCTGCTGGAGCAGCAGGCGATGACTTGGTAGGGAGCATTCACCGACTCATCTGCAAAATATGGTCGAAAGAACCAAGAAAGCATTGTTTGCCCAATAAACAAGAAAGGAGACCCTCTAAATTGCGCCAACTATAGAGGCATCAGTTTCCTGAAAATTGCATATAAGATTGTTTCTGTCGAATTATGTGAACGTCTGAAACCTTTCGTCAACAACCTGATAGGCCCTTATCATACCATTAAAGTCCACCATTGACCAAATACTCACATTACGGAAGATCTTGGAAAAAACCCAGGAACCTCAAATCGATATTGACCATCTAGTTATCTATTTTAAAGCCGCGTATGATAGCATTTATAGGGAAGAGCTCTACAGAGCAATCTCTAGTTTTGCCATCCTTGTCAAACTTATCCGTTTGTGCCTAATGATAATAGAGAATGCACGCTGCTCTATCAAGATTGGAAAACATCTTACCGATTCATTTAATGTCAACAAAAGTTTTAGACAAGGCGATGCGCTCTCATGTGACTTCTTCAACATCGTTCTGGAAAGAATTGTGCCAAACTCAACCGTCAACACTAGAGGCACAATCTTCCAAAGGTCCATCCAGTTACTCGGAAGATCAAAGCGTGATTTCAGTGGAGCGTTTTTGACCATTGCGACGGAAGCGGAGAAGATGGGTTTTAGTGGTCAATGAGGGCAAGACCAAGTTTATGCTGCCATCAAAAAAGGACATTGAACGACAAAGTCTTGGACAAAACGTCACCATTAACAACTATAACTTAAAGGTAGTTAAGGACTTTGTCTACCTAGGCACCGATATAAATTCAGACAACGAAACCAGCGCTGAAATCAAACGAAGAATAACTCTTGCAAATTGCTGCTTCTTTGAACTTAAAAGGAAATTGAGTAGTTAAGCCCTCGCTCTAGCATCTAAGACACTCGTAATCCCGGTTCTCATTTATGGCGCTGAGGCCTGCATTATTTCAAAGAAAGATGACAGCGTTCTAGAATGATTCGAGAGAAAAATTATTTGGGTGATTTTTGGTCCCATCTGCATAGATGGAGAGTGGAATAGAAGATACAACGACGAACTGTACAGCGACACTGACCTGTTTGAAGCATAAAAGTCCAACTACTTAGATGGCTGGGTCATGAAGACCGAATGCACATCAACGCTCCAGCCAGGAAGGTCTTCGAATCCAATACCTAGGGACGGAGCAGTAAAGAAAGACCGTAGAGAAAGTGTGCGAAACTGGAGGCAGCTAGCTAGGGACCGAGCTGGCTGGAGACGCTTGTTGGTTGAGGCCCAGGTCCTCCCCGGACTGTAGCGCCATCTTTAATAAGTAAGTAGTAAGCTTCTAAAACCTAATATAAGGTTTTTTCCAAATAGTACAAGATACGTAGAAGCAATATTTACCCTCATCTGTAATTTGATATATTGACCAATATTTTATCAAAGATATTGAATTGTGTTTTAGAACAAAAAGGATGATTTGATTTCCAGCTACATAACCTTGTGGACCAGTACCATTAAGTGTGGAATATGACATCATTCAAATGCCCACCTTGGCACGGATCCCAGTGCTCCGATTTTCAATGGCTCTTCCGCATATAGATCCGGCTGAATTTGAGCGATGGCGATAGTCGATTCTGGTTTATTTCCATAGACCTGCGACTTCAAGAAACCCCCCAGGAAAAAGTCTAGCGGGTTCAAATCGCAAGACCTTGGTGGCTAATTCACATCACCCCTGCGAGAGATAACCTTTCCCTCGTGTAACTTTCCAAGATGATTTGCCATAAACAAATAAATATTAAACAAAAGATTTGATAGATGTCACCAAAACAAAATGGCCGCCACGGGGCGCCAAAATCTACCAGCGCCAATTTAAAAACCTTATATGTATTTCTCTTTTTAAGTAATAGCAAAATTCAATGGCCGAAAACTTTTAAACAATTAGTAAAATTTTAAAACTTTTTTTTTGTAAGTTCTTACTACCTCTTAACATTTTGATACAGCTAATATTACAAAATGGCTACTTTTACTTTAAGTAAATTGTTTAATCTGAATGATTCATAGAATTTGACATTCCAAATTCATAACCTCGTTTCCCGCATTTATGTTTGTTTGTTTTCTATTTTAACGAGCTGTCACCGTAGAGACGTATTCAGAAAACCCAGAAATCCAAAATTACGAAATCCGGGATTTTGACTATTCGGGATTTTGAGTTTTTTGGATTTCGGTTTTAGGGATTCTGTCCCAACCCATTCTGTAGAAATCAGTTTTGTTTTAAAAAATATCCATCGAAGTCATTGGTTTATGGTGATGACCATAAACTAGCTCAACATAACTTTGAACCATTGACTTACTATAGGGTTAGCCATTTTGCGGTTTCAAAAGTAAACGTAAATAAAACACATATCAAATATTTTTTTACATGATATACTTGCTGACCCGACAAACGTTGTTTTGTCATATAAATAATTTCTAGAGAATATTTTGCTATAAATAAATAACTTATTGTAAGTGTGTAAGGATGTGGTACATAAGTGGAAGAGATATAGAGCACTGTAAACGGTGACAAAATATTAAAATAACAAATTGGAAATTGAAGGCGTTTGAATTGAATTGGCACATCTATGGGTACAAGGTGCAAGTTATAGCTATCATTGGTTTTCGTCATTGAAAACAAACATTGGAATTTTTTTGGCAGGTCGTTTATAGCTATCATTAAAAATGTCTGTAATTTTTACTAACAGAAAACTGTCATTGGAATTGTGTGATATTGGAACACAAATCAGTGGAACGATTCGTTTCACTTTTGAACATAAAATTATCAGCTGTTCAGGAAAATGAATTTTGATCGGTATATAATTTTCATTTCTAATCAAAGGGAAACACGGTCAAATATCGATTCAAAAATTTTTCCGGATCGATTTCAATGATAGCTATAACTGGCGCCTAATAGGAATTCGCGGTAATAATATATTTTCACCTAGAAATTTACCATTTAGAATTATGGCTTCGATAAGATTTTTCATTAATTTTGTAATTAGGTAGGTACTAATCGCGTGCCGTTGCACAACCATGGTGGGTTTAAATTACGAAGCAAAATCACCGGAGATCCAACACTTCAATGAGTTCAAGAACACAGTTGGATAATTTACAGCTTCGGTAGCATCACAAATTGTATCAATAGATTTGTATGACACCAAGTCTCCTAGTAACAAAATGTTGTATCTTGAGATTTAATTCGTTGACATCCACATTTTTTGCTGCTAAAATTGCTCTTTCTGCCAGCCACTCATGATTTGTTGTTTTTAATATCTTTCAATGTCCTGTTCAACGCCTCAAGCGAATGTTTGTGTGCAATAGTGCTTTTATCCCAGATGATAATTTTACACTGTTTCAGCACTGTGGCCATGGATGATTGTTTTTTATATTGCACACCGCGTCTGGGTTATTTTCAATATTTAGTGGCGGTTTAAATACTGAATGAGCTTTTCTGCCTCCATCCAATGAAGTTGCCGCCATCTCAGAAGATGCAACAGCCAATGCGATACCATTATTTGATCGTGTTTTAGCAAAACTAGCGAAATAAGGAATATTTTTCCAGTTCCACCTGGTGCATCAAAAAAAAAATCCACCTTGTCCTGCCGAAACTGCGAGCATGATGTGGTCATAAATGGTTCTTTGTTCTTCATTCATTAGTGGGACATTGCGAGCAACAATCGCTGAAATTTCTACAGAATTGTATTGCAGTTCACGATTTAATTCAGTGCCTATTAAATCAGATGCATTTCGATTTGGTGAATGCATACCGAAATGACTGAGTGGTAAGTTGGCAATGATAATGCAAAGATCCTCAATAGCAATCAATGCTTCATGTCACTGAATACTATCGTAAGATCGTTGCACCGTGTACGTTGTTGATGCAGTTAAACCATAGCACTAAAGAATATAAGAAATAGATAAAATCCTATTCTCAGACCTACCGAATGTACATGTAAAATTTCATATGAAATTGGTTAAGCCGTTTTGTGGCACCGTCTTGTAGAAACCACATATTCTCCAAGTCGTATTCTTCAATAGCAGGCAAGAAAAGTCAGTTAGCATGTGACCATAACGCTCCGAATCGACGGTGGCAGTCGTTCCTTCGTCGTTTTCGAAGAAGTAAGGTCCAACCACACTTCCGCTCCGGACCAAAGAGCGCACCAAACAGTGACTTTTTGTGGATGTAATGGCCTCTCTTTAATTACTTGAGGATTCTCAAATACGACTATTTTGTTTATTAACATATCCATCGAGTGAGAATGAGAAATGTGCTTCGTCGCTGAAGATAATTTTGTTCGAAAAATCGCCGTCCACCGCTTGCTGTTCAAACACCCATTCAACGTATCTACGACGTTGTGAATGGTCAGCTGGCTTCAGTTGGTGTGAGCTGGATTTTGTATGAGTCCTAATTCCTGAGAACGACGAGGAATCGAAACATTTGGGTCTTCGGCAACACTTTTACTTACAGCAGCGATATTTTCAGTAGTACGAGCGAAAAGATGATGGACAGGCCTTACAATATCTGTAACCAACCCAGTCTCTTCAAATTTCTTCACAATTTTGCCAATTGCTTGCGTAGTTGGACGATTATGTAAACCATAATTTCCTCTTAATCACCATTTTTGTATTAGGTTTTAATAATTTGTATGCGTTGTGCGATAGTTAAGCGTTAACATTCATTTTCGTTAATGTCAGACATTCAACTGAAAAAAGAATGGTTTAACAACTTAGTTTGACAGAAGTCGAATTTCAGCCCCATACTTTTGAAACCTCAAAATAGATAACCCGTTATAAAAACCTTTAAGATTATTATAAATATTTTAGTTGTTTTTGACCGACAATACCCTTTTTGAGATAATATCGTTAAATTACTAAAAATCTTTAGATACAATCTTTGCTTATATAACTAAACAGTATGAGCTTTATGGCTCATTTGAATCCCCTGGATCCTCCAATTGACAGCTTCAATAACTATGAGCTTTCTTAATAGCTTATTATTTAAAGTGAAACTTCTTATTACAAACCCCTTATTTACATTTGGTGTTTTTTTAAAAAGGTATTTTCAATTTTAATAGCTGAAAATATTTCTAAAATTATTAAATCACACAAAAACCAGAAACAACTCTATTATGGTTTAAAACTTTTTCATTTACTGTTACAGGAAGAGGTCAGCAAAACAAACATTTTTATCAATGTACCTACACTTAGTCAAAATTCCTACACTCAAATCTTAATATATCATAAACAGCGAAAATCACGATCATTCTATGTCCATATAGATATAGGCATCTGGTAAGTACTGAAAATGTTATAGTCCTAAGTATAGTCGTTATTGTGTAATTTGTTAATCCTTATTTTCTCGAGATTATTACCTTCCATTTCTCTACCATGATTATAGCCTTAATTAATAGAAGGTACAATCGTAAAGATATTTATTATCCATCATTTTTTACCATTAAACGTCTAACAAAAGACAACTCACATCATCTCGCCGCCAAAATGTCACGCATTTCAATTTTCAACTTCATTTCAAGAAGCCATTTCAATACTTGTACAGTATTAGGTATAGGAGGCATCTGTGCGAGCGTCAAGCGAGGTATCTGTGGTATTCAACAGACTCGTATACAAATAATACACAATATGCACTTAATACCTCTTGATTCTGATGGCTGACAGAAAATCTATATTTTTCCCCGACTTCTGTCGGTGGAATCGGTTCCTCCTTCCAATGCCGACATAGACTTCGACTTCGACTTCGACTTGGACTTCAACAGCGACATCGACATCGACATGTCTTTCTTTTCAACTGACTTTTATACATAATTAGAGACTTGCTGTCAAACAGAAATATTCAATTTGACGATGCACATCTATTAGCAAGATTATACTACCCGCTCCGCCATGGATATGCATATGCATATAATATTGCCGTCCAGTTCATGGTTCGTCTGTTTGTCCGTCGCGTCCGTTATACGTCCGTCATGTCGCCGTCACCGTCTTCGTCGATGGTCGATCCATCCATTTCGTTCTTATATTCTTTTGTAACTTACCTCTTTAAACTATAAAATACCTAGTTGATTATTGAACAACAAAATATTTGAATTGTGGTTAGTACTGCCTCTGCTCTGCCTACCTTTTAATAGGTTCATACCCAGCTCAAAGTACTTCTTTTCTTTGACAATAGTCGTACGTCTTGTGAATGCACTTTGTTTAACCCTTTTCTGCACTTCATCATCATAAGGTATCCCACTTGTAATAAAATTGATGTCAACTTTACCCGTGTATACTTATGTATCGATCCTAATTACTAGTTGCCTCTATAATCTCCCCACATTGATTTGAATGTTTTGGCCAACTCGCATTGTGTCATGTCAAAATGTCAGCTAATGTCATACCACCTTTCGAAGTGACATCGTCAGCGTCATTTTGTGCATGCAGCAATGGCGACTCAACGTGAGCAACCGATTCGTCGTCGCCACCTTGCCGCACCAAAGACCAACCGACCGACCGTACCACTGCCACTGGCTGCTCGCTGCTCGCTGCACTGCAACCTGCAGGCATCATCGCTGCTATTGCCGCTGCCGCTATCGATGCCAATGCAATTGGAATCGGAATGGAATGCTTTGGATGGAAATAATCAAAATTGAATTAAATTGATACGATGAAAGGTGATGTCAATTGCATCGTAATGTTTATTCAATTAATGCACGCGAGCAGATAAGAGTATAATGTTATTTTTGATTGCATATTCACATCATAAAATCGCTAACTTTTATGCATGTGTAATAGGATGAGAAAAGATTTTGGATTAATTAAGATAAAATAACACGGAATTTTTGGAATCATCAAAATTAATAAGTAAGAAATGTCTATAGCATTGGATAGGAAAAGAATACATTAAATGTCTGTCGAAAAATGGATTTTTAATGCATTGAATAAGCTATCGAAATACATTGCAGAAAAATAGGTCATTTCGTAAAAAAAAAAGATGAAAATGTTTTGTTTTCATTTCGGCATTATGAAACTTTCCTTATACATATTATGTATAATTTACATTCATTAGGATCTTCTGAATTTTGATTTTCTGACGATCCCTTTTAGGTTTTTATCATTCAAACCAATCATTGGAATTATTTGGCAGGTCATTGAAGTCCACCGGAAAAATATTTCTGGCGGAAATCTGCCATTGGAATTATGTAAAATTGAAACACAAATCAGCGGAACAATTTCATTTCACTTTTGGACATAAACGAATCAGCAGTTCAGGAAAATCTATTTCCTTCCGGAAAATAAAATAAAAACATTTTTGAGGCCAGTTAAAGTAACCATTGGTTATCATCATTGAAACCAATCATTGAAATTTTTTGGACAGGTTGGTTACAGCTTTCTGTCATGAAAAGTGTTTTCTAAAATTAGCCGTTCGGATTAGCTGTAAAACTGTAGGTCCCCTCTATCCCTGACAACATTACACGCACACAGGAATGGTTGAATCACTAGGTCCGTGTTCAGTGTTCTCAACGGACTGTTGCACCACCTAATTTTATTTATTTTATAAGTTTACGTTATTAAATTAGAGTTATTAAATAACCAGGAGTTTTGCACCTGCTTTTTGCTGTTGATTGCATCAGTAATTTTTTAATTGATGCCATCGGAACAGTAAAAAATTGGAAACATAATTAGGTTTTGTTCGAATTTAGCAGTCAGCTGTTCATTAGGTGCCAATTATAGCTGGCTCAAAATCACAAAGGTTGCAAATTTCAAAACTGGTTTTATGACAAAAAAAATTGCAAGCTATAATGATGACTCTTAAATCTTCCATCGCTTTCTAAACACAGAGAGTACATTCAGCTGTGCTTTATTATAAAATTAATCAATGGGTCAGTCATATCACCATCAATTTTGGAACAATTAAACTTTATTTATAGCCGTACAAGTATTAGAAGACAAGTTCCTTTACGTCCCATATCAAGCAGATCGAACTATGGTAAAAACAGTCCCCTAAACCAATTGATTTCAGTTTACAACAAGTATTACTTTTTGGTATGTTCCGTAAGAGATGATTTTAAAAGTAAAACATTCAAAGTAAATTGTTTGAATACTTCAGTTCTTCAGGTCTTGAAAGGTCAAGGTCTTGAAAGGTCAAGGTCTTGAGGTCTTGAAAGGTCAAGGTCAAGAGGTCTCGAAAGGTCAAGGTCTTGAAAGGTCAAGGTTTTGAAAGGTCAAGGTCTTGAGGTCTTGAAAGGTCAAGGTCTTGAGGTCTTGAAAGGTCAAGGTCAAGAGGTCTTGAAAGGTCAAGGTCTTGAAGTCTTGAAAGGTCAAGGTCAAGAGGTCTTGAAAGGTCAAGAGGTCTAGAAAGGTCAAAGTCTTGAGGTCTTGAAAAGTCAAGGTCAAGAGGTCTTGAAAGGTCAAGGTCAAGAGGTTTTGAAAGGTCAAGGTCAAGATGTCTTGAAAGGTCAAGGTCTTGAGAGGTCAAGTTCTTGAAAGGTCAAGGTCTTGAGGTCTTGAAAGGTCAAGGTCTTGAGGTCTTGAAAGGTCAAGGTCTTGAAAGGTCAAGGTCAAGATGTCTTGAATGGTCAAGGTCTTGAGGTCTTGAAAGGTCTAGGTCTTGAGGTCTTGAAAGGTCAAGGTCTTGAAAGGTCAAGGTCTTGAAAGGTCAAGAGGTCTTGAAAGGTCAAGGTCTTAAAGGTCAAGGTCTTGAGGTCTTGAAAGGTCATGAGGTCTTGAAAGGTCATGAGGTCTTGAAAGGTCAAGAGGTCAAGAGGTCTTGAAAGGTCATGGTCTTGAGGTCTTGAAAGGTCAAGGTCTTGAGGTCTTGAAAGGTCAAATTCTTGAGGTCAAGGTCAAGATGTCTTGAAAGGTCAATGTCTTGAGGTCTTGAAAGGTCAAGGTCAAGATGTCTTGAAAGGTCAAGGTCTTGAGGTCTTGAAAGGTCAAGGTCTTGAGGTCTTGAAAGGTCAAAGTCTTGAGGTCTTGAAAGGTCAAGGTCAAGAGGTCTTGAAAGGTCAAGGTCTTGAGGTCTTGAAAGGTCAAGGTCTTGATGTCTTGAGGTCTTGAAAGGTCAAGGTCTTGAAAGGTCAATGTCTTGAAAGGTCAAGAGGTCTTGAAAGGTCAAGGTCAAGATGTCTTGAAAGGTCATGAGGTCTTGAAATATCAAGAGGTCTTGAAAGGTCATGGTCTTGATGTCTTGAGGTCTTGAAAGATCAAGAAGTCTTGTAAGGTCAAGAGGTCTTGAAAGGTCAAGAATTCTTGAAAGGTCAAGGTCTTGAAAGGTCAAGGTCAAGATGTCTTGATAGGTCAAGGTCTTGATGTCTTAAGGTCAAGATCTTGAGGTCTTGAAAGGTCATGAGGTCTTGAAAGGTCAAGAGGTCAAGAGGTCTTGAAAGGTCAAGGTCTTGGAAGGTCACGGTCTTGATGTCTTGAAAGGTCAAGGTCAAGATGTCTTGAAAGGTCAAGGTCTTGAGGTCTTGAAAGGTCAAGAGGTCTTGAAAGGTCAATGTCTTGAAAGGTATAGAGGTCTTGAGGTCTTGAAAGGTCATGGGGTCTTGAAAGGTCAAGAGGTCTTGAAAGGTCAAGGTCTTGAGGTCTTGAAAGGTCAAGGTCTTGAGGTCTTGAGGTCTTGAAAGGTCAAAGTCTTGAGGTCTTGAAAGGTCAAGGTCAAGAGGTCTTGAAAGGTCAAGGTCTTGAGGTCTTGAAAGATCAAGGTCTTGATGTCTTGAGGTCTTAAAAGGTCAAGAAGTCTTGAAAGGTCAAGGTCTTGAAAGGTCAATGTCTTGAAAGGTCAAGAGGTCTTGAAAGGTCAAGGTCTAGAGGTCTTGAAAGGTCAAGGTCTTGAAAGGTCAAGAGGTCTTGAAAGGTCAAGGTCTTAAAGGTCAAGGTCTTGAGGTCTTGAAAGGTCAAGAGGTCTTGAAAGGTCAATGTCTTGAGGTCTTGAAAGGTCTTGAAAGGTCTTGAGAGGTCAAGGTCTTGAGGTCTTTAAAGGTCAAAGTCTTGAGGTCTTGAAAGGTCAAGATGTCTTGAAAGGTCAAGGTCAAGATGTCTTGAAAGGTCAATGTATTGAGGTCTTGAAATGTCAAGAAGTCTTGAAAGGTCAAGGTCTTGAAAGGTCAAAGTCTTGAGGTCTTGAAAGGTCAAGGTCTTGAGGTCTTGAAAGGTCAAGGTCTTGATGTCTTGAGGTCTTGAAAGGTCAAGGTCTTGAAAGGTCAAGGTCTTGAGGTCTTGAAAGGTCAAGGTCTTAAAGGTCAAGGTCTTGAGGTCTTGAAAGGTCAAGAGGTCTTGAAAGGTCAAGAGGTCTTGAAAGGTCAAGAGGTCTTGAAAGGTCAAGGTCTTGAGGTATTGAAAGGTAAAGGTCTAGAGGTCTTGAAAGGTCAAGAGGTCTTGAAAGGTCAAGGTCTTGAAAGGTCAAGATCAAGAGGTCTTGAAAGGTCAAGGTCAAGGTCAAGAGGTCTTGAAAGGTCAAGGTCAAGAGGTCTTGAAAGGTCAAGGTCTTGAAAGGTCAAGAGGTCAAGAGGTCTTGAGGTCTTGAAAGGTCAAGGTCTAGAGAGGTCTTGAAAGGTCAAGGTCTAGAAAGGTCTTGAGGTCTTGAAAGGTCAAGGTCTTGTGGTCTTGAAAGGTCAAGTTTTAGATGTCTTGAAAGGTCAAGGTCTAGATGTCTTGAAAAGTCAAGGTCTTGAAATGTCAAGGCCTTGAAAGGTCTAGAGGTCTTGAAAGGTCAAGTTCTTGAAAGGTCAACGTCTTGAAAGGTCAAGGTCTAGAAACGTCTTCAGGTCTTGAAAGGTCAAGGTCTTGAAAGGTCAAGGTCTTGAAAGGTCAAGGTCTTGAAAGGTGAAGGTATTGAGGTCTTGAAAGGTCAAGTTATAGATGTCTTGATAGGTCAAGTTAAGAGGTCTTGAAAGGTCAAGGTCTAAATGTCTTGAAAGGTCAAGGTCTAGAGGCTCTGAAAGGTCAAGGTCTAGAAATGTCTTGAGGTCTTGAAAGGTCAAGAGATCTTGAAAGGTCAAAGTCTTGAGGTCTCAAGTTCTAGAGAGGTCTTGAAAGGTCAAGGTCTAGAATAAAGGGAGGTCTGGAAATATCAAGGGAGGTCTTGAAATATCAGGGGAGGTCTGGAAAAATCGAGGCAGGTCTGGAGATTTCAAGGGAGGTCTAGAAAAATCAAGGGAGTTCTGGAAATATCAAGGGAGGTCTAGAAAAATGAAGGGAGGTATGGAAATATCAAGAGAGGTCTTGAGATTTCTAGGTAGGTCTGGAAATATTTCAATTTTGGAGAAAATCTTAATTTTGAATTTAACTATCAATTTTTTTCATTAAATCAAGTTAAGTCTAGTAGGAGACATTAATTTTAATTTTTTTTTTTGCTTAAAAAGGATTTTTTGTACAATCCTCTTTTTCCTAAGAACACAAAAAGCTATAACACATCTTTAGCCATTTGTCCGTTTTTTGAAACAATCAAAATGGGGGTGAGGAGGTTTGTAGGTTCTTATATTTTTTTTACTTTTTTGGTTTATTACATTAATTTTGTCAAATCGTGTGATAGTCAACGTTTTAAGTACTGACGCTGTGAAATTTGACGGTGCGTTGACAAAGAAAGTTTTATTTTTTTACAACGTCAGAGTCAATGCGTTGACCCTTTGAGTTGACCATTTAATTCTAGCTTAAGTCATGGCTTAACTGCAATGACGAAACGACTGAAGTCTTTACAATTCTGCCTTATACATACCAACCTACGCTCATTAATACTTACTTTTCTACATACCCACCCACTACCAACTTTACAATAAGAAATACAAATTTAAAAAAATATCTGCATCGTATGCTATAGCTATGGAATAATTCAAAATATAGCAACGAAGCATTGTATCAAATCTTAAATTTGAAAACGTTGCTTTTAAATTTTCAGATTTCACAAAAATAGAAAATCCAAAATCAAATGAATACAATTTTCTGAAAACAAATCTAAAACACATACAATAAAATGTATTGCATATGCATACCTGCTTTACATTGATAGGTATGAATACAAAAAATCTCAGGCAACGACTGATTTTTGATTACATTTGAGTAATTTATTTTATTTATTTATTTCAATATTTCCAGTCACTCTTAGATTCCACACTTAATTTTCGCGCCCCCATGGCTCGCCTTCCGTAACAAAATTTTGTGTTCCATGATAGTACTATTCAAATATATTTACAAAGACTGTACTGAGGCATTTTTTTGAACGTTTATGAAAACCAGTTAAAAAGAAAAAAAAGATCTAAGACTAATTATTGTTATTAGTTTGCATACACACAAAAAACACCGAATATGTTGTCACCTAAATTATTTGTTTAGCATTTGTATATGAAAATATATGGTTTTCATATACAAAGGTTTAGCTTAATGCTTTTGACACAAAATGGTTTGTGTATGAACTTTTTTTTCTTACCCGAATAGCTCTGAATTGATCCCCGAACGCGACCATTGAACAACTTCCAATAAGAAGTGACAAAAAAGGGTTACCATGTTGGAATTTGTAAGTGGTCCCTATAACATAATGAAATAAAAGTACAAAATTGGCTTTCTTCACTTTTTTTAAAAAAAGAAATTCGAAAGCTTTTTACTACACTTTTTTTTTCAGGTGTTCAAAAGGGTATTTTTTTTTTAAGTAGAGAGGTAAATATTTAATGTTTAGCATTATTGCCAAAACATTTTCCAATAAATTATTAAACACATTAACTTTGCTCATAATGTTTCAGTTGTCAATTGATTTAATTACACACCTCAACTTCTTTAAATGCCATTTTACAAAAAGCCAATAGGGGAAATTTAGGGGACTTCTGATGTGTTGCTCATGCTCAGAATGACATCCTACGCGCGCCGCCGCCGCCGATTCCAATCAAACAATTTCATGAATTAATTGTTTGGAGGTTCCGTTTATATTTTTGCTATAATTCGTCAGAAGTAGGTTTTCTAGATTCCCTTACGCTACTAAGATGTTTTAAATAAGGTTTAGGAAAAATAAGGTGAGTCAATGAAATCGAAAAAAAAGTCCCTAATTATAATCGGTCCACACTAATTGATTGGATATTTAATGAAACTAACATTATTAAACATAATTTTCTATATTGTGGAAAATTGAGAATACATAAAATTCAAAAAACTAAAATACCAAGTTAAAATATTCAAACAAATAAAAGGATACTTACGCTTTACAAAATTATTCATCCTGCAAAATCTTTTTATATTCCACAATCATTTTCAGATTCGATCTACTTACTGAATTTGTTTGTATCTCATTTTTCCTCTCCTCAATACTAATATGCATCTGTTCAAAAATGTATTTGTTTTCGAAGTACATATTATAAAAATTACTGACACAAAAACCAAACTGAATCCTCAAGTGTATTTTAACAATATTATCATTAATCCCTCATGCAAGCAAATTCACAGCATGCTCAATAAGAAATTATAACGAAAAATATAATAAGAACTCCAAATGCTATATCTTGGCTGAACAAAATTCTCAAAAATCGATCTATCCCCAAAAACTGACTTTGGGCGAAAAAATAAAGCATTCCAAAACATAGCACAAGTAAAAAAAAACCTTATTGGAATTTTCTATCCAACAAAATCAAAAACAAAATGCATTCACATACATACACATAAACGAAAAACACATTTTCAAATAAATCAAAACACCTTTCAAAAAACATTTTGTTTTGTTTCGTAATCATCAAAAATTTAATTATATGTTTATACAAAAAATGTTGCGTCTTTTCACTTCAATGGTTGTTTTTTTTTTCAGTTAAATGAATTTAGGTTTTTCTTTATTATTGAATTTATAACAATACAATTTTTATTTTATTTTCCATAATGTATATTATAATTTGTTTTTATTTTTATATTATTAATTAATTTTTTGTTTTTAATTAATTAAGTAATTAATACAAATTTATATTACATTTAAAATCCAAATATCTTTTGTCATCTTCTTCTGTTGTTGTTTGTTTGTTTATTTGTTTTGTTTTAATTATTAATAATTACTTAAATAGTAGTTTACAGATTTACACGTACTTATGTATATTTAAATTGTTTTATTAATATTTATAGTGTTGTTTTTTTTTTGTTGTTTTGTTTTATTTTATTTTTATTTATTTGATGGTTTTTATTAAATATTTTTGTAATTGTTATAATTTGTTTTGTTAAATTAAAAAATAAAAATGTTTAAACAATTATATGGAAAATAATAAAATTATTTTGTATATTTATGTTTTTTTTTTTGTTTGTATTTATATAGTAAAACTTATGAATAATTTTCTTACAATTTCTGAGTTTATTTATCTATAAGCGTATTTTTCATTGTTTACTCATTAAATCACGGATAAACAATAATTATCATAATAATAATTCTAAAAATTACTGCAATATTTTTATTATTATTTATATATTTAAATTAGACACACATAATTTTACATTATATCTAATAAATATTTTTTGTTTTGTTTTCATTATTATTATTATTTATAGAGTTCATTTAGCTTTTGTGTGTTTTATTAAATATTATATTATTATTATTATTACATAGGTATGTGCCAAAATTCGTTTTTGTTTATTTTTTATTTCATTCAAGTAGATTTTTTATATTTATATTTCGCTCTCTGTTGGTATACGACAGTCTTGACTCTGAAAAAGTTGCACGAAGTTAATAAATATATTTTCACAAGATAATTAACTTTCATTTTTTGTTTAAATATTTTTTTTTTAACAAGTTTAAAAAATAAGGACAAATTTTTGTATTGCGTATTTTTACCAACTTTCGAGGTGCGATAAAAAATAAATCAAAAGAATTTGATATCATATTATTTTACATAAAACTAGAAAACAACTTTTGAAAAATTATCAACCTTATTAATTTTGTCGTTTTATCAAAACTGTAGGTCTTCAGAGGCAGAATGTTTGCTCTTTATCCTTCTTAAATCACCTCTAAAGACATGTCCTATTGGATGAATCACAACAATATTTATAAGGCTGAATATTTTTTCGAATCAATAACAAACAAAAAATAAATCTTTTCTATTGTCCTGATAAGAAATGTTCTTCTTTAAATAATATTTATGTATTACAATCACATGTTTTGTTTATTTATTTATTTTTTATTCAATTATTGAAATTTATGGTTCTAATTGAATGAACCTGATAAAAAGTATTTTTCTTTTTAAATTTACTTTTGTAATGATGTCATAATAATAAAAGGTAGGTAGGCAAAGGTATCTTGACTTGTTTTGTTTTCTTTTTTTAAGAAAATGACATTTTTTTGGAAAATTGTATCTATTTACATTTCTTCGCATTACACATACAATTTAGAATAAAAATCAATTTGTTGAAAAAATGAAGAAATGAATCGTGTTCAAAAGGACTGTGAAAAACTCGTAGGTTTTAGATTTATTATGGAGCTGAAAAGGACTTTTTTCGGGCCTTTAAGATTTTTGTTGAAGAATGCAAGACGTTTGGAATTAATTAAAAATGAAATCAGCCTTATCACGAATTTCATCGTAATCGGAAACTTCTACGAATCCCGAAAAAACTATTACCAAATACGTTCGTAGTGGAAAATCTCATAAAATTTTGCATTAGGAATGCATTTCGTGATACGGTTTTTTTGGGATTCGTAAAAGTTTCCGATTAAGATGGAAGTCGTGAGAAGCCCGATTAAATTTATCTGTCTATACATCACAGTCTCACTTGTAGGCATATTTTAAGAAGACACAGCCAGTGTAGCCACAATACAAATTTCCCAGCAGTTAACTCCAGAACCTATAGCAAATTTCTTTACCAAAAAGGACTCATTAAAAGTTGAATTGTGGGTTTGTTAAACGAAATACGAATTCAGATGAACATATTAAGTCAATCAAAACTAAAAACAGAACAGAAAAGAAATCTAAAAAAATAAAAATCATTGAAGAATCATTGAAAATTAGGAATCATTGTATAAGAAATGATAAGACTCTTAAAACCACAAAATGAGTGAACAATAGCGATGCAAAATCTATGAGCACATAAATGTGGAAGTTTTTTGTATTCATTAACCTCGTATTTGATTTCTTTTTGAATCACTTTCTCTTGCCTTCAAATCTCGGCAGTCCTTTGTATCATCATCTAATTTTTTAAATGAATCAATCCTTTAAAAAAACGCCACAAACACAAAAAATCCTAAAATAAGAAAATTCAAATACAAAAGAATAAAAATAAAATTAATCAAATGCAATAACTGCCAAGAAGTAAATTTCAATTATTGTTTAAAAAAAAAATAAGGATCTAAAAGACTGACACAAAATTCTAAAACAATGCAATCAAAATAGTTGAAAAATTCAATAAATGCATTTTTTGGCTGTAAACAAAGATTTGAATCGTTACTTAGTGTATAGACTAGAATGGAGACTTAAAAAGAATTAGAAATTTGTATTTTGGAATTTACATATCAGGCATAGAAAGAAAACCGGTATATATTCTTTTTAGTTCAATATTTTATTTCTAGACTTATTTCTATCAGATGCACGAAATCGTAAGTATTTACGATCGACTTTGGATTCAGAAACGAATTTAGAAGAGTTCCAACGCATTAACTATAAACAACCACTCCTGATGTACCACAATCTTCTACAGGAATTGCCATTGACACTTCTTCAGTAGGTTATTCTTTTAAAAAAGGCAAGTTTAGTTGTGCTGGACTTATGAAAGAAGTGGATATTAAGTCATTTCGTTTGCATAGCGAATTAAGAACACCTTTTCCATGAGATGGTTTTTAGTTTAATTTCCCACCCTCCGAGAGGACAAGGCTTTTATAAGGTTCTTTAAACAATTTTGTTTTAGAACAAAAGCAAATAATAAAAACAACACAATTCAACAATTTTGGGAAGAAGCATTTGACACAGTTTTCCTATTTTCCTATAATTTGAAGGTTTTCCAATTTTATTAAACTTAAAATCTGACTGACAAGTACAAGTGTTTTAGGTCTGTGGTTTAACTAAAACTTCTTAAGTGAACCGAAGAACCCTCAATAAAAATATAAAAACACTGTCAATACAACATCAAACTGAGTTGAGATCCTTCTGACAAGAAGCAACGACTTGTTTCAGTTTTTAAAGAGTTTAAATTCTGACAACTTCTGAAAGAAAAACTTTAACCCCCGAACGTCTTCCGCTAACAAACTTGAAAAGAAAAGTAAAACAAAAATAGTTAAAAAATAAAATAAACTGTACATGTAATGCCTTTGTGTGTTGTATATACTTAACGAAACTTTAAGCAACAGTTAAATTCAGTTTGTAGGGAGTTTTAGACACCCAGCCCCTAAAAACCTTTCTCTCAGACAGAACAGACAAAAATGTTGACATGACATTATTATTATTTTTTTTTGTTTTTTGACGAAACTCTACCCCTTCCTTTGTTTTTATTATCTTACATACAAGAAAATTTAATACAAATCCTCTAGGAATGTTCAATTAATTTATATAATTATGATTGTTATTTTCATTTTTTGTTTTTTGTTTTGTTTTTAATTTTATGTTTTTATACAATAAAGCTTTTGAACGACGATTAAAAAAAATCTTCTATCTTCTTCCATTTTCCAACTTCTACATCAATACCCAAACCCCCCCGCGCATGTTTAATATATTTCTGTTTGTTGGTGTTAAGAAGTAGAGCAAGAGTAGAGATTCAAAATTGGTGAAGAACATTTATTTAAAAAATGCATTATTTATGAAGTATGTAGACCTGAACAATGGGTTTTATTATGTTTTTAAATATATTTATTTAATATTTATATATTTTTTCCTTCCTCCCTATTAATTAGCTCTCTTGTTCTTGCTTTAATTTTTTTTAAAGTGTTTTTTGTTGTTTTCGAATAAGATTTATAACAATTAATGTATTAATACATTGAAATTTTGATTACTTTCATAATTATGATTCATTTATTTTTATTTTTATTCTGTTTTTGTTTTTTTTTTATGTATATTATTTTATATATATATATATTTATATTATAGGTTGCTATTTACAAAAGTCGATCTTGAAAATAAGATCTTAATAAGTTGTTGTTTTTTGTTTTTGTTTTATTTAAATTGTTTTGTTTTTTTGTTTTAAATTAAATTAATACTAACATAAAAACTAAGAACGTATATGACATTTTTGTTTAGTTTATGTAAAAAAGAAAATCTTTTAAATAATAAAATAAGAACATTTTATTTTTTATGTTTTTTTTTCAAGTTTTTGTTTTTGTATCTAATCAACGACAGTCTTAGAGAAAATAAATGAATAAAACGAAGTTATTCAGATATTTCCTTGTTTTTATTTGTTTTTGTTTTTTTTTTTGTTAAATGGAAATGCTGGCGGTATTTTTGTTTTATTTGTTGTTGTGTTGTTTTTTGAGTGTGATATTCTAACTGAAATATGGATGGATATTTGCTGCGGATGCTGGTTGTGTTGTGTTGCTGCTATAATATACAATATACTCGTATATGCGACAGCATATTATTAAAACTGATGACGACGTCATTTCTCAAGCGATATCAGTTTGAATTAGAACTGAAGTGAAGCAAGAGAAAGCATTTTGAAATCAAAGACCGGCAAACAGTTTTTGTTTTGTTTGTTCTAAAATAGCGCGCAAACATCGACAACAATAAGAAGCAAGTGCTGTAAACCTCTATGGAGTTGTTTAGCAGATATACCCGCAGCTAGCGCAGGGCATACGCAGTGAATAGTCGTTAGTTATCTCCCCTTTTCTCACCTGTTGGTTGTATTTAGATTGATGCCTGCCGAGAGTGAGTTGTTATTATTGTTGTTGTTATTATTGTTAGCCGTGTTGCCTCCAGTTGCTGATGAGCCTGCATTCATGTTGGACGAAGTTGTAGCCATGTCGTTGGAGTTGTTATTGATCTTTACGGATATTTCGTTAGCGCTGGTCTTTGGCGAAGCGGAGGTTGTGTACATTGCTGTTGTTGTGCCAGCCGCAGACACTGAGGCTCCAGTTTGAGTGTTCACAACTTGGTTAGTTATGGGAACGCGCATGTTTGCAAATAAGGCCGGATTGTTGGCAATGCGCTGGAGCTGGTGCTTTCCCAGAACTGTAGTCATACCGGGTGAGATCTGCATTTGCATTTGTCCAGAGTTGTTTTTATGGAGGGACTTCAAGTTCAACAAACTTGTGTAAAACACTCGCTTGTTTTCTGGATTCTCGCCACCAATAATGTTCAATATTCGATCGCGTTTCATTTTTTGCAGCTGAATCTGCTGTTGCTGCTGCTGTTGTTGCTGCTGCTGCTGTTGTTGTTGTTGCTGCTGTTGCTGCTGCTGCTGTTGTTGTTGCTGCTGCTGCTGTTGTTGTTGTTGGTGCTGCTGCTGTTGAAGCTGGGCTGATTTTAGTTGCTGATTATTTAGCTGCTGGGCGGTGATGGCATTCTTCGAATCCACCACAATATTACTCTGCTGTATTGAACCAGTTGAGACAAAATTCAATTTAAGATTCGTATTGGGAATTTCTTTGTAATGGATTTTGTTTTGCATATCTCCAGACGATGTGGCAATTGTGAAATTACTAGTACTTGTGACATTACCCGAAGGTCCTGATGTACTTAGTATAAGTTTATTACCACTCGTTCCAGCCACTCCACCAGTATTCGAATGTTGGCTTATCATCGTTATTGGTTGTGATGACGGTTGCAGGCTATAATTGTGATTGGCTGCAACAGCAGCAGAATTCTGTTGTTGCTGGACACTTAATTCAGACACCACAACGGGGTATGATGACATTTTTATAACTTTTCCAGTTGGAAGTTGTTTTTGACTGGTTTGATTATTAACATCGATTATTGTTGTGTTATTTGAGTCATCTTCGGTTTTTATAACTTGATACTGTTGTTGTTGTTGTTGCTGCTGTTGTTGTTGCTGCTGCTGTTGTTGATGAGCAATTTGAACCTTTCGCTGTGAGAGTTTCCGAGTTAAGAGCAGTTTATCCAGTGCTAAAAAAAAACAAGAATATTTCAATAAGAATTATGTACATTTAAAGATGGAACTGATAAAGTTATCGGGAACACAGTTGGAAATGTGGAAATTGTTCATATTCAAAATTACATGAAAAGACAACCACAAACATGCAACATCCAAATAGCCAATCTTCGGGGGTCTCTTGACCTGAAATTCTAAGGATTATTTTAAAAAATGACCTAGAAAGAGCACAAGAGGTAGAAGAAACAATAACCACCACTTGAAAAGCATTATCTTTAAGGATTTCGGCCACTGTAGAATTTAAAAATGGTTTTTTTTTTTTTTTTTAAATTTAAAATATGACCTTAAAAATTGTGCGCCAAAAGATTATGGCCAGGAAACCCCTGGTATTTATGAATTTCAGTATTAAATATATTGCAAAATTATTTATGAATTTCTACTATTGAAAACTTCAAACACCTTTATGTAAACACTGAATTTTTGAGTTGGCCGGACTCATAACTCAGAGATTTGGGTTTTAGAAATATGGACTTGACAACTTTTAATTTTATTTGTAAACGCACCCTTTCACTAATGCTCATCAAGGTTAAAGTACTCAAACGGACAACGTCCGCAAATTATAAAAATTTTCTACCAAAGTTCGAAGTCGGTGACCGCAACCTTAAGAGCTTTAACTCCAATTTTCGGTCGTAATTCTCGCCCTAGTAGATAGACAATAACAACGTGTCTTTGAGGTAAGGGGTTGGTCGAAGTATAGAAAATACCGCTCTCGTTCAGCTGTCCGTAGCAAACGATCCAAATCAGTCCATTACACGGCTCGGCCATCTAAAGAATTGGGCATCGCTAAGACGACTTTATGGCGTAATTTGCTTAAGGATTTGGTTTACACCTATACAAGATCAAGCTGACTTAAGAATTGAAGCCGTTGGACACTTTGAAGCGACGCGACGTACCAAAGTACGGTTTGCCTGTCTGCGGCGTTATTGGTCCATATTTTTTCGAAGAAGATAAGGATCGTCACGTTATTGTTAATGGAAGGTGTTACAAGCCACACAGCACACATTACAATCGATTTATTGGAGAATAAGTTTGATGAGCGTGTTATCTCAAGAAATGGCCAAGCAATCTAACGGCTATAGACTTTTTTTTTGGGCTAGGTAAGCCATGGGTATCAACAAGCCCATGACGCTTGAAAAGCTCAAAGCCAACATTGAACGCTAATTCGCTGCCTTTTCGGCCGAGTCATCGAACATTGGGTTCAAAGAATTGACCGCAGCAAACGTGGCCGCTGTGACCATATTAACCCAATCGAGCTCCATTCATAAAAGTGGAGCACATTACAAAGTTTCTGAAATATCTAAAAAGGTTCGAGTTTTATTTTAAGAACAAAGTTATCAAGTCTTTATTGAAAAAAACCTTTGTTTTCCTTCGAAGTACGCAGGATTTTATTGCGTACTGCGTAGTTTATTTGTTATTGAAAATTATCTGACGATATTTTAGTCAAGTTTCCATCAATATACCGCAAAAATTCTACGTATTTCTATCTCAGTACCCAAAAACAATTAATTTGATCAGCTGTTTTCCGGCCGTGAAGCCTGATGAAAAAGGAGACCACATTGCACCAGCACCGCATTTTGAAATAAACCGCTTCCTGATGTGTATAATCTCTTTTTTGTAATCTCGATTAATTTTGTAGTATTTTTGAAGAATATACCCAAAAAGACTATTTTCTGTCTGCCTCAAAATATAAGACGCACATATTTCCAAACCAAAATCTATTTTTTACAAATGTCAAGTTTTATTAAAATAAGAATGAAATATGTCATGAAATTACTTAAGCGCCAATCTTTGATACGTCACAATCTTAACGACATAATTTTTGAAAACAATTTCAGGGAAACAAAAGAACAATTATTCCAAAAAAAAAATTCGAATATCTCTGGGAGCGTGTAGCATATGTATCAATTTTGGTTGACGCATTTCATTCATGCAATAATGTATATTGTACTAAAAAACTTTAAATATTTAAACAGCCTGTCATCGCCAAACCAACCTTCACTTCGTTACAAAGTAGAATATTTCAGACAGAATGTTGTTTTGTTTACTTGAAATCAACACAAAACACTTTTTAACCTAATGAGTATGATTCATCAAATTATTTAGAATTGCTCTTAATTTGTTTTAATATTTTCTAACCTGAGATAACCTACAACTTTCACAATTCAAACCGACGACGCGACGACGGATGACAACAATTAAATCATTTATACATTATTCATTCACATGTCTCTCAGATTTAATGAAATAATTCTTACCTTCAGGCCCGTTTAGTGTTTTCTTTTGCCCCGCCGGTCGACTCGTCCAAACAATTTTGTTTGCAGTCGCATCGGTTGACAATATTCCAGATCCACCTTGTCCAACGTGTCGCCATACTATTTGCTGTGCCTGCTGTTGTTGCTGTTGCTGCTGTTGTTGTTGCTGCTGCTGTTGCGGTTTTGAAGTCGTCACAATCATAGGCGTCTGGTGACTCATCAGATTATCAGTTAATATCATATTTCCATTGCCACTAGAACTCCCCCCGCCTGCATCAACTAAACCACTGCTACTACCACCACCGCCAGCGCTGCCACTATGATTTGGGCCATTACTTGAAATAATAGTATTACCCAGACTATCACATGTTATTTCATTGTTGTCCAACTTCACATTTGCCAATATGACGGCGTTCTGTTGTTGATTAACATTATTAGGAACTTGATTGGTGTTGACAACGCCACCAACATTGCAGTTGCTCTGCTTTAGGTAGATTTTTTGTGGCATATTGCCGCCACCACCACCGTTTGCGTTCGAATCTTGAGTCGCAAATATAGTTGTATGGTTGGTTGTGGCCATTGACGTAAGTACATGTGGTCGGGATACCATTGCACCTTGTGTAACAACCGGCGTTACAAGACTCTTCTGCTGAAGTTGCAGATTTTGTTGCAAGAGATGTTGCTGCTGCTGTTGTTGCTGGTGTTGTTGTTGTTGCTGCTGCTGCTGTTGAACTATTCTTAAAGCTGTTCTCTGGCCTGATGGATGAACTAGAGATGATGTGTTTGCTGCAAACTCGGATGTCGGCAACAGTCCTTGCTGTTGCATAATCTGCAGTTGTTGATGGGCGGGTGGTTGTGCTATCGATAATGCTGCTGTTGAGGCTGGTGATGCAATTGGTGGTGGCGGAGGTGACGCTAGAATCTCATCGGGCGGTTCTATTTTGTTTACCTCGGCTAACTTCTCCTTGACTTCTTCTTTCTTGAAGAATATCTCATCCTTTAGACCGTTTATCGTCGAGAATGTCGAACTGCCAATATTGAAATGGCTGTTGTTTAATTTACTATCTATCGCAGCCTTAACACCATCCTTGTCATCATCCATTGGGACATCAGCGCCTGCACTGTCACCCGCCTCTCCATGTTTCGTCGTCACATCACTGGGCAATTTCTTTTCTTCGATACAGTCGAGCAAGCCAGCGCCGCCGTCGTCGAGAATGCCATTCCAAAAGGTCGTTGTTTGATTGAGCGTCTTTAGGTCGTCTATTTGGCACTCTTGCAAAATGTTATCCAGCATGTTTTCGTTGTCATCCTCGCCCAGGGAGAAATTCATGTCAGCTAAACTGTCGCCGCTCAAATTCAAATCAATACCAACGTTAGTATCCAAATGGTGATTATCTGGCGATAATTTACTTAGGTAGTTAGCCGCAAACACTGATGGAAGCAGCTGTGAGTCCGGTTCCAGGTCGGCGTATGAAAAGGGATTTGTTACGAAGAGTGCATCATCAGAATTGCTCTCCCACAAACCCGCTGAAGTACTATTGCCATTGTCTTGGAATATCGCCGAAGGAGGGCTTGCGCATTGGCTAAGACGCTGCATTTCAATGGATATTGGTGTCGCAACTGAGAATTCAACAGCTGGTTTTGCAGTATTAGTTGAAGATTCTCCACTTTCCACTTCCGTTTTGACAGTCGCCGTCGCCGCCGCCGCCGCTATTGGCTCATTATAGTCGTCCAACTCAATTGAAGGTGTCTTCGGTCGAAAATGCAACCAATCTCTTCTTATCTCACTCAGAACTTCGTTGCAAATCTCCATTCGTTTACTCGATGGAGGCGGTGCACTCGTATAGTCCAAAAGAAACGGAAACTGTCGGTCATTCAATGCGAAGCAATCCTTTAAGTTACTATGCCGCAACACATCTTTTGCTTCTGTAAACTGACTTTTGGGCAATTGATTGTTGTTAATTGTCAAACCGCTACCGCTCATCTCGTCATCGGGCTCGTTCGTGATCAACACATCGCTTATGGTCTGATTCGCTGCATTATTTCGATTGGCATTTATGTAGCTACTCAAACGGGCCAAATTCACATTCTCATCATCGAGAATATTCAAGTCGGCCGAGTCGATTATCTCTTGTTTGATTTGGACATCGGCACTGCTTATCACATTGGGCTTTCCTCCATCATTGTTGTTATTGTTTATGAAATTGTTTACATTTACATTAGATGTAGTTCTGTTAATGCTATTGTAAGTTTGTTCGTTTAAACTATTACAACTAAATTTAAAACTACTGCTACTATTTATGTCGTTAGGATTAAATTTGCGATCGGTTGGCAGCACCTGTTCTTTTTTAATTATATCGCTTACAACCTCTGAGTACATTGACGAGGTGTTAGGCTGCTGCTGCTGCCGCTGGTGATGTTGCTGTTGATCAACGTTAGCTGCATACGATGACGTTGAAAACTTGTAAGTGTCTTCGGCGTCATTCAGCTTCTCTCGCTTGATTAATTCTTCGTTAAGGGGACTAATACTATTGTTGTTTTCACTGTTGTTGTTGTTGTTGTTATTATTATTATTATTGATTGATGTTCTGTGTTTGGGATGAAAACTGTTGTGATCCCATTTGCGTTTGGGACGTTTTATTGGCACCGGTTTCACAAATGCTGTCACATAAAGTGAATCCCGAGAAACATTCTCATCATCTTCATCATCAACGTAGTCGCAATCGGCTATATTGACGTTGTTTTCAGATGTTGGGCAGGTTCTTGGAGAGTTCTGAGTTTGCTGATTTATGGTGGTGGCTGCTGGATTTGCGTTTAGACATGCGGCGGGATTTTGTAAGCTGCTACTTTCCATAATGGTGTAATCGAGTTTAGACCAAATATCATCCATATTTGTTGATGCTCGATCTAAAATAACACGTCCTCCTCTTCCCAGTCGACGTCGTGCAAATCCTATACAACGTGGTCTGAAACAGGAATAAATATTAGTGGATTGAGTTTAAATTTTAATTTTCAAGAATTTAATGTTTGAGGCATGCAGGGTGAGCCATCAGTGGTTTCTTTTTAAATTGTAGATCGAAATGAATCGATTTATACTTAAAAAACGTTGTTAAATATTGAATTCTTAATTCACGAACATAAACTCAACTCAACTATCGATCTAAACAGCTAACTATTCAAGCTCCGCTCTAACCTGAGAAGAATTCTACACAAAGATCTCGAATTATTCGCTTACAAGTTCGCTTTGCAGTTTGGGGGCTTATAGATAGGATTTTTGGAGGAAACAATTTTTTTTAATTTGAATTCTTGAACATTGCAATGACAAGGAAAGGTAAATCGTAGTAAGACATTCCACATTCGCGTAGTAGGGCTAAGGAACGAATATCTGTACATCACAGTACGACGAAGTTGGGCTCAATGGTAAACTTATGAACATTTCTAGAAGGGGGGGACTATTATAGTTAAATCGTTTAAAGGGACAAATGCAGCTGGCTTTTTGACTAGAGCATAGTCCGTTCAAATAATAGTTAAAAAGAGTGAACAAGAAATGTGAGGTTATTGTCACCAATTATGTTAAAAGCTCTTCTTTAAATATTGTCCAAGAGACATAAGTAAGTTTAACTCAAATTTTGGAAGTAAATTGTAAACAGATCAAGGGGAAACCATTTTTTGCATCGTGTCAGAACAATTAAATATCTTACGACATTTTTGCAACATCGCGTCAGTGATCGTTCCACAAAAGGTAGTTGGTGATACACATACCGAGAATATCGAAATGTTCAGTTTTATGCCATGGATAATGGCAAAGGGGGTATATCGTCCTTTAACGATACAAGAAAAGTATTAGGTTCCACTGTGTTTCTATGAGCTTATCATATTTTGTCGTTGTAAATAAACATCCCAAAAAGAGGGATGTGAGTTTGAAAACGAAAGTGAAAAGCTGAGGGTACTATCGTCAGAAAGCAAAATTATAATTTTCAGAAAGGAGATCATTAATAAAAATGAGAAAGAAAGAGTTTTGGAGACAGAACAGAGCCCTGAGGCACACCAGCATTCATTTTGTGGTTATCAGAATTAAACCCATACATACATATATTGAACGGTCAGAAAGGTAATTTTTAATCCAACAAAAGACGGTTTCATTTAAATCGAAGGCAAGCATTTTCGATAAGATGATTTTCAAATATCAAGTTATTGTCGATTGCCAATACATCTACAGAGTGAGACAGTTTCGTGCAGCAGCATTGGATTAATTTTATCGGGACAACGTATCAGTCGACGGTGGTCGTTACAAACACATGTTAACCGAATTTTTTCTTTAATAAAATTGAGGAAATGGATGATCTCTGGTTTATCAAGGATGACGCGCGTCATGCAAATTATATTACCATCCGTTTTGGCGATGTCAATTGGCCGATTAGAGGCTTCGATTGTGTAATGTGGTTTGCCGTGGAGGACTGATATTTACCCAACTTTCCGAAAATGATTCAAGCACATAAAATAAATATTAATTTAGCAATTCGTGATCTAAACTCGAAACCATAAAAAAGTTTTTGAAAGACTATAGTGACAGAAAGCGCTTCTGTGAAAGTAACCGAAGCATTAATTTAAACGACGTTGCTTTTCTAAAAATAAACTTGTATTTGACCCAACCTCTGTATCTAACACCCTATTTATTTTCTGTTTAGAAACATTTAAATTATTTATATTGTATGTAATACTCCTTAACTAAAAATCTTACCTTGGATGTCTTATGGATGTAAGGGTATATCTGTATTTCTTATCTCCAAAGCCATTATCGTTCTTCGATTCCCATGGCCAATTTCCATAATTTTCAAGGGGCTAAAAATAAATTTTATATTATTTTAAATAAAAAATCATTAAGTGAAATAAGAAAAACAAACAAAGAAAAAAACTTTACCCGGTGGTAATTGCAGTTCTTATTTCGTCTAAATGCAAATTGTCCTTCATCTTCGCCTTCCGAACCCAACGGGTTATTTGTGAGATCCTCTTCTTCAGTTTCGATCGTCGATTCTATTGGCGCAGGTGATGAGCTTTGAACTAAGGAATATTGCTTTTCACGTGGTATTTTGTGTTTGCGTTTTTTATATTGTCTTTTCTCTTTACGACTACCACTACTGCTAACACCGACTGGATCTGTTTTTGTTAATAAAAATGTAATAATAATAATCTTGTCATCATTGTTTTTGTTTTTAAATAGAAACATACCAACTGCAAGACTTGCAGGGTTCAGGTACTGTGACGTCGAAGTATAACTATGACCGCCACTGGTCGATGCTGTATTCGACGGCAAAAGACCTCCAACTGGATTCGTAGACGGGACTGATGGATTATGTGAGTATTGATTTGTATATAATGGTGCAAATGCTGGCCTGTAATTTTTTTGTTTTGATTAAGAAAGATACGTTTTAGTACAATGATAAAACTATGCATTTCAAAAATATATTGTACCTTGAATTTTTGATAGTCGAACTTAGCTCTGACATTAGGCTTCCACTAAAGTCACGAAGCTGAACTCGCTTCTCAAAGATCTCAATAGATAAATGCAATTGTTCTCTTTTCGTTTTCTCACGTCGCTTTACCATTTCAAGTACAGTCGTCGCTCGACACAAATCTCGCCTGTTTAAAAATAATCATAGAATTACAATTTTGCCATTTACTTAAATACAAAATATTTAATACCTCAACTTCAACATCTTTTCATATGATGTCTCATCATTTTTACGATTCTTTCGTGTTTGCATCTTTTCGGTGCGTCGACGAAATGCTAAGTACGGATTATTTGCCGAAGTACCAGGTCGGTTCTCTGTTTTGACTGACAAAATCAACGGATGTTGCTGAAAAGTAGTTTACGAATTATGATTTTTTAAGCATTTTTGGTTTTGTTTTGATTTTTAGAAATACTAAATAAGAGCTCTAAGAAATCTTACAGTTTTCAAACGCTTATTTAACCAGTAATCGTAAACTGCTATGCTAACTTCATCGTCTTGTTTGAGCAGTGCCTTAGCTTCATTTAGCGTTACCACAGTTTGGCCGGAACTCTTCTCAAGTCGATCCATCATTTGTTCGAACTTTAATGGAGTTAATTCCAATCGCCGACTTTGTTGATTTACCCACATTTCATCTGCACTATCCATATCATAGTCGGGAATATCCTGTTCCAGACCGAGTGCTGTAAGTATTTTTTATTGTTTATAAAATATTTCATATTAAGAAAGAACAAGAAAGAAGGATTTTTATACTTACGTTGCATATGAATCATCTGGCGTGGCATTTTATAGTTGGGAGGATAGCTTCTGTCATAGAAATCCTGATCACATGTAAACACCTCGGGCGTGGGAATAATCAAACCAGTACATATCGCTCTTTGTAGATGGTGTTCCTGAAATTCACATTGTTTTGTTTATTTTTGTTATTTTGTAGCTATTACAGGTAGATTTTTTGTAGAAAATGAAATTCAAAATGAAAATTGTTGCATTTTCATCTGTAAGGCAAAGATTTTAGAAATATTTGGGTAGGTACTTATGTACCTACCTTACCTATGCATAACATATTCGTTGTTTACATCTAGCATGACTCTTTTATTGATTATCTCATTAATTTTCATTTTTCTTATCTCGATAGAATTTATAAATTAAACTATGGGGGTATAACGCTATCAGAATTTCTAATATTAGTTTTGACGAAAAAGCTGATAGTATAGCATACCTACTCACTGAGACTTAAATAAACACAACACACACAATTTCTGAATGTAATTTAGTTGCGAAGGAATATGCAATAATTAAATGAATGAGACATGAACAACAAGACAAGAAATGTACTCCTTTCTTTTTTTTTTGCAAATATGTATGTCCCAAAGAGTTGAAATGCATCCCTAGACACAAGTTCATTGTAATTGGAATATACAAAATAGAATAGTTTTTAAAGGTCAAATAATAGAGAGCATTAGGGGAGTTAAGTAGAAATAGGTTTCTTTGGATAAATTAGATTTCGAAAGAGATATTTATTCTTTCTTTTCATTTAGTGACCAAAAATTTAGAAAACATTTTCATATGACCAAACTACATTCTTAATTTTGTCCAGAGTCACAACTGTAAAAACAGTAGTTTTATACATATGTATATGCTTTCGTTAAGGAAATAAGCTGTAAGTCCAGTCGAATTTCATAAATAGTATAGTATTAACATTAAGATAGGGGGGTAAGACATTTCATCATCGGCTGGACAGCGGGTCTGGTCTGATAATGCCCTTCTTCAACAAGTTTTCCAACTATTCCGATCATGAGGTGATCAATAACGTCGTATTTTCAATGATTAGACCCTTGAAAATCATCAAAATGACCCGGATTTTTACCGAAAAATCATCTTCACTTGATGCTCGAAAAAAAGGGAGAATATTTATTGAAAAACCTCTAAAATTTGCTGGCCAAAAAATAGCAACATCTGCATAAAAGTAAAAAAAAAAACTGTTATTAGCTTGAAAAAGTCACAATTTTGGTGAGATTTGTTAATCTGAGAATAATTTTGAACATTTAGGCTCATTTTTTTTTAAATATGGCACATAGAAATGTGAAGAGCGAAGCACTGCACCGAAGACCAACGAGAAGCCATTTAAGCTCTGCATAACAGCGGTGGATCCATGAGAGAGATAGCAAAAGTCATTGGGCGCTCTGCCAGAATGGTGTGGAATGCTATAAACTCCAAAAATGTTGAAGAAACCAGAGGGCGTCCGTCTAAAATGACTGCAAGAGACAAAGCTACGTTGGTGAGAAAAGCTTAAACGAATCCGTTTATGACCTCAAAAGATCTGCAACGAGAAATACGAACGTCAGTTAGTTTTAGAACTGTTCGTCGTATCTTGCAGGATGCTGGCCTTCATACACGATCTCCAAGGAAGGTGCCCTTACTAAGAAAAATACACACACGTAGAAGCGGATCTCTTTTGCAAAAAGGCATCAGATAAAAGACGACCCAATTCAGGCCAAGAAAATTATTTAAAACGAAAATTTATTAAAGTTTATTCGGAATGGATGGAAAACAGTTTGTTCGTCGCCCAAAGTGCGAGGCCTACAATCTGCGGTACACAAAACCAACCGTGAAGCATGGAAGGGGCAGCATAATGTTATGGGGTTGTTTTTCTTGGTGGGGCGTTGGTCCAATATTCGTTATAGATGGCATAATGACAAAGGAGTCGTATGTGGACTGGACGATTCCAAAAGAAAAGTGCAAGAAGTTGGTAGACTTTATGCCAAATCGAATATATGCAGTGTTGAAAAATAAAGGGTTTTCAACGAAATATTAAATATTCATTGCTAATAAATAAAAAAAAAATGCATTGATTATCGAAGTGTGTTGTTGTTTGTTTAATTAATCAAGCTTGTAAATTACTGTCGCCAAGAACTTAGCTCACATCATAACATTCAACTCTGCTGGGAGCCAGGTCACAGCGATGTACCTGGGAACGAGAGAGATGATGATCTGGTGAGGATAGGTACAACACTAAACCAATCCTGCATAGACTTAATACACCCTATGAATTATAACGCATTTGGTAACAAGATACTCCAAGAAACCAATGAAAGATAGAATCATGTGCCACGACCAGAAAACTATGCCCCAAATTCGACAAAAGAATTATCTAGTCAAAAACTCCTTACGACTGCTTGTAAGCATAACAAGACACAACCTGTTGGATTACCATAAAAAGAAAGCAATGATGAGGAGGAAGAAAACGACACTGCCAGTTTTATGCCACTGTTCAGCACTATGCCACACTAAAAACAAATTCTTAAGGCCCAACTATAATAGACTTAACCGAGCTTAAGCCAGCTTAAGGGAACGAACCATAATAGACGTTCTGCTCAGTTTCGTTAAATTTCGCTAACTTTCGCGCAATTACGCAAGAGCCATTTAATTGGCTCGAACTTAAGCAAATGTCAAATTTGAAACGCATTTGCTTAAGTTACTTGAATCCATTATGGTTACTTTTTGTTTTGACGATAACTTCTGATAACTTTTCGTTCGGTTTTGACATTAGCTTACTTTCGGTTAAGTCTATTATAGTTGGGCCTTTAGACAGACACTTCATCAATAATCTTGAAGAACTTGAAGTTATTCCAAAAAGCAACCTATTTGGTTTCATCAAAGCCTCTACCTCTAAATGGCTAGAACCAAACAATATATAAATATCCTAGGTTTAATCACTCACTTTCAAGGAAGTTTAATACTTCAGTGTATAAAAATGGATCTACATTGATCTAAGTGTGGCGATAACGTCATCAATTGCCAGCCCATCATCCTAACCTAACCCAAGCTAAAAAATAGATCTTTCAGTTTTCAACTAGGTACGATTTTGTAATAAAAAATATATTAAGTAGTAAAGTTCATTTGAAGGACTAGAATGATGTTTGAAAAATTGATAATTTAGGCAAAGGATTTATGTATAAGGTTTTCACTGGAAGTTTGGGACCTACTGTTTTAATTGAAAACTTTAATCAAAGTAAATTTAATAAGAGAAATTGCAAGTACGCGCTTCATACATTATATACAATATTTAAAAATGAAACATGATAAATCTGTTATACTGATACTTTCAACGGTTTATTTTTTTCTCATTTATGTATTTCGCATATTTGAATAGATTAAATTGAATAGATATTCACGTAGTTAGATATCGGCTTAAAAAATATAATATTTTTAGGAATACCTATCATTCATTCGTATGAACAAGTTTCTAGGAATTTGGATTTTAGTAATCCTCTCCTACATATTAATCCGTCAAAAATAAAATGAAAATTGATTTGTTAGTAAATTTATAGCTTGATATTTTCTTTTTTCTTCTCGGAAAACAGTTTCGTTATGGGAATCGTTCAATTATGTAAATACATACATACCTAACTAGATTATATATGAATTATAATTTGCGCGAAAAAATAAAATTCACTTAATTTACATGACAACAATTTTTAGTTGAATTTTATTTTTTCTTGGAAAGATTATAGGTACAACCTAGCTACGTACGTAGGTAGAAAAAAAAAAGAATGATGTAGGTATATTTTTTACTAATTTAGTACCTGTTGAATCATTTTAAAATTCAAATATTTTTAACTGGAATTTTAAAGAAACGGGAATTACCTTAATTAAATAAAAATAAACAAATATTTAAATGGCTACTCATAATCAATTCTTTGAAATTTACTTTCTATTATATAAAGGAAACCTAGTGGCAAATTGAACTTACAAAAGATGTCTAAAGATCAAACTGTTGTCTCGTGTTTCAAAAGCTAAACTTAATGTTCCATAAATTGATTATTACGTAAACACGTCTAAGCTGCAATTAATAAATGGCATGCTTTTAAAGTATAAATATGTTGATTAGTCGGGGAGAAAATCACAATAAAAAAATAAACAATGGACTAGTAAAATAGCAGGTCGCATTATCCCCTCAAACAATTCAACAACCTTAATTCCCGTAATTCAACATCTCCCGCTTCTTTATTTTTCCTTGAAACTGAATTCCTGGCGTACTGCTACGTACAGAGGTCCTTTTTTAAGCCCCGAACTTCACGAATGTGGAATGATTTACCAGGCACATTCCTTTACTCGTGGTTTAATGTGGTTTACTCTTTATAAGGACGAGATTGTTTCCTTAAGATTTTCAATGAAGAAATGTTCATACTTCAGAGTGTCCTGTTTTAACCATTTATTTTGAAAAGTCTAAGTATTTGAAAATAATAATATTATTATACTTGTTTACATTAAATTAGGGATAAAATAACACCACTAAACATTAAAGGATTCTTTGATGCTATTATCCTTAACAAATCTGCAATTTCATGGTTCATTTGTGAATGTACCTAGTTCAAAGCTACCTACACTTACTTTTTACAAATTGACAAAAGACACATGCATTTTCCAGAACATTAACCATCATATTCTCTTTAAAAAAAAAAAACAAAGGAATGAAATCCAAAACTTTAATTACATAAGTGCAGAAGATACCTATTGAGAAGTGGTGACGGTGACGGTCACAAGAATGTCTTTCAATGTATCACAATCCCGAGAAAAAACACTTACAAATTATTAGAGTAGGAGAAGGAAAAATTATTGGACTAAATCTATTAGCAATGTGTTGATTCAAAACACAATATAGGTATTACAGAAACAAAAAATATAACCTAATGTAACTATAACAAAGTTCGAGATGTCCACCAAAAATTTCATGAATTAAGTTTTGATGTCAAATCTACCATAAATCTATTGATAAATATTCAGTTTTGCATTAAATAAAAATAATATCAGAATTAAATTTTGTTGATACAAAAGAGTAGTTGATATTTAGGATATATTTGTTCAAAAAGCTACGTTTGTCAAATTTAGATAACCTAAAATTGATAGTAAAATTATCGAAAACGTTCAAAGAGTTTAAACATTTTATATTGTTCCAGTTGTGGGAACTTATTAACCATAAGGAACAATATTGGCTGGAACACAAACACGCTTCAGCTTCGGCTTCGCCTGATGTTTACGAGTTCAGCCATAGGAATTCAATGCATGCTACCACAATGAAGCTTTGACCTCACGTTTCGTTTGACAATCGTAAGAAAAAGAACGTAATGTGCCTCCAAACGGAAGTTCTAGTTCAAATTTGCTGAACATTTGCTTTGTCTGACAGCTCCACAGTTGTAAAAAAAAACAACAAACAAAATACATTCGCTTTTAGAGGGCTTCCAGACGAAGCCGAAGCTGAAGCGTGCTTGTGTTTCAGCCATATATGATTTGGAGCAATTATTTCTGTTCGATGCAGAAAAGAAGCACTCTTAACCGGATTTAATAATACTGGTAGCCAACGCTTTCTTTCTGGAAATTGCACTTTTCCAAATGGTTTCAATGGTCTTAATTTAAATACGACTTTAAAATTAATGTATCAAGTCAAGTTTTTGGAGATAGTACTTTTTAAAATTCGAAAAAACCTATGGCTTTTCGAGGCTATGTAAATTTATGAAGTAGCTTTTTTTTTAAATAAAATCCGTGATGAATTTCCAAATCTATAATCCTTTTCTTCTTATTCAGTTAAAATATTTATAAAAGGTGATTTTTTAGCTATTATGTTTTTGGTAACACTGGTTTAAACAACTGACATACGTTTCGTGTTTTGTTTCACTGTCAAACATCTTCAGTTTGGTCTATAATTTAACCATGAATCGTCTTACAAACGAACAACGCTTGCAAATTACTAAATTTTATTATCAAAAAGCGTGCTCTGTTAAGAAAGTTCATCGCGTGCTTCTTCCATTTTATGGTCAGTCAGCGACGAAGCTCATTTTTGGCTCAATGGGTACGTACATAAGCAGAATTGTCGATTTTGGAGTGAATATCAGCCAGAAGCATTGCAAGAGCTAACAATGCATCCAGAAAAAGTCACAGTTTGGTGCGGTTCTTCAAAGATGATGCGAATCGTAACGTAACTGTGAATGGGGAGCGCTACCGTGAGATGATATCCAACTTTTTTTTGTCCAAAATGCAAGAGCTTGACTTGCATGAGATGTGGTTTCAACAAGACGATGCCACATGCCACACAGCACGCTTTACAATGGCCTTATTGAGGGGCGAGTTCGCTGAACATTTTATTTCACGTTCGGCAGCGGTCAATTGGCCTCTTTTTGGACTCTTTTTTGTGGGGCTATGTTAAAACTCATGTCTATACAGACAAGCCCGCTTCAATTGACGCAATGGAAGACAACATTGAAGCATTTATTCGTGAGATACCGGCCGAAATGTTGGAGTATGCAAAAATTAGACTAAGCGGATGGACCATTTGAGGCGCAGTCAAGGTCAACATTTGCATGAAATAATCTTCAAACATTAAATTATATGGACCGTACTATCGATTTAAATAAAGATTTCATGCATTTTTCTGAATTTCATGTTTTTTTTTTTTAAACATTCCTATAGCTTTGAAAAAATCACCCTTTATATCTAAAAATAAAAATATATTTAAAAATATAAAAATATGTTGCAAACGGTTATTTTTAAAACTTGAGCAAATAGTTAAAATTAAAGTTTGGATTCGGAATCAGCACTAAAAATTAAGTCAAAAATACGTGTCAAGGTTTTCTCAAAACTCATAACTAATAAGAATTTCCAGAAATTAAGTAACATTTAAATTGTACTTAGATGCGAGATGATGTTATAAAAAAAATTTAAAGGCGAGATTCGAATTTAAAACATCCAAATCATTTCAAAAACTATTGTTTTGTTTGTGGGACAGAAAAAAACAATTTTGTCGACCAGTGTAATCGGCATGGTTATCATATCGGTATGAAGTTGTCACACCACCGTGTAATAATGACTTATGGGTGGAAAACAATTTTGACTGAATTGTATCCAGTTCTTTTTTTGTTTTGCTTTTGTTTTTTTTTTTATCAACAATGAAGCATAAGATTTTGTCTGCTACATTTTTTAAACTGAATTTATCCAACCGTATCAATTATGATGCATCGAGACGCCCCACATTTGATGAAATTTTGCGTAACTATTGTAAGATCATATATAAGATTAGTTTTCTTTAATTAAAAGTTTGTAAACAAAGTGATACTGGCTAAATTTAAAATAGATATAGGGTCATTCATTACATTTTTAAAGAAAATGTTATTTCATTATAAAGTTAAAGTTTGGATTTTGAAATTAAGTGCAAAAAATAATATCATTAAAATTGCCTCCTGGGACGTCCCGCAGCATGCGATTTTTTTGAGGTAGTTTTTAACTACTTTTTGGCACTTTTGTGTAGCTTTACAGAAAGCAAAATGTTATTTTGTCAAATCGCATGATCTTGATGGCACATTTAAGTCGCAAAACGTGAAATTACACGACCAGGAAACTGCTCACCGCTACCAACTTGAAATCACAAAATGAATAAGCCTTTATGATAGCTGTATTAATTTAAGTGTTTAAGTCAAAGCTCTTCAAGTCCTATATGGATTTGAGACAATGGTGCTGAATAAAATGCACTTTAATCGCAAAGCAGCGTTCGAGAAAAAATTCTCAAGGAGTCAGAGAGACGATTTCGGAAACGCTACAATCATCAGCACTTATTTCGGTTTGCGTTTTCCGACAAAAGAACGACAATGAGAAGGGTGAAGATCAAAGATAACACCAAAGGTTTTATTTAATTTGATCACCAACTTTTGCTTCTAGAGTATCGTTTTAACAGGAATAAGGGTAAAATTACACTCTGTAGACTCAGATGGACATGAATTAGAGATAGTGAGGACCTATAAAACTGAAGCCTAAAGTGTGCAACTGGATGAATTCGTCTCGCAATCGGGATATAACTAACTTAAAAAAAAAATCCAAACCTATACCATGGTTATCGAGGCGATGATTATAATGATATAGGTAGTTGACATCATCGTAATAGACTTTCGTTTCACCAAATGGGTCAACATTTTGACACAAATTTAAGTGAGACTTATTTAATTACAAATATTAACTACATATAAGAATTGTAAAATACCTATTAGAAAATGATACAATACCTTAATTTTATCAAAACCTTCTCAATTCGACCAATAAACCCAAAATAATATAATTTAAAACCTAAAACTATTTTAGTCCTTATTTCAAACAAATATTTAGTATTGCTGGTTATTAGGAGCTGCATTTTTAGGTATTGTTTTGATCAAATCTTGTAAAAAGTGTGAAGTGTGTTCTTTTCTAACTATAGTTAACAAACAATCGTTTACTATTGCCGTTCCGTAAATGTTCAAACAAATTGCCATCATTGCCATCGTCATCATCGTAACAATACACAACATAGGGAAATAAGTTGAAAGTGTTGAACTGTCAAAGTCAATGATTTGTCTACAAACAAACAGTGGTTTTTGGCTTACGAGAAAACAATAAATTTAAAAGTACTTAATTTTGTATCTAAATGCTTTTCCTTGATTTGGTCTTCATCCTTTTGTTTAAAACAAATACTTATTTGTTTGGGGATAGGTTTTGAAACCTACATTATTTAAATTACATCCGTTTTTATCACATTTCTTTTAACAAAATTGTCATTCCTAAATGGTTCTAACAAATTCCAACAATTGGTAACGATGAAAGTTGAACAACAATTAACAGTACTTTGAAAAAGAACAGGCTACTGATCCAAAAACTGGACAATTCAAAAACCTTCTGACTATCCTACAACTTACGATTCAATAGAAGTTATCTGCATTAATCACAGCAATTAAATCAAATTTCATCAAGACATCAAAAAATTTGTATCATTACCAAAAGCAAACAAAAATAAATAATACTTACAGATTCTTCTTCTTTTTCCATTCCACTTGGCATCTGAGGAACTGCCCGATTAATTGCCGAATACTCTGGCAAATCCGGCAATTCCTCGGCCAAGAAAATTGGCATTGGTTTGGCTGGATCGAGGGCTCGCGCCCGAAACGATAGTTTCGACATCTTTTGTTTTTAAAGTATTTGATTTTAAATTTAATTTTAAATTCCAATTCTTATTAATTTAGATTTAATTCCTTCTGCTGCTGGTCCTTCTTCTTCTCCTTGGCCGCATAGGGCACACTGTCCATAAAAGTTATTCTCAACAAATCGAACAGTATTGTTGTTGTTTTTGTTGAAATTGAAATTGTTGATATTTTTGCCGCCGATTTCTTTTATTATAAACGAATTGATAGTAATCCTTGAGCCTGGTTCTGTTAATGTTTTGGTTATTTGTTGTTGTTTGTGTTGTTGTTGTTGTTGCTGTTGTGTTATCCCCGAAGGATGATTCTAAATTAGAAATAAAATTTCCAATTACAAACAAATAATCCATCATATCAATCATCATTTATCATTTAACATTGTTATCACTTTTATTTTTAATTATAAACAAAAATCATTGATAACAATAAAATATAAATAATAATAGAAAAGACCCAACAAAAAGGAAAACAAGATAATGACAGGTGTGTTGCCGCAATCGCAACCGCAACCCGGAACGATGCACAATTTCTTTTCGTTCGTGTTTGTTCAGATAATTCAAATCCCATGCAAACTCAGTCATAAATTTCAAAATAGACGCAGTAGTCTGAGAGTTTTCAAGTTAATATTTATCTTTTTCTTTAAATAAAACTTAAAAATAATCCAAGAAACCCGAATATTAATTTTGCAGCGAAAAACAACAAATAATAGAAAGAAAGAACGAAGAGAGGGGAAACTAAAGAAGTAGGCATAGCAAATACGCCTTCATCAACGTTAACGTTGTCGTTCCGTCGTTCATAAGGAAACCACGGCGAATTCAAAACCCGACAATTCGACTTGACTCGTTTTTCTTTTTTTCTTTTCTGTAGCAGACCATGCAAAAAATTGATTTTTATTTTCTTGGGAAAAATCTGAATTCACTTCACTTTTTTTGATGTTTTCCCAGGTTATTAATTGCAATTGAACTTAATACGACATTTATGAGGAGCTTAAACACGAATTTAAGTAACACATTTTGAGGAAAAACCGGGAACACGATTTTGAGAAAACATTTTTGCCGATTTTATCCCAAAAAGCCATAATGGCGGCATCGGTTCGGTGGAGAATTTCCACTTTGGCCGCGAAATAGACTACAAAGCAGCACGAAAAAGAATAAACGAGACAACAAACGTACCACGCAGCGACCGCCGAGACCTGTATTATGTTTATCTCTTTTACAAATGAGTTAGAGAAGATATATAATATGCGCACTTTAGCTCATTCCTCTCCTCATACACAACATGCTTTGGTATTTTCAAATTCTGACACTCACTTTTTCTGGCGTACACAACTTCGAAAAATGAAACAACAATATCGAGTTAGAGCGAGTAGGCTACTGTGTTTTTGCGTGTGTGTGATTAAAGTGGAAAAATTCAACCGAAGTTCGAAAGTTCCGCGCGGCGCGATGCTATTCAACTCGAACTCGAACTCGAATATGAAAACGAATGCGAACGCGAATTGAACTAAACCAAAACCAACAACAACAATCGAAAGCAAAAAGCGAGACGAATGAACGTAACTGAAACAACAAATGCGCCACCCAGAGGGCTCTGCATTCGATGTAGCACACACATCACCAACACGCCATATTGTATTTCACCCCACACAGAAGAAAAAAAAAATCAATGAACGACGGATTTGCTTTATGCTTTTTTTCACAGCATTTTTTTCGCATGAAATCGGTTGTTTTACTGCATTTTACTCATTAATATGATTAAACACGATATTAAATTAACTATTTTCACTATTTTTATGAAATTTAACGCACTGGATTGGTAGAATTTTAATCAGATTGTGCAACGACACGAGTTTTTCACAGGGACACGTTCATCACTAATCGTAATGGCGGACTATGAGATGGTTGTTCCGTTTTACCTGTGCGATGAATGTGCTCGTCGAAAACATTTTGTTTGCATGTTTGATTTATTAAATTTTTTTAATGTGGCAATCGCTGGCGCAGCTAAATAATTTAAAAAATCATTTTTTTAAATTAATTTCTGACTGTTTTAAGCGAATAATATCCAATTTAATGCTGTTTTAAAATAATTAAAATGTTTTTATTTGACTTCGAAGTGAAAGCATTCAGTATATATAAAAGGACGTAGAAAGCACTTAATTATTTTTCGAAATGAGTGTATCCAGATAGAATTTTGTAGTTTTTATTAGAAATTGAACTATATAATGATTCAGATTTTGCAAATATACACAAATTTTAAATAAGATTTCTTATAAATTTTACAATTCAATGGTGTTTGTTTTGAAAATCGAATACAAACAATTCTAACAAGATTTCCTAACCGCAATGTTTAAACACAAACATTTAAACAGTACATATTTTATAATGTACTACTGTAGGTACTAATTTTATGTAATATAAGAAAAATAATTATTACATTGAATTTCTGTATGATTTTACTTGCTTTTCATCTGTTTTATATATCTTAACTTAATACGAGCAATAATTATCACGTGCAAAGAGTCAACCTTCTTTCTTACTTCTGCAAAAACTTATGAATGTAGTCAAGTTTATGGTTCAATTATAGTTAAAATCTTATATTAAAGTCTTTACAAAATTTCCTAGAAATAATTAGTTGAAAATAAGCCAAATGCGCTGTTTCATTACTAATTAAATCGGGTTGAGATGGATTTGAAGGTACCTGCATCTGCAAAGTGCAGAAAAGTAGAGGTAGGCAGAGAACGGGAGAGAATACAGCAGTGGTTACTCTTTTTTACTTCCTATAAAATACAATAATCTTTTGAAATTATGTCTTTGATTTTATGTCTAATATTTTACATTTTGTTAATTATTTAATAAAGTATGCTTCTTAATTCTAAAAATGATTATCTAAATTTGAGAAAAGCATTCCCAATCGATTAGTAATAAACAATCTCACTTTTAATACTATACGTCAACTAAACATCAAACCTTTATTTGTTAATAAATTGTGAAAATGGTTCTCCAAATTCCACAAAATGTTTTTGCATACAAAAAATTAATTTCCCGACTTAAAGTTGAAAACTATATGGCGGTCTTAAAATAGTTAAAAGGTACTTTTTCTTACTTATTCATTATAAAGTAAAAATGCATACAAATTCCGAAAGGTATCTTATTTATGTAAAATAATATTGCAATTAGTTGCACGAACTTCAAAATTAAGAGGAAATTTTAATAAAACTTATAAAAAAAATTGTAACAAAACGTACAAAATTGAACTTAGTAAGAAAATTTAAAATTAGAGAAGAAATGTAAAGCTTTTGTTACACTTGTAACATTGTGGAAACACTGGTACCAACGAATATGCTATAATAAAGATGAAAATGTTAATCATCATGTTCATGTTCATTTTTATAATTACTTATAATACAAAAAAGGATATCTTCTGCATTTTGGTCTTTTCTCTCTATCTCACAAACAGTAATTTTATATGTAGCATCCCTTTTTTCAGAAGTCAAATCTAGATACATATGAATCAACTTTTTATCATCTATTTATTTTGGCATTTATGTAAGTGTATGACCAGCTTTAAGATTTCCATGTTCTTTCTCTAAAAAAATCTTTTAAGAATAATCATTAAGTTATGTTCTGAAATATGCATTATTTATATACTATCTATTTTGTGTTGCAAAATTTGATCTTTTTCTATTATTATTTTGCGATAAATGAACATAGAAAGAAAATGAGTGCATTCAGCAATTTTTGCCAGAAATTTATAGAAACCAACCAAGTGTCGGTAATGTTACTCATTTTCTTTTAATTTTTTCTTTTAAAATGCATCGATACAAATTTCAATATTTCAAATATTATATTTAAAAAGCAATTTTTGAAATTATCATGACGAACAACCAATGCTGATTAGAAAAAATAATAATATAAAGCCAGAAAAATAATTTTAAATTAAAAATTATTTTGACATTACCTTTTTCGTGAGTTACTATAATTATTTGAATACAATGGAAAAATAGTTTGGATTATTGTCATAATGCACAAGCACAAGTTATATTCTACCATCAAGACGATGATTGATATCACTTTCTAAGGACATGTTTGTGCAACTGTGGATCAACATTTGATCCGAGAAAATTCAGCAATTTTGATCCCCTGATTTTTTAAGGTTAGGAATGGTTCAATTGAGGTTCAAGGAGTCTCTGTAGTGTTAAAAATTCAGTTATACATATTCGTATGTACGTAAACACCGGTTGAACCTTAGTTAAGTCCGAGACTCCGAGGATTCAAATTTAAAGAACGATTTTTCATAAGACCATAGGTACATGTTTACATGCTGATAGCTACATTTGCAATTACGAGTAACAAACCCAAACGATTTTTTGAAATTTTATAGGAATACGGTCATCTTTTAAAAAATATATTTTAAATCAAAGCAAATTTCAAATTCGTCAATCGCATCATTTAAAACTAAAAATTGAAGTCCTGAAATTCACTTTTATTGCTATAGATTTCCTTTTTCTATTCGAACTTAAACTAAGTGATTTTCCGTGTTCTACATTTCGATTTAGTGATTTTCAATTGAATTGAATTCAATTAGATTAAGTTGATGTGATTTGGATTGAAAAAAAGGAAATCGTTTAAAGTCGTAAGTAGTTTAATTTGAAGTAAATAAACCTTAACCTTTTATGTAATGTACTTGATTTGTGAAATTGTTGCTCTTACTTTGTATTCGAGGGAACGGACAAAGCTTTCAAAATGATTTGTCAGCACTCTCTGGGGTGGAATCGCGTAAGGTGATTGTTGATTGTTGACCATCAAAATAGATGATTTTGCTCCACGTAAGGTGATTATCAAATTGACTATCACTTTTTTGCTATGGTTTGTTAGTGACAGCTGTTTAGGTGTCACTTTCATATATTTTGATCAATTTTTTGTGAGAAAATTAATTTGTGTGAACTTTAGCTCCACTATAAATTTTAAATTTAGTGAAAAAAGTGAAAAGATATCAAAGTCAAAATAAAAATAAGTGAACAGTAATGTATACTTCAATGCAAATTTTCTATCAGTGCACCAGAACGAGAAATGACTACAAAAAAATTCAATTGCTGAGAACCAACTTAAGAAATAAATCAAATATTTTTCAACTTCCTAACCCAATGTAACTATGAATATTTATAAATAAGTTATTTACAACATAATGTATGTACGTATAAATTATTTATTTCAGATTCTTGAAAAATGTTCGATTAAACAAAGAAACGTTTGTGTATGTTTTGCGGTTGCTCGATTTATCATCAGTAATAAGATCAACACATATTCCACCTATCCTTCAACAGGCTGCAACTTTAAATCTTCATGGAGGTGGTGGTTATCAACGACAAGTTGTGGCTGATTGAGCTGCACCGATGGGCCAAAGTACTGTAGCTGAAATAAGCGCTCCAGTTATTAAGAAAATGCAGTCCGTTCTATGTCCACTTTTCATTTAATTTGAGCCCTTTTATTCAAAAAAAGAATATATTTTTGCAAAATATAACAAACATTTTTATTAATTTATAACTATTATTAAGTATAGTTATAGGTATACTTACATTTTCAATGAAAAAAACACTTTGCAAATTGAAAAATCATGAAATTAACACAACAGCTGATCGAAATGACATTTATGCATGTTGCAATTTGTACCAAGTTTCCCAAACTTGGGTAAGTGCTGCCAGCAAATAATAAAGTTTTAGCGATCACTTTACACAGAACAAAGAAAAGGTGATGATCAAAATTGACTATCAAAACAGTGACAATCAACTATCGCCTTACGCGATTCCACCCCTGATGTGTGTATACAATGTAAGCTGCTATAATTTAACTTAAAGTTATTTCAAAAGTATTCGGGGTTATGACATCGATCGATTGATGAAACCCTGAAAGCAATTTCACTCGATTTTCAATTTTAATTCAATTTCACTAGGTTTTGGGAACCTAATTGAAAAGTAATTTTACAAATTAAAAAAAAATCCTTTTTATTCGCAGAATTCAATCATAAGCTAAGCACAAATATAAAGTCGGTCTCACACGTTTGTGTCCTTTGAATCGGATCCACTTCAATATAATTTGACTCATTTGATTAAAATCGTTCGAATCAGGTGACTTTTCAAAACTTATATTAATATTAAATATTGTTTATTGAATAAATCACCGCGAATTTCACAAATTCAATCAAAACAAAATTTGTGGAAAGCTGCCAAACCAAAAGTGTCAAATCACTGGAATATAGGAAGAAAAAGTGTCAAATCATATAGGAATATAGGAAGAACTATTTTCGCTTCGACGCGAAATCGTTAATAAAGAAATACGACGCGAATCGAATTTGAAATGTCGAATTGAAAACGATCCGCCGCGAACCTCATAATCAGGCCCCAGTGGAAGTGTTTTGAATTTTGAACGTTGTTGTGTATAAAACAGTAAGTAAGTACATTGATGAATATATGTATTTCAATAAGACTTAATTTAACTTTCTTTTAAATACAAAAATGTGATATACATACGTATGTAAATTAAAAAACATATCCAAACATCTAAGATTTTTGCCTTTGCGAATGGCATATGTCATTTCTTAAGGATTTAAAAAAATTTGAATCATAATAATTTTGAAACTTTTTTACTTTGTAACCTATTTTATTTTATTTAAAATAAAATTAATTAAGTGGTCCTACGCCTTAATCCTTGTCCACTTTTCACTAACTGACCATAGCCATTTGGCCAAATCATCATTTTGAGCAGCAAGTGCAACTTCCTTCGGTTCACAATCACTAAAATATAATCCAGAAACTTTTTCCAATTCTGGATCTAATGCCGCATAAATGCTTGTTTGTGCTCCTGACCTTACAGTCTTTACGAAAGGCCATAAGAGAGGTCGCACTAGGAGGCTCGTAAAGAAGTTATTAAAAATGCCCATATGGCGAACAATTTCTGTGTCCACAACTCCAGGATGCAAAGAGTTGACAGTGACTCCAGTTCCTGCAAAAAAAAAAAAAATCAAAAACACTCAATTTGATGTGTTCACAGAATTCATACTATGTACAACCTTGAAGTTTCTTGGCAAGTTCTCTAGCAAAAAGGACATTTGCTAGTTTACTCTGACTATACGCATCTCCTTCATCATAGGATTTTTCGCTATTCAGGTCTGTAACGTTGATTTCTCCCCTTGTATGCGCCAAACTAGATACAACAACAATACGACTAGGTGCACTTTTCTACAGAACAAAGATCATTAAAAAAGAGCACAACATTTCAAAAACAATGTTATTACTTTAAGAATATCTAAAAGCAAGTTTGTCAACAAGAAATGACCCATGTGGTTAACTCCCAGTTGCATTTCAAAACCATCTTTCGTTAAGGTTCGTGGACAACGCATTACACCAGCGTTATTGATAAGAATATCCAATTTGGTTTGTTCTTTTTTAAATCTAAAAACAACAAAATATTCAACATTAATTCGGTTAAAAGTTCGGTTTCAGATTTGAGATTGATAATTTACGCATCAACAAATTGGCGTATAGACTGAAGGGAAGACAAATCGCACTCACGGCAGTAGACATGCTTATTCTTTGTTTCCAAAACGATTTCTTCTCGAGCCTAGGACCAATAAAAAATCAAGTAATTAAAGAAAGATTCAAATTTATTGGTTCAGTGAATCACCTCCTCACACTTTTGCATATTGCGACAAGCCATGTAAACATGAGCTTTTCGTTTTGCCAATTCCCTTACTGTCTCCTTGCCGATTCCTGTATTGGATCCGGTGACAATGCATACTTTACCTTCAGCAGATGTCTTCTTTTTGTATTGACCACCTTGCATTTGATCCCTTGGAGTATAAAGTTTAATTAATTAACAACAAAATTCCGATTAAGATTGAACTCACTTAACAAAACATGATACACCAACGACTGTGCCGGCTAAACTTATGTAAAAAACCGTCTTATTTTTGAGAAACGATAATAAGCCTTTCATTGTTTGATTTTAGTAGGTTATTCTGTAAAATGGAAATTTATTAGTTTTTGTATCTGATAGTTAGTGCAAGAACGTTAATTTAATTTACTATTATGGGAAAAATGACAAATTATTTAAGAACTATTTTTCTTTTTCGTTTTTTTCTTTTTTTCTTGAACGCAGATAAATGTCAGATGTCATTTTTGACGTTTTTAACATCTGAACAATCATAACATTTTTAACATTGAGATTAGCTTAAAGTGTTGTTAGAAGTATTTTAAAATAAATGGTGTGTTTGATAGCCTGACATTTTGTGCGGATCTGTTCAAATGTTTGTCAAAGTTAAAACAATGGCGCAACATTTAAACAATTCTCGTTAAGCAATGAAGCCCATCTCTACGAGTAGCTAGAGCATTTCTTTATATAAAAAGTCTTGTTTAAATTTTTCTCTTCTAAATAAAGAACCTGTACAACAAAATGATGGCAAACTTTTGTGAAACACGCCTAATTTTGCCAGCATTTCCCCTAAAATCAACTTGGTGGACATTTCTTCCGAAAAAAATGTAAATTCACCATGGCTTGCAGTTCTGGTGAAATGGGAAGACCGCGATTTGTTATTGGCTCCCTAATATTTTGATTTTCAATTAAAAATCGTGGTCTTACCAAAAATGGAAAAAGTATATTTTAAAAAAGATAAAGAAGCATTTTGCTGTTTTTAAAGTTAGACGAATGCTTTAGCTTTAAAGTATACTTTAAATCGTTGAAAATTATCAAAGAGTCAACCCTCATTCTAAAAATCATTTTTAGAATCAACATCCAATTTTAAAATGATATAGAGTAGGTTTTAAATGTTTAAAAATGTTTGCCAATATTAACATCATTATAATGGATATGAAACTCGTGAATTCTTAAAAATGTTGGAATCATTCTTTGACACATTGGTCAATGGAAGGGTTTTCCAATGGCTGCATTCAATCTGAAATAGATAAGGTATCCGGATACAAAAAAAAGCCAAAGCTATCATAGAATTTCTGGTATATGTGGCTTTCTGACAGAACAGCTGATTTAACATATGATTGAATTTAAAGGAATCTGAAAATTAATCGAAATTATCCATTCCAAATTTAATTTTGCACCTAACCAATAAGAAGTTTCATTTTGTACAGGCTACTGTTGGGGCAGCTGTCACTTTTGAAGCGGTCATATTCTGAAGTTTGACAAGTAAAAACGTAGCAAGTAACGAATTGCAATTGTTAAAATGCACTACAAAAATGGCGAACATTTTGCAGTCATAGTTCGAAAAAGTAAAGCTTTTTTGGATCGTCTGGGCTGGCAAAAGTTTAAATGGTGGACAAATCTTAGCTGTTGGAGCAACTTAATAATAAAAAGAATGTGCGTCGCAAAACACTAAAATATATTGCTACCGTAGTCTAAAGTGTTAACCTACGGCTGACAATTATTTGTCCATCTTTGGATTAAATTCCTCCGAGGCAATGGCGGCCATCAGGCTGATATAGTGTTTCATTGTTGATGTCAAATTTTTATATAAAACCTATACTACATATTATCATGGAGCAATATTTCTTTAATTCCGCCGTAAACACAATATGGCGCTGGAACTTTTATATACAAATATTACGTCAAAAAGCTGATAGATAGAGTGAATGTCACCTTAGCCACTAGATGCCGTTCCGTCGAGTCTCCCTCAATGGTATACAAAAATGTCATAACGTTCTTCAAATCCCTATCAGAAAACTGTTTTTATTTTCATTTCCTTTTTAAGTAATATTGTATCAAATATCACTTCAGTTGATATTATATCATTTATCAGTGATTCTTCAATAGTTAACAATAGTTTTTGGGAAGCTAAACTGAAATTCTTATTGTATAGGGTTTTGAAGGCCATTGAAAATGGGTTAAGTTCAGTGTTATTGAAAGTTTTCAAAAATTATCACTTATTTTTTCATGTATTATTATGAAAACTGAAATTTATCAAATTCATCACAAAAAGAGATTTTAAGAAACATTCAAAAAGTATTAAGTTAAGACACACTTTTGTTATGACACTTGTTTTTATGATTGAAAGTTTAAGAGCTGTCAAACTACTACGTTGAAAAAGATGGCAACGTGCCTATTTTATTATCACTCGTTTGCATATCATTTTATTTGTTTTTAGTTATTTTTATGGATATAAAAATAAAAAAGGGAATAATTATCACACCAATTTTGTTTTGAAGTAATATATTATAAATAGGATCTGTTTTTTTTTTTTTCTTTTTAATCCACACAAAAATCATAAACAAAAAATTCTTTTCAGAATTTTAAAGAAGAGCCGTATGCTATAAAGACAAAAGAAAATAAAAAAAAAATATTTAAAAATTGTTGTTAGATCCATTTAAAGATAACAACTAATTTTTTTTGTTTGTTCTTGTTTTTATTTTTTGAATATTTTGCAAAAGCGTAGATTATGGTGGGTGATTTGTATAGCAGTTTTGATAGTTACCTAATAATAATAAATTACTTATCCGGGAATCAACAATATGTATATTATGGCGTCAACATTCTAAGATCCGTGTTGGTTTTTTTTTGTTTTTCTATATTAAAAATTCTGGTATTTAGACATTCAAATTATAAATATCTATTGGTAAACTGATACACCCCTTTTTTAATAATTTATTCCGGTTAATTTAGATTAGGTCAATTAGCATTTATAACAAACTTTTAAGGCTATCACCGCACAGACTAAACTTATTTTTTTTTGACAGCAAATATCTTCTTCTCATAAAAATCTTTTAATTAGACTTTTGGTATTTTAGAAAACAAAAATACTATAATTTCCATTTAATGAGTAACTAATTTTATCTGGCAAATAAAGGCAAGGCCGAAGTCAATATGAAAAGAAAACACTATTGAGCCATGCAAAAATTAAAGTGATACGCTGTGCCGATCACGATTAAATTGATGACCAATATGTAAAGGAGATATGTATGTCTTCTTTTCTCTAATTGCATATAACCATTGTATATCGCTTCAGTTTAAACAGGGCCTAAGGCATAAAACTAAAGGATTTAATCCTTGTACACATCGAAGAGATATGCTTATAATTTTTGGCCATATATTTTTGTATCGTGGTCGACACCGCAGGTCGCTTAGTTTTAGGCTAAAACAAAATGACATTTGACGTCCATTTTTGTATCATTATCGTGGTTGCATCACGGGATTTTTAATTAGTTCGATCTTGGCTTTTATTGGAGTGAGTTTTAGCTGTCATACCCAAACTATTTAATTTTTCGAAGGCGGACAAAAATTCTTACACTTAGTTCATGGGAGGATAAAATCCGCTTATAAGCTCTAATTCTTTAGATAAGATGTCAAATTCATCGCTGAAAGGTAGACTTTTGTAGGTACATGCTAAACAAATTTCAAACGAAGGCAAGTGTTACTAGACTTTAAAAAGTCAAAATTGACAGTAAATTGAATGCGTCCATTATTGCAAATTGATGGATGATGTCCAAAAATCAAATCGAGTAGCTCAATGATGACTAGCATGTTCATCTTTATTTTAATAGCATTATGGCACTTCCTATAATTTCTATTAATGGGCAGTGTTTACATTGAATTATAATGTGGCGACTTATTTTGGCGTCTCATGATTTTATATGGCTACTTCTTGTTTTGTCAAACTTTTGCTTTTTTCTAAGAAATATTTATTCTATATTTTTAATCTTTTTCATTTTAAACAAAATTCATATACATGTCAGTAACTGACTTTTCAGAATTCATTTTAAGCTCTTTATAAAGAATATGCACACGTAAGTTTGTGTGTTTTTTGACATCAATGTTCTTAGAAAAAAAATTAAAAAAAGTGTATTTAATTTGTTTTGTAATAATTTATTTTCTTTATTTTATATAAAAATGGTTTTTTAACATCACATTGAAAGTCTCTTACACTAACCTTAGTTATAAATGTAATTATTTTTTAAATGTTAACATTAAATGAACTTAACTTAAAGTGATGGTATAAGGAATATAATAAAATTAAAAATTATGAATACTTATTCGAATCAAAATAAAACAAAATCACGGGATGAACGAACATAGAAAGAAAAACACGATGTCAACATAAATATATGAATAAAACTCATCTTTAATTAAATTTATTAGTTGTAAATTGAAAACGAATCTGATGATGATTTTCATTTCCTGCTTGATCTATAAATAAACTATCGACTTTTGTTTTATCATTTTAAACTGCATTACAATATGAGTTTTTTCTTTCAATGAAAATTTATATGAATATAATGAATAGGTAATTTTGTTGTAATTAATATGAATTTAAATTTGCATATTTTCCCATACACTCTGTTCATTTACCCATTAATCCACTCACTCAGTCACTCGGTTTATTTTTATTTCACATTATTATAACATGCACTCAGTCTACTAAACAGATCTTAAAAATACCACATATTTTATTATAAATATCTCCGCGAGAGTCCCGTTACAAGTTTGACATATGATGATAATAATGATGATAATAAAATGCACGTGATTTGCTTATCTAGGAATACTTCGAATATGTGTCATTATGACAACCAGGAAGCATATTTTGATATCGTCTTGGGTTTTAACCTTTTCATCGATGATGACCTTGCATTTCTCTTACACTTACACATGAACTAATCGACGACTATAGTAGGTGGTGCCAGCAACAACTGATGGATATTGACTATTGACATTTTTAAATTGACGTCTGTCTCGTTGTAATTGATGTGCTGCCAAAGATTGTTGCTGCTGTTGCACTGTCAGATGTTGACTAGCAAGGCTAGCTAATCTCTTTTGTTTGATGGTGCTTATTGTTGCAACTTTGCCCTGTTTGGCAATTTGAAAAGCTTCAAGATCATCATCCAGAGGATATGGTTTGTGTTTGTCCTCTTCGATGGGAGTGCCGTCAGGACGAACTCGGAAGACAAATGGACCACTTAGATATGTTGGTTGTTTAAATGATGTTGGAGAAGTCGAATGCATGGAGAAACGGTCTTCAGCTGATAATTGTGATGGTGCAGATGGGGGTGGTGCATAACCATAGGCGGTGTCCATGTCCATTGCAAAGGTATGTTTGCGTTCATGATCATCGAAAATTGGGTTAGCAGGATATGAGGGGTGATTTTGGTGAGATAAAATAACCACTGAGCTGGGAGATTGAGTTGATTGTGATTGTGATGGATAACGGCTGGTAGTAACTGTTACAGCTGGATGTCCACGGATCATTGTTGCCCAAACTGCAAATACAAGAAATAAAAAAACATAAATTAGTAAAAAAGATATCAACATAAAAAGGGACTATTTAAAATAATAAATGTAGATGTTGCTTAAATTAATTAATTGGAGGCTTTAATTCCTAAATTTCTTCAAATTGTCTATAACAGTTTTTGGGCCTCCAAGGGAATTTTTTGTGTCTCAAAGCCCAAAGGCCTCCTGATCGAGTTACCCGGTTTGGATGTAAAATCAATGTTTTTAAATATTACCAGGAGATTATTACGATTTTAAGGTTTTCAAAAAAGAAGATTTATGTATTTCGAGTAGCCCGCTATTTAGACTGCTGTCATTTGATATTTTGAAGCTGTTATCTTTTGACATTTCACAAGTAAGCTTTAACAAAGTATTGAAGTTGTCACAATTTATTACAAAACAAAACTAAATCATTTTTGGGTCGTTTTGTGAAGCACTTTCTCGGCCGGCAATAATGAAACTGGTGGACAGATTGCATCTATGTATATTGACAAGTTACTGATGAGAAGACTCGAAACCATATTTTGCTTAAGGGCTTAGGTTTGATCGATTTTCAGTGATGAGAACCATTTTCACCAATGAGTCAATAAGAGGAATTGTGGCATTTGGTACTCGAAAAATCTAACAATTATTATTGTTTAAAGGCCTCTCCACCCTCAAAGGGTAACATTTTGCCGTGCTTTACAAATTGGCGGTGTGATTTGTACTTACTTATTTGATAATGATAACATATTTTTTTCGGCGGGATTTGGAAAATATTGATGTGAAAGACTTATTTTCAACAAGACTGTGGGGCTACGTTAAACACAAGCAGCGAAATTGTTGCAGTTTTGCAAATAAGGTGATTACAATTGGCTACTGTTGTCGTCAGATTTCATATATTAAGGGCCTCCTTAAAGGTGTATGGTAATATTACACAATCAATTCACTATACTATCTAATTTTTTAACAGTTTATTTAATTCAAAATTATAAAATGGCTACTTCCTTTTTAGGATGACACATACTAGCACCATATTGCTGCACTTTGGCATTTATAAATGTCACAAAAGGTTCGTTTATAAACTGTTTTAGCCTCGTTCAGTTGATCTTGATGGTTAAGGAAATTTATATTGAATTTATGAAAAGGATGCTTTTAGATTATGCAAAATTTAATTTAAGACTGTTAACAACATTGTGTTATATAGTACTCTAACTCTCCTAATTCAATACAAATCTTTTACTAACTTTCTTCAAAGCTGATTCATTGTTTTCGTTGAAGATATTTCTTATATCTGCGCAGTTATTTTATTACTCATCATCTTTCTTATTTGTTATGCTTTTAAGGATAAGTATAAAAATATCTATAAGTAAAAATGTCTGTCAAGTCTGTTTGTACTTACTCAATTCATTAGCACCTCGTTGATATGGATCCAATGTATCCAATTGATGATCTGCGAACGTCTGCAATTTCTCATATCCATAGTTGAGAAGATCACGTTTGCAATGATTAACTGGTACAGTTCGGCTAGCTGCTGCATTCGTCTTACAATGATCGCTTACTAACTTGGCAAATGTTGAATATAAATAAGACATCTGCAATAAAATAATACAAGACAAAAACAATAGAGATTGAGGTTCATAATATTGAATTGAATTAAAAAAATCAAAATCAAAATTCAAAAGTAAGGTTTTTTCTTAAGTTTGTACATTTGGTAAATTTTATTTCCCTTGGCCGATTGTGTAAAAAGTAGATCATCAGAGTATTAGATATACTTTAACATATTACAGTTCTTTGATCTATAAATCTAAATTTCACAGAGTGAAGACAGCCGTGTACTTTACAAAGAGAGCTTACAGTGCTGTAGGAAAAAATCGAATGGATAACAAGTTTATACGTTAACATTTTTAAAGAAATACCTAAATCCACTTATCCATTGTCTAATTCTTTTAAAAAAAGTTCACTTATTATTGGGATACATAATTTTCAAAGGCCAGGTGCGAACCACGCAATTTATTACCTTAACATTTGAATACATTCTGTTTAAAAGGTGCGTATGTCAAATTATAACCAACAGGCAGTTGTTAAGAAAAGTTTCTCATACGTATAAAAACTTGAATGGTAACAACAAACTACGCAGTCTAAGTTGAATATAAGCTCGAATAACAAACAATGTGAAGAACAACATTCACCACCAAACATTCATAGCTAAAATTTATAATTATTATTTAAATTATGATATTTAAAAATACACACACAATTTATGTTTATACAAGTTTTGTGCAAAAGTATCAATCATAAATCACTACCAAAATTACTGAAGCCCTGTTTATAAACCAGTGAAAAGTGACAGGAGCATATTTTTGGCTATAAAACTAGTTGCTGGCAAACATTTTTGACACAGCACTAAATAATACATAATATATTATGTCTATCATGCTCCAGCTACCATACATAAGCTTTCAAGATGCGGCGATGATGATGATGATGAGTCAGTCATCAGAAAGATAGATGATGATGTGCATGAGAAACTGGAACTCATCCGTTGAATAAAAACGAACAAACCAAATGCAGAGCTCCCTGGCTCTAATTTTTGGTTGAGTAAATATTCTAATTTGGACTTTTTTATTTTGTTTATTTTTGTGAAATTGAGCTCTTACGTGAATGATGCGTGATATGTATCCAAACTGCATTGTTAAACTAGAATGAATCAGTTCTATGTATAGCAACTTCTATTATGGGCCTTCGGACAGTTTTGGTTTTGGTTTAGGCAGAAGATAACTTTAATCTCTAGATACATTGAAACGTGACTTTTCGTCGAGAATTTTTATTTTGGTTTGAATTAAAAAAAATTTAAATCAATTGATTGATTTATTTGTATACAAATTTATATGGATATGACTAATTTTTAGGTAGCTTGTGATTAATGTGTTTTGAAAACAAGCATTGATAAAAACGTTTTGAAACAATATTGATCAAGGTTAAACTCATTTCATTCTTTACAAACATAGATGTAGATACAGACTCAGACAACGCTAGAAAAGTTGTGTTCAGTGATTCTTAAGTTACAACAGTTTAAGAAATGTCAGAAAAAGTTAGTTTATAAACTATTTTAGGCACGTTTAGTTGAAGTTTTCAAAGAAAATCAATGTAATAGGGGGTTTATTTTACTAAAAAAAGAGTACTTTTTAACAGAAATCAATGGATGTTTATTGCATTGTAAACTGGAAGGTATGTACAATATGAGTTTAATGGCCTCCATGGCTAAAGTTGTAGCGCCATATCCCTTTCATGAAATTTTCCATGACCAGTTCACATTTTTGTGGAGTTTTGGCATAAACCTTTTTTTGAAGTCGTTTTAAGATAAAAAAATCTAAAGATGTTAAATCAGAAGATTTTGGATGTCAATTGTGATGATCTCTGCGAAAAATAACACGGTCAGGAAATTATTCTTGCAAGATTGCGATTGTTTTTTTTTTTTTTTTTTTTTTTTTTTTTTTATCAAAATCTTGAAACTATCTTAAAGCTTGACAAAAATTCTTAAAAACTAGCGTAAATTTCAAGAACTTAAACAAAATACCTTACTGGCCCTATGCGGGTGCTAAGTAAAGTTAATCCATTAACTTATAACTACTGCTTTTCGGCCTAAGAACAATTTTAATACTAAATAACAATAACTTAATCTAAATTGTCTCATTGCTTGTGTGGCACGAATTACCATAAATTAAAGTGAATTTTTACAATTACTTATTTAAGCGCGTAGTTTTAACTTCTTAACTGTCAAAAGATGACAGTTTCAAAACTGATAAATGAAACCTCTTATTATACATTTTTTTTTGTTAGTACTATACTAACACCATAATATGACTCTTTGAAATTTATAAATTTCAATAATGGTTTGTTGATAAATTGTTTGAGGCACGTTTATAATTTATAAATGTCAAAAATAGTTTGTTTATGAATTGTTTAAGGCGCGTTCAGTTGAGGTTTACTAATTCAGTAGATATTAAAATTGAATAGTTTATAGTGAAGTGTTTTGAAACTCTCAAATTGATAGGTAAGAATCAAGCTATTTTAAAATTTGTCCAAAGTATTTAAAATGTTTCCAAAATTGTGTGTATTTCGAGTTAGAATACAATAGCAATAAAATTAAAAAATAATTATATTCTTCCAACGGGAAGTTAGTTAAACATGTATTCTTTCAACAAAAATCTTTTCCATATTTATCAAAAATCATGTTAACTCTTTATTCCTGACCAAAATGTACCTATCGACATTTCATCCTAAGTTAAACAAGATTTAAAGACAGCATAAATCTATATTTAAAAACTTTCATTCCAGTAAAGCTTTATGAGCTAGTTTCAAAACGTTGTCATTTCAATGACTTCAAGTTTGCCTCTATACATATTTGCATAAATAAATACCGTATTCCTATACCTACACCTTGAATGAACGGTCTCGAAGACTTATTTGACAATTTTCTTCGATTTGAATTGTAATGAGTTTTTTTTTTGTTATTTTTGCTTTTATTCAAGAAGGCTATGGAATACTATATGGTTTATTTTATTATCATAAGTCGAATACCATAATGCAAGTTTACGTGGCACGAATATTCAATGTAGGACACGGTATAAAAGATTGCACATTGCAATAAGAAAAATAGCATATTATCAATGTTATTTAGCAACAAAAATAATTAATATTATGATCTACACACTTCTTACTATAATCCGGTTTACAATAGAATTTTTAATTATTATTTTATTTAAATCACACCTTTTAATCTACTTTTTAAATAAAATATAATTGTTAAATGAAAGAGGATTAAGTCTGTTATACAAATATAAATGTTCTATTATTAACTTTATTATTGTATTTACGTTTTATAAATTAAAAAAAAAAACAGACTGATTGACATTATTGGATTAATTTAAATATGTAAGTTGACACTTATAACTTAATCATTTCACCTAATGACTACTTAATGGGAAAACTACTAGTTTATAAAAACAGTATCAAGTTCAATGTAAAAAGCCATTAAGTCTAGTCTTTGACAGATTGTGGACTTTACCTTCAATAAAAGTTTAATAATAATTGCAATGATTAATTTTTTTCATTAATCTGGTAGAGTTATTAATATTCCTAGTTTTATAGAATTTTTTCTGTCAAATCATCTAAAAGGCATTCAACGTTTATTTTATAAAGAACAGCCATTTTTTATAGTAGAAACATGACAGTAGCACATTTTTTTATAGGATGGGCGTTTTACGAATCTGTCAATGTCAAAAGTGACAGAAAACAGTGGCTTTGGATGAACTGACAGATCTCTCAACATATTTTTACTAAACAGTGAACCAATTTATAGATTTCCAAATTTCATCTCTGTCTGTAAGACAACTGATATCATTTCTTCAAGAATTTTAACTTTCATTTAAATTCCAAACCTTTATGTTGATTAGAGAACATCAAACATTTAACTTCTCAAGATAAAGATAAGAAATCAAATAAAATTAAAGTAGATATGTGATTTGTATAAGAATTTATTTAAAATTATAGAGTTGTTGTTATTGCAAAATGTTAAAGTTACAGTCACTTTATATGTGTCCAATAAAATAACTTAAACTTTCTAACCCATAAAAATACTATACTGTCGTATTTTTTCTGTTTACAATAAAATTGAGTGACTGCCAAACCAGGCTTAAACGTAATGAATTTTAAGGTAAATGAACTTCAAAAATGTTCAGCAACAAACAAAATAAAAAAAAAGAAAAGAAAGTGCCGTTCGTTGACTTTTCATCATCTACATATACAACGCGATATATTATCAACTTAATGCACAAATTAATCTCAAAAATTATTATACAACCATCAAACGCTCCATAAGATAAAAGGTCTTTAAAGAGAGGACCTATAGAGCAGATAGGTATAGAAGGCATAATGATGGCAGTAGTTTGGGGTTTCTTTATTTTTGAAAGGCACTGACAAAGAAGCCATTCATATAAACACCATCAGTCAGAGGTGTAATTAAGAGGTATCTTTTTTTTTGAATATAAGCTTATATGGTATGATATAAGCGAAAAAAGTCGTTATTGTTACAACTTGCGGATGGACAAACAGATAGACAGACGTATGTTTACTTCTTATTTAAAAAGTTCATTTTAGGGACTGACGACAGACGGTGGAAGTTCAATATGGAAAATGGAAGGAAGTAATTAAATAAGCAAACTTTACTTATTTTTAAATTTTTAGACTGCGTGTATTATCATGATGTAATGATGTAACAAAAATTTCTCTTACTTTTGTCAAAAATTCAATAAATCTGAATTAGTGAACCCTACCTAGAGCTTAGGTATTTTTGAACCAATAATGTAAAATCTTTTCCAATTAGAGCTTTCGCTTTTTTGGCTGCTTTCATTTTGGAAGCTGTCATTTTTTGACATTTGACAAGTAAAAACTACGCCATTACTAAACATGGAAGGATGCAGGTTTCAAAAAACCATCTAAAGGTTGGTTCAGTTTTGAGGGCTGATATTGAATGTGAGCGAGCGACACCTAAGCGTCAAGTTTTTTCTCCATTTCATTTGAAATTTCTCAATTTCAGACTAACGTGCACTTCGTGATTTTTTCAGATAATTTAATCGTCCAAATGTGCCTACAATGGGAAATATCGTGTACAAATTTAGGCAAACCGGGTATGTAGGAGATGTGAAAACACCAGTGCATGCTCGTACAGCTCGTACTGCAGTGGCTGAAGAGCCGTCAACCTTAACTCATCGTCGTGCCCAAGAATTGTCGTTGATGAACATTATGCATAAAGACTTGAATTAACACGCTTACAAGGTGCAATCCACTCAAGAACTAAAGCCTCTTGACCATTTCCAGCGTCGTCAATGATAAAAATGGTTGCAAGAAATGGTAACAGTGGATGATCAATTTTCGAAGAAATTCATCTTCAGTGATGATAAAAATGGTTGCAAGAAATGGTAACAGTGGATGATCAATTTTCGAAGAAATTCATCTTCAGTGATGAGACATATTTTTACCTTAGTGGATTCTTCAATAAGCAGAATTGCCGCATTTGGGCGAATAATATTCCAAGAGGGATTGTCAAAAAACCAATGCACCCACAAAGAGTGACGGGCCGTATTATTTCCAAAATGAAGACGGTCAGTAAATTCCTGTGAATGGTGTTCGCTATTGTGAGATGATAACGAACTGGAAGATATGGATGTGGATGTGGACGATATGTGGTTTCAACAGGACGGTGCTACTTGCCATTCAGCTAACGAAACAATTAAGTTGTTTAATTGTAAATGCAGGGATCCAACAATAAAAATATTGAAGTTAACATATTTCTTTCTCCCGCGTTTTTATCTATTGACATTTTAAGCACAGAACCCTTATTTTAAAAATTAATTATTATTGATTGTTAACTCCTTCACCTGTCACATTGAAAAAGCAATTAATTTATAGTTTATCTTGTAAACGTGACAAATAGGGGCCCAACACTTTATTTGTAAATATTTTCACACCTATTTTTGTTTGTTAACCGAAGACTAGAAACAAAAAATGTGGGTAAAAATAAAAATATTATATACTTCAAGAGTCCACATTAAACAGCGACAGCTTAGTTAAATACTGCTTTTTCTATTTTCTACGTAATTTATTTGGCTGGCATTATGAAAAGTGCGTGTATTAATAATATGTATGAATAAAATCAATAAACTTTCACTTTCGCATGTTATTTACACATTTTTTGGCAGCTATAATTTTATAGTTTCTAAAGAAAGTAAAAAAAATCTTATAATTATTTTCACGTTTAAGTAAGTTAAAGTCAAAATCAAAAATGACTTAAATGCAAAATAGTCTCATAATCTTAATGGAAGATGTGTGTTGCTGAATTATTTCTGAAAGTATTTTTATGAGATGATTTAATTACTTTTTATTAACTCTGGTTGTGATGTGATGGATGACGCTTAAAAAAAGTTCGTCGTATTATATGAAGGAGAAATAATAACATAATATGTTATTATACGAGTATATGAATTTAATACAAAATATTTATAATGTTCAAATAATTATCATAATTAATTATTTTTAATCACTTTAAATTTTGTTTAATTCGCATTAAAATCAAATATGTGACACGCTATTTTATATTAAGCAGTCTTCAAAACATATACGCGATGTGGTAAAGTGGTTTATGATTGCACGCAAAGTTTCTTTCTAGTGATGGAACAAAAATCAATCACACTGATTATTATGTGCGTCAACTTAGCAAAACAATGTTCACCAATTACAAAAGTTAGTAGGTGGATAATTTGTCTTTAATTAATTGTGGCAATTTCGAATTCTTCGTAAAACGTTTTCTAATTTGTCAATGATGTCAACTGCCACACAAATCTGTAATAAATTTTTATTTTGAATGCCTTGTTGTTTATCCATTTTTCGTTAAATAACCGTTAGTAAAATTTCGTTCTATTTTTTCTATGTATTTTTCGTTAACGCTACTAAAGCACTCCCTCATAATCAGGTACAAATTACTTGAGTCTGTTCGACAATTTATTTTTGCAAAAAATAAAACTATAACATTTTATTTTTGAAAACTAATTATTCGTTAATTTATAGGGGTTTCCAATAAGAGGTTTCATTTTGATATGAAAAGAAGGAGTATTTTCTAAAATAAATCAACGGATATTTATTTAAAGGAAGAAGGATTGGCAACAACAATGAAAAATGATACTAGCCCAATGGCCAGCTATGACTGCACCGTATCCTTTCCATGCAATCGATAACTTAACGAAATACATATTTATGATCTTGAATCGATGAGTTGTACCGTAATGCTGTGTACCTATAGGACTGTAGTGCCAGAGGTCTTGGGTTAAATCAGTGACTGTGCCACCTAAAATTTTCGAGGGGAAATTGCCTCTTGCGAGGAATTGACAAAACCTTCTCAAATTCGGATTCAGCATAAAAACTGTAGGTCCTGTAGGTTGAGAGTTGTAAGTCACTAGACTCTAGTTCTATACGAACTGTTGCACCACCTAATTTATTTTTCAATCGATTGTGGATTTTTGGGAAAACATCTCGATGGCCAATTTTGATTAACTCCGTCAGATCACTTTTCTTACACAAAAAACTTGACTGGAAAATTTGTAGTGAATTTTTATAAATTCATTGCGCGTTTTCGAAGCATGTATAGTTCCATTTTTAGTAATGGCGAAGTTTTTCCTTAAAAAATGTCAATAGATGACAGAAAGTGACAGCTGACCAAATAGCGGGTTATATAAACAATTTTAAAAATTTCCAATCGTCATTCAAATGGTCCATTGGTTTCAATTCTTAAATCAGCTTGATCTTGTATGGGTGCAAACCAAGATCTTTACGCAAAATACTACATTAAGTGGTCTGAACTATGTACGCCTGAGAACAACGTGGAATTGACTGATTTGGATCGTTTGCTACTGAAGCCTGACAGGCAGCGATTTTTTTGACTTTTGGTATTCCGGTAGAAAATTGTAATAGTTCGCAAAAGTTGCTCGTTCGTGTACTTTACCATGAGTTTACTGAATAAATTGACAATGACAGTTCGATGATTATAGGGAAAGGATGGGTTCAAAAATTAAATTCAAAGTTGTCAAGTCTCTATTAGTAAACCCGATACTTTCGTAGGTTCTGCATATTATGTTTTCATGAGTCGATCAAACATAATTATTTATAATCTTTCTTGAATCAAATAAAGAAAAAAAGCAAAGGCCATTGAACCAAAAATTTTGTCTTTGCATTTTGCATTTTTATCGTTATGAGCCCTATCACCAACAAAATAAAAAACGGTTAATAAAATTCACGGAAGTTTGAACTTCCACAGCCAAACATAAACATAATTTACAATTCAAACCCTGATGTTTATTACCGGAAATATATGCATAGAAGTGATACCTAACTTTATATATCTACAACAAATTATTGTATTATGAATAAAAAAAACACCTGAACTTCCATTAGTCACCTCACCATTTATACCAAAAGAAGTTAGACAAAATATTATACAAACCACCACAGCATTTATTACCATATAAAATGTTGTCAGATATTTTGTTTATCTCTATACCTGCCTTAACAAAAAAAGTATTTTACGATATTTCATCATGGTTGAGCTATAGTGATGGAACTTACGTTACATTTGGCAACAAAAATTAGAAACATAAAAACAACTCATTGCTCCCTAAAATTTATATGTACTCTATGTGCAATTTATTAATATATTATTTTTTCATACCACCACGTTTCATCAATATTATAAAATTTATTTTTGCAAAGCATCACAAATCAATCAAATAATACATTTATCAAATAACATATAACAACGAATGCACAGCACATCAAATCACACATCATGTACTGAATTAATTAAAGTACAAAAACACAACAAAATATTACAAATTTACACTAAGTAAATGACTATTGACTATGACCAGAGGCGATGAGGGTATAAATGGGAAGTGTAACAAAGAAAAATTGTTGTAAAATCATTTTTATTTAGTAGTTTATTACACTATTGCTCACCTTCGAGCTCACCTAATGCTAAACAAATTAACTAACTGGGTATAGGTTTGCGTCTAGACCGGCAAGTATATTGTGTACTTGTACTGTATATACAATGAGTGTAGTTGAAAATAATAATTATTATTTTTCTTCTTTTCTTTTTCACAATTTTTATTTTTTAATTTATATGTACGTAATGTTGAATGTACAATAATTGTAAATCAAGATTTATCAATATCAAAGAGTGATGTACTCATAGTTTATAAAAATAGAATCCCGAAGATCAATGAAACGTCGTGATTTCAACAACAAATGAATAAAATTACAAAGTGATACATGGACATAGTTTAAGGACACATTTATGGTGTTTTGTGGTGTCAGTTGTTGTTATTGTTATTGTTGTTGTTGTTGTTATCTCATCATTGAGATCATGTCAAGTAACCCACACAAAATAATTAATTTTAGTTCTTAATGGTTTTTATTTTAATTTAACTTTTGTTTATCGTTTCCACATATGTACATTACCTATAGGTTTGTACTCTATGATTGATTCCTTTGTTGTTTTTACAATTAATTTAGTTTTTTTTTTGTTGTTGTTGTAATAAATTTATAGTAGTAAATTTTATGAAAAAGACTGGATTTAAATAGCATCTAAAGGGCATTAAGAGCACATTAAGTTATTTCAATCAAAACATACTTATTATATGTTCATGAAGCCGCATTGAGCATGTCAAAGTATTTAGTACTTATGAGTACTTTTCTAGCCATTGTCGATTAAATTAACAAAATTGTATTCCGCATAGGTACATGCTATTGAACATATCGATGTTTTGAGAACTTATGATTACTTTTCTAGACATTTTCAATAATGAAATTAACAAAATTAAATTCTGTTCAACTGAAGAGATTTGTGGTAAAACAAACTATTTAAAAAAAAGATGCACAATTAACGACGACGGTCATTTCTTACATTTTACGTTTTAAAATTACTTATAACTGTCTTGAAATAGCTAGAGTCAGCTAAGAAAAACATAATTGGGAAAGACTAAAGAAAATTTTTTGAAACATTTCATAAACATTTAAAGAAGAAAAAATTCTGAAATATTTTCTTTGGTCTGGACGCTCTCGAAAAGCTGGAGAGCTTGTTTGTTTGTTTAAACGCGCTAGTCTCAGGAACTACTGGTCCGATTTGAAAAATTCCTTCAATATTAGATAGCCCATTTATTGAGGAGTTATATGCTATATAACATCAAGCTAAGACCAACACAAGAAAGTTTAGAAATCGGGGATTATTTCCTTTAAAGAGCTTCTACTTCGTGCGCTGCGAAAACCAAATGGAAGCCGATTTTAGCTTTAATACAATGTTAAGAGATATTAAAATCATAAAATTGTTTAAAATTCAGAAAAATCATGCTTTAGACTCAGTAATCGTTTAAATTCATAATCTTAAGCTTCTTGATTATATTTGACACATCAAAAGAGCTGCCTTTAGGACACTTCTCAAAGATCAAATATTCAATACTTTATATTTTGTTTGAACTGCTTCTAAATCTTAACTTAGTAATTTGTATGGTTGACAAGAAGGTTATTTGATTTGATTTTCAAGTATTCACGTAAGTCGGGATTTTGGAATAATTTTCATGACAAAGTATTCGAGACTTAACAAATATGAGTCATTTGTTGCTTCTTTAGTCACGTCAAAATGTAAATTTTTGATTATTTACGGTTTTCTATTAATTTCTTCCTATTTAACTCAATTCAAATGAATTTCATTTAAGTCTTAATTTAATTTCAATTCAATTTCGTTTGAATTTCAATTCTATTTCACTTCGTTTTCAATTCAATCTTAAATAAGTTTTTATTCAATTTCAGTTTAATTTCAATTTAATTTCAATCTAACTTCATTTAAGTCTTAATTTAATTTCAATTCAATTTCGTTTGAATTTCAATTCTATTTCACTTCGTTTTCAATTCAATCTTAAATAAGTTTTTATTCAATTTCAGTTTAATTTCAATTTAATTTCAATCTAACTTCAATTTTCGTACAATTTCAATTTACTTTTAATTCTATTCAATTTCCATTCAATTTGAATTCAATTGTGAACACAAAAAGACCCTATTCATTAAGGATGTACCCATGCATTAGGGCCCTAAAATGACAAAAATGAAATGAAACGGAACAAATCAATTGACATTTCAGAAATTATTTGCTCTCTATTTGACAACCAATGTAGTAGATTGGTAATAAAGCGGTAGTTAGCAAAAGACGTGTTCGATTTAACCATTGGTAAAGGTGCAAATTAACTGGTACTAAAAGTTTAACCTGGCATTTATCTAAACGTATACTTAGCGATTTATTATTGGTAAGGCACATTAACTGTTTTTAGGCCTTTTTCAATTAAAAGATCGACAATTAATCCAGCACTATACAAACCGAACCAATGTAACGAGTCAAAAATATCGTGAAAATATTCTGTAAAAATTATTAAGTATACATACGAAAAACGAATTATTGCAAACAGTTGAAACCGAAACGGGCTTGTGGGAGAGAGGAAGTATATTCTGTTTAAATAAACATTACGTTGAGTTATTTTCCAATGCAATATCGTATTGCATTGCACTTATAATTTTACAGGGTGTAACAAAAAATAACCAATGTCAATCGACATAATATTATTGGATATAGGAATGAATGAAGTAAAAAGAATTGACAAAAAAATATGAATTAAATATAAAATCAGTGATTATGGAATATTTCCAATAGTTTATTTTTGTTCAAGATTTTATATAAATGATTTAATTGAGTAACAATCTGTCTTAAGTGAACATTTTTCAGCTTAATCTTCTTTATATTTTAAACTTATACAATTCTTAGCTCCTATGACTAATGAATATTTTAATATTTTTATCACCATAACAAAATAATAAAATCTTATAACTCTAACGCAAGAAAAATGAAAAATTAGACTCCAAAAATAAACATCGTAATAGTTCATAAAACAGGCTAAAGTTTATAAATTAATTAACATAATAAATGAGTTGGAAAATTTGAGTTAAGCTTAAGGTTAATGTCTTTAAGGTTTTTTTAATGCGTTCACATAAATTAAATATATGTATGAATGTAAACATTGAAACAAAGTTCTGGTTTTTATCATTCTGTGTATATCTTAATGTTTAGATTTTGCGGCACCCTGTCCTTCAAATAAATGTAAATGAATTTGCTATTCATAAAGCGGTTGACGGCCACGCCATACATAACTATATATTTTTATGCATATCATCGTATCGGATGCCGAGCCGGCCGTTTGCATAAAAAACATAATAATGCATCGCCCGCCACCGACCGTATTCACAACATAGGACAACATCATCAACATCACTAACTCACTCTAGCGGCAACTTGCTAAATGATTTAAATAATAATTTAATAAACATTTAATATCATTTCTAGGAAATCTATACTTAGGTTAGGTTTATATCTTATGCTAGACTTATGTATTTATCATTGTTTTATTTTCATATTTCTGAGTATAAATGCAAATTATTATATTATCACAGTGCGAACGAATAACACGAACTTGGCAATGTATTTAATCTTAGTTAATCTTTTGTTTTATTTTTGGGTTCGGGTAAATATTTTGAATTTTTGTTGATCTTTTTGTTGTTGTAGGTTTATAACTTAATATTATGCTTTGACGTCGTCGTCGTCGTGCGTCGGTTGTATAAAGTTGTTTTCAATCGAGTTTTCTATTTTAACTTAGAATTATAAAGGTGCTACAAATTTCAGTACAATTTATTAATTCGTTAACAATTTAAATGTTCAAAAAGGTAAGAATCTTTAACGCAATCAAATTATACTTTTTTAGGGTTTATGATGGTTTTAGTTCGAATCCGACTTTAAAATCAATCTATCACATCAATTTTTTGAAATATGTGCAACCTTTTAAAATAATTCGAAAAACATTCATTATACAAGTCTTTTTGAGGCCATGTAAATTCATGAATAAGTTTTTTTTTGTCCAATAAAATTCGTAATCTACAACCCATTATACTTCAATATTCCGTTTAAAAATTTGAGGTATCTTATTTACTTTTCAAAAAATCCTCATTAGTTATATTATAAGTCTTCACCTGCCACACATTATAACCTTAAAAGAAAGCTGTAGCATTTATTTTAAAACGAATCTTAACAGAAAAACTCAAAATGGTATAAAGCAATTTGTATTCTTATCACAAATTAGTAGTCTTAAGGTTACAACATCAAGTTTTTGGAATGTATATGGAACAAAATATAAAAATTATGTTAAAAACGGGTATTTCAGAGTCAGATAGAGTCAAATGAGACCCAAAAGTCATCACAGAACATTTTTACTTAAGGTGGCGCTACAGTCCGGGGACCTGGGCTTCAACCAACATGCGTCTCCAGCCAGCTCGGTCTCCAGTTTCGCACGCGAAGTTAGTTGAGGTCTTCTCCCACCTGAGTGCGCCACCTGTGTCGCGGTCTTCCTCTACTGCTCCGTCCCTCGGAATTGGATTCGGAAGACCTTCCTGGCTGGAGCGTTGATGTCCATTAGCTCTTTATGACCCAGCCATCTAAGACTTTAATACTTTTAACCAGATCAGTGTCACTGTACAGTCCGTAGAGTTCGTCGTTGTATCTTCCCGAAGTATTTTCCTATCGAAGCATCCTAAGACGCTTTCAACTTTCTTTGACAGGGTCCACGTCTCAGCGCCTTAAATGAGAACTGGGATGATGAGTGTCTTATAGATGGTGACTTTAAAAGCTCGAGAGAGGACTTTGCAACTCAATTGCCTTCTAAGTCCAAAGAAGCAGCGATTTTCAAGAGTTATTGTTCGTTTGATTTCAGCTCTGGTGTCGTTGTCTGAATTTATAGCGGTGCCTAGGTAGATAAAGTCCTTAACTACCTCAAAGTTATTGCTATCCATGGTGCCGTTTTGTCCAAGACGTCGTAGTTCAATGTTCTTTTGTTGATGACAGCTTATATGGTCTTGCTCTCTTTGACCACTAAACCCCTATTCTCCGCTTTCGTAACAATGCTCAAAAACGCTTTGATCTTCCAATTATGTCAATATCAAGGTGTATCCGAGTAATTGGATGGACCTTTGGAAGATTGTGCCTCTAGCGTTGACGGTTGAGTTTTGCACAATTATTTCCAAAACGATGTTGAAGAAGTCGCATGACAGTGCATCGCCTTGCTTAAAACCTTTTTTGAGATCAAATGCATAGGTGAGATCTTTTCCGACTTGATAGAGCCGCATGCATTCTCCATTGTCATTCTGCACAAACGGATAAGTTTGACAGGGATGCCAAAACGAGACATTTCTCTGTAAAGCTCTTTCCTATAGATGCTGTCATACGCGGCTTTAAAATCGATAAATAGATAGTGGGTATCATTTGAAGTTCCTGAGATTTTTCCAAGATCTTCCGTAATGTGAATATTTGGTCAATGGTGGACTTTTCTGGTCTGAAGCCACACTGATAAGGACCTATCAGGATGTTGACGAATGGCTTCAGACGTTCACATAATACGGAAGAATGGATCTTATATGCAATGTTCAAGAGACTGATGCCTCTGTAGCTGGCGTAATTTATAGGGTCTTCTTCTTGTGTATTGGGGAAACTATGCTAAGATTCCACTCATCGGGCATACTTTCTTCCAACAATATTTTGCGGATGAGTTGGTGCATGCTCCCTACCAAGTCATCGCCTGCTGCTTTGAACAATTTGGCAGCGATGCCTTCAGCTCCAGCAGCTTTGTTGGACTTAAGTTTAGATATAGCTATCTTCACTTCGTCGAAGTCGGGTAGGCGGAATTGTTGATCTGCGTCGCCTAGGTTAAGTGGTTCTATCTCCCTAACAGCAGAATGCGAATTGTCATCGCCGTTATATAATTTGGAGAAGTTGTTTTTCCATCATCACATAATTTAAGGCGTAAAAAAACAAGGTTTCGGTGACCAATTATGATCACCTCTTTGAGAAATATTAGGTAAATGCAAAATGTTCACAATTTTTGTACTGAATTTTAACAATTTTCAATATGTTGTTTAAGAGTGAATCTTTACAATTTAAGTAATGACGAATCTCATACTGGTCAAATGTCAAACAATGACAGCTTTGAAAGTGACAGCTAGCTAGAAATATCGGACTATTCAAAATAAAACCTCTTATTGAAACAAAATATTCCAAATTTATTGTGCTTAACTGATGAAGTTTTTAAGTACCTAATTGTAGCTTTTCTATAAACCTAAATTTTCAGTTCTTGTCAATGCACTAAACATCTCTACTTTACATATGTTAAGAAGCAAGTTCTTACAACGCAAATATCAACCTCAAGCTTTTTGTCTTGTTTTTTTTTTTTTTTATTTTTTTATAAACAAACAAACCAAATATTAGTAAAATTTTGTAAACATATTTTTAATAGTGAATTTTAAAAAGGTCAACAGAAGGATATAAATACCGACTTTTACGCTTAGCGTCGCATTTTTCTAGGTTCTTGTTTTTCAATGATGATTAAGTTGATTAAGAAAGTAGATTGTTTATGTTTATTGTTTGGGTTTCTTTATGGAAATTATATTTTTTTGTTTTTTTTTATTTAAATAATATTTGGGTTTTTTTGTTTTTGTTATTTCAAAAAAAAAATGTGAATACCATTCAGGATTTTGCAAACTTACACTAGTTTTGTGGAATTCCAGAATTTTATTCTGTATCCGGTTCTACTGGATAAATTAAAAAAATTCAATAAATTGACAGTTAGAATTAATTTCTCTGACGTAGTTAAATTTTAGGTGAGAACCTTTATCAAACAAAACAAAGGAAAAAAATGCCTTGATTTAAGTTCAGAATTCAGAGATTTATAAATAATGCAAAAGAAAATGTTAAAGGCAAATAATTAACATACAAATTGGAATTTCAAACAAAATGTTTATTTGTTTTTGTGATTTTTGCTGTTTCTTTAGGTTTTTGGTCTTTGTTTGTGTTCTTTCTTTGATAAGGAAATATTTAAAGAAATTGCCTTGATTTATATTTTAGTATTCAAGGGAAGATATATAAACTTCTTAAGATTTTTTTTGTTTTTTATAAATTTAATAGGGAGGTTAACGTGCTTATTTTGAGCTTTGGAATATAGTTTATAATTAGAATAAATAGTGAAGTAGTTTCAGGAAAAGAATTGGCTTTGAATATAAAATTTGGTATTTCTACTACTGATTGAAGGCTCGTCATTTTATTCTATTTTTATATCTAAAATGTAAAATAACTTAACGATAATGTATGCATACCAAAAAGATGTTAATATAAAACCCTTAAGAATGTTGGCATTTTAGAGAAATATTGTTATGGGTAGGAAAAGTTCTACAAAATCTTACTTTTGTTTCATGTTCTTCTGCTACTTTTGTTGCATACTAAAAGAGAACATTTTACTTACGAAACACAAATTTTAAATTTCAAGTTTACAAAAATTTGTTATAAATTCAGAGAAAATTTTGGCAACCACTAAATAAATATACTCAGTTAAAGAAATAAAAGGAATCATATGAATAAAAAATAAATATATCGGGACAAAATCAGTTCGTTAAGTTCTATGCAGTTTACTAGTTAGAAATGTTCTAAATATTTTTTTAAAAATTATATGCTATGAGTCTTGCAACGCTTTAAAACGTTCTTATGTACATAAACATTAATTCACTTTTTATACGACATGGCTCATCTGAACAGGTCTCAGCAGTGACAGTTCGTGGAAAAAATAGCAAACAAACCTTAATCTTAAAAACGGAACTAATAATTCGAAATGTCAGAAACGCAGAAATCATTTGAATTTATCAAATTACTGAAAGTTAAACTTCAGTAATGTACTAAAATTTTAATGAATCATTTGAAATTTTTCCACATTAACTTATGTTTGAGTGACTATTGCAGAACAATTATTGAAACTAAATCAACTTAAAGGGAGATAGTGTGAAGGAGATAGGAATTAAAATAATTGGCTCAAAACTTTAAACGACATAACAAAATGTTTTTAGCAATCAACTAAGCAAAAACAGAATTTTGCTAAAGTTAAATTCATGGAATGGCTACTTTAACTTTTAGCAATTTTCTAAGCCCATAATTATGGCATCTGTCATTATCCTAGAAAAAATGTCTTTCCAGTTTTACTTGAAAGATTTGTATTGTGTGTTTTTATAATTCGTAAACTTCAGTTATTTTGTTTTCGAAAGACGAAGATTTCGAAATATTTGAAGATCTGTGCAGAAAAGTGATATGTTTTAAGTCCCAATCAAATCTCTTCGAAGAACTGAATGATGGAGAATTTTACTCTAGGTATAGGTTTGACAAAAAGGAACAGTTCAGTTCTTGTTTAAAAACCTAAACACCGAATTACAAATCGTGAGCTTAAAGCTTTACCGGAATAAGAAATAAATGTAGGTATCACTATATTATTTTTTGGAGAAATATGTTTAAGGCCGATGTTGCAAATTGGCCTTTTAAGGAATACTAGGAGCAGTGGATATAATGGTTCAAACTATACATTTGAGAATTCAAATTAATAGGTCCGTTTAAGTTTGTTTGCTTTGTTTATTTTCACTAATTGTCACTGTTTAGCAGTGTTCGGATGTCCGTTTTTAAATAAAATTAAATAAGCATTTCACGAATAAACAGAACGAAAAGAGAAGTTTTAAAATTTTGGAGTCGCTAGTTTACTGCTTAATTAAGAAAATTGTTACTTAGTAAAATGTTAAGACCTTAACAATAGGTTATTTGAAATTTTGCACCATATTGTATTTAGTATTTGGCAGATAGTCAAATTTGAAAATTTGTTGAAATAAAAAGGAATTGCAAAGATAAAATTGTGATTTTGTTATAAACACGTTTGTTTTTTTAATTTAAAATTTAATTTATTTAGTTTTGTGGTCAATATGTCAACTGTCAAAACATTTACTGTCAATGTTCTCTAAATGGAATTATTAGCGGTGTATGCTTAATAAAAAAGTCTAAAAGCCGAGTTTACCATTTGTTGTATGTTTTTGTGTTAATAAATTATTTATGGATATTGTTTTTATGTTTTATTATTGTGTAAACAATTGTTAATTCTATCAAACAAGAAGGCCCAATATGGTGTAAGCTTCTACATATAACCTATAAATTATAAGTCCAATCAGAAATCTTATTCATAATTTTTTTTTTTTTAATTGTATCCTTCCATTTTCTGATCGTTATTTAATAAAAAAAATATTAATCCGAAAGTAACGCCCACTATAAGCTATATTTTTTATTGCCAGCATTAAATCGTAGATACATTTATGAAAGATCGATTGTGTTTAAAAAAATTATCTTTTATCCCACACTCTCAGTTAATTCAAATATAATGACATAAACAAATTAAAATACCTACATATGTATATTAAATTTTGTTTAAGGTAAGTACCTACATATAACATACAAATTAAAGTGTTGGAACTCACCTTTTCGTTACGTGACAAAAACTCCCAGATTGGTATCGCCGAACCGGAACTCATCTCCAACGACACGGTCAAGATAAGTAGGGTTGCAATTATTTTAAATGCCATTTTATTGGTTGATATTTCGTATTTATTTAAATCAACAACAATTTTTTCAACAGCCCGTTTAATAGATAAGTTCGAAATGTATAATATAAGTGCTTAACGTAATTAAAATCGTGTTTGTATGCAATAATTAACTCAAAAGACTGCACACGAATTGATAAAAATTTAAAACACGAAACACCCAAAAAAAACAAAAAGAAAATAAAACTCTTTGCAGTCCAAAAGTCTTTTAAATCCTCTAAGATACTTTTTTCACGGTAAATTAATTTCACTTTGGGTGAACTTTCTTCTTGTTGGACGACGACGACGACGAATAACGAACAACGAATTTCAATATTCAAAAGTACACAAAACTCTATTTGCTTATGCGAACATTTAATACAAAATCCAACCACGCAAAATGAAATTATTCGCGATCGAAATAAAAATGCTATATGTATCTCACAGATAAAAATAAAATAAATTGCAGTTTAATCGTGAAGTTGCGCACCTACTTGATGCAATTGCAGTTGCAGTCTTGAAGTATAAATATAGTTTGTTTAGAGAAAAGAGGTGACCTGTTGAAAACTTTCTTTGACTTTTCTCTTTGCGTTTTATTGTTTCTTTTTGTTTGTATCTTTAAGTTCATAGATAGATACTTGTTCCGAATTAATCTAACAATTTGATCAGATACTTTTTGTGCAATAAGAAAAAAAAAAAAACAGAATAATATAAAAGTTGTATAGTTCGGTGTATAATAATATAGCGATTTATATACAGACGTTAGTTCGACTTGACGATTCAATATGAAATGAGAAGAAGATTGCTACGCTCTCTCCAATTTATAAAATTTTACACTTTCCGATCGTATACTTTTTTGACGTCACAAACTTGGTTGGCACAATGACATCATCGGTTTAGCGCTTCATTGGCACGATCCGGGCTTTGTGGCGATGTGGATGATCATCAAAAAAACAACAATAACAACAAGAAAAACAAAAACAAAAATCATCAAAACAAGTATCGTGCTGTTAGGAATTCGGTCGAACATCGCGGATAGTTATATAGTCTGGTTGGTAATGTTGACATTAGACATGGTTAATTTTATGAACTATATACCAAAAATGTTAAATGGCATATAGTTAATTAAAATTATCAATTAAAGAACTACAAAAAGTATTCAATCAGTAACTTAGGCAGCTTTTAAAACGTTGAACCAATTTTGAAGTATGTCTTTAATTGTTGTTTGGATTGTCATGAAAATTTTACCAAAGTTGATCAAAATATTTTGCATAAGAAGAAGTTAGTTAAACATTTTTATTTATTCCCAACACATTCGAGTTATTGCCAGTTTTAAGTAAAATTACTTGTAGTTTTTTATTTTATTTACTTCAACAAGTGAAGACAAAAAATGTATGAAGTACTACACTATAACATTATTGGTTTTCGAGATATTGGGGACCAATGGAAATTGATATTTTTTTTCATTTCTATAAAAAAATAGATCCCAATTGAAATTTTGAAAGTTCTTTCAGTGCGACCTGGTGTTATTATTATTTGGATGATATTTCCCCCGCTGTTTCTTAAAATATGAGGCTAAAAACGTAATAAACCTTTTAGTATTTTACAAGTACAAGAAGTTTTCTAGCTAGTTCGAAAACTATTTTTACACAAAAACGTAACTCTTTAATACGGCTAAACAGTGACCGTTTCTAGAAAACAACATAGGAAACAAACCTAAGCGTGGACATTTGTGTTTTGTTAAGGTTGTTTCTTAGACGTTTGATTTTCAAGAACAAATAAAATGCATATAATCTAACGTTATTAGTAAGGAATTTAGCTATTTTACAAAGATAAGGGTTTGCAATAATTATTTAGGGCTAGAGAGTGGCTCCAACAAGTTCCAATCGATAGGCCCAATTTTCGATCACTTTTTTTCAGACATTTAGGCTTAGGCTGTTTGTCAGCAATAACGAGCCGCACGGAGCGACGCCACAAGCCCTCGACGGGAGCTAATGCACTCACCAAAGATGTCCTTTAATAAATTGATTGATTCGTTTGGTCCCTCGAACCGAATCATTATTTTGATAATAAATTTGCATGATTTGCAAATGTTGTTGAGGATTAAGTCTATTCATTATAAAATGGCAAAGCAAATGGCATAAATCAAATGACAGCTGTCAAACATACCAACTGAGAAAAAACATTGACAGATTGAAAATCGCACATCTAATTAAAATTTGATATAATAGTTTTTTAATAGCTTTTAATTTGAAATTTTAGAAACTCTCAAGTCAAATGGATTTAGAAAAAGTCCACTTTTTAATTTTGACTTTAGTAAATCGTCTTTTTAACTTATAGTAAACTTACTGAAATGGCTTTAACATTTTACTAAATCGATTCAAATTTCGCGCTTTTAGATTAATGTAGATGATAAACCTTGAGAATTGTCAAAAATTTTATTTTAACAAATGTCTACAATTCATTTTTTTAATTTAAGTTCGTACATAAGTCAGTATTATATAAATTTAAACTAACATGCGAACAAAAGAAGCAACTAAAACTTCAAAGCAATATTGTATATTTTTATTAATAGTTTGTAAATATTATAACGTTTATTTATGCTGTCAGGAAAATTATTTTTTTAATGAAATCCCAGACTATATGAGTAAACAGTAGATACAAGAGATAAACTACAGGTAGGCGCGTCACGCATAATCCAGTAAAATAGATTTAAAGAAAACTTACTATCATCATTTTTTCAGTAATAATAAATATTAAATACGTGTATATGTCGTAAGCACTTGACTTTTAATAATTGTTTTTAATAGTTGAATCTACCAACCCAGTATTAATATAGAAATAAAATTGAAGCTGAAGATATTTTTTAATACCTAACTCATTTTAAAAACCATCATTCTTCATAGACACACTTCACCATTTTAACAAGATTTGAATTAGATTATTTGCTAAAATCTCTAACTTCAGAAGAAGTTAATGAAAAGCGGAATGTTTGCTAAGCTTGTCAAGGACATGCACCCAACTACCTTTCAGCTCAGTGCGGCACAATTAGAAGTTGTTCATCAGATACCTCATTTCCAAAATCACAAAAAGTGTTCAGAACTCATTGATCTGTCAATCGTCTGGGTTCAGTTTAAGTTGGTCCTTTGTGCCACTTTACATTTCTATGATTTATAAGAATTTTCTGATACAGAGCAGGAGAATTAAATAAAAAACAATCAACTAGCAATCAAATTAGATTTTCATTTTTTTTCTTTCTTTTTGCATTGTGAGAGAATTCTTGAGAAATCGAACTATAAAAATTCTATTTTCAGATTTCTCACAGCAAAATTGAGAAATGTTGTTTGTATTCCTGAAAATACGGAAATCTCCGAAATCTTAGAAATTTAAACTAGCCAAATGACCAACTTAAACTGAACTCAGATGATTGACAGATGAAAAAGATCTCTGACAGTAGCTTATAATGAGTTGGAAAATGACAAAAACTTTATAATGGCAAATTGCTTGTTCACTTGATTGACAGAAATTATTAGATAGTCTTACAACTCCATTATCATTGATAGTTATTTATTAATATTGTAATGTAAACAACGACAACTGGAAATTAATATTGCTGAGTTCCATCTCCTTTTTGTTAGTGTTTTACGTATAATTATTCTACAGACAGCTGATCCAAACAACTTAATGTCAAAAAAGGAATCCAAAGGTATCCAATTCGTTCAATAACATATCAAAGATAGCCTATCCAACTCGAGATTGAACGCATCCATAATGGCCTGACAATTGGATGACAATGACGTTTCTGGCGATATAATGTCACGATAAAAATTGTAAGCTAAAGCAATTGTAGACACTTGGTAAAATTTGTTTACTAACAGATTTTGCATACTATGTGTTCTGACAATTGTCTGTACTTAGGCTTGAAAATTTTGATATCCCATCATTATTTGGAGCTGTAACGATATCTTTCTTTGTTTTGTTACAAAATTGTATATCAAATTGATAATTTTGACATTATCAACGGTTCAAGTTCCTTGGAATTAATATCTGTGGTTTTTAAAGTCGTTTCCGGTTCCACGTGCATTCGTACCTTTTCTGTCAGCCATATCTCAAAAACGAATAACGAAGCGACTTGAATTAAATATTTTTTGACAGACAATATGCAGAAATAGAAATTATTGTTTGAGGAAATGTGTTGACCTAAAATATTTCTCAAATCAGTTATGATATCGAACTCAATACAATTTTATAAAACACATTTTGAGATTGAAAACAAAGTATGTAAATATTTGACAGCTTGAATTGAATATTCTACAAAGAAAAAAATGATAGAACAACTTAATACTACGAAAACTGAAGTTTTTGACATATATTTAAAAAAAAATGAAGTTGACAATTCTTCAATACCATTCTGAAAATTGACAAATATTGATTATCTTAAAAACAAGGAAAGATATTGCCAAAAAAAGCTCAATCTTAAATTTTTGTTTGAACTTTTTTCAATCAAAAATTCCTTTATTAATGTTTTTTTTTACAAATGCCATAACATAACCTTAAAATATAAATTGTAAATAATCTAGTACCAACCTGTATTGCTTAAAACAAAAATCTTAAAATATTTATTTGTATTTGTACGTTAAGTGTAAGCTTGAACTCTGGATCGCATCTGAAACACATTTTAGGGTCTTGGCCAAGTTTGGAAAAGAATCCAATGTTGATATTGGCATTTTTATTTTGTTTTATTATTTAAAGAATAAAAATGTTTGGTATGTGAATAACAGTTAATTGCTACCGATCTTGTTGTTGGTCAGGAAATATTTTAAATATTTGTATAAAAATATCTGCAAGGTGAATGTTGCGCGACTTAACTGAAATATATATGACATATTTATAGTAGGTAACAGTGGTACTAGTTCAACTTCGGTTACAAATTTTTAGTTTACAATTTTTAAACTTGTGCAGCTGTTTTATTAATGAATTTTGTAACATTTTTATATTAAACTATTATACTATATTATAAAAAAAAGTGAAACAATAAATAAAGTATGATGAACATTGATTTTGAGAGTCTTAAGAAATTACATTGAAAAGTAGCTTATCTCACTTCGTGTTAGAAGCTATATGGTAATTATTAAAATGAAAACTAAATTCACACAAAACAAAATTGTTCTATTTTGTTTAAATTTCATTCAGACATCCGTCTAGGATAAAAATCTCGCTAAACGATTTTTAGATTTATTAATTTCATATCCAAAAGTTTGTTGTTTTGTTTTTTAATTAGGTACCTCCTAAAATTTCAGAAAAAAAACCCACTAAATTAATAAACGTAAACAAGATTAATGAATCAAGATATGGAGATTTAAATATTCTAAATGGAATTTCCCTAAATAATTCTATATTTTTTTTTGTTTATAAAATCCGTATTTGGTTTTGATTTGGTAAAGAATAAATATAAATAAATAATTTATTGGAACTTGTTTTTTTGTTTTGTTTTTATTGATTTAATACAAACAAAAAATTAAACAAATAAGAGACACATTCTTAGCACCATGGCGCCTAAATATTTAAGCAAGTACCATTTTTAAATTGTTGATAGTGTCGCTTTCAATGGACCTAAAAATAATTTTAGAAGATAATCTTAATATTTGACTATTTCATACTTGTTTTTATTGTTCTAATGGTTATTATTGTTATGATAAAATATATGTATGTATGAACTAAGATATTAAAATTGGACGGGAAAAACTCGAAAAATAAAAAACGGATATTAATTAATTAGTTAATTGGATAAAAATAAAATAATGATAAAACAATAAAAAAACAGTTAATTTTTACGAGATAATACGTGATACGTCTATTATCAGATGCATCAGGGAAGGCTTTTTTAAGAGTTGTTTTTAATTTAGGAAGGATTTTTTTAGTGGGTCAAACTGTCATATAAAGAACTCTAATCGATAAAATGTCAAGAATAAGTGAGAAAATAATTGAGAAATTGCCAAAAAACGATCCGCAGTAGTCCGGTTTTTATATTTGAAAGTTGATACAACTGAGTATTTGGCAAAATAATTTATCAAAAAATTCCAAAAAAAATAGCGAAATTCAGACCAGGGGTGAAATCGTGTAAGCTGATTTTTGATAGTTGACTATCAAAATCAAGAAAATACGTCTGTGTAATGTGATAGTCGATTTCAAAGTTTTAACCAAACAATTTGACAAAAAAATAAAAACTTCAAGAAGGGGGTTTGTTCGTAGACTACTACATTAACATGTGGTATTAAGCGAGCTTGAAGCTCGCCTTAATTCTTTATGTACCTGAATCGAGTTGAAATGAGCTTGATTCGCCTCGATTCCGGTCGGGGATCGGAGTCGAGTCAAAATTTGTGAAGAAAAACCTGTGTGGAGGAGTTGGTTTTACAGATAATGCGTTATGGTCTGTTTATTTGCATGTTTATGTACAATAAATATAGTTTTGTTTTAATCTTCTTAAAAAAAAATGCACTTGGAGTAGGTAGCATATTCTTATATGGTGCTGAACTATTCAGTTTTTCATTGTTTCACTCGAATCAAACTACATATCTCTCTTGCACTTCATAAGAAACATCGAAACACCATTTGCTTAATCATTTTTAAATCTTCTTGTGCGGTGGAAACACCAAAAAGATTTGTCTAATCTAAACTGAGATAAACCTTTGGTGGAAACATAGCAAAACTTAATTTTTTTTTCTATTGTTTTCTCTTGCGAAATAAGCCCAGTTAGTCCATTTTCACTAACAAAACTAAATAATATCAACAGTAATAGATTGATATTTTCCCTAATGGAAAACACACATGATTCCAAATGTATAACTACTCAATGAACACAGCCATCGAGATACAAATGCAATATCAATCGTACCAACATTTGAGAACGAAATCACTAAAGATCCATTCGAGACTCGTATAAATGTCAAAAACCCATCCATAGTAAGATTCTACTCTAACTTTTATCGGTGTTATTCATACTATGGATATTTTTGTTATTCGTGTAAAATCCTACTATACTATGGATAGATTTTCCAACAAAACACGGGTAATGTAACTTTATCTTAAATAAAATTATTCGAAATACTGCTCTTCTGTATTTCAAAACACTGGTAAATACGGTGAAATGCTTTATAGCTTCTTGGTTTTGTTTTGGGAAGGACTAACGAGTTACTTTCTAACTTTCAACGTAGAAGAGTTGATAAAATATAATTTCTAAAAATCTTAGTAGAGGTAAGATTTATTGAAATATCAAACAATTTCTTTAAAAAATGAAAAAGGCAAGTGAAAGAAAATTATACTAAAGGGGTTTTCAATAAGGGTGGGTAGATGTTGAAATGGAATGAAACAAGCTGTGTGTGAGGTATTAACAACAATATTGTTTCATTTGAAAGGCGCATGTAGGCCATTAAGTGTGGAATATGACATAATTCAAATGGCTTCTAACGGTGGCACGGATCCGAGTTGTCCACTTTTCAATGACTCTTCCACATAGATTCGGCTGAATTTGGGCGATGGCCTGTGTAATGTTCACCTTTAGGGCATTGTTCGATTGTGGTTTATTTGCATAGACCTGCGACACATGACCTTGGTGGCCAATTCACATCACCTCTGCGAGAGATAACCTTACCCTCAAATCGTTCATGCAAAATGTCTATCTTGGCGTTTGCTGTGTGGCACGTAGCGCTGTCCTGCTGGAACCACATGTTGTCTAGGTCCATTTGGTTCAATAAGAAATCAGTTATCATCTTTATGTAGCGCTCACTAACGTCGTTTTCAAAAAAGTACGGACCAATTACGCCACCAGCCCAAAATCCACACCAAACGGTAACTTTTTGAGAATGCATTATCACCTGGTGAATCTCGAGTGGGTTGGTGTCGTTGTCGTCCCTCGTCACTAAAGATGATTTTTCGGCCAAAATTGGGGTCCTCTTCCAAAATATTTGAAATACAGTCAGCGAACAAACGGCGTTGTCTATGGTCACGGACTTTGAGCTCCTGGGTCAGTTGGATCTTGTACGGGGGGCGTAGGCCCAAGTCCCGACGCAAAATTCGCCAAGTTGAAGTCTTCGAAAGGCCGAGTGCTTGTGCACTGCGAGGAATAGACTGCCTCGGGTTCTGTTGTACACTTTCACGGACCGCGGCTATGTTCTCAGCCAATCTTGCGTTCACGGGGCACCAAAATCTACTCACGATCACATGACGCTGCGTATGGTCGTTTGGTTTCAGTGCAGACTTAAATCACGACACAAAATTCGTCATGCTGGTGTGTGCGACAGGCCAAGTTCTTGGGAGCGACGCGAAATTGACTACTCCAATTTCTGCTGAACTCTTTCACGAAAGCGAGGATGTTTTTGGCAGGTCTTGAGTTTCGTTGACGTAGGTACTGATGATGGCTGATTGTTCATTGAGCCGGTGGACTCAAATTTGGCCATCAAATGTAGAATAGTCGACTTGGAAGACGACCATGTACCCCATATAAGGGCCAACGCGCACATTGTTGTTATCAGCGAACACCCGTTTTGATAACAAAGTTTTATTATTTGCTCATGTTGCTCGACGCTGGAACTTGTCATGATAATTTGTCTTTAGTGATTTATTTAAGGAAGATATTTTTGTCAGAAGACAAAAGATATAATATAACCGCCAAGAGCTGTCAAAATCAACCCGTCCCTATTGGAATAAATTTAAGAAAATTGCGTATACACCTGAGTTAACCAAAAAATACAAAAATAAAATGGTTATTATTTTGGAAGAAAAAGCTTAAGTATGTAATAATGTAAGCTTTATACAAAATTTGCTACTTTATTTTTATCATTTTGAAACTGGTATCAGTTATTGTGTATTTAAAGTAAGGTAGCCAAAATAACTTGATTGAGGGATAATAATATAAAATCGAATAAACTTCGGAGCATTGTTAAAATTAATTAAAAATCATAAATTTGAAATTATTGCATTTGTTTCAAACCAACAATTTAAAATATGTATATATGTGTATGTGTTTAGGTACTTACTTTACGAATATTATTTCTTATCGTTATTTCTTATTAGCAATAACAACAAACAAATTAAAATCGATTTAAAGTATAAAATCTCATTATAAGAACTTGTTTTATTTTGCTTAAATTAAAAATATAAAAACAACCCTCCACGACATTAGGCCAAGGTCACTCCATATTTTGTACGTGTTCTTTTTTAAACAAAAGCAATCATTTTTGTTTTATGTAGATAATTATTGAATTCATAAGAATATTCGCAACATCAATAAATTATAATTATTTAAATTGAATTTCTGTGTTATCTGTTGTTGAAATTTTTCGTAAACCTAACAAATGTAATCATAAGCAAATAAATAATAACAATATACTACACTTAACATGTGCAGACTTTTATTATTAAAAAAAAAACATCCATTCATTAGAATTAAAAAGAATTAAAACATGACACCATGACAGTTAAAAAATTGTAAAACGTGACAACGCTTGATGATGCTTTAATAACTTATTGGATTTGTTTGTTTTGTTTTGAATCAAATAGATTTATAAGTTACTCACTACATTTTGAATATTACTTGCAAATAATAGTTCAATGGCCAGCCATATGTAAAACTGAAATAAGAATTCAAAGTAAATTCAAAAACTAAAAATTCAAAACATTATCTAAAATATCCTTCAAAGTTTAAAAATCGCGAAAAATGTGTCATTTTTGTTTCAAATCCAGAAAATATGTACATTTAGAGTTTCATGTTTTCCAAAACGTTTATATATCTCAAATATTCCCCTTTAAAAAACTGTAAGCTTTTTAAATCAGTCAACAAACTAAAAGAAACTCAACACTACAACCATAAATAGATCACTTCAAAAGTCAACTTTCACTGGCACTTAATGTAGTAAAGTGTTATTGCTGACAAAATATTGTATAAAGGGTGAGCAAAATACAAGACATAATTCAAATGGCTTCTAACGGTGGCACGGATCCGAGTTGTCCACTTTTCAATGACTCTTCCACATAGATTCGGCTGAATTTGGGCGATGGCCTGTGTAATGTTCACCTTTAGGGCATTGTTCGATTGTGGTTTATTTGCATAGACCTGCGACACATGACCTTGGTGGCCAATTCACATCACCTCTGCGAGAGATAACCTTACCCTCAAATCGTTCATGCAAAATGTCTATCTTGGCGTTTGCTGTGTGGCACGTAGCGCTGTCCTGCTGGAACCACATGTTGTCTAGGTCCATTTGGTTCAATAAGAAATCAGTTATCATCTTTATGTAGCGCTCACTAACGTCGTTTTCAAAAAAGTACGGACCAATTACGCCACCAGCCCAAAATCCACACCAAACGGTAACTTTTTGAGAATGCATTATCACCTGGTGAATCTCGAGTGGGTTGGTGTCGTTGTCGTCCCTCGTCACTAAAGATGATTTTTCGGCCAAAATTGGGGTCCTCTTCCAAAATATTTGAAATACAGTCAGCGAACAAACGGCGTTGTCTATGGTCACGGACTTTGAGCTCCTGGGTCAGTTGGATCTTGTACGGGGGGCGTAGGCCCAAGTCCCGACGCAAAATTCGCCAAGTTGAAGTCTTCGAAAGGCCGAGTGCTTGTGCACTGCGAGGAATAGACTGCCTCGGGTTCTGTTGTACACTTTCACGGACCGCGGCTATGTTCTCAGCCAATCTTGCGTTCACGGGGCACCAAAATCTACTCACGATCACATGACGCTGCGTATGGTCGTTTGGTTTCAGTGCAGACTTAAATCACGACACAAAATTCGTCATGCTGGTGTGTGCGACAGGCCAAGTTCTTGGGAGCGACGCGAAATTGACTACTCCAATTTCTGCTGAACTCTTTCACGAAAGCGAGGATGTTTTTGGCAGGTCTTGAGTTTCGTTGACGTAGGTACTGATGATGGCTGATTGTTCATTGAGCCGGTGGACTCAAATTTGGCCATCAAATGTAGAATAGTCGACTTGGAAGACGACCATGTACCCCATATAAGGGCCAACGCGCACATTGTTGTTATCAGCGAACACCCGTTTTGATAACAAAGTTTTATTATTTGCTCATGTTGCTCGACGCTGGAACTTGTCATGATAATTTGTCTTTAGTGATTTATTTAAGGAAGATATTTTTGTCAGAAGACAAAAGATATAATATAACCGCCAAGAGCTGTCAAAATCAACCCGTCCCTATTGGAATAAATTTAAGAAAATTGCGTATACACCTGAGTTAACCAAAAAATACAAAAATAAAATGGTTATTATTTTGGAAGAAAAAGCTTAAGTATGTAATAATGTAAGCTTTATACAAAATTTGCTACTTTATTTTTATCATTTTGAAACTGGTATCAGTTATTGTGTATTTAAAGTAAGGTAGCCAAAATAACTTGATTGAGGGATAATAATATAAAATCGAATAAACTTCGGAGCATTGTTAAAATTAATTAAAAATCATAAATTTGAAATTATTGCATTTGTTTCAAACCAACAATTTAAAATATGTATATATGTGTATGTGTTTAGGTACTTACTTTACGAATATTATTTCTTATCGTTATTTCTTATTAGCAATAACAACAAACAAATTAAAATCGATTTAAAGTATAAAATCTCATTATAAGAACTTGTTTTATTTTGCTTAAATTAAAAATATAAAAACAACCCTCCACGACATTAGGCCAAGGTCACTCCATATTTTGTACGTGTTCTTTTTTAAACAAAAGCAATCATTTTTGTTTTATGTAGATAATTATTGAATTCATAAGAATATTCGCAACATCAATAAATTATAATTATTTAAATTGAATTTCTGTGTTATCTGTTGTTGAAATTTTTCGTAAACCTAACAAATGTAATCATAAGCAAATAAATAATAACAATATACTACACTTAACATGTGCAGACTTTTATTATTAAAAAAAAAACATCCATTCATTAGAATTAAAAAGAATTAAAACATGACACCATGACAGTTAAAAAATTGTAAAACGTGACAACGCTTGATGATGCTTTAATAACTTATTGGATTTGTTTGTTTTGTTTTGAATCAAATAGATTTATAAGTTACTCACTACATTTTGAATATTACTTGCAAATAATAGTTCAATGGCCAGCCATATGTAAAACTGAAATAAGAATTCAAAGTAAATTCAAAAACTAAAAATTCAAAACATTATCTAAAATATCCTTCAAAGTTTAAAAATCGCGAAAAATGTGTCATTTTTGTTTCAAATCCAGAAAATATGTACATTTAGAGTTTCATGTTTTCCAAAACGTTTATATATCTCAAATATTCCCCTTTAAAAAACTGTAAGCTTTTTAAATCAGTCAACAAACTAAAAGAAACTCAACACTACAACCATAAATAGATCACTTCAAAAGTCAACTTTCACTGGCACTTAATGTAGTAAAGTGTTATTGCTGACAAAATATTGTATAAAGGGTGAGCAAAATACAAGTTTTGTTTTTAAATAATGCATTAAAATAAACGAAATAAAATGTGTTCTATTTACTGTTGCAATATTAGTAAGAGTAAACATTTCCTGTAATTACGGCCCTAAGTGCTTGAATGTCGAAAGTTCTTTGATATTGTTCTGTCCAACGTTTTTTGCAGCCTTATTTTCGAAAAAAAGGGTCAAATGATGTCACCACTCTCCAATCCCCACCAAACTGTCATCTTCTGTAGATGCACTGACGTCTCGACAACAATAGCTCCAGTTTTCCGTTCTTCGAACCTCATATTCCACAATTTTGTTTTTTAAAATAGATTTTTTAGTCCAAAATGATTTCCTAATTCAAGCTGATGTAAGAAACACACTGCAAAGAAATAACGAAGTTATAAGTTATTTAGACTTTGTTAGCAAAAAACCAGAGATCTTTGAGTGGAATTTTAATCAGGTCAGAGGTGAAATGTTATACTGTTAAGATCGATGGCGATGTGATATTCTTGAGTTGAGTCTCTCACAGATGTCAATGTCAAAATAAACTATAAAAGCTGATCTAATCTTATATCCACAAAATAAACGCTGGTGTGCCCCAGGGCTCCGTTTTGTCGCCGACACTCTTCGTAATTTTTATAGACGACTTTTTGTCTTAAACTTCTAACTCACTTAAATGTTTCATTGATGGCAGTACCCTCAACTTTTCATATTTCGTTTTAGGTTCTTATCTTTGTGCTTTAGATGTGGACTCCCAATAAGCTCATTAAATTCTGATCTTGATATCATTGTCCAATGGGGAATCAAAACCCATGTATTTAAAGCTTCGAAAACTCAATGCTGTCTTCATCGAGAAGACTGAAAAGCTTTCATTTCTAATGGGTGATTTTTTTGAGGTTAGGATTTTCATGCATTAGTATTTGACAGATCACGCGGGATTTCAGACATGGTGTCAAAGAGAAAGATGCTCAGTATGCTTTGACATTTCATCATGAATAGACTTACTAACGAGCAACGCTTGCAAATCATTGAATTTTATTACCAAAATCAGTGTTCGGTTCGAAATGTGTTTATCGACAAATTTTGTTCAGCGATGAGGCTCATTTCTGGTTGAATGGCTACGTAAATAAGCAAAATTGCCGCATTTGGAGTGAAGAGCAACCAGAAGCCGTTCAAGAACTGCCCATGCATCCCGAAAAATGCACTGTTTGGTGTGGTTTGTACGCTGGTGGAATCATTGGACCGTATTTTTTCAAAGATGCTGTTGGACGCAACGTTACGGTGAATGGCGATCGCTATCGTTCAATGCTAACAAACTTTTTGTTGCCAAAAATGGAAGAACTGAACTTGGTTGACATGTGGTTTCAACATGCCACACAGTTCGCGATTCTATGGCCATTTTGAGGGAAAACTTCGAAGAACAATTCATCTCAAGGAATGGACCGGTAAGTTGGCCACCAAGATCATGCGATTTGACGCCTTTAGACTATTTTTTGTGGGGCTACGTCAAGTCTAAAGTCTACACAAATAAGCCAGCAACTATTCCAGCTTTGGAAGACAACATTTCCGAAGAAATTCGGGCTATTCCGGCCGTAATGCTCGAAAAAGTTACCCAAAATTGGACTTTCCGAATGGACCACCTAAGACGCAGCCGCGGTCAACATTTAAATGAAATTATCTTCAAAAAGTAAATGTCATGGACCAATCTAACGTTTCAAATAAAGAATCGATGAGATTTTGCAAATTTTATGCGTTTTTTTTTTAAAAAAAAGTTCTCAAGCTCTTAAAAAATCACCCGATAGGTATGTACATAATACATATGTACATCACAAACCATATCTTGTGGAGTGATTACATATTTGATATTGCCAAAAATTTTCCCGACGCCCCAAGAAGTTTTTTACCACTTCTGATTCGCTTAAAATTTACAAAGCTGTTATTCGTCCAAAGCTCCAGTATAACTCACATATTTGAGCTGCTGCCCAAAAACGTACTTGAGTCTATTGGATAGAATTGAAAAGAAAGCTCTAAAAATGATAGGAGGTCGTTCTCTTGAACACCGCCTTAAGATCGCATGTCTATCATTGTTGTACCGCTTTTTCCAATAACAATACTCTACCGAAATAGCCAATTATATTCGATCAAACAATTCATCCCTAATACTCGTACTTCTAAGAATACGCATCAGTTTGAGTACAATTTCGGACGTTCTGTTACATACAGGAATTCTTTTATTAGCCGACTTTTATTAACGAATGCGAAACACTTTATGCACTCATTACAATGTAAAGACATTTAAAACTAAAGTGTATCGGTATCTCCTGCTCTCCCCTCGTAATTGCTCACACTGTGTTTAATCATTGTAAGGGTATTCATACCCCCTTGGGTGTGCACACAATATTACAAAAAAAGGCCCACCCTGTATTAAACCATTTAAATATATGATGAACATTTGTGGGATTGTAAGACAAAAAATCAAAAATCAAAAACAATCAATCAGATATTACGGATTAATAATAATAATAAATTAAAACCAACTCAAACAATACAATATTAAGTACACTTCATAATTAATCTTCAACTAAATGGTTGATGAACCGCTATTGTAATATAGTAATGATTTTAGATGGTTTTTGCTTCGATGGTTATAAAAAACAATTATTTATTGTTATTCCCACTCACCACCACCTCCACCATTACCACTTACAAAAATAAATTCAACTTTTTTTCAGCATTTTGTATAATTATATATTTTGGGAAAAGTTACTCAGCCTATATTACGTCTGTTTGCGTTCCCAATTAAAATACTTAACGATCGTAAAGTTCTTAATATGTAAGTCGTTTATTTTTTCAGAAGAAAAACGTCAATTTCGAATTTATTTTTAATTCCTGACAAGAGTAAGGAAGTAATAATTTTGTAAAAGAAAAAATTAAAACCTCTTAAACTTGCTCCTGATGATGAATATAAAAATTAACTCTTAAAGCGGTGGTGGAGTAAGGTGTAGTAATAACCAATAATTTCATGGTTCATAAACTTTTTACAAAAAACAAATTCTATTGATAAAAATCTTCTTTAATTTGATTCTTTGTGTCTTTGAAGAATTTGCTGACCATTATAGATGACACAGCATGATTTGATAATTTTTTCTTTGACTTTTTGATGAGTTTAAAATTGAAATTTTGTTTTTTTTTTGTTAACTCAAGAATAAACAATTATTTTTATTGTTATGTCCATGTCGAGAACTTTTTGTTAATGTTCTTTTGATTCGTCATTGGTGGCTTTGTTATAAAATGTGTTCATCAGATTATTTAGAAAAGAAAAAGAATATTCTTTACAATTTTATCAAACCTTATATGAAATGTACATTATACTTTAGCACTATGTCATGAAGATCTCTCAAAGAGATGATGAATGTAAATTTTTTAAACACGTGTTTAATATACATATATGTATTAAAAAAAAACAACATTAATTAAAGATTCATTAACTTCTTAGGCTATAAGTACCTGGTACACTCAAAGCAACAATTATAAACGGATTTTACAGTTTGGTTTGTCTAATGAGATATTTAAATTATTAAAAGATAAATTTTAATAGTACAGGTTTAACAATGGATTTAATTTTAAAATAATCTTCCCTCTTTCCCTTATAAATCTTTATTATCATCATCTCAAGACTTTAGTATGAATAATGAATCAAAAATATTTATTAGATTTCTTTTGGAAATTTAATTTGATAACTGAAATAAATAAATTGAAATGAAATAAATACTGGAAAACTACCAACAACAAATTCGTGTTTTGTTTTTTAGGCAAGAGTACGATAACTTAGGCGACAAGATATAATAACGGTTTTTGGTAGAGGGGCTTAATACAAGCATTTTTTACTATGGGAGGGGGGGTCTATCTCCCCCCGTTTAGGCAGTAGGGGCAATTAAAAAAAAATGGTTATTTAAAATGAAAAAAATTAATTAAAAAATAACGGTAATACTAACAATTAAGTATCATACCTTTTTTTAAAGCCAACATTCTGTTTTATTAGCCAGTTTCAATTCAAGTCAAAACTATGCGTAGTTTTTGAAAAATTTAATTTTAAACTCAAAATTTGAGTAAAAAAAGTTAAAAAAAAGGTTTAAAGTGTAATTTTTCAATACTTCAAAAACATCTACCATTGTTTTTATTTCAAAATTTATTTTTCTTATTTGTTTTTGATCAAAAACTGAAAACTAGATGATTTTATGTCTTTTAGTTTTTGAGAAAATTGAAAATAAAAATTTAATTTTAAACTCAAAATTTGAGTAAAAAAAGTTAAAAAAAGGTTTAAAATGTAACTTTTTCAATACTTCAAGATTATCTACCATTGTTTTTATTTCAGAATCTATTGCTGTTATTTGTTTTTGATCAAAAACTGAAAACTAGATGATTTTATGTCTTCTAGTTTTTGAGAAAATTGAAAATAAAAATTTAATTTTAAACTCAAAATTTGAGTAAAAAAAGTTAAAAAAAGGTTTAAAGTGTAATTTTTTCAATACTTCAAGATTATCTACCATTGTTTTTATTTCAGAATTTATTGCTCTTATTTGTTTTTGATCAAAAACTGAAAACTAGATGATTGTATGTCTTTTAGTTTTTGAGAAAATTGAAAATAACCACAACTACTATTCTAATTTAATTCTATTTTTTTTGCTTGAGTGGTCTTATTTTGATAGTAACAATGGTAGGTGCGAGTTTGGGTGTATGCAACAGTAAGGTGTGTGCGAGTTTGGGTGTATGCAACAGTGGGATCTGTAAGGGGGGCATGCTGCCCCCCTGCAACCCCCCTGCTTGGGCACACTATAGGATTTGGGGTGGGTGCGAGGTGGACTGGGTGCAAGGTTGGGTGGGTGAAAGGTGCGGTGGGTGCAAGATGGGGTGCATGCAAAGTTTCTTTTGCATTTAAATAAGCTGGATTTAAGAAAAATTAATTTATCCTTGGTATATCTTAATCCATATTCGATTATTACTATCAAAATAAGACTACGTAAATACTCAAGCAAGGAAAAAATAATTTAATTAAAAGATTTTTTTTTTGCTAATTTTCAATTTTCTCAAGAACTAGAAGACATAAAATCATCTAGTTTTCAGTTTTTAATCAAAAACAAATAAGAGCAATGAATTCTAAAAAAAACAGTAGTAGATAATCTGAAGGTTTTGAAAAATTACACTTTAAACCTTATTTTTAACTTTTTTTTGTCCAAATTTTGAGTTTAAAACTATTTTTTTTCAAAAACTATGCATAGTTTTGACTTGATTTAAAAACAGGCTAATAGACAAAAGTGTTGGCTTTAAAAAAAGGTATAATACTTAATTGTAAGTATTACCGTTATTTTTTAATTATTTTTTTTCCATTTAATGTACATATTTTTTAAATCGCCCCTACCGCCTAAACGGGGGGAGATAGACCCCCCCTCCAATAGTAAAAAATGCTTATTTTTAACTGTTCTATACAAATCCGTCATTTAACTTTGTCGCCTAAGTTATCGTACTCTCCCCGTTTTTTAACTCACAAAAAAGTCCCCTCATAATTTTGAGCAATTATTGTAAAAACTTCCTAAACACACATCGCCAAGGCTAATTCCTTTTAACACAGGGATACTCGATTTCTGGAAAAAAAAATTTTAAAAACCTCAGGAATTCTTCCTCTTTCTCGGTTTATAGGCTCTTTGACAATGACAATGTATCTGTTATATCTCTATAGAAAAGCTGATCTCTTTTCTAGGTAATTCTTCGACAATTCAAAGCCACTAGCAGAGAGTGTTATGACTCCACCTGTACTTGAAAGCGTAAATGTTTTTATGGGACCGATCTCTTTTCGCACCCGTACAGTAGCCAGGATGGCATCACCGCTATTGTTCCGAAGAGTGGTTTTTCAACGCTGGCAAAACCATTTCGAAAGCTTTTTCATCTATCCTACTCTTCAGGTCTCGTTCCTGTTTTTAAATTGACGGTTTAGCTCTTCGGATTTGGATCTTCAACGGCAATGTATGATAAGCTCAATAAAGTCTGACCAAGACAGCATTGTTAAATAGGGAATCATAAATCGAGTAGAATTTAATGCGTCGAAAAAAAAATGCTGCATTCTGCATACTGTCATGAAAACATAATTTACTAACTTTACCACTAATCCATGCATCAAGGAGACTGAAAACCTTGTAGTTCTCGATATGTGTATCTCCAACCACCTATCTTGACGATGCAGCAATATGTTTGGAGAGGATGCAAGAAATGTTTTTTCTTCTTCTGATCTGGCTACAATCTACAAAAGCTATTTACTTCCCAAACTTGAATATATAGCCCATCGGGCTGGTGCTCCCGCATCCTACTTAAGCCTCTTGGACAGTATTGACCTTAGAGCATTCAAATTTATTGGTGATGATATCATCGTTAAATCATTTACGTCACTTGAACAACATTTTGAAGTTTCTTGTCCCACCGAAATTTTAACGGATAATGTTCTAAAGAAACAGTCAGTTGCATTCCTCCCCTCAGCAAACAAACCGTATTACTCGCATCTCTAAGATTGCTGATCACTATGCCCTCGAGCCCAACTTCAGTCGTATTTTCAAGTACAGGGATTCACTCTCTGGCCGTATTTAGAATGCTTTGTCTTTTTCAGTCATAGCAATATTTATAAATTCAAAGCCAATGTGCACCGACACCTCCTTTCAAATCCCCTCCCACTTTCCTAATAATAAGGGTAACAAAACCCCCCTTGAATGTGTGCCTATTATAAAAGGATTTCTAATATTTTTTTCTAATGCACCTTTTATGGTAAGTTGAAGGGTAATTTAAGTCTAGTCATGCAGACTTGTATAAATATTGTTTAATTAAAAAGAGAAAATTTTGTTGAGCCAGCCTATTATGAAGCCTGCAATGTAAGTAGACTCTCATTTTCATGTTATACCAATTATTTGGTTATATTTTTGCACATATGCATCTTAGGCAAATTGAAACACATTATCGTTTTAAATTTCGTCAATTGAACTCAATTAGTTGAACTATAGCCAGAGCGAATTGATGGCAGCTTAAAGATCACCCATTCATTCTCATCTAATGTATGATGCACTTTGTACTCAATCTGATTGGATTGGATTAAGATCGTCATATATAATAAGTAGTGGAATATTCCTTTATCCAAATTGCAACCATGAAAACTTTGAAGAAATGTTTGCAAAATATTAGAAACACAAACAATATAATATTCTTTTAAAGTCTGTGAGTATACATACATAGTAGTTGTGGAAACTATCTTATTTTTGGTTTGAAGTTTTAAGATGTATGCCTTTTTATTAGAAGCATTTTGTCAACTCCTCACTAAAAGCTCTTCTTTCCAACGCCTTTTTATCTTTTTACCAAACGAATTGACTTAAAGACTTTTTTTAGTTAATTTTTAATAATTCAAACTTTTAATTTTTAATAATTCAAACTTTGAATTACCTTAAAGGTAGACAAAAATTCATAAAACTAGCTTAATTAACTATAACTTACAACTAACTTACTGGCCCCATACGGACACTATGTTCAACAATAATACTTAATAATAAGGCCTTTTGGCGTTTTGACTTACAATAGCCGTGTTTTTTTGGTATTCCATGTATAGGTAGTACAGTGAAAGAATTGCCAAAAAAACGATCCACAGTAGTCCGGTTTTTATATTTGAAAGTTGATACAATTGAATATTTGCCAGAATAATTTATCAAAAAATTAAAAAAAAAATTGCGAAATTCAGACCAGGGGTGAAGTCGTGTAAGCTGATTTTTGATAGTTGACTATCAAAATCAAGAAAATACGTCTGTGTAATGTTCGATTTCAAAGTTTTAACCAAACAATTTGACAAAAAAATAAAAACTTCAAGAAGGGGGTTTGTTCGTTCGTAGACTACTACATTAACATGTGGTATTGAAGCGAGCTTGAAGCCTTTTCTTCTTGTGAAGAAAAACCTGTGTGGAGGAGTTGGTTTAACATATAATGCATTATGGTCTGTTTATTTGCATGTTTGTGTACAAAAAATATAATTTTGTTTTAATAAAATTACAAAAAAAAAATGGACATAGAGTAGGTAGCCTATTCTTATATGGTGCTGAACTAATCAGTTCTTCAAGTGCTGTCAAACTTAATCATTTTTAAATCTTCTTGTGCGGTGGAAACACCAAAAAGATTTATTTAATCTAAACTGAGATAAACCTTTGGTGGAAACATAGCAAAACTTAATTATTGTTTTCTCTTTCGAAATAAGCCCAGTTAGTCCATTTTCACTAACAAAACTTAATAACATCAACAGTAATAGATTGATTTTTTCCCCAATGGAAAACACATGATTCCAAATGCACAACTACTCAACGAACACAGTAATCGAGATACAAATGCAATATCAATCGTACCCACATTTGAGAACGAAATCACTAAAGATCCATTCGAGACTCGTATAAATGTCAAAAACCCATCCGTAGTAAGATTCTACTTTAACTTTTATCGGTAGTATTCATACTACGGATATTGTTTTTGTTATTCGTGTAAAATCTTACTATACTATTGATAGATTTTCCAACAAAACATGGGTAATTACTCTGTTTCATAGTATAAACACTCTTTTAAGATTTCATGAAAAGTTAAGCCTTGTATTGTTTATTAATCATTAGAAATTTTCATCGGGGATGTAGCTCAGTGGTAGAGCGTTCGCTTTGCATGTGAAAGGCCCCGGGTTCGATCCCCGGCATCTCCAAGTTTTTTTTTCCCATAGATTCAACGTCTTTCAATTCAATGTGAGTAATTGGGTTCTAACATTTCCTTTACTTTTACATGAATGCCAAAAGAAAGCTTAAACAAACAAAGAATTTGCTCAAGTAATAATCCAGTCCAAAAATAAGAAAACACCAACAGCTTGAAAAATTTGTATAAAGAGGGATTTCATGATAATGCAACCAAAACTACGACGCTGTAAAACCAACCTGGAATACAAATTAGGGGCGTCTGCATGCAGATAATAAATTGATGATGGAACTTTTTAAGAATTTATCTGTTTACCAACAAATATATGCATTTAATTTATGTGCGTCAGCCAGCGTCAGCGTCAGTCATTGAGTTCTGAGTAGGTATAAAGTCTTGAATTCGCATTAACCTAATAAAATATAAAGTGCAAATATTTTATCGTTTTCAGATAAGTGTCTTGTTTTTTTTAAAGTAAAGTTAAAAACAGACATTGGTAATTTCTTTTTGTTAAGGACACAAATAATAAATATTTAAGGGAAAAGTTGAGGTTTGACGTTTACAGGGTGTTCCAAGTAAAATTCTTTGTTAGTTTTTGATTGAATAATAACGAAAACATCATGGAATACATAAATTGGATGAGTGGGATTCACTTTACGAACGGTTTGGATGCATTAAATTATTTTGTTAAGATATTTGTGAGTACGATTTGAAGTTACTAAAACATTATTGCTTGATTTTTGACACTGGTATCTATCAAAAATTTCTAACAATCGTCCCTAAACGATTCTAACAAAATGACACTTGAATAATTATTTCTTTGACATAACAACAATAGTCAACTATAGTAAGAAAAAGGACATCACCATTTTTATTTATTTGGATAAAGAAACGTCACTATTTTCTAAGAATATGATGAACCATCATTCTAAAAATCTTAGATTTAAGACATTATGTAGCAGTCAAAAAACGAGAAAAATGTGAACATTTTCTATTCGAAGCTCTAAATACTCTTAATTACGATGGGAAGTTCAAAAAATGTATTATTTATGGGAAAACATAAGTTTATTAAAAAAAATGTATGAAAATGTCATAAAAAGCTGCATGACATTGATATTAAGTTATGTTGGCATTAACTGCAAAGTAAATAGGTGCGTTCCATTATGCCGCATTTGCATTGTCTTTGAACTCGACTTAACATGGAACACCCCATAAAGGCGCGCCATCTCTTGTTATGTGTCGAGTGTCGACGTTTGCAATTGCTGTCTTAGATTCTGGTTTAACAGAAAACTTAAACACGAAATATGAAAGATGCTTTTTTAAGAGTTACCTTTTTGTTGATTGATAAATATGCTTTTTTTGTAAATGCAGAATTGCACTACAAAGCTAGTCAATCCGGAACTGTCATATTGATGACAAATGTAAATGTATGTTATAGAAAACTTTTGTGTTTTCAGAACTAATATTTTTATTAAACATAAATAAATAAATCATCATTTTTAATCAATAACTATAATCTTCATTACCACCCAACCATTTTATGATAATATTAAAAGATCCATCCAGACACTTGGTCAATCGGTAGCAGCTGTTGTTTAGATGGCAGAAAGAATTTTACTATTCGGATCGTACATGACAAAACTTGGAGCACTTCAATACCACAAGACTTTGTTTTGTGGAGTTTAAATCCTGAGATCCCGCGAAGCGGTCCACCCACAGGTGCTTTTATTCAAAAAAAGCTGTTGATATTGGCGCCTGCCTGGCGACTTTACATACCCTAAGTGGAGCAACGGAGTTGCGTGAGCGGGTTTGACCCCGAAAAAGGGAGTTAAAATCCTGAGAACCCGCGAAGCGGGCCACCCTCAGATGCTTTTATTGAAAGAAGTTGTTGATATAGGCGCCTGCCTGGCGACTTTACATACCCTAAGCGGAGCAACGGAGTTGCGTGAGCGGGTTTGACCCCGAAAAAGGGAGTTAAAATCCTGAGAACCCGCGAAGCGGGCCACCCACAGGTGCTTTTATTGAAAGAAGTTGTTGATATAGGCGCCTGCCTGGCGACTTAACATACCCTAAGCGGAGCAACGGAGTTGCGTGAGCGGGTTTGACCCCCAAAAAGGGAGTTAAAATCCTGAGAACCCGCGAAGCGGGCCACCCACAGGTGCTTTTATTGAAAGAAGTTGTTGATATAGGCGCCTGCCTGGCGACTTTACAAACCCTAAGCGGAGTAACGGAGTTGCGTGAGCGGGTGTGACCCCGAAAAAGGGAGTTAAAATCCTGAGATCCCGCAAATAATGTTGAAAATAAACTTTTTTGTTTTTCCTAATTTTTGTATTATCACCGTATCAAAAAATTATTGTTCATTGTATTGAAATACAAAAACTTTATATTCTTTTTTGGCTCTGCAAAAATTTGGGGACAATGTCCCATTTTTAACAAACAAATTTGGGACTTAGGTCTTACTTGGGTGGGACTTAGGGCCCAAATTAAATTTCGGCTTTATGTCCCACTCGGGTGGGACATAAGTCCCAAAAAAAAAAAATTTGGGCGTTATGTCCCTGGGCCTTATGTCCTTGCGCCTATCCGTATTGTTTTTTTAAGTCATTATTTTTTCACAACTTTTTTTCACAAATAAATCGACACGGATAATGCCTGAATATTAAAGAAGTTAATGGCATCAAATAAAAAAAATTCACTCAAATGTCAAACAAAAGATTGTAGATGTCACTACCTTCTATGTCAGTAAAAGTCTTTTTCAGCTAAGGACAACAGTTGTCACTCGATTCGATTGAACTTAATTTTGACGCGGCGATTTGGAGAGCTAGTATAGCTAAAATGAAGTGAAGCCATATTTTTTTGAATTTTTTTTTATAGAAAACTTACACGACTATCAGTTGATATATAAAAAATTAATGTGTGCAACACTCACTTTTCGTTTGATTCCAATAATGGCAAATAATTGGTATAAAATTGTCAAGTGTATTAGTTACCCTACATCGAAGACCCAAACCAGCCCAATAATTAAAATAAAATCTACTACAAACAAATATCAAAGTACAAATATCCACCTGTCTCTTTCACGAATAAAACTACCTTGCCTTCTCACTCCCATTGAATTTTTCTGACATTTGATTTATGTACCTGTCTTCCTCCTGTGACCTGTCTGTCTGTACCTGTCAAACTCGCAACTGGCTGCTGCTTCTGCTTGCTTCGGCGGGGAATAAGTAATAATTAAAAAAGAATTATTAACGTGGTTCCTTTTTTCAACGAAATTAATTTAATAGTTTCAAAAAAAGAAACATATCGAACTAAGTAAATCCAATTATATCATAATCTACTCATAATGTATTGCCTTATAAGTCTTAACATGTGTAAACTGCGTCAATTTGATCGAATTCGGGCAGCAATATTAAAATCGCCCGGGTTCTTGCGTACTCAGGAATTCACAACAACTCAACTTGTATTTAAAAATAATGTAAGTTCCAAATAAAAATATTAACTTAATCTTTTGATTTAATGATGATAGTGTTATTGTTTGATGAATGCAATCAAAATTTTATGATTCTCGTTATATTTTTATTGAAAAAATGTGCTAAATGCCACTTGCCACTTAACACTTGATTGGAATTATAAATAAATCGAAACAATTGAGCGCCTCCAACACATAAACAGTAAAGTGTATGTATAAAAGTGTTCATAGATACACCAACTAACTTTTGTGTTAAGGTCAATGCACTGGTTTCAGGTTTTTACAGCGATTATGAATAAATTACACTAAAAAGGGTGACGAAGGTAAAGAAAATCTAATTTCAAGAAATTTGGTCAAAAGGGTTTACTTATCAAGTCTGGTTTTGTAGATATTTTTAAAAATTGGAAAATAATCATAACTATTAGGCTTTATAAGTTTTACTATCTTGGGGCGACTCCATTACTGCAGCACGAATTTCCTTCTGATTTTTTTTTTACAGTTAGAGGTCTCAATAGAACATGTTTTAAATATTAAGGCGAGATAATACCTTTAAGTCATAAAAAAAAATATTTTCTTTTTCGAACTTAACCCTACTTTTTTTGTATGTCGTTTTTTGAGCCTAAAACAAGTTTTTTTTGAATTGATATTACGGCGGCGTACTAACAGCTAGGTATGTAAGGGGGGCTATAATTATTATTTCATCAAATATCAAATACAAAAACTGCATGTCGAAATTATTGCTGCGGTAATGGAAAGTTGAGCCAATATTTCGGTTAAATATTTTCAGTTTTATTATTTTATTATCAAACTATTTACTTATCAAAAACTCCTCACTAGTTGTAAATTTACGTCAGTCCAAGGTGCATAAACAATAAAGTTATTTCGTTTTTAACAACGGTATAAAAGAATTGGTTATTCTTATGACATTATTATTCTTTACTTCAAGTTTTTAAAATACGTAAAGGTTTTAAATTTAATACAAACTAAGCATTTTACGTTAAAAGATTTTAGATTAATTTAAATTTTTTAATTTCTTCATTTTACATTAAATTTTACTTCTTATGATTTTCGCGAATAATAGAATAGTTTTTTAAATAATAAGTTTTTGAGATATAGCAACAAAAAATTAAATGATCTTGAAAAATTCTCGAAGAAATACTACATAGACTAAAAGTCAAAAAGGGTTTTCAAAACCGATAAAATCTGGTCACATTGATATTGGTAAACATAAATATTGAAATTCCAGTTCCCCACTGCTGCGGTTTGAACCGTTTGGTTGGTTTAAGATGACTCAAACTGTCCTTCAACTGAAAAAATTGTTCAGTCGATGGAACCGTAGTGTATTACATAATTTTTGAAAATTATTGATAACTAATATTATTGCGTTATGGGTCTTATCCTTTTTAGGAGCCTTAATCGGTTAGATTGATGTTCTAATTTTATCATTTTTTAATAAATGGTTCAATTTCTTAAACAAACGCCAGCATTAAAACAACTTGTAGCTAACGGGTGCTTTATTTTTGGGATCATCACACTTATTCTGCATGACTAAAATGTTGTCTTTGCTCACAAATTTCATGATATTTAATGTTTTTTTCGCAAATAACATGTGCGGTGACTCTTATTTATGAACACCATCCTGTCAGTTCGATTTTGCACCACTTTTTCGAGGATATTACCATGTGTGTATTTAACTTGTCCCAACAAAAAGTAGTCCAAAGTTGTCGAATCAAATTAATGGACGAATTCACGGCTTATTTCTTGAAATTATTGGGGCACCATACGTTCGGCTTAAAAAAGTGATGGTTGCACGCGCTTTACATTTCATTTCTCCGCTAAATGATTTCCAATTACTTGAGATTTACAAATCGCAAAACATTTGTTTGTAGCATTTTAAATTTAATAATAATGTTGGCATTGAATTTGGATTTTAAGATAAATTAGCACACAATGCCTTCAGTCTGTAAACTGCACCAAACAGTAATAGGATGTAATGGGACATCATGTGATTTACTGTCATAATGTTAAGTAAACGACCATAAAATACCTCCTTTTATATTAACAAAAAAGAGCCTATTAAAATTCAAAATTTACTATATCAAAAAAATGTACTTATAAATATTTTATTTGCTAATTAAATCATCAGTCAACAAAACAATATTTTAAGTAATCCAAATAAAAACATATATGTAAGATGTAAGTCTAAAAAAAACATTTCTTCAACTGAAACTTATTTTACTTAAAGACGGATGTACTCCTAAAAAAATACAAACTAATGAACAAAAAGAACAAAATACCTGTACATTATATTGTGTATGTATGGACATACTTTATGAACGAAGAGCTTCATCTAATAAATGAAACGTTAGCAATACGTGTGACCTTTATATTGCAATAGTTACTAGTTTAAAATGTAGATAAAAAATTGGGTATTTCAATGACTAAATTGCCAATGTTTCAATGAACTTCCGTAGTTGTAGATATCAAATGTGTTAAAATAATTAGGTATTATAATCGACACCTTATTTAAAGAACCAATTTAACTTGATTTTGTGCGTATTAACAACAGTAGTAATGTTTACTGGGATATATATACTTTACTTTATTTACATAAAATATTTCACAGATAAAAATAGAAATTCGAATTTGAACTGAAAACGTTGTCTATTATTTTTATTGTTTAACTGAATTTATATCATATGATATTAAGAAATGGTTTATAGTATTAGTTTTATATCTATAGCCCTTTTAAAAAAGTGGCTTAGTATGAACAACAAGGTCTGACGACTGTGATATAAGTTATGCGTTAGCATTAACCTCATACCTAAATGTAAACAATTATTAAAAAAAAAAATAACAACTTCTCTTTTTTCTTTCGGACGATATAATTTTAAAATAGTTTAATTCTGTATAAACTTTTGAAATAATAACAAGAAAACTTTTTAAATGCACATATACATAAATATTAGATTTTAATAATAAAAACAATTTACGAACTACTAAAATTATCAACTATCAACTTAATGAATTGAGATAAAATCTTTCGTGTTTTTGAACAACTGCATAAATAACATTTGAGTTGTAAAATTTTATAAGGTATAAGCTAACTTAAAAAAGTGCATTCAAATTATAAAATTTAACAACATTGTGTTTTTTATTTGAAGAATACAAATAACGATATTAATTATTAATTTGGGTATCTATATTCTGCGTTCAATCTCGTACACTATTCACATATAATTGTTGTAACTTCCCAAAACTAATGATTATTATTATTTTTGTTTTATTAAGTTAGTTAAATAAAAAGAGTGCAAAAAGTTACCTAAATTCAGCTTTCCATTTTTGAATTCTTGTTTTTTGCTTTGACAAATAAATTATTTAATAATTCTTACATTATTTAAATGATGGCAACAAAAGCAATTTTAGAAAACTAAATATTAATTTTTTTAATTGACTCAAAATAATGGCACGTTCGCAAATTTTATTACACAATCCTGATCCCCGTTATAACTAAATTTGAAACCTTCAAATAGAATTTTTCTTCGATTATCCATTTAGGATGTTTTAATTTCTTTTAATTTAATTCTAACAATACGTAGTCAAGGGATTCTGATTGGCTAAATCTAACTACAAAAGTAGTTGAAATTTCCCCTCCGACGACGTAGTGTACAAATTTCGGCTACAAAGTTAGTGCACACTGGTTTTGACATTTCACAATCAGCTACTCGGTAAGGACACAAGAATTCAAAATGAAATGAATCTTTCGGTATTTAAATACAAATATAAATCAATCATATTATATATTTTCTATTTGGTTTTATTGAATTTAAAAAGAAAAACAAACTATTTAAAGTTCTGAAAACACAAATGTTTCTTATTTTTTATATTTGTATTTGTCATTAATATGACAGTTTCGGATTGACTAGCTTTGTAGTGCAATTTTGCATTCACAAAGCTAGTTGAATTTTCACTACGTAGTCACTAGCTTTATGAATGCGCCCATTGTAATCGGTCCGATTTGTCAAATTGCAAATTTTGACATTTCTCGACGTTTAAAGATTTTTAGATGTCTGTTGAGTGGGTGGTTTTTGTACCTAGCAATTTAAAAAAATGAAAATTTTGGTTTACCCAAAATATCTCACGAACCAGTAACGCTAGCGACTAGAATTAAATTGTATATTATATATTGTGACGTGATACTAAACTAATAAAATTTTGAAAAGAATTCAATTAACGGTTTTTTTTTTTGTAAATCAAAAAACTGAAAAAGTTCTACTCAAATATTTTACAAACAAAAAATGATTTTATCTTCAAAATAATTGTATGCAACGAAGAACAACGTTTTTGACACCTGGTTAAATTTTGTGAAAAATCAAATAGACAGTTTTCTTCCAAAAAATAAAAACCTAAAAAAAGGTACTAAAAGTTGGTAAAAATAGATGTTCGATTCTCGATATCTCTTAAATAAATAAAGGTATTGATTAAATTTTAAGCAAGACAAATCTACAGACGGGATGGGCAGTTATCAGTGTGGGTCGCATCCCAGCATCTTTTTTTTATTTCAGTTCAGCTTAAAAGAAATCAGTATTTCTTGATTTAAAATTCATAGAATTGTTTAGTACAAAAAACATTTTTTTTTTAAATATTCATTATGTTTTATGTGAGAACAATTTTTAGTCAAATAAAAAATACATATTGTTGAAAGTATTCCAACATCTGTTGCAAGTTTATGTATAGATTTACCTAAGTTAATATTTGAAATATAATTTTTTGATCAACAAGAAATTTTTGAGATGATTTTAAATATAAAATAAAATATTTGTTTTTGTTTCTCTTTTCAATAATACAATAAGAGAAAATAAACATAAACATTTATTGAGTTGGTATAATTTGTTTACATTATTTTAATTTTTTTTATTGTTTATATCCTATTTAACATTTCTTGTTTGTCAAGTTGAATGATATTTTTGAAAGAAATTTCAAAATTTCTCATACCACTTTTTTGCTTATAATGAGCTCGCACTCAAGAGGTTTTTAACACCCTTTATACGGAAAAGACAAAAAGCAGATGTTATGAAGGAAAGAAGGGTTTAGAAAAGAGATTTGGATGCACACTGCTTTTGAATAACTAAATATTGCAATGACAGAGAATTACAGAGTGTGGTAAAATATGCCACATTCGCGTAGTACGGCAAAGAAACGAATTTCTGTACTTAAAAGTACGACCAAAGTTGGGCTCCAAGGTATATTGATCAGCATTCACACTCACCAATTAATTTATTTTAAATGTGTAAAACAATATCTTTGTGTTTAAATTGTTATTTTAAATAATTAAATAAATTAGATCACATTTCAAGCTCCTATAAAAATTGATCATTAAAGATGAAGACTTATAGCGCTTTAATACAAATAATTAAGCTTTTCAATCGATTTTTATTTTCTGTTTCTATTCCCATCTAATTAGGTACGTTAAAACTTTTCGATAAAATTCGACCTTGAAGTCTTACTCTCTTCAAACTGAAGTTTCAAATGAGAATGAGTAAAGCTAAAATACATTTAAAAGTGTCTAAAACAATGATTTGTCTCCTATAAAATAACAAATAAGATTAAAGTTATTTGTTATTTGAATATAAATGTAGTAATGCTTAAATTTAAGTCTTTGCAAATTTTCTAACTAACCAAAAAGTTTAAATTTAACTGTACAGTCCATTTCTTACATCGACACAATATGTCAAAGTATTTAATTTGTCATAATAATAAGGTATATTTCTATAAAAAAAAAAAACAATGTTAAGAAAAATAATTTTAATTGTCTTTTTTCTAATTATGTTTTTGTAGTTTCGTCACCCGGCATGAAAACTACTTTTTCAATGTTAAAACAATTTAATTGTTTTTAAAACAAAGCTTGAGCTTTTTCTTACGCCCTCAAATGCATGCCTTAAATATGTTCCCTTGGCATTTAAATAAAACTCAAGACTTAAGTGCCATCAGCAAGTTTTGCACTCTGAGCAATTTATACACATTTTTTTTTGCATTTTAAACTTCTTGGTTCTTGCACAATGCCCTTTTTAAAATGTGGCCTCTACCTCTCTAGACAAGTTGCGATTGCGAGAACTTCGACTCGGATAGATTAACATATTACTCACTCACGAAGTCACGATACTAACGTCTCACATCCACATCTAATCACAGTGTATTGGATCGGGAAGTAAAGTAAAGCTAAACACATGAGATTCGTCGTTCGTTGGTTTGGTTTGGTTGGTTGGTTTTCGTTGTTGGTGTTGTCTTCATTGTTCGTCACTTCTCTCTGGTTTTGGTATGGTTTGGTTTAGTCTGTTTGATGTGGTAGCCACTGACGGGCACGGCAGCGCCAGCGTGTATAAAGTTTATGTCGATCCATGTGCGTCGCTCTGTCTTGGCCTCGGTCTGTCGTTTGATATATTTTTGAGAGTATGCGAAAAAATACAACAAAAAATAAGAAAATTTATTTTTAAACGTGAAATACCTACCCCAGTGATTATGATGATTTGATTTGAGAAAACAAAAGATTTACTCGTATCATCTTAGTATTTTTCTATTTGTTGTGGCCTTAATCTGCAAATAAAAAATTTAACTTTAAATTCACAATTTTTGGCTAAAAATACTTCCGGAAAACTATCCAGATGCTCGATTAACCGGTTAAACAAAAATTGCATTATTCTATGTTCGATGCTTTGTGAATCCTTAAAAACTTGTTTCCATCTTTGAATAGAGTATAGAGCTTCAATGTTCAGTTTGAGTTCAATTCAACTTTAGCTACAAGGTCATCATAATCATCAGCTTCAGCTTCAGCCAGCAGTGTGTTGTGCTGTGTGCACCAAGATTCGAATAAGTGCTCTGTGGTGCTCCTCTTCATGTGATTTTGTGTCAATGAACGTTGTTCAGCAGTTATTTTTAATATATGTAGAATGTATCTTTAAACGTAACAAAAGTGTTATTTATTTTTATAAGCTGTACTCCAACCTACCTACATTTATTGTGCTCTATTTGCATTTAGATTCAGTACTTTAGTGCTTCAGTTAGGTTTCTTTTCAGTTCAACGTGTTGTTGGTGATCTCAAGTAAATATTGTACCTATTTATATTTTGATAGAGTGTAGAATATTGTTTGATTAGAGAGTGCAGGTACTTAGACCTATATGAGAAGATATTGTGTATTTTTATTTACACCAACGCTTATCTGGTTTTCTTTTGTTAATATTATATTCTTTTATGTTTCTTCTGGTTTTCTATATTTTCATTTATTTTGACAGTTGGTTGACAATGTTGAGTGGATATTCGCGACTCTCTCTCGCTCTCTTTGTGACTCTCGATTCGACTTCGAATTATTTAATTGAGTGAAATTATACTTGCAAACAAATTGGCAATAATTTATGGGATTGCATATCCTGAGGCGTACTCGCATTAGAATTTCTGTTCACGTAGTAATTAGAAAAATTAAATGAATATTAAATGCTTTAAAAAATAATAAGAACATTTAAATACGTAGTCAACCTTATCAAAGACCTCGTCGTTCGTCGTCGTTGTCGTTATAAAGTCGTACTACCTTCCTATTAGGAGATAATGATGATTTCAATTTCAATACGCCATGGAACTTAAATTAAAACTTGTTCGGGTAGTTTGTTGTTACCGGTTTTGTTGTTATTGTTTCTGATAAAAAGTGCAGTATTTTCTTTAAGTTACATTTACATTCGGGTGTTTAGTTTATAACAACGACATTTTGTTTTGTTGGGAGATGAACATTGTGTATTAATCTTTCTTTGTAGTTTTTTAACTGAACAGAGAATTAGCGAATAATTTGTGTACATATGTACTTGTTTTGAGCACACGTCGCGTCATTTCGAATGCGTCATAAGCATAATGAACTGTTAAAATTCTTTGTTTTGATTTTTTTATTGCAATGTCAATAATTTTTCAAAACGATTAATCGACTCTTTTCAAGTTAAATAATTTTTTACATTGTACGTTTTATTTTGTTTTGATTTTAGTTAAAAATATAGACAACTTTCATTTTCAAGAACTCTATGGCACCTATAACTTAATAAAAGTAAAATTATAACCAAAGCAATCTCTATACCTATACCCGTACTATAATTAACTTTAGATTCATTTAAACTTTAATTAAAATCATATTTTAATAATACATAACAAAAATAATGGTTGAAGATCTAAAACGAGATATTTTCTGTTCTGAATTCGGCAAAACATTTGATCGAGTAAGTCAATCAATGAAAATTATTAAATATCATTAAACAATAATTATTTATGTGTGTTTTGTTTGGTTGTTTGTGTGGGTATGTGCGAAAATGTGTTAATGTTTTTTAATTAATTTCTATAATTGATTTGTATTAAATATTTTCTATTATCTGATGACGTCCAGTAAAAAAGTAATTGAGAGAATAATTATCATTTAATTTCCCTTTTTTTTTAGTTTGATAATGAAAAACTAGTTTATAAAAATGTAAACAATAAAATGATACGACATATTATGAATAATTTTGTTTAATAAACTTGAACTTGAATCTGGTGGAGATGAATTTTGAACTATAGTAGATTAAATACATATCATTAAGAAAGCTATTTTTTGTGGTGGCCTTTGATTGGTATGTAAATTAAATGTGTCTTATATTTGTATTGCTTCCTAGTTAAGTCGGATGCTTTAGACTTTAGAGATTTAGTGTTACCGCAAATTTTTTTCAATCAATATTTTCTGTTATAAAAACAAAAGAAAAAACTGTAAAATAAATTACAAAACAATCAAGATTCTTCAAATACATAGCATAAAATTAAGCGTACACAGATCAAAATACGAGAAAATATTGAAGTGTGGTAAAATTGGAAGATTAATATTTTGTAGGGCCACCTTTAGCCAAGTGTCTTTTTTGTGAAAAACGTCGGTATTATTCTCTAAAGTTTTGGTAACCTTCGCTTTCAATTGATTTTTGTGGCTTTGGTTGCAGCTCTGGAGCCTTCACTTCTTTCTATTAATGCTTAATTGTATTGAGGTCCGGTGACTGAGGTGGGGTCTTCAGCTGACTTCTGAGAGTATGAAGCAATCATTCCTTCACAACCAGCGATTTGTGTTTCAGTATTTCCCCAGATTTGACGCATATTTCTTTTTTAAATATCCAGACATTTCCATTTGTCCATAATTGTGTCAATGAATTCAAAGGTTCGGGGAGAGTACGATAACTTTGGCGACAAAGTTTAATGACGGATTTGTATAGAACAGTTAAAAACAAGCATTTTTTACTATGGGAGGGGGGGTCTATCTCCCCCCGTTTAGGCGGTAGGGGCAGTTTAAAAAAATATGTACATTAAATGGAAAAAAAATAATTAAAAAATAACGGTAATACCCTCAATTAAGTATTATACCTTTTTTTAAAGCCAACACTTTTGTCTATTAGCTTGTTTTTAAATCAAGTCAAAACTATCCATAGTTTTTGAAAAAAATTGTTTTAAAGTCAAAATTTGTGCAAAAAAAAAGTTAAAAAAAAGGTTTAAAGTGTAATTTTTCAAAACTTTCAGATTATCTACTATTTTTTTTTAGAATTCATTGCTCTTATTTGTTTTTGATCAAAAACTGAAAACTAGATGACTTTATGTCTTCTAGTTCTTGAGAAAATTGAAAATTACCAAAAAAAATATTTTAATTAAATTACTTTTTCATTGCTTAAGTATTAACGTAGTCTTATTTTGATAGTAATAATCGAATATGGATTAAGATATACCTAAAGTAAATTAATTTTTCTTAAATCCAGCTAATTTAAATGCAAAAGAAACTTTGCATGCATCCCATCTTGCACCCTCCCCACCTTGCACACACTCCAACTTGCACCCACCCCAAATCCTATAGTGTGCCCAAGCAGGGGGGTTGCAGGGGGCAGCATGTCCCCCCTTACAGATGCCACTGTTGCATACACCCAAACTCGCGCACACCTTACTGTTGCATACACCCAAACACGCATTACGCATACGCAAATACCATTATTACTATCAAAATAAAACCACTCAAGCAAAAAAAAAGAATTAAATTAAAATAGTAGTTGTGGTTATTTTCAATTTTCTCAAAAACTTAAAGACATAAAATCATCTAGTTTTCAGTTTTTGATCAAAAACAAATAAGAGCAATAAATTTTGAAATAAAAACAATGGTAGATATTTTTGAAGTATTGAAAAATTACACTTTAAACCTTTTTTTTTTAACTTTTTTTACTCAAATTTTGAGTTTAAAATTAAATTTTTATTTTCAATTTTTTCAAAAACTAAAAGACATAAAATCATCTAGTTTTCAGTTTTTGATCAAAAACAAATAACAGCAATAAATTCTGAAATAAAAACAATGGTAGATCATCTTGAAGTATTGAAAAAGTTACACTTTAAACCTTTTTTTAACTTTTTTTACTCAAATTTTGAGTTTAAAATTAAATTTTTCAAAAACTACGCATAGTTTTGACTTGAATTAAAAACTGGCTAATAAAACAGAATGTTGGCTTTAAAAAATACTTAATTGTAAGTATTACCGTTATTTTTTAATTAATTGTTTTCATTTTGAATAACAATTTTTTTAAATTGCCCCTACCGCCTAAACGGGAGGAGATAGACCCCCCCTCCCATAGTAAAAAATGCTTGTATTAAGCCCCTCTACCAAAAACCGTTATTATATCTTGTCGCCAAAGTTATCGTACTCGTGCCAAAGGTTCTCTTTCCACTAAAGGGGCCGGTTATAGCTATCAGTAAAATCCATCAGTAAAATTTTTGTTCTTAGTTTTCGAACATGTTACAGATTTATTTCTAGCAAAAGATTGATGCAATAAGATGAATCCTATATTCAAGAATTTTTTCAAAAAGAAACAAAGTTTTATTTAATTTATAAATCCATTTTAATTTGTTAAATGATGATATTTCATTTTACTGAACAGCTGACTGCCAAAAGCCAATTTCCAATTTTTTACTGTTCCGATCACATCATTAAAAATTTGACTGATGAAAGCAACAGTCAAAAAATTGGCTGAGGCGCGAAGCCTCAAAGTGACATTTAATTTAATGACGTAAATTTACTGATTGCTATAAACGCTCATCAGTAAAACATTTCAGATTCCTCCTGTTTCAAATTTTACTGATGGATTTTACTGATAGCTATAACCGGCCCCTAAGGCTACAGACTGCCGCTACTAGCAATATTGCAATCTGACACTAATTTCCAAGACTTTGTTGATGGTTTCGGGTTGTAGCTTACATTTTGCTTGAATGAATAATATGTATGTATAGTGCTTAAATCGCTTTTACGTCGTTGGAATAACACGATATTTCACAATTCCAAACCGATCAAATCAAATCGAAGTTCCGATGGGGTCATTTGACATTGCCGAGACGATTTTAAGCACGATTTTTAAGCATGCATTGGTATGAGCCAGAGTTCGTCCAAATCTGTCTTTAATTTTAATAAAAAAGTCGATGTAGTCCAAACTGCGAAGCAATAGAAGTTCATTGGACCTCGTAAGCAAAAAAGCTGAGATCTTTATGTAGAACTCTCCTGAAGCTAGTGTGTGAAGTTAAAAACTATTGATATGGTCGGGGAGTTGATGTCTTTTGAATTGAATTACACTTTCGGCTACAAAAGCCATATGCTCGTGTATCCCTTACAAATATTTTCTCACGAATTTTTTGCATAAACTTGCGTACATCAAGCGCAGAGGGTGCTTCATTTCTGCCAAAACTTCTTTCTTTAAAAAAACACACACAGTTTAAACTACACAGCACTAATTTTTTAAATGTTCAATATTTTCCAAACGGGCTTAAGCCTGAAGCAGCTTTGGGGGTATAATACTGAATTAAGCACGAATCTCGTTTAGAGTTATTTTAAGGGATAATATTTATGGTATAATAGTAAGATGTTTCGCAGAGACATTTTAATGAAGGCCTCCAGTTTCCTGGTAATCGTTGCTCTTATTTTCCAGATGCTTCTTTCGTACAACAGTACGGATTTGACGTTTGAACGGAATAGTTGCAGGTTGAGAAATTTGTTCCTTCAAATATTAGACAACATTTTGAACGCAACCTTAGATTTCCCGAAACGGCTAGCGATATCTTGTGCGGTTCCGCCTTCAACAGAAATAATACTTCCAAACTCCACTTTTTCTACTGGTTGTTGAGCAATGTTTATCAGAGAGAATGAGTGGATGGTTCGAAGGCTGAACATCTTAGTTTTTCCCGTAATGAATTTCATTCCCTTATGATTTCTGCTTTTCTCTCTACTCTTGTTGTCATTTGATGGAGATCCATTATGCTATGAGATAACAAGCAAACATCGTTTGCGTAGTCTACATGTTTCAGGTATGTTGTCAAAGTTCATCTTATACCTCCGTTTCCTGTCAAGGCTACCCACAGCACATCTCTGATCTGATCACCAATAAGAACAGAATTGGTGACAGCATGCAGCCCTTTCTGACTCCAAATCGTACTTCAAACTCTTTTGACAACCTACCTCCTCCGTGTAAGATGTGACATTTGGATTCCTCATAAGTCGCCTCTATAAATTTATCCGGGATAGGTATACTTTAAGTCACCTAATATACACCTTCCTTACACAGGGTTATTCACAAGTCAACGCAATAGAAGAAAATCATGGGTTACTGGCTTCATTTTGAGTCGAAAAACATATACGATAATTTGTTTCGTGTTCGCTTAGTTTTTGAGTTATGCATGAGGATATTTAATGATTTTTGGTCACTTCTATTTCTTCTATTTTTGGTTTTTAAACCAAAAACAATTTTTTATGTGGATGCATATCAGTTTTTCTGCAATTTATTATCTGTCATGGTTGTCTTCTGTTGTGGTGACTGTAGGACACCCTGTAGAAGTTTTAATCTATCTATCTACATTTATTTTTAAACAATTAAAAATAGTTATTAATAAACTTCCTTCTTCAATTGAAGGATGAACTATTTTTTGAAATTGTTAAAAGACTAAAATCTTGAAACATTTCAACGTTCGCTCATATAGGATGTGAGTAGTTTTTCTTTATACACTGCACATACCTAGTGTTCTTCATCCAAGGCTTATACGTAACACAAATTAACAATGAAACCCCCCTACCCCCCAAAAAAAAAAGAATACAAAAATGAATTTTTCAAGTCTGTGGGCTTGACACAAAATCCTAAATTTGTAACCCAATTTTAAAAAAAGCTCATATTTGACCGCTTAAGAACTTCTAGCTTCTTCAAAAATCTGTACCTACATATATCAAACTATGTTTATAGTTGACAAAAAGTTGGTTGTTAAATAATGATATGTTGTTGAAAACAGAACCCTCGCGGCTTAAAAGCAAAGACTTAAATCCAAAATTAGTTTTATTTAGAAAAAGAGTTTTTTTTTGTTTTTCTCTCTTAACAAAAAAACCAAATAATTGCTCTCAAACTGATCCTTACTCTTATTTTCCTGAGATTTTCTTTTTTAATTTTCGCTCATGCTAAAATAATGTACATATATATTAATGCCGGCCGGTGCATCGCAAACCTCAACACTACAAATTCCCATTTGAATTTCAATTCGCAAACTGTTGTGTGATTTCCCCTTTACATTTTCGAATGCATTATTTTGTTCTCAGAAATAATTCTAATGGTCTTTCTTTTCATATAGACTCAGAACATGCACAAAAATAAAACAACCCCTATATTGGACGAAAAACGTGCTTAACAATTGACAATGCGCTTTTCAACTTCATCATCATCATAATAATCATCATCAACAAGGGGTTACGCTTATCGTTGTTGTGCCTTAAAAGTACACCAATCTACCACCATATAAACTATGACGAGTCTCCACCACCCTCTCTGTCTCTGCCTCTATGTGTTTTCTGATGCATTAGAACGAAAAGCTCTCATAACCTGCTCTCAGGGCACAGGCGCAATTATTTATTGTATAAAATACAATCACTGCTTCTATATCTACCTCAGTTCTCGCTTTCGTTTGGATTTGGACTCATTCAAGTCACAAGGGCGTTCACAGTCTCTTTATTGGTGCCAAAAGCTTAACAACGCTCCTAGTTCTTCTCTCGAACCGCCAACTATCGTCTAGACTGTGTGCTGTGCATCTGCCCACAGATGTGGGATTCAATTCAATTTAATACACACCTACAATTTTTATTCTATACATTTTTGTTTATAATTTAAATTTAAAATTTAAGTGACTTCAAATGAAACACCGAATTAAACAAACTATTGATTGTAATACAAAAATCCATAGACGAAAAATAACTAAACTTTGACCTGCTTATTCTACAAAGAGAACATCCTTCCAAGCTGGACAATTTCAAAAAAAGAAAAAGAAGAAAAAAGAAAATTCCACCCTCTCCCGTGTCCTTATTTTTTGATTCGTACAATTTCATGCAACGATTTTTGTGCACTCCATCTTGTTCTTCAAAAAACGTACTCAAAAAACAAAGAACAGAAATGTTTTAAAAAAAACATAGAAACTCCAGCTTCAAATTGTATCTTCCTTTTTTTTATATACAATATATTTTTATGATGAATTAAACTTAACTACTGCACAAATTAAGGATATTTATTTTTGATATCAAAGCAGCATTTCGATGACAAACACAACTAAAATTAAAAAGGAAAAAAGAAACGTGTGACGTTTGTGTGAATGAAATTATTGATATTCTGTGAATTCTCTAAAGATGCTCCTTTAGTGTTTTTAATTTTTTGAAATATTAATTTTATTTTGTTTCTGGATATCCTCTACTTCTATCATCTAAACAACAACAATACTACATCATCCTGAATAACAACAACAACCCAAAACAACAATAATAACAACAACAACAGTGCAACGTCCAGCAAACTCAAACCCAAACTAAAACTAAAACGGAAACAATGGCCTACAATATCGATTGGGTATTCCCACGCTTAATGCATCCGTCGAATTTATGGTATTTTGCGAGTACGATTGCCATAGCTGCCGTTGGATTATTTAGTAAAATACTTTTAGGTATGTAGACAAAATTCAAAACAAAAAAGTTCAGTTCTTCCTCTTCTTCTTCTCCTCCTCTGACTCTGTTCTGTCATCAGTTTAACAATTCATTTTCATCAATTCAATATTAATCAAATTCATCAAAACTAAAAAATACTTTTCGTTTTAATAATAAATATGTAAATTATTATGTATGAACTTTTTCATAAGTCTTAAGAAAATAATTTGTAAGCTTAATGCACCCAAAGACCTCAGATGACAGTCCTTGTGTCACATCTGACAAAAAATAAAAGATCAACCACCTTGAAATAAGCAAGCAATAAGTGTGGGATGATGTGCTGTGCATGTCGCTTCGCTTAAAGCCACCAACAAAACTTTCCGAGTGCTTTATTTGATTTTTAAAAAATGCGTACACGCTCTTTATTTCTCTAATTAAGACGCTTGCTCTTGCTAAATTTATACACAAACACAAATTAATAAAACCTGCGCGGTTGATTTGGAAGCTTTCTTTTCTTTTTGTATGGAATTAAAGAGACGAGATGATTTACAAATTATGAAATATGTCATCTGACGTTTGCTTTAAAAGGGGATTGAGTTGTATATTTTGAATTAAAAAATTCGAATCGCACCATATACAACCATCCAAACATGATCCACGTTGTTGTTTTTGTTGACATTATTTGTCAACATAATGTGTTTGCTTTTTATGGTTGAATAGTTTAATTAAGTTTAATTTTTGGCGACTTCGCAAGCCTTAAAAACTAATAGCTGTTGATATAGATTTAACGAGTTTTATCTTAGCTAAAGTATACGAACTTAACACAGTCCTCTTTGTCGGAGAATTTTATAGCTTCATACGTCCCATAAACGTAAAAACCGAATTCGAAACTACAATGCCACTTTTCACCAATTCCAAATTTGGTACAGATATTTTTGTTTAGATAAAAAACATGGCATTTTTTCTGTGGCCATTCGAAGCAGGAATTTGCTCCGATGGAACCAGTGATAAGGTTTTTTTTTTTTTAGAATTGGAAACCTTTGAAGAGAAGATACCATTGGGTATCAGTGACATTGCCGGGAATGAAATGGTAGACAATTTTTTTAGAAGGTGATCACTTTTTAAATCCAAGTTAACAATCCGTAACGTTTATTCATATGCCACTAGAACAAATTTTTTGCAAAATCCACTAAACGTTATACGAATCTGCAAACAACAGATGGTCAGCCGTCAGTCCTTGACACTTGTTGGGTTTCAAGAAATCCATGGCTGAATATTTCGAAGATAAAAACAATGTAGCAATTACAACTAAGCAGGCACACATATGAATAGAATGGATATCAAATCATATTTTATTAATGGAGAGGGTGTGAAGATGCGAAGGCGGAAGATGACACCTCTAACCTTCTGTGTCAATGTCCTATCCTATCTAAAAATAGAACAACACCCCTTGGAAAACATTTGATGGACAACCTATTTGAAGTCTAGTCTTTTCCACTTGAGGACATCCTTAGATATGTACCTAATTTTCACCTACCCTACCTTTATACTATAAATATAATTTTCAAACTACTTAGTTTTAATGTGTATTCTGCAGCGAAAGGATATCTCCTACAAACCTAGTGCCGACTTATATGAAAGAAATGATAAAATATAATGTCTAGCCCGAGCCTTTGAATTTTGGCACTGAGCCAAATGGAATACCAGAAAAATAGCTTAGTATCTTATTGCCATACTTAACGTTCGTAAAGCCGGTTATTGACGACACAATCTCAATACAAAAATAACAGCGCAATTTACCTAAGGCCTAAGGCGCACAACAATAAAGGGATTTCCAATAAGAGGTTTCACTTTGCCCGTGGCAGCTGTTACTTGAAGCTGCCATGTTTTGATATTTGACCTGTAAAAACTACGTCATTACTAGGAACGATACACCCTTAGAGAATTTATTGAAATTGTTGGATTAAGTGCGGCGCTACATACTTAACAAGAACCGCAATTTAGCAAGACTAATTTCCTGTGCCGAGTAGTACCAGTGGCATGATGGTTAGTGCGTTGGACTGTCATGCCAGAGATCTTGGGTTTAATCCCTGCCTATGCCATCTAAAGTTTTTTTCACGGGTACTGCCTCTGGCGAGGAATTGACAAATTCTCCAAGAGTAATTCCTGTCATGAAAAGTGCTTTCTCAAATTAGCCGTTCGGATTCGGCTTAAAACTGTAGGTCCCCTCCATCCCTGACAACAGAACTCGCACATAGGAATGGTTGAAAGTTGTAAATCACTAGGCCCTAGTTCTCAACGGACTGTTGCGCCACCCAATTTATTTTTAATAATTTCCTGAGCCTGTTATTTCTCCAAGGTGTTTATAATTGACCACTGAGATCTTGGAATTTAACACCTTTAGACTTTTTCGTTGGGGCCACGTGAAGGCTAAGATTTATTCCGATTCAATTCGATTAAAAATAGAATTCTTGAAGTGTATTGTACTAATTGGTAATTGAAAACGTCATGGAAGTAATTTGGTTGATATCGTTTTCCATTGTTGATGACATGTCTGTTTCTTTAAACATCTATTGATTGTCTTAAGAATTACTCTTATAATACCAAAATGAAACCTATTACTGGGAAACCTACATTATCGAACCGATTTCGATAAGATTTTCAAAGGTTTTTTTTTTAATGTAAGGAATCAAGAATCTCTATATTGTCGAACAGATAAAATTTGTAAATAACAGGCAACCTTTCTTTCTTGGATCCTAAGACACCCGAGATGGTTATATACATTAATCATATTAAATAGCTGTCAAACTATACGAAAACAGACTATAAGTTGATTCGAATCGAATGTAAACCTCAATGTTCTCTTGAGACCTCTAACGAAAAATGATCAGCTCTTGATACCTGTTGTGTTTTAAGAAATTTAATGGCTGAATAAAATCCAATATCGTTTCGTGCTTTATTGACCCCATTTGGCAGATGATAATGTCATCCTCAAAACACTTTATTACTTCATTAATTTTTTTTAATTATTTACTTTATTAATTAATTACAGTTTTTGTAATAAGTCTAAATTTGAGCTTATTAACACATCTGAATTCTTTTTCTTTTTTTAGCTAAGAACAGAAATGAAATATTTTTTGGATAACATTTGCGAAGTCTCGTTTTGGCCGCTAAAGAATTATTTTGAAATTCTCCCAAATTTCAGAATTGTATAAGGTGGCACGGGAAATTGTAGAGCCGATGAACTCGCTAAAAATGGAACCGTCATGCCTATTTCACCTGAAAGGGAGAAGATAGGTATACCGATAGCTACATGTAAACTCATGCTTAAAGAAACAGCTTTTTCGATAGCAAACTCTAGGTGGCACAATTTGCCAACATGCGCAGCCACAAAACTCATATGGCCTTCACTGGACCTAAAGCGCTCTAAATACTTGCTATCTCAAAGCAGACTTCATATTAGCTCCCTAATAGGTGTCCCTACGGGACACTGTCTCATAGGCAGACACGCAATACGACTTGGTGTAGCCTCAAATGACTTCTGCAGGAGCTGTATGGACGAAGAAGAAGAGGAAACAATCTCTCACCTTCTCTGCACTTGCCCTGCTCTTTCACTAAGACGCAAACTTCATCTGGGAGACTACTCTTTTGATAATCCCAGTGAACTAGCTAAAAAGGATATTAAATATATTCTTCGCTTTATAAAAAGCTCAAAATGGTTCGACTAGTAAGAAGTAATTCTCTAGATTCAGGTGGTATCACAATGGGCCTATTCTTTTGGCCTAAGTGTGTGGTTTCTAAATCCGCAGCCACGTTAACCTAACCTAACCTAAGGTGGCACCTTAAACTTAAACTTAAAGTTCTCCTTCTTTACCAATCTAATACCTAACTAAACACTGGAAAGTTTAATGGATCAATTGCACAAATAAAACTGAACCTAATCCAATGAAGAAGAATTTCCATTTATTTTATATCAAATTAATTCTGAATGAGAAATCCACAATTAATCAACTTTGTTCAAAAAGTTTTTTAAACGTTTTGAAAATGTTCTTAAATCCAATATTATGATTCAGTAATTTTATTCTCTATCAGAATCCATCATTCCATTCCACATTTTTAAAAGTTCTTTTTCGGTCGCGAAAACTATGTTCTTCTAATTTGTCCCCAATAGTGTTCCGTTTATCGACTATATAGTGCGAAAAGTGCCTAACATTGAATCACTAATCTCGCCATGAAGTTTTAATAATTTTAAAGCATTATTCTCTTCTTAACCGATCAATTATTCTAAATGGCAAGTTTTCAACTTATATTATGACAGTTAAATGACAGCTGAGTTTGACCAACTTCAAACCACTGACTGACCCTATATAAACAGCAAAAGAATCTTCCTAAAAATCTTTTCCGAGACAATCCAGCTTCCACGATACAGAAAATACATTTCACAAACGACAGACAAGTTGACTTGCTTTAAATAATTCATATTTCCATGCATCAACGGAAGAGCAAATAAAAAACATACATACGTACAATCTCTTCTACTATAAATAGAATAGATTTATTTTTTGTTAAATAATATCAACTTAAATTGCATAATTATAATTTATAGATCAATGCGACCAAACATTTTTGCAGAAAGCAAACTTTCTTTTTTGAATTGACACTGGTGTGATGTGCCATTCTTAATTAAAAGCACACAAAAATAAGGTGACAATAATTTCTATAAACCACAACAAAAGTTTAAACCAAATAGAATACCGACCTAATTGAGGCAAATTATCAAGAAGTGCAAACTAAGTACAAACGGCACATTTATTAAATCTTTGAAATTTAAATTTGAATAGATAAGCAGCTAACAGAGATATGCTTAAATAAAATAAAATTATAAATGCAAAACAGAGCAGTTTTGTTCGTTATTTTAAGTGACAATTTCTACTGACTAACGTTACGGTTGGTTGGTGATGTGATGTGATGGTGATGGGCGATTTAAATTCGTTAATAAAGAGAGTACTAAATATGAATGAAATAAACATTAAATATACAACTGAGTTGTATTCACTTGCTCTTCTATTTTAAGTCGTTACGAATTTGTATTACTTGTCGTTGTCGTGCCTTTATTGCCTCCCCGAACAACTGACCAAACAGTTATTTGCCTGAGCTTTACTTGGATAGGATTTGTTATGATGGTGATGGTGTTATGATTATCCAACACAATTCTTCTTGGCTTTATTTTTCTGGCCAGACAATACCCGAAGGAAGGTATGTGGAAGTCTTTGCTGAGTTAAATCAATTAACTCAGCTTGTCGATGAGCCAACTCGAAGTCCTTACGTTGCAGATTAATCCGGCAACACATTAGACTTGTTTCTTACCTCTGACCCTAATAAATACGCAATCAGTGTATAACCACCTCTAGTCACATTAGACCGATGTATCGAATTTGCAAATTTCTCATGCCAAAAACTCCTACGTTTGGTAATATGAGAAATCCAACTGGAACGGTCTCAACGACTTCTTCATTAACTTTAACTGGTCACTACGTTTCCTCAGTGATGATCAGGGATTCTTTGCGGAATCTTTTCCTCAGTCATGACCAGGGATTCTTTGTGTAATCTTATCCCAAATAGTGTAAAATCTATCAAACCCAAAGAAAACTTATGGCTTGTTTCGAGCTGTAAAGATGTTATTAGAGTCAGAGATATAAGTTTCCCTTACTATAAAGCCAACTACACTGAGAAAAATCGAAATAAATTTAAAGAAGTTAGAAAGACATATAACGGTTATATTATTAAAAAAATACTACAATGTCCAAAAGGTCGTAAAAATGTATGGCTGATTTTCTGGGACAAATCTTTTAAACTTGTGCAGTTGTAAGAGAACATGAACACTTTGAAATACACAAATCCGCTGGCCCAACGTTGGCAAAACCACTGCGAAAGCTTTTATATCTATTCCACTCTCCAGGTCTCGTTTCGAGTGGATGGAAAACGGCATTTGTCCTGCGAATCCTCCTCCCCCTAAAATTATCGACTGATCACGCGTCTGTCCAAGGTCATGGACACGCTGATTAACTATTAGCTCAAAAAATTCTTTAAGCAAAAGCTTCTTTATGACCGGCCGTACGTAGCAACAGGTCCACCGGTGATTTGATAGTTTATCTAACCGAACAGTGAAACAAATCTTTACATAGTTTTGAAGAAAGTAAGATTATTGCACTTTATATCCCCAAAGCATTTGATAGAGCTTGGCACTAAACTATCTTATCGAAAATGCGTGATTTTGGTATTAATGAATCTCTTCTTCGTTGGATTAGAAACTTTCTTTCCAATCGTTCAATACAATTAGTATTGGATGGTTCAAGTCTGAAATTCATAAAATAAATGCTGATTTCGCCCAGGGCTCCGTTTTGGCTCTCTTCCTTATATTCATAAATGATCTCTTGTCTACCACTTCTAATGCATTAAACTGTTTCGCTGACGACAGTATCTTCAGCTTTTAATATTCGTTTTTAGATTCACGTCCTTGTCCTTTAGATGTGGAACTTCAATGGCAGCGAATGATAAGCTCATTAAATTCTGCTCTTGACTGGAAAAAGGGAATAATAATTACCCGTTCAGAATTTATTGATTCAAAAACTCAATGCTGTCTCTTGTCGTTAAAACGTTACCCGCCCTTAATGCCGCTATCCGACAGTTCAAGAAATTTGTCACCCCTTCTAATATTGTTGAAGTTAAAATTTACAAAGTTTTTCATTCGTCCATAACTTGAATAAAATGTTCATATTTTGGACTAAAACAAGTTCAAGCGATAGAACTATAACCGAAACATTTTCATGCCTTTCGTTGTTGTACCTATATTTTTAAACACTATTCTTTCATTCCTCGATCAGAGTAGATTTAATGGCACTAAATGTCTTTGGAAGGGCAGGTTGCAACCTTACCTCTTTCTCTATTGTAGGCCAAGCAAGAGTGTCAATTTCTATCTCTTTCAAACCTGGCGACGACGTTGGGTTTAATATTGGTCGCATTCGGAAAGCTAGTGGCTACGTAGTCGAAATTCAACTAGATTTGTGAATGCAAAACTTCACTACAAAGCTAGTCAATCCGGAACTGTCATATAAATGACAAATGCAAATATATAATATAGGAAACATTTGTGTTTTCAGTACTTTAAATAGTTTGTTTTGTTTTTAAATTCAATAAAACCGAATGTAAGATATAATATGAGTGATTTTTATATGTATTTAAATACTAAACCACTAAACGATTAATTTCATTTTGAATTCTTGTGTCCTTACCGAGCAGCTGATTGTGAAACGTCAAAACCAGTGTGCACTAACTTTGTAGCCGAAAATTTTACACTACGTCGGAGGGGAAATTTCAACTACTTTTGTAGTTAGATTTAGCCAATCAGAATCCCTTGACTACGTAGCCACTAGCTTTCCGAATGCGACCATTGTCGAGCATTAGCAAACATTTTCCTCACATACTCCTGAAAATGTCATTGTTGTAACATTTAGAGTTCACTAATATTTCAAATTCCTCAAGAAATCATAATAGTCGCTGGGCAGCTGTTTCCAAAAGGTATCTCTTACCTTATTGTTTTCACACCCTGCTTCAGCCTCGAAGATAAGCAGAACCTGGACTTGTCAGTGAAATAATAACAACAATCGAAAAAATATGGCTGCACCACATTTTTGTAACGCATAAGTCCGTTCTCATACTAAGATCAAAAAAAGAAAAGAAAATATAAGAATTCGACAAAATATAACCTAATTTTAGTCACTCATCAATCAACCTATGTACATAATTCCATATTATTGTTTATTCGCTATCACTCATATAACATTACCAAACATTTCCTAAATATTTATTTTGATTAATCTTATTAACTAATCTTCTTTTTTTCTTATACATTTTCAGTTTTCTGTAATAAGACAAAAGTTTACAACCAAGAAAGACTGATTGATGCGGTGTCGAAACGACCGCCAGGTATACCATTACTAACAGTGTCAAATCATCATTCATGTTTTGATGATCCCGGACTGTGGGGTAAGTACAAAAAAGTAAAAATTCAAATTTATCCTAGAACAACGAAGTTCCTTCCATCATCTGTTCTAGGTTTAATAATATCACATTATTAACAAATATTTTCTTTCTTTATTCTATGCAGGAGTTCTTCCACTCAAACATTGTTGTTCTACAGCCAAAGCACGCTGGTCTCTAGCTGCTCATGATATCTGTTTTACGAATAAATATCATTCGTTGTTTTTTATGTCTGGTAAGTTTCTTAGTTTCTAAATTCTTAAATTGAGTTTTTTTATAAAGTTTTTGTATGTGTTTTCGATAGGAAAATGTATTCCAGTTGTACGAGGAGCTGGTGTCTATCAAAGTGCTGTGGACGTTTGTATACAAAAGCTCTCAATAGGCGATTGGGTGCATCTGTTTCCTGAAGGCAAAGTGAACATGACGAGAGAGTTTATGCGACTGAAATGGGGTGTTGGTCGAATGGTCTACGAATCACCGAAAATACCAATTGTTCTTCCAGTGTGGCACGAAGGCATGCATGAAGTTCTTCCAAACATAGAACCCTATATACCAAAATGGGGCAAAAAAGTGACCATGAATGTGGGTAGACCGATCGATTTGGAAGACTTTATACTGGACCTAAAGAGAAGAAATGTTCCCGAACCAGATGCTAGAAAATTAATTACTGATAGGATACAAGATGAATTACAGGTTATTTTTTTGATTTGATTTATTTATAAATGATACATTAAAGACATATTATTTTTTCATTTACAGGCATTACGAGTAGAGACCGAAGAACTACATAGGATATAGTCCAGCTCTAGAGGTCTATTTAAATTATATCTAGCCTTAAGATAGTTAAAATAGTGAACGACAACTAAAGATTTTGCTCACCACGAATAGTGTAATTTGCAACACACAGGCGTTTTAAACCCCGAACACAGAGACACACATAATCAGTTTTTTTTTTTTTAATATTATTGTGTATTTCTTTTTACAAAATAACCACCTGATAAATTGTTTTCAATTTATGTTCAACTAAAACGAATATATATATTTCTTCCGTTTTAATTTTAATATCAAGACATTTATATCTAAATGTAACAATCAAGCTCACAAAAATAAGAATATCCTACCATTTCAAGGTAACTGGCGATGTTTTTCTAATTAATATTTAATGATAAAGAAAAATAAACACCTATTGTAAGAGACCATACACTCCTCACCTCTTTTGGCTTTGATATTATTTTCTATGCATTTTTGTTAAATAATCTATATTTCGCTTAACATCCGTGACAACATCAATTAAGAAAAATATGATTACAAAAACAAACTAAAAATACAACAAAAAAAAAGTATTACTATCTCTTTGAGCTTGGAACTAGATCTTAAGTCAATAAGAAAAAACATAACAAAAGTGAAACCTAGCTTTGAGATTGTTAGAAAAATTTATTAAGAACTCATATTGTAGCATAAAATGCATTCGAAGAAGTGGATCAGAATGTTTCAAATGATTTTATTTTACCAAAATTGATCTTTAAAAAGAAGAAGAAACAAAAATAAAAAGCATTGTGATGTAAGACTTAGTGAGTTTTTTCCTAATAAAAAAAATATCTATAAGATGCAACTGTTTATGATCTTTTTTGTATTTAAAAATGTTGTCTTTCAGATTCCAAAAAAGTGTGATAGGAAAAAGTTAAAAGTGACTAAGTAAGCAAATCAGTATTGTCTACTTAGTCAGTTATTTTCTACTGGAAATCTTACATGAGGTCCAAATGACTCAATTTTGTATGTAGTTTCTTTTTTTTTTAATCAAAAAGTAAAGAAAAATGGCAACGGTAATTATAATTAGAAATAATATTTTCTTTATTAAAAAACATTTAAAAATTGATTTTCTAAACATTGCATAAATATTTAGAAACATCTTAAAAATAAATATATTTTAGTTTGCTTTCAAAATTAAATGTTCAAGCTTCTGCCTCAATTCCAACGCACTTGGTCTATCCACTGGGTCGCTTGACCAACTCAATTGAAAAAGTTCTTCATATAAATTTTCGGCCTCAGGTGAAATTGAAATATTCTTTGATATGAATAAGGATTTGAGTGGAAATTCAATATTATTGAATTCATCTTCCAATATACTGCAATTTGTTTCATCGACCATTAGATTCTCCTTCAGACCGGTGAATGTGTTTTGAAACTTCTCAATAAGATTTTTAGAAATTTGACTTTTTAACTTCTCAGGAACTTTACGGTTTAGAAGAGCGATGTTGTTGTTTTTCGGTGCAAAAGGCGATAACGTTTTGGTTTTATGTAAGCTTGAACGTATTTGCTCAAGGGTTCTATAAGAAATCTCCGATGAAAATTGATCACATAGACAGTTCTTATGAGGACTTAAATCGATTTTGAACTCTTCATCGTTACTTGATTTAGAATTGTTATGATTTGGCCTCAGATGGGTTTTAACAACTTGATAGGCCACACTTTCATTGCACTCGATCCACGAGTAAGGTAGTTGTCGTGACTTTAGCTGCCACATTGTAATACCCAAGGAATAAATATCAGCTGCTGTGGAAATGATATCTTCCCGAATGACTTCTGGTGACATGTATCGAACAGTTCCCTGTCAACAGAAAAAGAAATCTTATCAAGGAGTTTGAAATTAAAGTGATGGTACCTACTTGAACACGTTTACGAGTGTTTTCTACTTCATTGTTTTCCTGCAACGAGACAGAAGAGCCAAAATCACAGACCTTACAAATATAGTTGCGATCATATTTTCTTCTTTTTGCATTTTTTGATGAAACGGATACTAAAACATTTTGAGGCTTTACATCTAAATGTAAAATTCTACGCCTATGACAGAATACTAAGGCATTGACTATATCAAGAACCACACTGAAAATAAGAAGTCCAGTGAAGAGTTAAGTGAAAGTTTCATGGAAGTTGAAGGAAGTACTCACTGAATTCTATGTTCAAGAGGAATTTCCATAAAGTTGAGAATAAATTGTAGACATTGACCTGGAAATCGTTCCATTATCACAATACCATAGTTTGCAGTCGTCTCGATCTTGAAAAGGAAAATACTTATTGTGAGAATTTTTTCGTGAAGGGGTTGGTGGAGAATTTGTAACCTACTTTGAATAACTGCACTATATTCCGATGGCGCCAACGGAGAATGTTTGCTTCATTACAAATTGCATCACTTTTAATATTTTTTATAATTTTCACTGCCACTTGTTTGCCTATCAAATTAAATTTTATAGTATATTAAAATATTCCTAAGTCGGATTTTCTAAGCAACCTGCATAAACTGCCTTGAAGACGATCCCATATGAACCACGTCCAAGAATATTGCACTTGGAGTTTTCTGGTGGACCAGAATTAAGAATCTCATCACGATTTGGTGTATCGAGAATTATTTCTTTTTGATTATTTTGATTGACCTCTAAAAAATTCATGATTAAGATCTATTAATTTCATTAACAAAATATCAGAGAAACTTTTCGTAGGTTATGTTTTATTTTTCTAATTAAAATAAATAAGATATGACACTTTGCCAAGCTATTAACGGGATCTATAATTCTAGATCAGTGGTTCCAAACTTGAATAACATTGCCTAGTTATGAACTAAGCATTGAAGGCTATGCTAAGTTCATAACTAGTGTAGTCTAATGCGAGTCGTTTAAGCATTGTACTTAAGAGCTTTGATTAAAAGTATCCTAGCTCTCCCTTAAAAACTCCAATCCAAGGGTTAGGTCCTCCTAAGAAGCACAAAATTTTAGGCTTAAAAAATGTTATAATGGTGATTGACAAGGGAATTTAATATCATTAGCACTGTTCCAATGTTAGGTTAAGTTTAATTTCTTCAGAAAAAAAGAAAATGCCGATGAAAAAATGTTATCACTTCAAAAATTAAATGATGCAGTTTTGTAGCTTTACTGATTCTCCACAAATATGTCTACATATATTCAGCCTTATTGCGAAGATCAACTATCAACCGATTGACGGTTGATAGACTATATCAATTCAAATCAAAATCGGTATTGTGAAAATCAATTGACAAAATATTGTGCTATTGTGAATGCCTTCAAAATTATTTTATTATTCTTGCAACTGACAGAAGTTTTGAAAGCAAATAAAAGAATTAAAAACAAAATAAAAAATGACTTCGACTGAATTATTTTTGATGATGATGAGGATTCCAATGATTGTGAACTCATTGAAATGGCGAGAATGCGAAGGAGTTTGAGAGATGCTTCCAATCCTTTGGAACTGGAAAGCCAAATGTGAGTATAAAGGTTACAACAGCTTCTTCCATATCGCTGAAGTGGTAAAGTCTATTTGGACCATCACCAGTGGCTGATATTTCGATTTTGTTTTCAGTTTTCTTCTTCTTTGTTTTGCATTTTAGGTCGACCCATACTCTTTGCCACTTCTTTGAAGTACGTTCTGGCGGCCCTAAGCTATTCAGCTCTACAGACATTTTTTCCCATTTTGAATGTGCTCCAGCTTTTGTGCAGAGTCCCTTAGCGAGTTCAATATTTTGTTCCATCAACTGGACTAATCTGCATATTTGTTTTTTGTTACTAATAACTTTTTGAGACCTTTAAAATACAAAATTAACGATTTTATAAATTTTTATAATTCAAAACTCACATTTTTTTGTTATTTTTCAGCAAACACGAACTCATCAACTACAAATTTACGATTGAGAAAAAAAATTGCCAGTTGACAAGAAAGTCGATGAATTTTTTTTTCGCAATACCAAATTTTTCCATTCACAATAGGTTATTGATACAAATCCACAATGTATCAACAATTCATTGATAGTTGACACTCACAATACCATTTAATAAAATTGATTGAAAAATTTCAATTATTAATTGATAGTTGATCTTCACAATAAGGGTGATTGTATTTATATAAAACTTTACCAAATTAAAACGATTTTAAATACATTTATTCGCAAACAAAATTATTCACAGAACATACCAATTTTATTGGTTTTGTAGGTTATTAACTTCCTTAATAGTTATCTGATTTCAAAGATTGAGGTAAATATATAGAGGGTAAGCAACAAGCTACAATCGCATGTAAAAATATTTGCAGAAAGTTATGTAGAACTTTAGCAAAAATGTTAATAAAAACATGTTTATTTTACATTCATTATTGTGACTCAAAAGTTGATGACAATTTTTGAAAATCTTAAAAATTATTAACGCACACTTGCAGCTCTTTTTCTTCTCTAAAACAATGCCAAACATTGTTATATAGTCAGATTTTCATAAACAAAGTTAGGTTTGATTTTCCCAAAAAAATGATGTTTTTATACTTAGAAAATATTTGACAGGTAAGTGTAAGGAAAATTGGAAATTTATATTTCAAACGATACTTAATCGGTTATAACTCGAAAAATACTAAACCGATTTTGATAAATGATACATCATTGGAAAGGTTAATTTGTTCCAAATAATTATAAATAATCAAAATTAATTAATTATGTAAATTAATTGACCTAGACGTTAGAATGTAAAAAAAGTTACTTTTTTAAGAAAATTATTTATAACATTTTTGTTTTCCAACCAATTTTCCAAACTCAAGTTTTATTATATTTTTAACAAAAATACCTTTAATTTGGTGTATAAAACATTTTCCTACGTAGACCACAACCTTCAATAAATCGTCTTAAAGCTTAACCGAAATAAAACCGAGCAAATTTTTGGACTTAGAGCCGTTTAAATTTGTGTTTGGAAAAAAATTAATAAAATTACAAAAATAATTGTTTATAACTTTGGTAATTCTTAACCGATTTTTATAAATGATGCATCAAATGAAAGGTAAGAAAATATATGTAGATGTTTATTAAAATATTCAGTCTAAGAGGAGACAGCTGATTTCGTGAGTATTTATGTAACGAAAATAGGTACAAGGTTTAAGGTTGTCGTGGTAGGTTTTCTTTTAAGCGTTTGGAGGGGTTGAGCTGTTGAAAAATGTTACTACTTCAAATATGGAATGATTCAGTTTTGTAGGCGTTTTGATTCTCTGCAAATATGTATTTTTATAAATCCAACAACAACGACGTTAAAACGATTTTAATTAAATTCATTATGTATTTTTGACTCAAAAATTGATGAAAAATTTTAAAATTTTCAAAAACTATCAACGCACACTTATAGCTATTTTTCTTCTATAAAATAATGCTTAACATTGTTATAAGGTGAGATAAGCACGAAAAAAGTTAGATTTCATAAAAACAAAAAAAATGTTTTTACACTTGGAAAATTTTTGACGGGTAAGTGTAAGGAAAATTGGAAAATTATATTTCAAACGATACTAAATAGGTTATAACTCGAAAAATACTAAACCGATTTTGATAAATGATACATCATTGGAAAGGTTAATTTGTTGCAAATAATTATAAATAATCAAAATTAATTAATTATATAAATTAATTGACCTAGACGTTTGAATGTAAAAAAAGTTACTTTTTTAAGAAAATTGGTTATAACATTTTTGTTTTCCAACCAATTTTCAAAATTCAAATTTTATTATATTCTTAACAAAAATACCTTCAATTTGGTGTCTAAAACATTTTCCTACGTAGACCACAAGCTTCAATAAATCGTCTTAAAGCTTAACCGTAATTAATCCGAGCAAATTTTTGGACTTAGCCGTTTAAATTTGTGTGTGGGATAAAATTACGAAAAAGTAGTTCATAACTTTGGCAATTCTTAACCGATTTTTATAAAAGAGGCATCAAATAAAAGATCATAAAATATAGATTTTTCTAAAAATATCCAGTCTAAGAGGAGACAGCAAATTTTGGAAGTATTTATGTAACAAAAATAGGTACATATATGGTTTTAGTTTGTCCTGGTAAGTATTCTTCTAAGGGCTTGGAGGGGATGAGCTGTTGAAAAATGTTAACATTTCAAAAATTAAATGGTTCAGTTTTGTAGATTTATTGATTCTCTACAGATATGTCATAAATTATATTTATATAAATTAAACAACAACGACGTTAAAACGATTTTAATTAAATTTATTAGCAGACAAACATCTTTATTTTCCATTCATTATGTATTTTTGACTCAAAAGTTGATGAAAAATTTTAAAATGTTTATAAACTATCAACGCACACTTATAGCTCTTTTTCTTCTATAAAATAATGCTTAACATTGTTATAAGGTCAGATAAGCACGAAAAAAGTTAGATTTCATAAAAACAAAAAAAAAATGTTTTTACACTTAGAAAATATTTGACGGGTAAGTGTAAGGAAAATTGGAAATTTATATTTCAAACGATACTAAATCGGTTATAACTCGAAAAATACTAAACCGATTTTGATAAATGATACATCATTGGAAAGGTTAATTTGTTCCAAATAATTAAAAATAATCAAAATTAATTAATTATGTAAATTAATTGACCTAGACGTTAGAATGTAAAAAAAGTTACTTTTTTAAAAAAATTGGTTATAACATTTTTGTTTTCCAACCAATTTTCAAAACTCAAGTTTTATTATATTTTTAACAAAAATACCTTTAATTTGGTGTATAAAACATTTTTCTACGTAGACCACAAGCTTCAATAAAGCGTCTTAAAGCTTAACCGAAATAAAACCGAGTAAATTTTTGGACTTAGCCGTTAAAATTTGTGTGTGGGATAAAATTACGAAAAAGTGGTTCATAACTTTGGCAATTCTTAACCGATTTTTATAAAAGAGGCATCAAATAAAAGGTCATAAAATATAGATTTTTCTAAAAATATCCAGTCTAAGAGGAGACAACAAATTTTGGGAGTATTTATATAACGAAAATAGGTACATATATGGTTTTAGGGTGTCCTGGTAGGTTTTCTTCTAAGTGTTTGGAGGTGGTGAGGTGTCGACAAATGTTACCATTTCAAAAATTGAGTGATTCAGTTTTGTAGACTAATTGATTCTCTACAAATATGTCACAAATTGTATTTATATAAATCCAACAACAACGACGTTAAAACGATTTTAATTAAATTTATTAGCAGACAAACATCTTTATTTTCCATTCATTATGTATTTTTGACTCAAAAGTTGATGAAAATTTTTAAAAATTTCAAAAACTATTAACGCACACTCATAGCTCTTTTTCTTCTATAAAATAACGCTGAACATTGTTATAAGGTCAGATCAGCACGAAAAAAGTTAGATTTGATTTTCCAAAAAAAAAAATGATTTTACACTTAGAAAATTTTTGACGGGTAAGTGTAAGGAAAATTGGAAATTTATATTTCAAACGATACAAAATCGTTTATAACTCGAAAAATACTAAACCGATTTTCATAAATGATACATCATTGGAAAGGTTAATTTGTTCCAAATAATTATAAATAATCAAAATTGATTAATTATATAAATTAATTGACCTAGACGTTAGAATGTAAAAAAAGTAACTTTTTTAAGAAAATTGGTTATAACATTTTTGTTTTCCAACCAATTTTCAAAATTCAAATTTTATTATATTCTTAACAAAAATACCTTCAATTTGGTGTCTAAAACATTTTCCTACGTAGACCACAAGCTTCAATAAATCGTCTTAAAGCTTAACCGTAATAAATCCGAGCAAATTTTTGGACTTAGCCGTTTAAATTAGTGTTTGGAAAAAATTAAATAAAATTACAAAAATAATTGTTCATAACTTTGGCAATTCTTAACCGATTTTTATAAATGATACATCAAATGAAAGGTAAGAAAATATAGATGTTTATTAAAATATTCAGTCTAAGAGGAGACAGCTGATTTCGGGAGTATTTATGTAACGAAAATAGGTACAAGGTTTAAGGTTGTCGTGGTATGTTTTCTTTTAAGCGTTTGGAGGGGTTGAGCTGTTGAAAAATGTTACTACTTCAAATATGGAATGATTCAGTTTTGTAGGCGTTTTGATTCTATGCAAATATGTCTTGAATTGTATTTTTATAAATCCAACAACAACGACGTTAAAACTATTTTATTTATATTTATTCGCAGACATATGTACATCTTTATTTTACATTCATTATTTTTAACTCAAAAGTTGATGAAAATTTTTGAAAATTTCAAAAACTATTGATGCAAACTTATAGCCTTTTTTCTTCTCTAAAATAATGCCAAACATTGTTATAAGGTTAGATCAGCACGAAAAAAGTATGATTTGATTTTCCCAAAAAAATGATGTTTTTACACTTAGAAAATATTTGACAGGTAAGTGTAAGGAAAATTGGAAATTTATATTTCAAACGATACTAAATCGGTTATAACTCGAAAAATACTAAACCGATTTTGATAAATGATACATCATTGGAAAGGTTAATTTGTTCCAAATAATTAAAAATAATCAAAATTAAATAATTATATAAATTAATTGACCTAGACGTTAGAATGTAAAAAAAGTTACTTTTTTAAGAAAATTGGTTATAACATTTTTGTTTTCCAACCAATTTTCAAAACTCAAGTTTTATTATATTTTTAATAAAAATACCTTTAATTTGGTGTATAAAATATTTTTCTATGTTGACCACAAGCTTCAATAAATCGTCTTAAAGCTTAACCGAAATAAAACCGAGCAAATTTTTGGACTTGGCCGTTTAAATTTTTGTTTGGAAAAAATTAAATAAAAGTACAAAAATAATTGTTTATAACTTTGGCAATTCTTAACCGATTTTTTTAAATGATACATCAAATGAAAGTTAAGAAAATATAGATGTTTATTAAAATATTCAGTCTAAGAGGAGACAGCTGATTTTGGGAGTATTTATGTATCGAAAATAGGTATAAGGTTTAAAGTTGTCTTGGTAGGTTTGCTTTTAAGCGTTTGGAGGGGGTGAGGTGTTGAAAAATGTTACCATTTCAAAAATTGAATGATTCAGTTTTGTAGATTTATTGATTCTCTACAAATATGTCACAAATTGTATTTTTATAAATCCAACAACAACGACGTTAAAACGATTTTAATTAAATTTATTAGCAGACAAACATCTTTATTTTCCATTCATTATGTATTTTTGACTCAAAAGTTGATGAAAAATTTTAAAATTTTCAAAAACTATTAACGCACACTTATAGCTCTTTTTCTTCTATAAAATAATGCTTAACATTGTTATAAGGTCAGATAAGCACGAAAAAAGTTAGATTTCATAAAAACAAAAAAAAAAATGTTTTTACACTTAGAAAATATTTGACGGGTAAGTGTAAGGAAAATTGGAAATTTATATTTCAAACGATACTAAATCGGTTATAACTCGAAAAATACTAAACCGATTTTGATAAATGATACATCATTGGAAAGGTTAATTTGTTACAAATAATTAAAAATAATCAAAATTAAATAATTATGTAAATTAATTGACCTAGACGTTAGAATGTAAAAAAAGTTACTTTTTTAAGAAAATTGGTTATAACATTTTTGTTTTCCAACCAATTTTCAAAACTCAAGTTTTATTATATTTTTAACAAAAATACCTTTAATTTGGTTTATAAAACATTTTTCTATGTTGACCACAAGCTTCAATAAATCGTCTTAAAGCTTAACCGTAATAAATCCGAGCAAATTTTTGGACTTAGCCGTTTAAATTTGTGTGTGGGATAAAATTACGAAAAAGTGGTTCATAACTTTGGCAATTCTTAACCGATTTTTATAAAAGAGGCATCAAATAAAAGGTCATAAAATATAGATTTTTCTAAAAATATCCAGTCTAAGAGGAGACAGCAAATTTTGGGAGTATTTATATAACGAAAATAGGTACATATATGGTTTTAGGGTGTCCTGGTAGGTTTTCTTCTAAGTGTTTGGAGGTGGTGAGGTGTCGACAAATGTTACCACTTCAAAAATTGAGTGATTCAGTTTTGTAGATTTATTGATTCTCTACAAATATTTCATAAATTGTATTTTTATAAATCCAACAACAACGACGGTGAAACGATGTTAGTTAAATTTATTCGCAAACAAACATCTTTATTTTAAATTTATTATTTTTGACTCAAAAGATGATGAAAATTTTTTAAATTTTCAAAAACTATTAATTCACACTTATAGCCCTTTTCCTTCTATTAAATAATGTCAAACATTGTTATAACGTCAGTTTATAACAGAATTAAGTTCGATTTGATTTTGGAAAAAAATTATGTTTTTACACTTAGAAAATATTTGACAGGTAAGTGTAAGGAAAATTGGAAAATTATATTTCAAACGATACTAAAACGGTTATAACTTGAGAAATATTGAACCGATTGTGATAATTGAGGCATCATTGGAAAGGTTAATTTGTCCCATATAATTATGATCTAACAAAATTAATTAATTATTTTAATTAAATGACTAAGACGTTAGAATGTAAAAAAAGTTACTTTTTTGACAAAAATGGTTATACAAATTTTGTTTTTGAACCAATTTTCAAAATTCAAATTTTATTATAGTCTTAAGAAAAATACCTTCACTTTGGTGTATAAAACATTTTCCTACGTAGATCACAAGCTTCAATAAAGTGTCTTAAAGCTTAACCGAAATAAAACCGAGCAAATTTTTGGACTTAGCCGTTTAAATTTGTGTGTTGGAAAAAATGAAATAAAATTACGAAAAAGTGGTTCATAACTTTGGCAATTCTTATCCGATTTTTATAAAATAGGTATCAAATGAAAGGTAATAAAATATAGATTTTAATTGAAACATACGGTCTAAGAGCGGACAGCAAAATTTGGGAGTATTTATATAATGAAATTAGGTATACAAAGATATACGTAGGGTTGTAGGGATAAGTGCCTTAATATGGAATACCGAAGGCTGGCAAGCTTTTTTCTCAGCGTTTGGAGGGGCTGGGTGTTAGAAATAGGCATTTTTTCTAAATTTTGAAAATTTGTTTAACTAAGAGAGCGTATGCCAAAAGATCAGAACAAATCTCCAGTTAAAAGAAATATTAATTCCAGACGTCTCACTTTCAGCTAACCCCTCCAGATGCTTCCAAAAATGTTTTTTTGGAAACACATGAAAAAAGGTGTTTCACATACGCAGTAACATTTTTAAGTGTGAAAAATTTGACAAATGATTGGAAATAGATCAGAGCATTATACATTCTTTTCAGATATTCAAAATTAAAGTTTTTACAGTGAGCTCTCTCATAACCGTACACTGACAGTGTTGAGAAATTTGTCCTGGTATAAAAGACAATTTTTAACCAATTTCGCTCATTTCAGGCGGTATGCTATAGGTTGATTTATGTTGTTTTTTAATGCGTCTACAACTCGGGAACAATTCGCTTTAAAACGCTGGCATGACGATGATGCATAGGCCAAAAGAGATCAGTAACGCTTCAACTCTCTTCCAATTTCTTTGGTTTGGTCGAAAAAGACGACCGTCCCGTAATGCATAAAAAGGGAACGTTTAAATCTTTTCTTTTCTAGTAAGTTTTTAAAATTTTTAAGGCGTTTTTCGATTGCTAAGCGCTTCATTATTGTTATGACCCTTTAAATGAGAGTTTAGTTTGACAGGTGTCAACTGTCAGCTCTACGAAGTTGAAATCTCAAAATGAATTACTCTATGTTATTTTGAACAAATATATGCATATTATTAAACAAATAAAACAACACTTGATTTTGTTATTTAAAAAAGACCATTATCTCAGTTTATTTATTCAATTTTCATTTATCAAACAATAGAAATAGTTCGTTTGATACATGCGATATCTACTTCTTGTTAATATTTTGTTTTGTCTTTCATTTTAATCTTTATACAACTTAATAACTTTTTTGTTTAAATTTAATTTTTTTCAATTAAAATTTTTAGCTCAACATTTGTTTCTTATTTAATTTATTATTATTAAATTATTATTATTATTTTTTGTACTGGCTACTATAAAAATACAGATATTATTTATGTATTCAATATCTAAATATATATTTTTATATTTATATAGTGTTTTAAAATTGTATTATTTATTATTGTTAGTTATATTACTTTTGTTGTTTTTAATATATCCCATCTAAATGTCTACTCAAATATACAAATTTTCTTATAAATTTACTTTCTTTTTTCTTTTATTTAGTTGTTGTTTCAATAAATATTAAATACTAGTTAATAATTATATATCATAATAATAATTTTATAAAACTATTTTTATTTATTTTTTTTTAAATTATTATTATTCTCCTGTTCGGTTGTTAGACATTTTAATTTAAATTTATTGTATATTCGACAGTGGTGTTTTTGTTTTGTGTCTTTTTTGTTGGAAAGAAACCACTTTGTTTGTTTTTATTTTTATTTAATTTTATAAAAAAAGAAAAACAATTGTTTTTTTTTTATATTTTAGGAAATTTTTATTGTTTATTTAATTTTTCTTTTTGTTTTTCATTTTAAAAGGAATTCAATACCTTAATTTATAATTTTAATATAATAATTTATTTATTTACAAAGTGTTAATATAAATTTTGTGTAAAGTTTCTACAAGTCTTTGATGATTTTACATAATATATAATATAAATTGTTTCTCTCAAATTGTTGGTATTATTTAATTTATTTTGAGAAAGTTTATATTGTTAATGAATTTACTTTTTTATATATGGAAGACCACATTGTCGTCTTCTTATATTTATATTTTTATGTATAAACAATTTATTAGTATATATATTAGTTTCATTATTGCTATCATTTTTATTGAAATGTCCTGCATTTCACATTCTCTGCTCTAAAATGAGTGAACATAATAATTTACAATTACAACAACTGCCAGGATGGATACAAACTTATTCTTTTCTTTTTCTTAAATAAATATTAAAAGGTTCGACCTATAATAATTTATTATAATGCAGGCTAATTCAAAGCAACTTAGCAACAAAAGATCCCTAAAAATGTCAGACAAAAAACTTATTTCATGAAATATATTCTTTTGTTTCTTAAATTAAATTATTAAATTAAATAAGAAAAAATATATATAAGTTGGGGATTAATATTATTTAGCATGTATAATACAAAGTTATCTTAATTTTTTATTTTATGAATATAAGAAAAGAAAACAAAATATAGATATTTAACATGTATTAGATACAAAAAATTCACAATGACTTCTTAATTTTTTAATTTTCAAAAACAAAAGGGGTATAAATTATATTAAATATTTTATTATTTACAAATTCTTAACAACAAAATAATTCAAATTCAAAAATTATTATTCACCACACTTTAAACCAACACAAATTATATTCAACACATAAGCGAGCGGCCATTTTTGTTTTTTAAATTTGATTGGTCTAAAATTGGTTTGTTTCCCTGCTTAATATTAGTGGTTGTTGTATTGGATGTTTTTCTTTCTAATTTCCAGGCGGAGCACTTATTGTTTAATTTTGTTTTGTCTTTATTAGGCAGTGTTATTTTTGTTTTTGTTTTTATTTTTATTTAATAAAAATTAATAATTTTTGTTTTTGTTTTTCTTCGTGTTGTATAATATATCACAATTAAGTCTTTTTCTTTATACAAAAATGAAATCCTACGAATTTTGTATGTATAAAGTTTAGTTTTTAATGCTTATGGAGAAGAGCGTTTTAATGTTTTTTGTTTAATAAAAATGTTGAATATATTTTTGTTTTGTATAGGTAGACAATTTTATTAACTTGCATAGGAACGTCGGACTGGAACAGGAGGAGGTATTTTTGATTTTCTTATTGGCGATGATTGTTTACAAGTTGGAATTCTACTTATTGGTGGCGTAGATGGTGATGATGAAGACGTTGGTGATGATTTTTCTGATTTGTTTTCCTAAAATTGAAAAAAAGTTAGTTATTGAATAATTTGGATTTTGATTTTTCTTGTTAATTATTACGAACATTTTGAACGTACAATTAAATTGAGACAACACATAAAATTATTGCAAATATTTTTCTTTCAAATAGCTTAAAATTGTGTATTAAATAATAAAGTTGTAGTTCCTAAAGTCGTAAGAGGCCAGTTATAACTACTATCATTGAAACCAATTATTGGAATTTGGCTGACAGTTTGGTCATAGCTATCATTAAACATTCCTGCCACTGGATAAATATTTACAACTGCTAACAACTTTTCTTTCTTTTAGTTCATTTTAAATTGTCCAATGATGAAAATAATAAACAGCTGATTATTGGTTTCACATTTTGGAACATAATCGTTCCACTGGAAGCGTTCCATTTTCTATATATTCCTACTATTCAGTCATCGTTTCAATGATCAACTCTCATCTCAAATGCTTGATTAAAGTCAGAAAATGTTTGAAATATTTATCATATGACAGAAATTTTCAATGAAAGCTAAAACCAACCTGTCAAAAAATTCCAATGATTGGTTTCCATGATGGAAACCATTGATAGCTATAACTGACTCCTAATAATGAAGAAATGAAAAAAATAAGAAATGCATTATACTTTAAGAGGGGTTTAAGTAAAAGGTTTCATTATGATATTAAAAAAAAAAGTTGATGTTTAATATTTTATTGCAAAGAAGAAGATATACAAGTTCAAGTTCAAGTTTATATTTATTTGCAGTTTAAGGCTTAGACTATTTTATAATGAATTAAATTATTTAAGAGATACAGAAGCTTGTTCTTTACATCTACAATACAATAAATTTACGACAATATTTTAATTTTACTATGGTTATAATAAATTATTAAAAATGAAGTACAATATCAGGCGAAATGTCGCCAAGGCTATACTATTTTCCATGGCCAATCTGCACATTACGGCTGTGCAGTGTGCACGTCTTCGAAAACTTTACGAATTTCATCATTAAGTTCTTTAAAAGATTTTGGAGCATTGGCATAGAACTAACTTTTCATGTAACCCTTAGGAAAAAATTCGGGCCAGTTGTGATCAGCTCTTTTTCTTGCACAATTGCGATTGTTTTGTTACTTATGTGGCACATAGCGTTCGTTTCCTTGTAATTAGCGTTCGAGTCGACGACATCAATATATTCCAATTCTGACAATAAGAAATCATGGTAGTATAACCCACTAATCGCAACAACCGCGTTTTTGAATAATTAAAGTAGAATCACACCATTAGCCCAAAAACCACACCAAGCAGTGAAACGTCAGGATGAAGAACGAATGCGACAATTCTTCTTCTTAACTTTACCTATAAATTAGGTAGCGCAACAGTCCATTGAGAACTAAGGCCTAGTGACTTACAACTCTCAACCATTAATGTGTGCGAGTAAATTTGTCAGAGATGGAGGGGACCTACAATTTTTTAAGCCGAATCCGAACGGTTAATTTGAGAAAGCACTTTTATTGACAATGCAGCTAAACCTCGATTGGAGTCCCTGGGTCCTATTTTTCACTTAACAGCTCAAATTTTCTTCCAGTTTCAATATTGCCGACCAAGGAGGTGCTTCAGGACGATCTATTAGTGCTTTGGTTTTAAGAACTGTGACTTCAAAACTTTCACCATTTTTTAGTGAATTTTAAAAATTTCATGTCATTTCAAGGACTCCTATATTAGCGAAGTTACGACGTTGCTAAGCATTATGTCTTTATACAAAATACGGTGTAATGCAGTTTGCATAATGCCAATTTCCATACATCGATAAAGAATCGACAAACTCGGGTTTTCGAAAATAATACGGGCAGCTAAACCTAGATCTGAGCCCCTGTTTCCTATTTTTTACCTAACAGCTCTAATTTTCTTCCAGTTTTAATATTGCCGACCAAGAAGGTGCTCCAGGACAATCTATAAAAAGTGCTTTCGTTTTAAGAACTATGACTTCAAAATGTTCACCATTTTTTAGTGAATTTTAAAAATTTCATGTCATTTTATTTTCTGTAATGGCGTTATTTTTAATTGTCAAATGTCAAACGATGACATTTTTAAGTGTCATAGCTGTCCAAATAGCATGCTATTAAAAATAAAACTTTTAATTGGAAAATCATATATGAGTATTAGTCAAGGGTATTTTTTTAAGACGTGTGATTTTCAAGAAGAAATAAAACGCATATTATTTAATGTTTAGACCATGAATTAAGCTCTATTTTAAAGATAAAGGTTTTGCTCCAACTAATTCTAGCAGAGGTGTCCAATTCTCAACCACTTTTTGCAGCAATTGGGTCCATATGTCAGGAATAACATGCACGATATTCTCTCCTAAGGCATCAATTGTCTTGGACTTATCTGCGTAGACAAGCGACTTTAAATTACCCCATTAAATTAGTCCTGCCATGTTGAATCGTATATAAACTTGGAGGCCACACCATCCGCAGGCACACGATGCGAGATAATGCGCTCACCAAAAGTTTCGTTGCGTCTATAGCATGAGCGCCATCTTGTTGCAATCAAAGGTTGTACATATTAACATCTCTAAAACCATGCATGAAAAAATCATTAATCGTGGCCCTATAATAACCTTCCCCATTGACTGTAACATTGTGATCGGCTTCATTTTTGTTACATCCTCAAACAGTGACTTTTTAAGGATGTACCTACTCGTAACGGTGGCGTCTCAGTAATAACTTGTGGATCAAAATGGCTCGAAATTCGAAAATTGTGCTTATTAACGTATTAAATAAACCAAAAATGATCTTCGTCTTGTAAAAATCGGGATCGGTGGCCATCTTGTTTTGGGCCCATTCACCGTACGTTGTTCAGAAGCAAGTCTTTACCAACCAAAATGAGCTTAAATCAAGTGACTGTTAATGATACTAACTCCGAATAAGTATTGACAGATTGAAAACCGTGTAAAAAACACATGATACAAAAAACTGACATAAAGTACTTTCGCAACTCTTAAAGTATTCTATAAAATTTAGGCTTTAGTAAGCTACTCGCCAGTACCCGTGGCATGATGGTAAGTGCGTTGGACTGTCATGCGAGAGTGGCACCTAACGTTTTTTTCACGGGTACTGCCTCTTGCTAGGAATTGACAAATTCTCCAAGAGTAATTCTTGTCATTAAAAAGTGCTTTCTCAAATTAGTCGTTCGAATTCGGCATATAAACTGTAGGTCCCCTCTACCCCTGCAATTACTCGCACACAGGAATGGTTGAGAGTTGTAAGTCACTATAGGCCTTGGTTCTCTACGGACTGTTGCGCCACCTAATTTATTTATTTTTATTTAGTAAGCTACTCTAATTTTGTTGTTCCATAAATCCTATAAAAAAGTCTTAAAATCTTACCTTTTTGGGAGACTCAACTGATGGCAATCGCTTCCAACCGTTGCTCTTCCGCCACGACGGACCATTTTTCAAACCCGACGCCGCCGTTACAGTTGTCGTCGTCGATTTAGTTGTCACAGCCACTAAAGATGCAGGCGTCACCATTATTGGCAAATTAGTTGGTGTCGTTGCTTCACTCTTTGACGTTTTTATTTCATCATTTTGAATATTCCTTAAAATACATTGTGGCTCCTCATAACTACAACTGCTAACTAATTCTGGTAACTCAGCTATACACCTCGTGTGATCATCCGATTCACTCGAGGAACAACTGGTAACTTGTGCTTGTCCAGCTTCGCTGGGTGTTGGACTTGGACCTCGAGTTCGACAATTCTCCGATGTAGTATCATCTTCATCGTCAGTTTCCGCATCTAGGTATGAGTACAAACTGCGTGTACTTCCCGATGGGATATTGACCAATTTATAAAAGTCCTTAGTGAAATCTACACAAGCTACTTCTTCGTCTTCTGAGAAGACGATCTGTATACAGATGAAAATAAAAAATATATAAAATAAATTAATTAAAATTAACAATAATTTTTATTACTCACGGTTTGTTGTAGAAGTTTCGCTATTCCTTCAGATTGTGATGCCATCATGGTGGAATTAAGAAAATCACTCGTATTCCAAATCCAATCACGCTCGTGCTCCCCACGTTCATGTTCGATTACCTCATCGTCCAATGGTATAACACCCAGTTCCTCTTGTGACATACTCCAGTCTTCCATTTCTGTGGAACATGGTTCGGCGGGCAGTAGCCATTGTTCTGGCTCCTCGGGCAGATCTTCCAAATGTCCATTCGATGGTTGTGGCTGACCACTGCTCATTGTGCAATAACCTTCGTCTTTGCCTTTGGCCGGACTACCAGAGAGGACAGCATTTTGTGCTTCTAATTCGTATACACGACTTTTGAGCACAGAAACCTCTTGACGTAAGCTATCCTCGAGCACAATAGCATCAACGACTTTTCGCATCACATCGTCTAGACAGTGTTCGTATTGGCGGATTCGGAGTGTGAGGGCTTTGTTTTCTTGTTGCATATTATGAAGGAGTGTTTCTTGACGTGCAAATCGTGCCTGATATAAAATGAAAAAGAAAAAAAGGAAGAAATCAAAAATACAATATCGCACTTAAGGAAAGGAATTTTGTATAGATCAAAGGAAGTTCACATAAGGGGAGAAATCAAAGTCTTCTATAAATACATATTTTCAGAATACCTTTTAAGTTCAAAAGCTGTCAATATACTTCAGAAAAAGCCAATCTCTTTGATACAAATTGCAAAATTTAATATTTAGAAAGGTACGTATGCCATTTGCACACCATACACACTCCACCCATTTTTAAATCATTCTACTCCTCCTTTATTTTATAGCATTTCCATATCTTTCTCAGGCACCTAAATTGTTATGTTTCTTTAATTAATCGATCCTGACACAAGGTTAACCAAATATACACAAAAATATACCTACAGAAAACACCATAGGTTCATATCATGTCATAACTCTATTTCAACTATCCAGTCAGCGAATAATTAGAGTAATAAAATCAACACACCTACTTTGCCGCCTTCAGTTTCAATTTTAAAATCTCACCTCACCTCTGTACTCGACTTGTATAGGTACGAGTATATGTTCCTTCTAACGACCAGGACCACAAAACCAAAAAATATCCAAACTAAGTAACCACCTATTATGACCGCATCATGTTGCTGACTGCACCTTCGCTTCGCCATCGCCATCGCCACTATGACTGCCTAGTTAGGGGTTCTTCATTGAGCGAATTTTATAATAAAATATTTTTTCCATGAGTTACGGAAACCACAACAAAGAGCGGACCATTTATTTAATGCAAAAACAAAACAACATAAAATTCAGAATGAGCATTGACCAAAACAACACCCCACTAAAACGAGCTCTGACAGAAAATTTTAATGGGATTTAGCTGCAAAAATTGGTCCATGGCTTCATTGCTATGAGTATGAAAACATAACCGACACTTGATTTTTGTTTTTCCATTAATATAATTTCGGCCTCAACTTCAATCATAAACATTCATAGTTTCTGCTGTCTCAGGCAAAGCCTATATAACATTAGTTAAACAACCGAAACTAAGTCGACTTGATATTTTTTAACGGTCACCGCGTGAGCCGTGATTCACACCAGTTTGACATATTTGACAAGCAAGTCAAGTGCTGTCGGTCATTTATTTATTCATATGGGTGTTTTTTTGAAAAATTGTTTGAAATCAAAGCAAACAGCATGCAAAAAGGTGTAAGTAAGCTGATTTTGAAGGTAAGAGAGGTTGTGTTAAATGTTGCCAGTTTGACTGTTTTCCAGAAAATGTAACCGATTTTTTTTGGTTTTCAATGAAAAATAAAAATTCAGCAAATTATTTGTTTTGTTTTAAAATTTTTTCAACAAAATTAAAATTAATTTCAGTATACCAACCAAGATTTTGGTATTATTATCAATTAATGAATGCAACTGTCAGAATGGCTCTATGACAGAAACAACAAAAAAAGCAACAAGCAACAAGCACAAAAAAAAGCAACAAGCTGAAATCTTTTGATAGTGACATTTATTACGTTAACAAAAACGAGATTCGATTTAAATTAGGATTATTTTAAAGCAGTGCCGTTAATTAGGCCTTCAAAACATATTTTTTGAATGTACCGGACGTTTGGTTTTCAATCTGGCAATACTTATTTTTGAAGTTGGTTTTTTGACAGTTTTACTCAGTTTGGTTTTTCATATCATAATAAAAAGATTTAATCCTGATCAGCGTTTGCAAAGCGTGCAAATTTGTTACCAAAATAACGGATTGGTTCGTGCGTATATATAATGTATTGAAAGAAACTTTTGGTGAGCGCATTATCTCGCGTCCGTCGTCGTGGGGGTATGGGGTCCGCCTTCAAGATCGAGCGATTTAACAACGCTGAAATTGTATTTGTTGGTACATATATGCAGACGCTTGTATTGTAAACGCAGATTAGACCGAGGCGATTTTTGCTCGAGTCGAGCCAATCTTATTTGAACTCGTAGATGGTTTAAAAAGTGAACAAGCAAGTGATACTTATATTTGGACATTCCTTTTTTTCTTTGAACTTGTTAAAAATCTGAGGCTTAGATGGGTTATATATATTAATTGACTCACAAAAAGAAGTCTGAAATAGTCAAAAGGTTGAGGAAATATGTTTGCCACATTAAAAGTGACACAGCGAGCAGGAAGATCTATCAAAAATATTTTTTGACTAAGTTATTGAATTTTATACAAATCAATCGTGAAAATATGCCTTGCTACACGGTCTTCAAAATCCTAAGCGCAGTATCTAACGATATGAACAAACACGTACATATGTTCTCGGGAATGACACCTTTTTACCGCTTTAACTTATTCATAGTTATAATTTTGCTTAAATAAGTGAATTAAAAACAATAGTGAAAAGAAAATCAATTCAGCAATAAGGCTTTAAGCTGCATAATAGTTTTACAGGACGCATTTGCTTTAGACATTGATTTTTTACTTCATTTAAATGAACTGAACTTTGAATTCGATTGTAATTTCTTATAGTATTGTCTGAAATGCCTAAGAACCATGCCAACTAAAAATTTTGTATGCACGTTTAAAATTTTCAGATTTTGTTTTTTAAGGCAGCTGCAAGTTGCTGACAAAACTATTGCCACTGTACAGGAGAATTTAGGATAGTCAATTCCATTACAAAAAAGAGGCTGAGATGCTGGGAAACAAATACAAATTGGATGAATGAATTGAATTTAAAGTCAATACCTTCTATTTTTCACGAGATATCGAGAACCGAACACCATTTTTTATGAAATTTGCGTACTATTTTTTGTAGATTTTATTTTTTTTTATGAAAAAAAACTGAAAGATTTTAATAAAAAATTTACTTAATGTCAAAAATTATATTTTCTGTGAGTAAAATTAGTTTGAAGCCAATATTTTTAATTTTAAAGAAGATATTTGAGTCGAAAATCAATTTTTACCAACTTTTATTAATTTTTTTTTAGGTTTTTATTTTTTGTAAAAAAACTGTCAATTCGATTTTTGTCAAAATTTTATCAAATGTTGAGACAAAATTTTTAAAAAAATAAAATTAGTTTAAGGCCAATGGCTCAAATTTTTGAAAAGTTATTTAAGTCAAAAATCAATTTTTACTAACTTTTATTAATTTTTTTTTAGGTTTTTATTTTTTGTAAAAAAACTGTCAATTCGATTTTTCTCAAAATGTTACCATATGTTGAAAACAATAAGATACAAAATTTGGAAGCCATAATCTCAAATTTTCGAAAAGATATTTAAGTCTAAATTAAATTTTTACCAACTTTGAGTAATGTTTTTTTAGGTTATTTTTTATAAAAAAAAATGTCAATTTGATTTTTCTCAAAATTGTACAAGATGTTGAAAACGTTATTCTTGGTTGCACAAAATTGTTTTGGAGATAAAATCATTTTTTATTCCTAAAATTTTCGAGGTTAGAAATATTTTTTTTTCAGTTTTTTTGATTTATAAAAAAATCCGTTTATTGGATTTTTTTCCCAAAATATGCTTGTTTGATATCACATTGCAATATATAATATAAAATTTAATTCAAGTCTCTAGCGGTATTGGTTCGTGAGATATTTAGGGTTAACCAAAATTTTCACTTTTTTTTTAAACTGCTATGGTAAAAAAAACCGCCCACGCAATTTTCTTGAGAGCCCTTTGTACATTTTTCTGCATTATTATCTGTGTAACAAAATTTATTTGAAGTCGATATCTCTTCTGGTTCTTGAGCTATGGACGACGAAAAAAAACGTCGCGAACGTACGGACGTACGGACGTACGAACGTACGTACACACGCACACCAATCTTTCTAAAAATCTTTTATTTCGACTCTAGGGGCCTTGAAACGTCGAGAAATTTCAAAATTTTCAATTTGACAAATCGGACCCATTACAATAACTTCCTATTGGAAGTTAATAATCCGTAGAGATCTAGGACCTAGTAATTTATATCTCTAAACCATTTCCGTGTGCGAGTCATTTTAGGGATATAACGCGTCGCGTTATAAAAAACAAATTTAAAAGTTGTGAGATTTATTGTTTCTTTCAAAATAAAGTAAAAACCAAATAATAAATATAAAATTAAAATTTAATTTTTCGTTTTTTTATTTTTATTTTTCGTTTTTATTTTTCGTTTTTATATACATTATCATACCACAACCGGAGACTACTAAACCATGTATAACTAATATGACCGTCCAACGCACTAACTATCACGTTACGATTAATTCCTCTAGCTTAGAATCTTACAAAATACAGGCTTCAAGTCAGGATAGAGAAAACTCGGCGCTTGTACAGTTTGAAGTTGACTCTAATTTTAAATTAATTTTTCTTCAGTCAAAGTTCTATGCCAATAAATCAAAAAAAATATCCATTCCTTGTGCCAGAGCTAATAAAAATTGGCATTTCAGGGGCACTGTCAGTGTGGAATTTTGAAAAATGTAATATTTTGTAGTATTTTGAAAAATGTAATATTCTGTAGTGGACTGCCATGCCAGAGGTCTTGGGTTCGATCCCTGCATATGTCATCTAAAGTTTTTTTTCACGGGTACTGCCTCTTGCGAGGAATTGCCAAATTCTCCAAGAGGAATTCTTGTCATGAAAAGTGCTTTATCAAACTAGCCGTTCGGATTCGGCTTAAAACTGTAGGTCCCTTCCATCCCTGACAACAGTACTCGAACACATAAATGATTGAGAGTTTTAAGTCACTATGCCCTAGTTCTCAAAGGACTGTTGCGCCACCCAATTTATTTATTTTTAATATTTTGTACATAGTTATGAATGAAATATTTTAACCGAAGAGTATCTTTGTACTCTTGAAAGATATGAAGTTTTGGCACAACCTTAAAAATTAAGTTTACATTTTTTAGATTGAATACACAAATTTCTAATCTTTTTATAGTTTTTTGAAATATATAATGAATGCATTTTAGGCAATATTTTGAATTTGATTTTTGTAATTATCTCCTTCTTGTGTGGAATAAATAGAGTTTCGTACGGAAATTGTTTTGACCCGACTTTTTAAAAATATTTTCGAAAGTTTTACGGCCTGTCACTTAAAGTTAAAAAACCTGAACAAAATCTGAAGTTTTTGTATTCAACTCAACTATTTTATGCTTAATGTTCAAAGTTGTTAAAAACTTTTCATTTAAAAAAATACACAAATTTTTCTTTTCAAGACTGTTTGCAATTCTTAATTTGTCCCGAAAAGAAAAAACTGTCAAAAAGTGAAAGTAAAGAAAAATGTTTTTTGAGAAAAAACTTGAAATTTTTGAGGGCAACGAAAGTTTTCAAGGACCATAAACTAATGTACACAGCAATATCTACTGTTATTATTTTAAATTTAATTTTATTTTTTGGAACTTAGAGGCATTTTAACTTTACGCACTCTACGGAGCCTCTACAGGATATATTAATACAAGGTTGATAAATTAATAACTGAATTGTTTTAAAGGAATTGCACTTTAAGCATTTAACATTATTACCTAAAGCCACTTCGCTACAAAAGGTATGCATATTTATATGCCTAAATCAATAACAAGGACATTTATAATAAATTCATCTCGTTTCCTTAAAATGTCTGATCTTTTTGTTTTCTACTTAGTTTGATGAAAACTGTTACAAATATGAGCAAAACAGAAAAACAAATCTCCATTAAATTTTCGTCATATGAAAAGAAAAATGAAAAACTACACAACGTCCTTGCTCTTATTTCTTTGTAGTGAATTTTTCTCCCTATTTTGTTTATAGTACATATTTCCATCAGTCTAATGTTTTGTTTTCTTTTTGACGTTCACACAGCCTCAAGCTGTTTTCAAAAATAGAAAATTCTTGTTTGCATAAGATTTAGGTTTCGTTACAATTTTCGTATCTATTTATGCAAAAATAACATATCATACCGCCGCCGCCGTGCCGCGCAGCACGCCCGCCGTTGCTGCTTTCTGTCGCATAGGTTGTTGCAAGTATATGAGATGTATATAGTGCGAGAAATCTTTAAATTGAAGTGATAGCATAAGTCGTATGTAATTGCTCATAAAAGTTTGTTGGATAAAATGGATTGAAAAAAGGAATCTTTTACTACAGTATTGAAAAACTTAAACAAATAACCGATTTAACTTAACTGGTAATTGATAGTGCTCGACATATAGGAGTTTTTCATTGACTTTAATGATCACGAAAATCAGTTATTTGTTTTTGCATGAAAAAAACCATACAATTCTTTTCCAAAGGATTTTGTTGTCCTTACTTGGAAATTCACCTTATAAGTTTTCTATGAGGTTAGGTTTTTCAAATTAATATCTTTGAAAATACAAACAAAAAAATGCATAGAAAGTTGTTTTTAAGACTTGGTAAGTCGCAACATTTTTCGAAACAGTCATTGTACCTCACTTAGTTTTCGGAAGTTCTTATTAGTTCCATTAGTAGGCAGTAAAGTGTTGACAACACTAGCACTAGAGATAGAGCAACGTGTCTTCACTATTAAACAATATTTCAAATATTTAGAAATAGAAAGCTTGTCAGCAGCATTTCTAAAATTTAATATAAAATATGGTCGGAATAGTGTTTTAACTTCGTCAACTGTGAAGAGATTAATTGAAAAATTCCGAGAGACACGATCCGTTGGAGGCGCCAAAAAAACAAAACACAATGGTCGTCCGTCCAAAAACAAGTTGTTCAAATGTCAAAAGCAATGCTTGAGAGTGCTGATGAAATTAAAACTTCTAGAAGTTCTCTACAGCGTAAACTCACAAAAGATCTGCGTCTCCATGTTCCAACAATTATTGAAGTCCAATGACCATGCACAGCGAAGAGAGTTTTTGTGAATGTATTATTGAGCATCAATAAATTGATACTGTTTTTTAAAGCAAATCGTCATAAGCGAAGGAGCACATTTTTGTTTGTTAATCTCAAAAATGGTAGTTTTTGAGGTTCCGCTAACACACCTGTGATTGTTGGAAAACAAATGCATTCACAACTTGTCATTGTTTGGTAAGGATTTTGGTCTGGGGTCATTATTATTTACTTCCCATAAGAAGTTATTGTAATGGGTCCGATTTGTCGAATTGAAAATTTTGACTATTATCGACGTTTCAAGGTCCTTAGAGTCGAAAAGATGTTTAGAAAGATGCCTGTGCGTGCGTGTGTACGTACGTTCGCGACGTTTTTTCGTCGTCCATAGCTCAAGAACCAGAAGAGATATCGACTTCAAATAAATGTTGTTATACAGACAATAAGGCAGAAAGATGCAGAAAGGGCTCGAAAGAAAATTGCGTGGGTGTTATTTTTTTTTACCATAGCAGTTTAAAAAAAAGGTGAAAATTTTGGTTAACCCAAAATATCTTCGAACCAATAACGCCAGAGACTTGAATTAAATTTTATATTATGTATTGTAATGTGATACCAAACAAATATATTTTTGGAAAAAAATCCAATTAACTGTTTTTTTTATAAATCAAAAAAACTGAAAAAAAAATTGTCACCTCAAAAATTTTACGAATAAAAAATGATTTCATCTCCAAAACAATTTTGTGCAACAAAGAATAACGTTTTCAACATCTGGTAAAATTTTGAGAAAAATCGAATTGACAGTTTTTTTTATAAAAAATAAAAACAAAAAAAAAACATTACTCAAAGTTGGTAAAAAATGAATTTAGACCTAAATATCTTTTCGAAAATTTTAGATTATGGCTTTCAACTTATTTTTTCTTATAAGAAATATTATTTTCAACATTCGATAAAATTTTGAGAAAAATCGAATTGACAGTTTTCTTACAAAAAATAAAAACCTAAAAAAAAATATTAATAAAAGTTGGTAAAAATTTATTTTCGACTCAAATATCTTTTCCAAACTTTGAGACATTGGCCTTAAGCTTATTTTATATTTTAAAAAATATTGTTGTCAACATTCAGTAAAATTGTGAAGAAAATCGAATTGACAGTTTTTTACCCAAAAATAAAAACCTAAAAACACATTACTAAAAGTTGGTAAAAAATGACTTTCAACTCAAATATCTTTTCAAGACTTTAAGATATATGCTTTAAACTTATTTTATCTTTTTAAAAATATTGTTGTCAATATTCGGTAAAATTTTGAGAAAAATCGAATTGACAGTTTTTTTACAAAAAATAATAACCTAAAAAAACAATACTAAAACTTAGTAAAAATTTACTTTCGACTCAAATATCTTTTTAAAAATTAAAAATATTTGCTTCAAACTTATTTTATCTCACAGAAAATATTTTTTTCGACGTTCAGTAGATTTTTTATAAAAATGCAACAGTCAGTTTTTTCATACAAAAATTAAAATCTATAAAAAATAGTACGCAAAATTGGTAAAAATTGATGTTCGGTTTTCGATACCTCGTGAACAATAGAAGATATTGACTTCAAATTAATTTCATTAATAATGTTTTTTTAGAAATGCTACTAAAATTGGTAAAAATTGGTTTTTGACTAAAAATCTCGTTACCAAAAAAATAATTTCGAAATCAAACTATTTCATTATAATATGCTAAATATTATTGGTAGTTTTTAAATTTTTGAGAATAATTCAACTGAGAACTTTTTAACAAAACACGAAAACCTAAAAACTTTTAAGCAAGACAAATCGACAGACGGAATGGGAAGTTGGCAGTGTGGGTCGCATCCCAGCCTATTTTACTTTTTTGAAAATGGGACTGGTCAAGCAGAGACTGTTACTGGTGCTCGATATCGCGACATGATAATACAGTTCTTTTTGCCGAAATGGGATGATATTGATGTGACCAGTGAAACATTTCAATTCCATGCATGCCACGTACTCTCTCCTTTTGACGTTTGGAATTTTCTCCCTAGACCAATTGATTCCTTTTTATGGGGTTATTTAAAAACACAGGTCTATTTCAACAAGCCCAAAACCACGAAGTTCATTGTCGAAATTCAGTCACATTTTTGCAGAATGGTCATTTTGACAAACGAGTGTGTAATGTGTATGCAAAGATGTGGAGGACATTTGTCTGGTATTTTATTCCATAAATAACCCTTTTCTTTTCAAAATAGTTAGGAAAAATATAATTTGATTGCTAGTTACAACATATTTTGAGCCGTGTTTTTATAAATAAGTGGTTTACTATCAAAACAAACAAATTAGGTGGCGCAACAGTCCTAGAACCAGAGCCTAATGACTTATACAACTCTCAACTATTCTTATGTGTACATAATGTCAGGGATGGAGAAGATCTACAGTTTCCGAATTCCGAATCTGAACGTCTAATTGGAGGAAGCACTTCTCATAACATTAATCTTGGAAGAATTGTCAATTCCTCGAAAGACGCAGTACCCGTGAAAAATACTTTTAGGTTGGCGATTAAACCAAAGACCACTAGTATGATACTCTTACGCACTAACCCATCACGATTCGGTTTATCACCAAGTTTTAGAACTATCAAAATCGGAGAAGAAAAAATATCGTGTGTGGATTCCAGAATTCCTTGGGCCTTATAATTTAAAGGTACATTTAAACTATTAAAAAATGGTTGAGCCTATTTTTTTAATGAAGCCCGAACTTACCCTTAAACATACCTATATCCTAATCTCACTTAAAAAAAAAGAGATATAAAAAGATACATAATACTTTTTTGAATTTTGAAAAACTGCATGCAACAATGCATAAATGATCAAAGACAAGTGAATTTTTCTTTTTGTGTATCTTTTTCTTGTCATAGCTGGGAGCGATGGTTTATTTACACAGTTTTTATTCAAACATCATCATGTACTAAATATATGTACTCTCAAGTCATGTCTGTCTACCGAGGCAAACACAACAAGCTCTCGCATATAGCATCTAGCAAGTCAATAGAAAACTCCAAAGTGTATCGAGGTAAGCTGAAGAATAAGGTTGAGGCATGACAACGACAACGAGCAACGAGCAACGAGCAACGCGCAACGCTTAAACGCTCCAACGTTCAACGTTCAACGATGATGTTGATGTTGATATTGATGCCGATGACGATGGTGATGACTTTGAGATGACAAGACATCTCTTTCTCTATATAAGCATCACCTCCTCCAAGGCGCTATGTTTCATTGAGCAATTATTAAACTTTCGATAATTTTCTTTCATTCAAAAGTCTTCATCCGTTTCAGAGTGAAACGAACTACGAATATAATAATAATAATGTATAGCACCTGCTTGCTGCACCTTTCTTAACGGTTACGCATATCGAGTTCACTATAAAATGAATAGGCATCAAACTATAGCCTTTAGAGACGGGCCATAACGAAGACGACGACGACGACGACGACGACGACGGACGCCAAGATGACATGACACATGAGTTAACTAACAGTTTATAAGAACCAAGCAAATATTTGATAAAATCTATGAAAAGACAGGGATGTTATTGTGTATATACTTTTGTTGCATGCTTGTCAACATAATTTACAATATTCTGCAACCCACCCGAGCGCCGCGCTGCCGCGCCGTTGAAATAATAATCAAATATCTCGAGGCATATTGTTTGTTTATTGTTGTTGTTATTTTGAAGACAGGCAGTGGCAAGAAGGTGCTGAGGAAAAGGTATGTTCGTAGAAGACGACTTTCATTTAGGTTAAGAAAAGAGGGAAATGTCATGTCCTCTTCTTTCCAACTCAAGTTGTTAATGACATGAATATTATAGCTTCTGGAAGATTTAAATCTTTAAAAAGATAAAAAGATTTAAAAGAAAGTTTCAATGCTAGGTAATAGATTTGAGTTTTTATTTTTTTCGTTTCAAGAAAAGTCAAAATGATAGGTTTTTGTTTTTGTTTATGTTTATGTTTGTTGCCTGAGGTGAAGCTTTTGGAGTTGATGGGAACTCTCAAATGCTTATTCAGAGAGGACAAGTTCCAATTATAAATGGGAAAACATTTAGCCAACACGAAACTATACCTTTTGCTAACAAGAATATTTCTAAAAGATTCTACAAACGCAACTCTAATTTGAGATGTTTTAGGACACTGGCTCAAAATGTTTAACGAATTTTTGCTTAGGGCGTAGCATTTTACTAATAATCTATTTTCTAGGTATATTTCATGAATATTCTAAAACTTGTATCTTTTGGTAACTAATAAAATACTTATTTCCTAATCGTTAAGAACCTTAGAAAAATCACCCTTCTAACTTTGGCAACGTTCTTTAAAATGGTTTTAACATTTTATTAATTCATTTAAAATTTTGCACTAATGTCTTTTAAAAAAATAGGGGTCTTAAAACATGGAATTAACAAAGCGGACCGATTAACTAATTGAAAAACACGTGTTTCCGTATTTTTTTCAAAATCAGAGGACTTGATAATATTTTGTTTGCTATTGTAACCAAAATTCAGTATTCAAATGGACTGTGACCCACGCGGAATTTAAATAAGCCAAATCATCATTTAAATAATTTCAATTATAAAATTAAGATTAATGTTATTTGGAGATTTCAAACGTTAAATCAACTTAGTAATACACAAATTCTATATCATACAATTCTATATGAATACAATTCTGTATGGTCAGAATTCTTGAGGACAAAATTCTGTATTTCAAAAAGCTGCCCATAGTCTGCAAAGTGCGCATTTTTTTAAATCATCTTTTTAGTTTATTACAGCATTTTGAAGTACAGAATTTTTAAAACAAAATATTTTTGAGAATAAATTGCCATAACAATTTTGTATTAACTCCACTTTTTAAAACAATTTAGGGCAGCAACCTGTATCAATATTTCATGAATAAACGTAAATTTTTTGTGTTCCTAAAAATTTGTTAGTTATGGCTTTTTTAATACTGTATCAATTTTCATAAATTTATTTACTTAAATTTATTTATTTATTTGCATGCATTTAGTACTTTATTGTTTTTGTCATCTTCTATTTATTTGCTTTTTTTTTAAATTCAATTTTGTGGTTTTCAGAAAAGTAGTTTTTTTTAACAGATAGTTAAAATACAAAACTGTCAAAAACACATTTTGTAAGGTTACAGTATTTTGTGAGAAAAAATTCTGAGATACAATATTACGACAAGCAGTGTTTTGTTTAAACAGCTTTTTGGTATACAATATTCTAAGCTCACAGTGTTTTGAAATACAGATTTTTTACCAAATTTTATCATACAGAATTTTGAACTTATATAATTCTGAAAAATAGTAATTTGATCCACTTACTTCCTTGTTCTCAAGATATTTGTGTCAAAAATAACATTTTGACGCTAAAGGATGATCAAATTTTAAGGGCCGATGTTGGAAGTGAATCACACCTAAACGTTAAGTTTTTTGTTTGTATTTCATTTAACATTTCTCAATTTCAGACTAATTCACTTATTTGAACCATGAAAAGATACACAATCAAGAAATGAGTTAAAGTTAAAAAACCAATGCACTCACAAAGAGTGACTGTTTGGTGTGGTATTTTTTCCAAAATGTGAGGCCGGTCAGGCAATTACTGTGAGTGGTGTTCGTTATCTAGAGATGATAACGAATCTTGTATGGCCCGAATGGGAAGATATGGATGTGGAGGATATGTGGTTTTAACACGAGCGACGGTGCCGCTTACCACACAGCTAACGAAACAATGGCTCTTTTGCGCGACAAATTAACGTGGTGACGATGTCGATTGGCCTCCAAGATTACCTGATTTGACACTGTTGGATATATTTTTTTGGGGTTATTTGAAAGAAGCTCAACAATTCAAGAGCTAAAGAATGAGATAATTCAGCATATTAACGACATAGAACCTCAATTATGCCTTAGCGTCATCGAAAATTTGGACCATCGGATGGATGTTTGCCCCCGAGGTCGCGGGCCATTTGGCCGTTATTTTATACATACATACATAATTGAACCATATCAATATTATCTAAATAAAAAGAAATGACAATAATTTCCTAAATAATTTGTCGTCATTGTTTCTTAAAATGTAACCAACCTTTATTATCAGTACATAAAATCATTTGGAGACGATTTATTTGCCTATTCTTGAGATATTTTCTGAAAAAGGAGTCATTCCAAAAGAACGAACGTAGTTACGTTTACATGAACAGACAGACTCTTAACACTTTTTTCAGAACCAATGATTTAGATAAAAATCTTCAATATGACAAATCTGATCGATTACAAAATTTCATATAAAATACAAATTATTTTTATTAAACATCTTTTTCTAATAATTAATGCGGTCAAAAATGCATTTTCAAAATTGTCTTGTATATGGTTTAGACATCCAGTTAATACCTGTTCTGTTCCTTCCAGTTTGAAAAGATTTTTCAAATCAGTGTTGCATAAATTGTTCTGTATGAAGTGTGATTACCGAATTGCATTTTTGCATGTTAAAGCATTATTCACATGAGCACGACCAACGACCAACGAATGAACGAATATTCGCAGATTTTGACATTTCTTTCACATGAGAGTTTTTAATTCGTCGCGAATGAAGTTTGACTTTTAGGTTATGTAGCGCGCGAACAATTTATTCGTTGCAGTGTGGATGGTATGTGGAACGCGATCAATTTATTCGTTGCAGTGTGGATGGTATGTGGGACGCGAATAAAGTTTGACAGTTCGTATCAACTAGAATTTTGTTCGCGACGAATAAATTTGTTTTCTTAAATTTATTAATATAATGATATTGAAAAGTAAAAGTATGCATCATAAATCAAATAGAAACTATATTGCTATCGTTTTGTTAAGATTTTGTGTTCAAATATGTCTTTAAACGTATATAAAATCACATTTTGTAATTCATTCGTCGTTCGTTGGTCGCGCTCATGTGAATGCTACTTAACACTTTTAATTTTCAAAATCTTGGAAGTCACCTTCTTGCATATGCCTTAAGTGAGACAAAAGTGATATTATATTCTGATGTCTTAAATTTTCATTACATTTTGAAAATATTTTTTAACAATTTTGTTGTTCTTTCGTGTGATTCTTAATTTTTACCAACTTTAGTCAATCAGCTACACAGATTGGCCCAAATTTAAATCCTGTGTACAGTCTTAATTTTACTGATATTCGCTGAATAACTGTGTCTACGTTTATTCAAACAAAATGAAAATGTATGTTAATGAATTTTCAGAACTAAAATTTTGTTTCAATTTTGTTTTGTTTTAAAAAGTTTATTAATTTAAGAATGGCCTCAAGGCTATATTCAATTTGATATATATGTATATGCACTATGCACATAATGCATCTCAGAAAAAATATATATTTTTGAATACTTTTGCAAAATTTGTAGTTTTGTTTTTTTTTTCTGATAAAAATAACAATACAAGATAAATGTGCACTATGACGTATTCGCACTTATTTTATTTTATTGTTTTTGTAACAAATCATTGGCTCATGTAACACATCTTCTTTACAACAAATGGAACATTATCAACCTCATCAACTAGTATAATCCGAAAAAGGTATTTTTGAAAAATGTAATACAAATAGTTTTCTAATGAAATAGCAAGTAGCTTCGACATTTCTATGGACATTCCTTAAATGTCAGGTATTGCATTTTATTGTTTAAAAAAGTTGTATTCCAATATATTGACTGATCCATTTAATATGAATAGGGAAGTAACAATTTATTTTTAAAGCTTTTAATTTCGTAACACAAATTAAAAAAGATTGTTTTTTAATTTCAAATGCTAACAAACCAACAACATTTGTTTTTCTTTTTTGTATAAAAAAGTAACATTTCACAGTAATAGATGATTTCAAAAGATTTCTACATCACTAACATTTTCAGCTAAACAATATAACTCTTTTGTAGGTAAGATAGGTCCACATATATAGTTTATATGAAACTATTAAATCAGTTAAACGTTAAATGTTGAAGTAACAAATTCAATGGAACTTTAATCACCACCCAATTAGGCTGGGACATTCCACTTTTAAATTGATACAGATGAAAAACAATTTTCAGTTAACACTCACTTTATCGTACACCACCATCATCAGTACAGTATATAGTTTTTCCTATTTCAATTTTCCTCTACAAAAGCTAAAGTCTTGACAAGAAAAAAACCTAATAAAATGTCAATTACGTAGTGAAGCATATATTCAAATGGTACAAACAAAGGTAAAGCCAGCAAGATAGACAACAAAATTAAGCACGCAAATGAGCCACTGGTGGACCCCATATCATTATCCTTTCCCCAAGAGAAATAATAATACGAGTATACATATGTAGCTAATAGCAGTACAACAGACTTCAGAGAGCAAGCTATAATATATAGCTTAGCTCGTTGGCACCTTTTGTGTCAGCTGTCCACAGCAGCAGCAGCACTAGCACCAACATCAGCATCACCATCGCCATTAACATCAGCTATCCCTATAGCTTTGGTTATACATGATAGCCAGCCACATATACTATAGGCACTGCACCGCTTATGATTATGTACTTATTTTAACATTTTAACAATTTATATGCTGTTCTATCGCATATAAATCTAATTTTTATTGCACATTTGCCATTTGCATATAACCCAGCCAGATGCAATTTTTTAAAAATGAAAATCTAAAACAAGGCTATAAGAATATACAACCTGCTCTCTTTGCAACTGCCACTGATTTCAACAACATCAGCAAACGGTTTTTAGTTAATTCTTTTTTTTTTCGAACGTCTATGATAAATATTTTTGTTTTTATTTTTGTACACCTATATTTCAATGACGTTGGCAGAAATAGAGTACACTCTGTTCGGAAAGTTTGCCTCCAAAATAATGTGACTTTTTATATTTGCTAAAATTAAAATCAAAAGAAAAGCAGACAAGATGCGGAAAGAGTATTCAACATTCTTGATGTGCGGCTAAAAAACAAATCACTATGCTTAATAATACGTTCGAAATTATGATCAAGATTCAACTGAAGGGCATTTCAATAGATTTGTTTGGGGGGAAGGGGGAGGTAATGCAACTGACTATTTCCATAGAACTGATGTATCAAAATTGTTCGCGATGCTCATTTTTAATAAATATCAACATTTAATTTATTTAAACATAGCTTATTAAATGTTAACTTGTACAACTCCTTGAAGTTAGAAAATAGACGTCAAAGTCTTGGTTATGAGATTCAAACATTTTTAAATTCAAAATACAGAAAATACAGAGTTTTCCAATAAAAGGTTTCCTTTTGATATTAAAAATATTAAAATAAAACGAGTATTTTTAGAGACATCAATCAATTTTCCATAACTATTTCTTAGATCAGTTTTTCAAATAATCTATTTGGATGCGTCATATAACCCGTTGGTCCCCTCAATCCCTGCTATTACTAGGTCCCTGGTTCTACATCAACTGTTGCGCCACCATGTATTTCGTTTATTTTTAGTTCTCACTTTTGCAGCTACATTATCACGAATTTTGTTTCTGAGATGTTAAATTAAGTGTGGAATGTTGGCATAGGTTCATATTTCCAAATAAAAAGGCTCAAGTTGTTCAATCGCAAGATCTCGATGGGTAATTTTCACCACATCTTCAAAAAATAACACGGGCAGGAAATATTTCTTGCAAAATTGAGACTGATACTTTTCAATCTTGTTGTATTGAATTTGAACATTTTAAATTCATTTGAAGGCATGCAACGTTTTAATTGTATCAATAAAAAAGTTTTAACATATCAAGTGTCAAAAAATAGAAGGTTTAAAGTGGCATCTGCAAAAATAGCAGGCTATTTAAAATGGAACCTCTTATTAGAAAATCATACATACATTGGCTTTGTTGGCTTTTATCTTTTTCAAGTTAAATACAGTCTAAGTGCACTATAACCAAAGAAAGTAGGATTAAAGATTTTTAAAGCTTTAGTTGTTTTCTTTTTAATTTTTTTTTCAAAATAGGAGTAATGTTATCATTTAAATAATAAAAAGAACCAAAGTGGTACACCTGGGCGTATACGCACTTTGTATTTTTTTTTTTGAGTATTTTGTTCTTTGACCACAATAAGCCAGTATTCTGCAACCCACATGGAAAAGTAAAAGGACTTATGATGAGTCACATTCGAAGTCATAAAATCATGTTGAAGCATCTCGAAAAACACATCCTTTTTAAATCTGAATCTGTTACTGTTACTTTTCATCGAGACTGTAATTGGTTTACTAGATCCTCATCATAACAGCCTTATTCACATTATATTTTTTATTATAATTTTGTTTATAAGCTAAATCCAAAAAACAAAAATCTATTAAAAATAGATTTATGCATTGTTTCAGGAACACTAGCTTGAGCATGCGAGCACTGCTGTTGTGTTTGCTTAATGTTTATTTTTTTTCCTATATTTCAAAATTTGTATTTTATGCATTTTGAGCTAAAATTAAATTGCACGTTTATTAGTATTATTCATTTTTATCGTTATAGGTGCATATTGCCATGGATTTTCGGATTTTAAGGCTATTTCTTTACCTCTATTCACAAATACAAAAGTCCTTTTTTTCAATTCGGCTTAAATTGCTTTGGTTACTATGGTTTTGAACATTACCATGTCTATAACGATAATCGACAAATAAATAAAAACAAAATACTCGTAATATCTGCACTCGGAAAGGTGTTTGAACAATGAGGAGTGAATAATCGAAATGGTTCAGTGTGAACCCAATGCAGTAAATATTCTCCCAAGGGGGAACAATGATACCGTAAAATTGATGTAGTTTTATGTATTTTATTTTTATTATGGGAATATTTTTATATGTATGTATGTTGGGTACGTTTTTGTATGAATTTTATAAATGCTTTTGATGGTGATTTTGTTTTTTAACTTGTTATCGGTCGCCAACGAATTTACATACTATATACCCCTTCCTTCCTAGTTTACCTGTAGTTGAGTTTTGGGATGCCAAGTTGGCAAGGAAATTGAAAACTTTTACATTTATTTTAGATTGTTTTTTCTTTTTCAACATGAAATCTATGAAATATTGATTTACTATAAAATAGCGGAAGTAAATGATATGGTACATACTATTTCATTTTACCAAAATTTGTTTGGAGTTTTTTTTAGGAAATTAAAGTTATGTGCATATGTAAATCAGAGGACACGGGAACAAATTCAATTTTAGGATAAGGAATAACAATTAAATCACATTCAAAAACGAAATTTCAAACTTTGAACTTAACAATTGAAATATTTGTAGATCATTGTTATAGATTTTTATTTAATGTTGTTGCAGTTTTAATGTCTTACCAAAGAATTTAATTGTTTTCCAAAAATTTGAACTTTGTTTAACATTTTTCACTTTTGTCAATAATCTACTATAAGTGAATCAGTGAGTGTAAGAACATAACAAGTACAAAATCTAAGTTTTGATTAAAAGCTATAAACTGTTTTGCTGATTTTTGGTCTCTCGAAATATGTTCATGTTACAAAATTGACAAAATCTTAAAAGGAGAAAAATAATGGATTCAGGTCCGGTATCGTTCCTAAACTGAATTGGAATAATGAAAAAAGTTGCAGTTCAGAAACATATGCTATTCTAAAGGATCATTAGGACGCCAAGAAAGCAATATTAAACATCAATGAATAAAAATGAATTCTATAATATCGCATCAATTGAATGCCAAAACATTTCAAGTACTGGAATTCTAATTGTGTTCCTCTCAAAACTTAGTACGTATTTGGCTCCCCAAAATTTAATTTTAACATGGGTCAGTACATACATATGTAGACCATTTTTTATTTTTTATTTTTATATTTTATTTTTTATCGTCAATAAACTTAAAATACCTCGATACACAGTATGTAGTTAAAATTAAAATTTAGCGTAAAGTACTTTGCTTTGTGATTCCTTATTCCTGATTCCTTAGGGTCCGGCCACGTAATGAGCGACGAGCGACTGAGCGACCGAGCGACGAGTCGCTGAGCGACGCAAAAAAATTAGAACACATGAGATCGTATGGAGGCGGCCACATAAACCCTAAGCGACTGAGCGATTTATTGAGCGACAGAGCGACGTCGCTTTGTAATCAAATCTGTTTTAATTTTTCAATCGATCGCTGAGCGACGTAGAAAAAAGATGTGTACAATAAACACTGAAAGTTTAATTTCAGCTGTCCAAAAGCTGTTCGATTTTTCTCAAAATTTTACCAGATGTTGAAAACGTTATTCTTCGTTATACAAAATTGTTTTGGAGATAAAATCATTTTTTGTTCGTAAAATTTTCGAGGTGACACTTTTTTTTCAGTTTTTTTTTTATTTAAAAAAAAAAACCGTTTATCGAAATATTTTCCAAAAATTTATTTGTTTGGTATCACGTTACAATAAATAATACAAAATTGATTTCAAGGGTTAACCAAAATGTTCACCTTTTTTTTAAACTGCTATGGTAAAAAAAACCACCCACGCAATTTTCTTGAAAGTCCTTTCTGCCTTATTATATGTATAACAAAATTTATTTGAAGTCGATATCTCTACTATTTCTTGAGCTATGGACGACGAAAAAAACGTCACGAACGTAAGGACGTACAAACGTACATACACACACAGACATCTCTCTTAAAATCTTTTATTTAGACTCTAGGGACCTTGAAACGTCGAGAAATGTCAAAATTTTTAATTCGACAAATCGGACCGATTACAATAACTTTCTAATAATAAATAATTGTCACCGATAAAGAGTGGGAAAAAGTTGGACAAATTTGTAATTGTTTTGTTAAGTTTTTATTTATTTAATCTTTAGTTACAAATAGTGTTTTTTGTTCAAAAGATGGTACTGACATACGACAATGTTACAAAATCGATCTGGAAAACTACGAAGATTCAGAAATAAATGGTGAAATTCACAATAATTTTCCCTTTTACGATTTATGGGGTGTACACCAAATCTACGGAACCTCGATTTTATTACAGATCTATTTTTCCAACTAATCGCTCAGCGACGTGTCGTTTAGTAAATGGCCACCCATCGCTCAGATTGGTCGCTCAGCGACTCGTCGCTCGGTCGCTCAGTCGCTCGTCGCTCATTGCGTGGCCGGACCCTTAGAGATAAGGCATTTTAAAATCTAAACCTTTTTTAATTTTTCTTAAAAAAAATAGCTGTAATAATATTGATAAAGTGGCATTTCTGTTAAATATCAAAAATGATTGCAACAAAATTACGTCAAGAAAAACACCTAAACCTAAATTTGCCTAAATTTAGAATCCTTCGGATGATATATAACAGAATCTGACCCATTTATAATCTGATCCCATCTTCGAAACTTAAGTCTAGTGTTATTGGTTGTAGAATTGGCCACGACGACGAGACAAGACCTGACAGAACTATTTTAAATCTGAATATTTGTTTTTTCTTTTTCTATTAAAACTTAGCCATTTAGCACTGAAATTTAAAAACTCAATTTTCAAAATTATACAAATATGTGATTTTAACAACAAATTCAAAAATACAAAATTCAAAATTGCTCGAAAACTATAACTAAATAATACAAACGGTATTTTTTAGACGTGTAGTTTTCAAGAAGAAATGAATGATGTTATGGCCAAAAATTTAGCGGTGTTAAATCGTACGATCAGACACTTTGTGGTCCTTTGAGCAGATGTCACATGTTAGGAAAAGATAACAGACTCATACTGGGCGGCGACGCACGAGTGTAGCCTCTGAAAGCATGAGGGGTTTGATCAGTACCTCTTCCAGAATGACAATAATAAAGGGTCCGCCAAATAACTTTTTTTTTTTGAAAATGCTATAAAAACATTGTTGTTGAAACCAAATGTTGCCAATATCCTCCTCTTCAATTTTTGTGAACAAAAATTTGTTCAAAATGGCTTGATAACTCCTTGCTCATTTTCGAAGAAAAATGGCCCAATTATGCATCTGGACCAAAATCCGCACCAAACAGTGACTCGTTTTAGGTGTATCGGCTTTTCAATGTATGCGTGTGGGTTTTCTGGGCCCCGAATGCGACATTTTTGCTTGTTTACATACCCGCCAAGATTAAAATGAGCTTCATCTGAAAAGATGATTTTTTTTTTTGGCAAAATCGGCATCTTCTCTAAGCGTTGTTCCCAGCATTGCTCATGCGTATACACAACCATATTCGTTTAGTGGAAGGATAAAACTAATTATCTGTCAAATCAGACATGAGCTAAGTGTTACCATTCACGAAATAAGCACTAGTTGAAAAAAAGTTAGATGGCGGACTCTATATATTTTGGGACTAAATTATTCATACAATAATGGATATGGCCAACCTTTTCTGTGAGAGACACGATCTTGAAGGGCACCAAACTTTTCCTTCAATATAAATTGATTGTTTCGTTGGCTGTACAGCATGTAGTGCCGTCTTGCTGACACAGAAGGTTGTCCACATCGACATCTCGCAATCCAGGAACGAAAAAGTCTTTAATCATGTCTCTATAGGCTTCATTTTTGAAGAAATATTGACCAATGATTCCCTCTGCCCATAGAGTACACCAAACAGTCAAATTTTGAGAATTTAACGGTGTCTCAACAACATTTAGCTTATTAATGTAAACCAACCAAAAATGAGCCACGATTTACAAATATTGTTTAGGAGTAAGTGTATTTATTAAAAAATAGTACAGCTCTCAAAACGACCAACTGCGAAAAAAGTATTGCCAGATTGAAAACCACAATTCTATTGAACAAGGCTCTGAGTTAAAGATTTTAGACTATTTTTAACAGACTTTTGTTGATTAAATTGAAAACCAATAATTAAAATTACAAGAACTTTTATTCTGAATATCCCACTTTATGGGGACTGTCACTTTTTAAGCTGTTATTCATATATTTTCCACAAGAAAGAACTAAACCGTTACTAAAAATGAAATAATTCATACGCTTTAACACGATTCATAACAAAAAAATAGTGACAATTTTTCAGTCACATTTCGTCGTGAAGAAAAATTGAGCACTTGAGACAAGAGACAAGAACCAAAACCATGTGGGTCGCCCAAGAGTTACTGATAATATTGCTGCTGTAGCCCGTAGTCTTCTTTGATCCTTGATATAAGGCACAAACGACATTACAACGTTATTTTTACTTGCGACATATAGGAACTATATGGCAAGTTTTGCATTCGTGCAAAATTTCGAACTCGAGATTTTAATCAAACATGATATTACGATGGTAGAGAAGTCGAAAAAAGTGGGTCCCGCGATTCCGTCCGGTCAATTTTGTCTGTCTGTCCACGCTCCTACAGCCTAAACCATTGGGTTGATTGAGTTCAAACTTGGAAGTTAAGGTTTTGAGCAGATTCGCGTTAGGCGCTTTTTTCATTTTTTTTTTAAGATCAAAACTAACAGTGGCCCCCATACAATTTTTTTGGTCAAAAAACGAAAATTCGAATTTTCTCAAAAACAAACCGATAGATTTTTTTTTAAATTTTCTCTAAAATTTTATTTTTTAACTTGGCTTCTTTTAATAAGAAAAACATATTTTTGTATTGCTCAGGAAAGGTACCGCTCATAGAACCGTTTTTTTGTTTTTTAATTTTCTCAGCAACTTTTGAACCGATTTCAATAATTTTTTTTCTGAACGAGCTCTTATATTGCCTTAACAATATTTGATTATCAAAAGTGCAATTTTTTATTGTTTGGATTTTTAAAAAAATATTGAATTTTTTTTTTTCAAAATTCTATATCTCAAAAACGGGTGAACATTTTTTTACGAAATTGAAATATATAGCGTATATTTACAATCACTAAACAACTGCATACCAAAAATATTTTTAGAACAAACTTGAAAAATTTTATATATAAAAAATTAATTTAAAAAAAACCGCTCTAACGATTTTCAAAAAAAAATTTTGAAAAATCAAGGATTTTTTGATTTATAAAATGGCACTAAAATTTTTAAAGAAAAACTTATTTTTCAGGTAAAATTTTGAATCTTAAAATTTTTTTTAAAATTATTTTAATTATTTTTTTTTATTTTTAATTATTTATTTTTTTAATAATTAAAATTTTTTTTTTTTTAATTAGTTGAATACACAAACAATTGTTTTCGTTAAGTATGCTTGCAAGTATTTTTCATTTTCGGGATGAGTTGTGTCTTGGGATGAATCACAAGTTTTTTGACAAATCAAATGGCATTTATATCTTTGAAGACGAACTTATTTTACAGGTATATTTTTAAATCTTTTATAGGTACATTTTTAAACAGACTCTTTGGATACAGGAGCGAGTTCGTGCGACCCAGTCGTGCATTTTATTTAATATCAAAATTAAACCTCTTTGAAGTCGTTTGATCTTCAGGGTGTTCTAAGAAAAGTCGCTAAGGTCTTTTGAACGATATCATATAGCATAATGTCATTAATAGGCATCTTTCAACAAAATGTATCTGAAAATTAAACTTTTCTTATTTCAATTTGAACCTTTATTCGTCCCTATGGGGAAAAGATTTATTACATGGAAGTCCATTTTCCTCCCGCAACAAAATGAGTACTTTATTGTTTTATATTTTAAATGCATACAATTTATTTGTTTCAATGCATAAATTCTCGGGACACTGTACCTATACGTACCTATACGTTTCTTCCTGTTTAGCTTATAACCTATATAGTTTACCTATGTATTCTAACTCACCCATGGTCTTGTCTGATGCTTGACTATAAAGTTTGTTTCCATAAAACATTTTGCCAATGGCTAAAATGACATTCGTTTTGTTTACTTTTCCGTACGCTTAAGAGTACTTTTGAAAATCCAAAGCAACTAACCCCCCCACCCCCTCTCAGTAAAAAACTAAATATTTATGAGAAAAACTTCAATAACCGCGAATGTCATTCAAGTAAAGTATACGCCACAACACCTCTTCTATTCTATTCTATAGACAAATTGAAACAAAAAAGAAAAGCAAACACCTCTCTGCTATGGAATACAGCCTCGGGCGGCAGCATCACACCATGTCTCCATTTCCTATCCCAGATACAAAAGACACGCTTATGGAGGTTCCTCTGATGAAATCCATTATTACACTGTCAGCTGGTAATGTTCTGCCATACATCACATCACACTTGGTAGCAACAGCAGCAGGCAGCTGGATCAGCAGTAGGAACAACCAGATCCTCAACAGCTCCCGGGGGTCAGATTGAATTAAGGACATGTATGTTTATGGAACTCTTCCAACTTCGACGACTATTTTCCAGTTTCCACTTCACTCAAATCCACTTCACTCCAGGTGCCCTCTTCAATCTATCCTCTCCCCGTCCAAACCCACCGCAATTTGCATCATCGTCATGGTCGTTATGTAGGCAACACTGCTTACTCCAGCCAACTCAACTCAACCCATTCCCTAGTCATCATTAATCCACGTTTATCGTGTATGGATCCTTCGGCTTCAACCTCAGTCTCCTGGTTTGTTGGTTCCCACTCCAAACATCTTTGATGGGTTCAAACAGCTATTGAATGTTTTTGAACAACGATAGTCTTCTTGCATCTCATATAGGTACATATGGCATATGGCCATAAGGGGTAAAAAGTAGTTAACCCGGAGATTATACATCCCGACGTCATGCAGGAGACATTCCTGCAAATTGCAGGGCTCATGTGCGGTAAGGAGCAATTGTATAGTTGTCGGTGTTACCAACAACCATCCAATTAAATTGCAAAAAACGAATTGAACAAGAAAAACAGGATTCAAAAAATATGAAAAAAAGGAATCCGCGAAATAGCAAACAATAAAAGGAACATGTGGGGAGAATTAATGCAGAATTTTGTATTCCTACAGGTATATATGTATTGTATAACCATTTTCATAATGTTTACCTGGAGCGCTTTATTGTCCCTACACGCCTGCACTGTTTTGCGGTCCTTCGACTTCATTGCTCGATTCATGCTGAAATTAAATGAAAAATAATTTCAAAATTAAATTAATGATTGTCATTTTATATATTGTACATAATTTTGAAATAATTGTATTTTGAAAGAGGTAAACGCATGTTTTCAAAACAACATACCCAACTCCATTCTGCGGAAGAGGTCGAGGTGTCATTTGGTTTATTTATAATTTATAAATGTTGGAATTGCATGAACACCTTTTACGTATGTATGTACGTATGTATATTGAATGTGTGTATATAATATTATGTTAGGGGGGTAGTTAAATAACATTTTGGGTCTTAAAATAGACACCTAAAAATGGCAGACACCTAAAAATGGGTATCTATTTTAATTATTTATTTTGTGTTTGAAAATATCAAATTTGCAAAGCTATGAGAAATATTACTAATCATTGCCTAAATTTAACAAAACCGAGTTCGAGTTTTAAATTGAAATGAAAAATTTACTACATTGTTCAAATAAAATTAAAAAACAGGCTGGGATACAATTCAACAGATTAATTACTAAAAAAAATTAACATTTTGTGCATGAAGTCAATATCTTTCTTGAGACTTGACTCAAAATCCATTTTTTATCAGTTTTTGTAGGTTTTTGTTTTTTTGTTTGTAATCAAACATTTTCTGTTAGTTGTTAGGGCCATATTCATAGTTCTTTGATAAGTTCTGCTTTTGTCTTTGCTAAACCAAACTCCAGTTTATTTTATTCATAGACAATTTAAACCTTTTTTTTAAATGATAGCCTGGAGTCTAAAAATTAATACGACATAACCTATGTTTAAGCTTAAGCTTCTAACTCTATAAAACGTCAAAAATAAACAAACTTGTTGAGAAAATTCCGTTGCGAGATATTTTATTTTGGAAATATAAAAACATAAATAAAAAGAGGCTGGGATACGACCCATACTGATAACTTCCCATCCCGTCTGTCGATTTGTCTTTCTTAAAAGTTTGTAGGGTTTCGTGTTTTGTTTCTTAAAAATTTTAAAATTACCAACAATATTTTGCATATAATGAAATTTTAAAAAAAGTTTTTGTTAACGATATTTTTAGTCGACCAATTTTAGTAGCATTTCTTAAAAGTTTTAATTTTTTAAATAAACAAATACAAATTGGATGAATAAAATGAATTTAAAGTCAATACCTTCTATTTTTCACGAGATATCGAGAACCGAACATCATTTTTTACCAAATTTACGTACTATATTTTGTAGATTTTATGTTTTTTTATGAAAAAACTGACTGTTGGATTTTAATACAAAATTTACTGAGTGTCGAAAATTACATTTTCTTTAAGTAAAATTAGTTTGAAGCCAATATTTTTAATTTTAAAAAAGATAATTGAGTCGAAAATCTATTTTTACTAACTTTTATTCAATTTTTTTAGGTTTTATTTTTTGTAAGAAAATTATCAATTCGATTTTTGTCAAAATTTTACAGAATGTTGACAACAATATTTCTGATAAGATACAACTAGCCAATATCTCAAAGTTTTAAAAAGATATTTAAGTCAAAAATTTTTGTTAATTTTTTTTAGGTTTTTAATTTTCTGTAAAAAAACTGTCAATTCGATTTTTCTCAAAATGTTACTGAATGTTGAAAATAATATTTTTTTAAAAATAAAATTAGTTTAAGGCCAATGTCTCAAATTTTTGAAAAGTTATTTGAGTCGAAAATCAATTTTTACAAACTTTTATTCATTTTTTGTTCTAGGTTAATATTTTTTGTAAAAAAACTGTCAATTCGATTTTTCTCAAAATTTTACCGAATTTTGAAAACAATATTTCTTATAAGAAAAAATAAGTTGAAAGCCATAATCTCAAATTTTCGAAAAGATATTTAAGTCTAAATTCAATTTTTATCAACTTTGATTAATGTTTTTTTTTTGGTTTTTATATTTTATAAAAAAAACTGTCAATTCGATTTTTTTTTAAATTTTACCAGATGTTAAAAACGTTATTCTTCGTTGCACAAAATTGTTTTGGAGATAAAACCATTTTTTATTCGTAAAATTTTCGAGGTTACACATTTTTTTTCAGTTTTTTTTTTGATTTATAAAATAAATCGTTAATTGGATTTTTTTTTTCCAAAAATATACTTGTTTTGTATCACGTTACAATATTTAATATAAAATTTAATTCAAGTCTCTAGCGTTATTGGTTCGTGAGAAAAAAAAAAATTCACCTTTTTTTTAAACTGCTATGGTAAATAAACACCCACGCAATTTTCTTGAGAGCCCTTTCTGCATTTTTCTGCACTATTATCTGCATAACAAAATTTATTTGAAGTCGATATCTTTACTGGTTCTTGAGCCATGGACGACAAAAAAACGTCGCGAACGGACGTACGAACTTTCCAAAAATCTTTTATTTCGACTCTAGTGACCTTGAAACGTCGAGAAATGACAAAAATTTTCAATTCGACAAATCAGACCCATTACAATAACTTCCTATGGGAAGTTAAAAATGTCAATAGACTTAAGCATCGATCAAGATTTTGATATTTTGTTGGACGTTTGAATGCAACCAACCCATCAGAAAACGACGTTTTGTATGAAAGATATTAATTTTATAAAAAGGACTTTTAACTTTAAAGTTTTAAATATTGAAGATCTAAATTCTATGAAAGTTTTTCTAATATCTATGTGTTTCCAAGTCTTAACAGCGCCAGCGCTAAGATTTTTCGCTCGGTATATTCACCAAAGTAACATAGGCAATGTAATGCCATCTTTACCATCGTTACCGCAACAGGTAAATATTTTGTTACAACAGGTGACGTACATGAAATTTTTCAATTAACAATAGCAGAATAATTTCAAGGATTTCAATGACGCAATTTATTTTTTGAAATTGTACTAGAATTGTAGTAAAATATACCTTAAACCTGTTTTTGCCAAATTCTTTATGAATAGCAGCTGTGTCTAACCTAGATTTTAAAGTTAGACTCCAGTTCAAATAAACTCGGTGTTGTTCTTTCTCCTCTGTCCTTCTGTCTTGTATTAATGTCTTGTGTTGTTATCACCTTATATAGTCTAGTCGCTCAAGGTTCTGTGTCTCTACTCTGTACATTTATGTGCTGAGTAGTATGTAATGTAATGTAATAAACTCGGACTTAAAATATAACTATGAATATGCCCCAATGTTTTTTATAAGATACAATAATATAAACAATTATTACTAAATTTTGGTATAAATTGGTTTTTGACTCAAAAATCTTGACAACAATTGGAAATATTGGCTTCATATCTTCAATTGTTGCCAATATTTACGAGTCAGAAATCAATTTTTCAAACTTTTAGTATAGTATTTTTTACAGATTTTAATTTTTTGTTACTTCGATTTATCTAAACATTTTACCAGGTGGCAAAAACGGTATTTTTATAGTATGTCATATATCGTTTTTCTTATTCGCTAAATACTCGAGGTTACAAATTACTTTTTTCGGTTTTTAAAATTCCCATAAAATTCCTATGGGAACTTAAAAATTTAAGTAAATATAACCAACAAAAATTCACTAATCGAAAAGATTTTGGAGTCAATAATTTGCAGTTATAGTTATAGAATATTTTCAATGCGATGTTTCTTAAGTTTCCTGCAATTTTTTTTTTAAATTTGTGCCAACTTAAAAAATCACCTTTCTATTTCAACGAGTTAAACGTTACAGCTGAAAAGAATTTGGCGTAAATTAGTTCAAACAATTTTGAATTAGCAGTGCCATGTTTTGTATGTTTTTGGAAAATGTCTTGTTTTTAACTTAGCGAACATTTTCTCGGAATCTGGTAAAAATTTCTTATGTCTGGAAATAACCGGTGTTTTTGTCGCCTCAAAAGACCCACAGGTGTGAGTTGGTAACTTTATATGAACAGAGTAAAGTAATTGAGAAAATCAAAGGAGTCATAGCACGAAAAAGTACAATTTGTTAAAACTAATCAACAGATATTGAACGACAAATTACTGACAAATAAATCATACTACATTTAATACCTGATTAAGAAGTTTGTATCTGTTGTGTTTTCCCAGAAGGTCATCAACATACCTCCGCTGAAGAAAATGAGCAACTTTATTCTTGAAAGTTGTGAAATATTGAAAACTTATTTGTGATGTGAATGTGAGTACTTTTGAGGCCAAATAGTATTTTTTTTAAAAGAAAAATGTTTGGCCAAAATAAAGCAATTTTCATTTTAGTGGACTACAATCATGGTCCCCGTCTTCGTACAGTAAAGAGACGAGAATGTGGTTGCTATAGCCGAAAGTTTGAGGCTCAATTTACGAGCGTACGAAAATCAACAAGCCATATATTCTAACAGATTAACGTTTCAATTTAGCAATTGAAGGCGAATAACTATCCACTCCACTAATTGTTCACATTTTTGGCCTTAGATTAGCTAGAATTGGGAAAGGATTTTAGCGTTTTCATCTAGGTGTATACATTGTATAGCTTAAAAAATGAGACTGCTAGCAACGTTTTGGTCAAGTGTTCCAATTCATAAAGTAAAAGGTTATTCATTTCGCGATTTCAAAAGTATAGTGCTGGAATTAGACATCTGTCAAACTTAGTTGTCAAAACAATTTCTTTTTTCTCAGAAATTGAAAATCTTAAAAACTTTAAACCCCGCAGCTTTTATTGAAAGCAATTGAAATAAGGTTAAAATATCTTCATCAACTAGGCATCGTCTTAAAAGTTCAAAAACTTTATGTTTATAAAAGCATATACAAATGCATCATTTTCAAATCATAGAATATTTTAACACTGGCAACTGTGTTTTAGACATCTTGACAAGATATCAGTTACATACTTCCCCGGAATAAAATGAATCGCTTCAGAAACATTGGAAAATATTGAAAACTTATTTCTTATGTGAGTGCTGAGTAATCCCAAATAACAATAAAGCATAATCAACGTGTCTGCTGTAGTCAAGTTTATTCAAAAAGTTTGTGAGACAACACTCGTGTTCCTTGTGTTCAAAAATTGGGCTGCGGTGGACGTTACAAGGTTAGATTTTTCTCTAACAAAAAAATAGAAGATATAAATTTGGACTTCAGGTGAAGGCAGCGCGCTATGCTTCACAGTCCTTGCAAAAGTCAATCTTTGTTTATCGTCTTTGGAAATGCTACTTGGCCACCTAGAAGCAGCTATTCGTCTCCTTTGGAGTTTCGAACCGTGAAGTAACGATACAAGCCGTATTTTTCATGATTCCATTAATAAGGAGAAACTGCCAAAACAAATCTGCAGTAGTCCAGTAAAGAGGATATGTTAAGAATATATTCGAAATAATTGTTTTTTAATTTGAATAAAATATGAATAAAATAATAACAGAAGGAAAGGCGGTCATTCACAGATTATGGTCTAACTATGTGTAGAACTTCAAGCAAAACAGATGACGCTTTATTTGTTGACACTAACTTTTTGCAAAATAATAAACAAATTTAAAAGCTTATATCTATTTCCTTATAATTAAATAACTAAGTCGAGCCAGTTTACAAAAACAAAACTATATTTTTATTTAGTTTTACAATTAATTATAAAAAAGATTACAATGACGAAACGCGCAGAGAACTTAAAGATCGATTTCATGCTAACCAACTTTAAAAATCAGAATGAGAAAAAGGATTTGAATTTTTTTTTTCAAGAATTCTTACGCAAAATTTTATTCTGAAAGGTAGTCGCACTAAAGGTGATTTAAAGCTGCCACATAGAAAACGCGCGAACACTCATGAAAAAATGGGTTACATAAACTAAACAGCTAGAAGACATAATGTTGCTGCATCAAAAACGCGTTCGCTTAGGAGAGATTACACTGCTATCTATGACATCAAAAAGATTAAAAACTAAGCGATTTTTTTTATAAAAATGGCTATCTACAGCGTTTTTAATTGCTTTTTTGTTTCGAGTTAGTTTAGTTGCGGATAAAACATACAACCTCAAAAACTATAGCAAACAGAAAAGGCGTAAGCTCTCACTGAAAAAAAATACTAATCATACCTTTAAAACATGAGTTATCAATGGTAAAAACATTTATTTTCGAGAATCAAGTATTAACGTCAAAATTCTTTCCGCAGTGTGATTCTATTTCTAATTTTATCTGCAGTGAATACTTTCTATTTGTAATACGTGTACAATCACACTTCACTTTGGATATTTTTGCCAAAAAAAAACAAATGGTTCAAGCCCTTAAAAACAGTATTATCTATCTTTGAGTTACATCCGCAAACTATCAACAAGGTCTAGGAACGATCTGATAACAAAAGCGACGTTGGATTCCATTAAATCAATGGGAAAGTTTGCTCTTGATAATAAAGTGTAAAAACTCTAATTTTATTGCATTTTTAAAAAGAAAATTGTATTTGGCCCGACTTATACATCCAAGAAAACTTACGAAAATAATGTTTGAATTTTTAGCGAATCTCTCCAAGAAATCCGAAAATCCCGCCAAAAATACTGAACATTTTTTTAACAAAAATAAACCATTAAATGTTAAAGTGTATCATTATAAGTGTCTAGAAGACAATTCCTTTTATCTTGTCATCTTGTGAAAAAGATTACAAAAGCTTACCATAATAATTATCAGCCACCCGACACTGATTAATGATAATGACATTTTGTTTCAAATTTTATGGGCAAATATGTAAGGTACATAAAATCACAATTATCAAGAAAACAACTTCCTTTATATTGAGTTGCATTTATATACATAACATTTGCATTTTAAGCTTACTTAAACTTTTGAAAACTTCCGCCAAAAAACCACCTCACTCAAAAGTGTTTGTTCCTACATACATATACATATAATTTCAAGGCAACTTGCCAACAAACTATTCTAGAAATCGTTCTACATCTTCTTCTCTTTCTCCCTTCTTTTCAAAATATTACTTCTTGTTTTTCGGAGTCGTTGTCGATTTAAAAAATAAAAGAAAAACATTTCAAAAACACACCACACCAAATAAGGCACACGACATAAACGAACAAAACCCAGGACGATGGAAAACTCCTATTCACATCAATCACATGGTGTCTGTAGTGTAATTGCCATAATTGTTAAATCCTCCGGTTCTCGCCATATTCCATCCCTAATTGCCCAACCCGAAACCCAAACCTAGTTGTATATGAGTATACATATGTATGGAGGTGTTCTAAAGTTGGGTTGGCATTGGCATGCAAAACTTCTTTAGGGCTAAATCCAATTCCAAACTTATTCACAGAGAGTTCGTCCTATAGTCACAGTGAGAGTCAGAGTCGTGGTCGTCTTCTTCGAGGCAGCAGCTTTAACCAAAACCATATGCCCCAACCGACCCAAAAAAGAAAACAGGAAAATGGTGCCTTAAACAGCCCAGAGCCGCCACCATGTTGTAGAGGAGTTGTTCCTTGCGAAGTGTATTCAATGAGCCACTTAAAAATTTCCAGCTTCAGGTTGAAGCGGCATTGGATTGGATGGTAAGTAAAACACACACAAACGCTCCAAAATATAAGAAGTGAGGGAGTTTTTTGGTGTTGTGATGTCGATTTTGGCCGAGGAACTTATGTTCTTCTTCTTCCTTGGTCGTGACTAGAAAAGACTTTTTTTCACACTAGCCTTGTGGAATCCTTAGGGTTGAGTTTGGTATTCATAAAAATAGACTTGAATTTAAGATTGAAGTTGAAAAATGGTTGGAGATTTGGAATGTATCACAGCAAGCTCATGCGACTTGGGCACTGAAATATATTCTCGGTAGAGTACAGCCAATTGTTGTCGACGATATACCACATCGATTTACTTTTCTGCAATAACTTTTACAACTGCCACTGCACAGTGCGGGTGCTGCTGATGTCGATGCGATGGTGGCTAGAATAGTTTGCTAGTGAAGTGATGTGGTCGAAATGGTGGTGCAGCACCAGCACCAGCAGCAGTAGGAGCAATAGGAGTAGCAGCAGTATCAGGAAGTTGATATGTATATGCAAAACTATACATTACATAGTGTGGAATCCATTTACGATCTGGATTACAACTTGGTCGGATGATGGTATTATGGTTTGGCTTGGGCTATGCATTTGCCTTGTCCCAACATCAGCAGTATTACTCCAGCTGTTTTGTGGTGGTGATGATGCTGCAGTTTGGCCATAAGTACGAATATAAAACACAGCCCGGTCTCAATTATATTCGACTGAATTGTAGTGCATTACAATTACTTTTTGGAATACCTATACCAAATGAATTTTACCCGGAATGGGATTTTCCACTAAATGTATGTATATTGATGCGAACAAGAAGAGGAAATTCATTCCAAAAAAGGGTAATTGAAAGTTGGATAGGTCAGGCACAACATTAAAAAAATTCACGGCTGGATGAGTTTTCGCAGCTAATTTTCGAGTTCATTTCATATAATAGTTTGAACTCTCATAGGTCACTTTATTAGGGATATAAACGAAACGGGTATAGGTTTTGGAGGCTGAGAGAGGTAACACACACAAGTTAGTTTAATTAACCAAAAGTTCAATGTTCGTTAGGGGGAACAAAGGTTAATTATTCTTATTTATGCAAGTGAACCTAAAGCACGGTAGAACTTTGAGAAAGAGGTTACCTTGGATTAAATTGATGAAGCTTTTTCTTGATTTGCCTTTAAGGAGAATATTAACGATGTTTGAGTTCTATTTATACACACTATAATCTTAGTTCCTAAGCCCACAAATTGTTTTAATCTATAAAAAACAAAATTTGGGATATTCATAAATAAAATAGTTTCATTGGGCAATTTAACTGAATGATTAACTTGAATAATGTTTTTTTAAGGTTGTAGAATCAACTTTTTGTGTAATATTAACAAACAATGTATGCCATTTGAAAAGCAATATATTTTTTGTCCAGCAACATGTTTTATCAATTATTGTTTGTTCTTCGAATATCCCACAACACAGTTTCAAAAAAATTCTCATGATTTTGAAAACAGAAATGTGAAGAATACAGAAAACATGCAGAAAGATCCTAGAGCTTTTTTTTACTTTAATATTTTGTGTTAAATGGGATATTCGCCAATGAGGAAATAAGCATAAAAACTTTAACTGGCTTCAGAGATTGCTTGGTCTTAAAACAGCAATAGCGAACATAAAAATTATAGAACATATCACACACGAAGTAAGTACAAAAATGTCAGAGCTTTTTTTACTGCTATTATATGTGGGAATGGGATATTCCCCAATCAGGAAATTAGTTGGTATAAACATTTAAACTGCTTTCAGAAGTTGCGTCATCGGCAACTTTTATAAATTGTTTCTAAAAAACCCGAGTTTTTTATTATTTGATTGACATAAAATTAAAACTTGTGATAAATCTTAAAAAGTTATTAAAAGGGGGTTATTTGCGAATTTCACCCAAACAATTTACCTACAGATTGTATTTTTTATTAAATAAAAATACACTCAAACATGGGATATTTGCAAATCTTGAAAGTACAATTACTTAGTGCTATACACAATTTTAATCAATTGGCAAGGGATTTTCATCTTCATTATTACAACTCATTGGTGAGATATTCGTACAAAAGTGTATACATTTTCTTTTAAAATTGACTTATTTACTTCTGATAAAAATGGGTTTTGAATATTTTTTCCGACGTAATTCTAACTACTGTAAACTAGATGTAAAAAGTCTTTGAAAACTGTAAAAAATCTAAACTATATATTGAAATTTGTCTATAGATAACTTTTTAAGATCCCAATACTTTTTTTTAAGATATAACAATACAAATGTGGGATATTCACAAATATTTTTTGGGGCAAAATGTGGGAACTGAAAAAACTCATTTAATGGAATGTTGAGAATATATTTGGAATGCAATATGTTTTTTTGTTGTCAACAACATGTTATTTTTTGAATATCCCACATAATTCCTAAAATCGCTTGAAGTTGAAAAACTTAAAATATTTACTGAAAGTTTTCCACGGTTCACCAAAAAACACACATGAAGTGAGTACAAAAGCTTCAGACCTTTTTTTACTGTCATCATGTGGGATATTTGCAAATAAAGAAGATTAGAAGATGAACCCATATAAAATATTAATCGTACCGCTTGAAAGGTGAGTTATAAGGTCTCAATGGAATTCAACATTTGACCTAAGCCTAGAGATTTGGTTGAAATGTCAATACAATTATTATTATTTAAACACTATTTTAATTAGATTGACATCTGAATCGAATTTGTAAAAAGTTTAAAACTTTTAAAACTCAAACCCAATTTTAAAGCTTGAGTTTTGTTGTAAAACTAGTTTTAAAGTGAGAAACAGCAAATAACTCACTGATGATATGCCATTTACTTACGAATATACCACACGTAATTTCCCTGCGGAAATTTAAAAGATTGTATTTATTTCTTCAATAAATAAAAATAAACAAGATGTGGGATATTCGGGAAAGTGTTGTTGGTCAAAAACTAAGTGTTTAACATTTTAATCAATTTATAAGGGAATTTAAACCTAACAACTCAGATGTGGGATATTCGAAATAAACCAATAAATCGCCTTAGAAAGTTAAGTTACTTGTCAGGAACAGGATTTTTAATTATAGATTTTCTGACGAATAACCCACTAATAAAACGTTAAAATATCTGAAAACTTTAACTTTAGTCTACTAATGAAGATATTTTTATTGTTTTTTGATGAATTTTGTATCTGCTTGCAATTATCCCACAATTTGACTTTACTTAGTTTTAGTAATTGTCTTCAACTTAGAAAATTTTTTTTTTCTGTACTTTTGCAAGATATTAAAAAAAGGTTTCAATGTTAAAAAAAAACATCAATAAAAGTATACTTACTTTTCTAGTTGCTCCCTGAGATCCCTCTCGAATGTCGGTGACCCGCATTGACTCTGCAAAGAAAAACAAGAAAGAACAAAATAAAATAAATAAAATACAAAATTATCCAATAATGTAATGAACTCTAATTAAAAGACAACACAAGAATGTGAATTGCGTGCATCTAATGGCATCTTAATAGGCTTTGGATGCATGCTCTATCATTTAACATTGATCCAAAGAATCATTATAGACATAAAGACAGACACAATGCTAGGCGACATCAATTCTCTGTCTATATTCTTCCAGAGACTCAGGGCTTCTACACCACAGCCAGTGATGTTCGAGATCAGCTCACACAGCTAGTGCAAGTGATACTAATTCAATGGTTTTTTTTTGTTTTCGAGACGTAAAAGGCTATAATATATATGAGGGGCAGGATTCCGGCTGTGCTTCGCTGCTTCTCTGCTTCTCTGCGCTTCTTGGCTGTTCCTAATGTGCACGTATTTTTCACTCAAGCCAAATGGGAATGTTCGTACCACTAAAGTGGTTTTGTAATCGAATCCGCCCTTATCCTCCTTTTATTTCCCTTTTTCTGTTGTTTCTGTAGAACGATTAGAGAGAAGTAGGAGAATTTAGGGCGGATGCGCCCCTATAATATGTTTCGTAGACGCTGAATGACACCATGAACAGTTTTTTGGTCTTCTTTATTTCTACCGTTTGAAGTAATAAATGATACAATTTGGTATACAGCACATCACCTATAAATCACATGTCATCAGACGAATAAAATGTTTTTTTTTTTGCTTTTATTTTGCTTTGTTTTTTTTGGAACCAAGTTAAGGTAAGGTAAAATAATACCTTATGCGACGAAAGGGGACGAAATAAGAAGATTCCAAGAGCTATTGTTTGACGGAATGGATGCTATGTTCGAGAAGAACCAAAGATGGTACGGATTTGGATATACATAGGTTTCGATATAGGAGGGTTTAGGTACTATAAAGCTGAATAGTAACATATTATATGATGAAAGAAAATACAATAGAGATTGGAGCTACAACAAAAACAACAACAACAACAACAAATATAAAAGGTGAGAATAATAATATGGTTGACACAATCTCGATTTAGGGCAAATTATTATTACACTTTAGTGAAATTGTCAAAGATTCTTGACTTCATTAAGAATAATAATTTTGAGTTATGATAGAAGCTTATACAAAAAAAAAGCAAGTCCAATAGGTGTTAGAAAAAATGTCAGAATATAAAATTGCGAGTGAAATTGTATAATCAATAGATAATTTTTTAATCACTTCTGAAGCAGTTGAAATTTTGTATCTATATTTATTTTTATATGAATAGGGTTTTTCAATAAAAGATTTCAATAACACTGACAGCTTGCCATTCTTGCCCGTCTCTCGATATTACTAAAAGTTTTACAAAGGGTTGTGGTCAAATTATTGTATGGGTCATAATACTGACTTTAAAATACTTTCTTTGTTGTAAATAGCCTAAAAGAGAAAAATCGTGTTGATAATATAAAAAAAGAGCTCACTTTCTTACAACATCAACACGACTAGAATTTAAATCCGTTTTGTATCAGTTTGTAGTAGTTTTTGAAGGTTTTAGTATTTTTGTAATAAAAGTTTTCAATTGGACTTTTCTAAAAAAAAAAATACTAAAAGGTAACAACAAAATTTTGCACATGATAAAATAAGTTTGACTATATTTTTTTCTTTTGAGATATTTTAGTCGGAAACCAATTTTTACAAATTAAAACAAAATTTTTATTCCCTTATGAAAACAAAGCTGGTTGAATTTTTCTGAGAAAATTCACTTACATATGTTAACAACAATATCTTGGATATTTATATCAAATTTTCATTTTTGATAAACAAATGTAAATATTTCACCAAATAGTCCAATACTTTAGAAAGTATATACGGGATAAGGCTAAAAATGAAGAAAATTCAGTTAGCTTGAAATCATACAGTGAACTTATGGTGAAGAACTATCCCATTAGGGTTAAGATCGGCAATACTTGAAAAAAACTAACGTTTTCCCCGGTTTTGTTAATTTTTTGACATCAGGCCTCGAGGTCAAAAACCAGAAGAACTTATAAAACTAACATCTACGAAAACTTGACTAAAATATAGTATAGTAGATGTAATTGTTTACAATTTTCTCAAAAACTGGTGTTTAATCAATAATAAGTAATAAGGACCATTATTACTGAAAAAAATGTTAGTCATTTATTTTTCTGTTGTTTTAAGCTTTGGGATTTAAAATTATTTTTTCTGATACTATGAACAAAAGCACAATTTTTTAAAAAGTTACTGCTAGAGTGGATTTCTCTCGTTCAAAAAAATTGTATCACAATTTATTTTCCGTTGATATACAATCTTTGATTTTGTATGTAACTCACTTTTCTAAAAAATTACCCCCATCCCGTACTATTTTTTTTTCTTTTGATCCATTCTTCTCACTTCAGAGTTATGGTAGACCTTATGGAAAATTTTCTATTTTTGTTGTTTTAGTATTAATTCGTCGATTTTTGGTAAAAAAAAAACTAATTCAAGCTAATTTTCGAACAACTATATTCTGAATATGTACATACACAAAGTTGTGGTCTAATTGTAGTTAATTTATTTGTTTCAAAATCGTAGAAAATGATTGCATTTAAAAAATTCTCCTTCAGGGTAAAAAATACCAAAAAGCGAAAAAGGATCGATTTTTCTGTTTTTTGGACATGTTGCGTTCGGCACTCGAGGTTGGAAACTAGGATTATTAATTAAGCCGAAATCATATACAAGTAACCAAAAAATTGAAAAAAACTGGATTTAACGCAAGGTCTCCTTCTATTCAAATGACAAATTTACTGGAATGAAATGCTGAAAACAATATTTTGTATAAGATCAAATTGATTTGAAGAAAATATTCTTAATTAATGGCAAGATATTGGAGTTTAAAACGAATTTCTACCAACTCTCTGTGGTATTCTGTTAGCTTTTTATTTTTTTTGTAACTGTCGCTTCGGTTTTTCTAAACATTTTACCAGATGTCAAAAATGTTATTCTTTGATGCATTAAATTATTTTAAAGGAAGTTAAATTTTGTGTTCGGAAACTATTCGACGTAAATAATATTTTTTTGTTTTCATTTATAAAAAAAACAGTTCTTTACATTTTTTTTTTCGAATTCATACTAATTGGGTCAACCAAATTTTTCTTTTTTATTTAAATTGCTGTGTTAAAAACACTACATATTTTAAAAATCTTTTCTTCGTCTTTTGATATTATTATTTAAAAAAAAAAACTGTATTTTAAGTCGATATCGCAAACGGTTCTTGAGATATAGCCAACGTACACGCACACACAAAGATCTCTATAAAAAACTTTGATTTGGATTGTAGGGACCTCGAAACGTCGTGAAATGTCAAAATGTTCAATTAGACAAATTAGGCCGATTACAATTAAATTCTAATGGGAAGTTAAAAAAGTATTATTTTTAAGAGAAATCAATGTATGGTTATTTCATTGTAAAGAGAAAAGTCTGCTATTACCAATTTCGTTTTCGAAGCGTGTATCGTTTCATTTTTGATAATGGCGTAATTTTTAGTTTCCAAATGCCAAAAGATTATATCCAAATAGTGGACCAAAAACACTCAATACGATGTTACCAATGCTTGGTACCCATCTTTTTTTTGCCTAAAAGCTTACTTCAATGTAAGCCTGAAAAAATTAGGAGTTGATTCTTTGTATGCAAAAAATTATCGTTCTAATTCACGTGTTTTCAACGACATAAAAACAACAATGTAAACTTACAGTTTTAAAATATCGACTTTTCGAAATTGTAATTTGTTTTAGCAAAATTCCTCAAAATTCTGCGTGTGTTGAATACATATATCTCCAAAAATCAGGTTTGCTTAGAAAAATCTTAAATTCAGCGCTTTTAATAAAAGGTTTAAAGTTCCACTGATGGCAGAAAACACAGGTATGTCGCACAGTCAAGGATTTAAGGATTCGCTCTCCATTCTTGTGGAAAATAAATCTATATCCAAACCTGGTGGAGTGTAAATGCAAAAGATAACGCCATATCGTCACCACACCGCCCGCCGCGCCGCCTTGCGTCGGTCGGTCGACACCACCATAACGAGAAGAAAATAAATCACACAGCATGAACAGAAAGTATAGGTTCCTTCCTACTTGTGCTACGTACAAACGAGCACAGGACATCGTTTGCGTGAGCTTTAAATGTTCATTTAAAAGTCTCATTAATCGTGTAGACCTTGTGTCGGTCGGTCGGTCGTCGCAAGGACAATTAAATCGCATGACTAAACATGCGACAATAAACAATGCCCAAAAATTAAAAAGAAAAAAAGAAACCCACACAAAACAAATCACTATAAAGCCATTGTGGGCATTTTGCTCCTTGGAATTAACGTGGAATTATTATTCATTAATTTTCTCCTTCCGGCTCAATGGTGGCTGAGCTCTGAGCTGCCTCTGCCTTTGCCTCTGCTTCTGCCTGATGTAATGCAATGGTGCGGGTGAGGTACTAAAGAGGCACGTCATCTCGATGATGTTGAATGACGCGTGTTAAATTGTTATTCCTGTTTGACATTTGAAAAATGACAGGATGTCGCCATCAGAATAAAAAAAATATATTGCACCTAACTATTTACAACAACAATCAAAAATCATTCATACAAACGAGTATGTGTGTATGTATGTATAGAACACCCCATTACAATTGCTTCTACCCTCTTATATATGGTAAATGTGTTTTAAGGGATGGAGTAGGTATAAGGATAGATCCTTGAATGATGCATTATTCTCAAGTGGTTATTGCTTGCAGCATTTTAAGAAGAAAAAAAACAAACTATATCCTTACATCGCATCGCTTCCACTTGAAGGCGACTCATTTTCTATTTTTCTCCACCTCGAAGGATTTGAGCTGTACCTATACTTTTACATTGCGGATGATGGGATGGGATATGGCGATTTTATTCAATTTTGCCAACACATAGGACTAAAGCAATACAGCACAGAAAAAATAAGGACGAAAACCACAAAGAATAACACATAGGGATGAAAATGTTATTTTTCTAGCTGTCTGCAGAAATTTCTTTTTTCTGCTCCTTGTGTTTGCTTGTTCCTGTCCTGATGCTGCTGCTGCTGCTCTATGGTCTATGCTATCTTCTCTGCAATGCTTCCACAAGCTTCTATACATTTAACTACTATCTATCGTCTCCATGGAGTCCCTGAATTCTCATTCCAAATTGCAGATACGAGAGAAGACTTTGATTAAGTTGAATTCTTTTTTGCTCAAGAGGAAATAAGGAGATAAGTGTTTGCTTTCTGTTTGGGTAAATCTAATAATTGGAAATAGTTGTGTAAATAAAAAAACAAAACGGAGCATCAAGCAGGATGAGGACACTTTAATCATTTTATGATTTATGAGATTTTTATTTTTGTATGGATATTCAAAAAAAGGACTTTCTTTTTATTGCAATCTTTTTGTTTGTCTATAATAGTGAAATGAAAAATTTGTGTTATCTAGACAGTTTTGATTGAATAATCGAAGTGAAAATCTAAGTTTTCATAAAGAATATAGTACCTTAAAATGTTTGATATTTAAGGAAAGTAAGGACGAAGTCTACATCTTAATTTGCAGCTTTTAAAAAACCGTAGTCGAAGCATTATTTGGTTATTAGTGATAATTTTTAAAGATAGAGAACCTGAACAAAATCGTTTCCAAACCGTGTTATATATCGAAGATGAGATTACAATTAGCCACCGAGACCACCGTGATATTTTGATAAGAAAGAATATTGTGAAAGATAAGGTTCATGGCAACACTCCACAATCGATTTACTTTATTGATTTAACTCGTGAAGTTTTCCAGAACATATAGTCGCAAAGATGTGAACTGCTTAATGAAAATTTAATGAAAAGGATACCCAAGAAATACCCATCCATTGATTTCTCTTAAAAATACGCTTTTAAATTTAAAAATTAAACCTCTTATTAGAAAAGCTGTTTTAAGCCAAAAAACCGACATTTTTGAGAAATTTTCAAATTTTTAACGATACACAATAAATTTTGACAGAACTTCGTCTCGTAGTCAAAAATATTGTTCATCTAAATAGTTCTTTTATTGAGAATCAAAAACTTCACCCTAAACTAAGCTCTTTCAAATACGACCATTCTGTATACGCCTCTTCCTCCTACACACACCTAAATTAAAAGGATTATATCCAATTCGCTGTAAATTATATTTTTGATAAGAAATAATAACAATAGAGAGCTTACAGTTGTTAGAGGCAAAGAAGCATCACGAGGGTTGTTTTAAATCTTTTTACAGATGTTCCTTTTCTAACAATAGAATACAACGACTTAGAAAAGGATTTCCCTTAAAATAAAATGCCAAATAATTCCCTTGTGGATTCCAATCTATCTTCTTTCACCCCCCTCCCCCTCCCACTCAACTTCCACACCCTCACACCTCACAATCACCCTCGTCCTGACGATATATAGTGAGTATGTATTTTTGTCCGTTTGAGTTGTTACGCTGAATGAATAAATAATTAAATAACATAGCAACAATAATAATAATAATCATCTTCATAATCTTTATGAAAAGATTTCTTCATTCATTCATGTAAAACTCTCGTGTGCACGCCGCAATCGAGCCACGAGGGTTAATCGCTCAAAAATCCGCGTATTGCATCCCTTCTCCACCATAATATCCTTTTTGGTATAGTTGATTTTATATATGTAGGTACATCTAAGAGCGGAACTGACGCACATTGCAAGCCATCAGGATGGCTAATTTATTAATGCACAAATGCCTTTTGAAATACGAGTGTATAATGGATTTTTATTTTCACTTTGAATCGTCCTTGCGTCACTCTCCTTATATATGTAGGACTAACGTAAACATTTTATCCGTAAAGGTATAGCGAGGAACACTTATAATACGCTCGTATTTTTCAAAATATGAATCCTTGCTTAAGTTAAGTATGTTGAGGACGACGGCGGCGGGGGTTGATATTCGCTCTACCGAACGAAGTTTTAAATGAGTGCGAGGGTGGTTTATATATTTTTTCTTCTCTATGTTAATTATTTTTGTTTGTTTTTTAAACACACATATTTTCTGATGTCCTCGTTTTAATGTTATGACGACGATGACGAGGAGTATATTTATATTTGTCGTCGTCTTTTAAATGAATTGAATTTAAGGATTCATTGAGTTTTTTTTTTTTCGAAAACATCAAAGAGTTTGTTTTTCCGATGTTCAAATCATTTAACTATTCGAATTTCAAAGTTGATTACGATACGATACGATACGATATGAGAGTCCTGTCATCCTGTATTTTACAGAAGAAGGGGTGTGAGTATGATTGAACATTGTGCGAGATGGACATTGAACAGGAATGAATTGAAATGAATTAACTTATTTTATGTATGTACTTGTATATCTTCACATTTGTATTTTGTCGGTGTTAGTCAAAAGGATTTTTGTATTCAATATCGAAGGGAAAGGAAGAGAGCAGTGTTTTATTTGATTAAATTTTATTTTATTTGAATGATTGTACTCAAAAAGGTGGAATGCTTATTTTCGATTTGAATAGGTACATTTAAATTGAAAATATAAAGGGTTTCCATTTCAGTAACATTATATTGTTTATCGTTTAGGAAGTGTTGTTTTTTCAAGTGTTCAAATATATAGAAATAAGATGCCTACTAAAATGTATGTATGTGCTCATTTATCTACCCTTAAATAAATAGAAATTTAACGAGTTGTTATACTTGCTTTCTTTTATTAATTTAAAGCCTGGAGGATTGGAATTGGATTCATTATGGCAACATTAGGTTTTTCTTGCCTGAAAAACATACAAACATTAGAAATTGTCAGTAGTCATGTTGTCATTTGAATTGTATGTTTATTTTTGACTATTTAACACTCACTTTAACATTTTGTTTTTTATTTTTTATTTTTATTTCAAACTTAAAATTATATTTCTTAAAAGGTCATATAAACCCTAAGCTTATAATTTCAATGTCAATTAACTTTTTTAAAACTTTTTTTTTAGAGATAGTCGAAAATAATTTCTATCATTTTTCTGTATTTTTTTTAAAAGAATTTTACCATATTTGAAAAACTTCATTCTTCTGAATTTTACATCATTTTTCATTCATAAAATATTCAAGCTTGAAAATAATTCTTTCCAGTTATTTAATGCATACTAATTCTATATTACTTTATAAAGTGTAAAATCAATAGTTGTTTGTGAGTTTTTTGAGGCCAACTAAAATTTAAATAATACCTAAGTTTGTTATATTAATGTCTTAAATTTCGTTTTGGCAATGAATTTTTTGAACTAAGGTAATTCGTATCGAAAATTTGAAAGAACTTAAGTGCCACTTATTCATGCTGTTAAAATGATCACAAATGTTTAAACAGATCAATTTTTTTAATGTCACTTTTAAAGAAGAAATTCTTCGGGGTTAACAGTCAAACTGTGGGATAAATATTTAGGGCTCTAACACAAATAATGAGTAAAATCAGACCAAATACTTTCTTTTTACTCTTACAATGTTGATGTAGCAAAATGGTACACTGGGGCGTATACGCGCTTTTTTTGGTGGATATTATTTATTTTTTGTTTAAGTTGTGCGGGTTAAGTAATCGGTGCATAATATAATATAAATAAGACAATAACTTTTCATAGTAATCAAGCCAAAAGTTTAATTGACTCGTCATTTCAATTGTTAAAAAACAAAGTCATCAAGATTCCCGTATTAAATTTAAATCATGAAATAAGCCGCAGACATTTTTATTTTAAGAAGATTAAAAATGCAAAATAAAAATTCATATTCCTCTTTTGCTATACCTACGTTCTCAAAGTATTATGTTTCCTAAAGTGTAAAGTCTTGTACATATTGTTAGAAAACATAATACAAACAATGGTTTCGAAACCACACCTTAAAGGACTATTCACATGAGAGCGACAAACCACCAACGAATGAATATTCGTCCATTTTGACATTTATTTCACATGGTTTGTTTTTATTCGTCATTACTAATGCACAACAAACATTAGAACAAAATTTGTAGGTTAAGACGAGTCCGAACATTTTATTCATTGAAGTGTGGAACGTGAATTGAGTTTGACAGTTCGTAACAATCAGATTGTAATTTGCGACAAACAATTTGTTTTCTTAAATTTCTCTTACTTTGACAATGAAAAAGATAATTATTATTATTACCTCAAGATTAATTTCAATTATTTTTCTACCTTTTTTTTACAATTTGCACAGATTTAAGGTTTATAAATAGTTCATTCATTCGTCGCGATCGTTCATTGGTCGTTCTCATGTGAGTAATCAATAATAGCAATTGTTTTTTAATTCAGTTCTTCTTTTAAAAATAATTTTTTTTCAAAGCTTTATTTAAATCGCTTCAAATGGAAAATACAATATTCTTTTACAATTGGCGAAATTTTAAATGCGACGTTTTAAATGTAAAATAAATAAAATAATAAATAAATAAATTAGGTGGCGCAACAGTCCGTAGAGAACTAGGGCCTAGTGACTTACAACTCTCAACCATTCCTGTGTGCGAGTAATTGCAGGGATGGAGGGGACCTACAGTTTAGTTTAGTTTAGTTTAGTTTGTCAATTCCTCGCAAGAGGCAGTACCCGTGAAAAAAACTTTAGGTGGCACAGGCAGGGATCGAACCCAAGACCTCTCGCATGACAGTCCAACGCACTAACCATCATGCCACGGGTACTACTATAAAAATAAATAAAATAAAGAGTGAAAAAACCAAAACAAAAATTGAAACCAACCAAAATTTAAGAAAATCTGATTTTCTACACAAAGTCTTTTACATTCTAAAAACTTTTACCATCAAAAGTATTTACAAGATTTTTTCAGGAATGCCAATTGCAGTTAGGAAGTATCTACATTGAATTCAAAGCCTACTTAAGAGCTGGTCGAGCAAATTCAATCATTAAACTACTAATTTTAATTTCCTCCATTTCAAGTACATAATTCTATTTCTTGTACCATTGACTGCATAACCAACGTAAGGCTAATTTTTCCTATGAAAACTTTTACGAACCATTACAATTTGAATATACCATTTCCATTAAATGCAAAACAATTGGAAATAATGATGTTAAATGAAAAGGAAAGGGTCTGTTTTACAAATTGTCTATACAACAAGTTATACTATAAAAGCTTACTTTTTGAAACTAATTGTATTCAACTGACGGGGTCTTACTGATGAGAGAATGAGAATGCTCAATTGCAATTACTTATATCTTTTATGTTAAAATAATTGTACCCCATGAAAAAAAGTCAAGTAGAGAAATATGTTTGATAACTACCCTCCAAGGGACTAGAAAAACCAAAAAACATTTTTTCTTTGGGATTATCTTACGATTTTTCGATTTGTTACATTCTGAAACAATGGAAAAATTCCTAAAACTCTTCCAAACTTTGCTTTTGATTTGTTGATAAGAGAAACACATATTTTCACAGCTTACGTGTTTTTACATGTGCTGTTGAGCAAAAATCGTCATTTACAGAACAAAATTATCAAAACTGAAAATTTCCGTCCGATTTTTCAGATTTGAGACTTGACTTGACAAAAAACATTTTTTAAACAAAATGTACTCAACATTCTATGAGAAATATTTTCAATACATTTTTATTTGTTGCAATGTTGGTTTATTAACTTCAAATAGGAAGTTATTTTTGTTTTCTAAGATCAAACATACGGTAAATGTGGAAATGAAATAATAATATCTTTTGTAAACTTGAAAATAAAACTTGATATCGTGCTTATCAGTTACTAAGAACTAGTTTCTAGTAAGTTACTCCAGAAGAAATAATTTAAATTTTGTTTTGAAAAAACACTAAACATTTTTTTTCGGGTTTAAAATATCGGAAAAAGAACTAAAATTTTTGGAAAATAAACCAGAAATGTTTAAAATTCTTGTAGCAGAAAAGTCAGAGAGTAAATTGGGAATAAGACCAGAAAATTAATTAGCTCACCTATCCCAAATTATAGAGTATGCCGAAGCATGGAGGCAACATGCCTCCCAAACATTTCTCACAGTTTAAAAGTCGTAATGCATATTTTTAATTTAAATAATAAATAATTTTTAAAATAATTTTTAATTTTATAACTATTATTTTTGTATAAAGCTTGTTTCTTTTAAAAGTTTGGTTCTTAAGAAGAAATAAAAAATGTTTGTATGTTTTGGCCAAGAATTAAGCTTTATTATTCAGATAAGTTTTGCCATTATGTTTTAAGAATGATTTTGGGCAAATGGCCGAGAGGCCCGATCCAGCCGAGAGGCCCGGTTTTTGACCACTTTTTGCAGCAATTGAGGCTGTATGTCAGCAATAACACGCCGAATATTCTCTTCAAAAAAGTCAATTATCTGTGTTTATCTGCCCGGACCATGGACTTCACATAACACACCAATAAATAGCCTTATTGCTTTGTTAAATCATAAGATATTGGAGGCCACGGCACTGACCCACGACGCGAGATAATGGGCTCACTAAAAGTCTCCTTGAATAAATGAATTGCTTCGATGAGTCGTATAAACCGAACCATTCTTTTGGTGATAAATTTTCAAACGTTGTTCAAGAGTATGTCTATTCATTAATACCATTAAGCTTTTCCGACCAAGCTAAATATTTAGGCCTCATTTTAGACAAAAAACTAAACTGGAAGGCAAATATTGATGAAAGAGTAAAAAAGGCTACTGTAGCGTTTTTTACTTGTAAAAAGGGCATAGCATCAAAATGGGGCTTCTCCCCAAAAATAACCCACTGGCTATACACTTTGGTAATCAGACCGATACTCGTATGGTGGACCGCACTGGACAAGATGGTAAATCTAAATAAGCTTATATAAGTCCAGCGGTCAGCAGGTATGTGCATCACAGGAGCACTTCGCTCAACACCAACCGCAGCCCTGGAAGTGCTTTTAAACCTAACACCTTTTGACATCTTCTCCAAAATGGTGGCAACCAACTCATGTATGAGGCTTAGAGCCACCTCTAAATGGAACAGTAACAATACTGGACATACTACTATTCTAGACAATTTCAGATCTATCCAAGATCGCTTAGACTATACCACCCCAAAAATGGTATTCGGTAAAAGCTTCCATGTGTCCATCCCTTCAAGATCCTCCTGGGAAGAAGAGAGACCCCTGGAAGACAATGCGGTACACTTCCATACAGACGGTTCAAAGACCGATTACGGAGTTGGAAGTGATATCTACTCGGAACAACTGAATCTCAGTCTATCATACAGACTTCCCAATCAATGTAGTGTATTCCAGGCAGAAGTAATGGCGATTAAAGAGGCATTATCCTGGCTCAAAGAAAACGTTATATCTTGCAAGGATATACGAATCTTCTCGGACAGCCAAGCCGCTCTAAAATCTCTCGCGTCTGTCTCCATAAACTTTCAATTAGTCCACGATTGCCGATCATCTCTGAATGAGATGACGGAACAATTTAATATTCACCTCATTTGGGTGCCGGGCCACAGCGACATTCCGGGAAATTGCAAAGCCGATGAGCTCGCCAAAAACGGAACACTTCTGCCTAATGTTAGACAAAAACATAACATGCTACATGCAAATATCTTCTCAAACAATATGCTCTAGAATCAACAAATGCTAGATGGTCACAGAGTACCACCTGCCTAGCAACCAAGCAAATATGGCCACGCATAGACTCAAAAGGCTTTGATATCCCTGAGCAGACAAAATATAAGCTCTACAATTGGAGTAATAACAGGACACTGCCTCATAGGAAGACATGCTCTGAGGCTAGGGGTCTACACAAATGACTTCTGTAGAAGCTGCATGGACTAGGAGGAAGAGGAAACAGTCCAACACCTTCTATGTACATGTCCAGCACTCTCCATTAGAAGGAATAACTTTCTCGGTAATCCCTTCTTCGATAATACCAGTGAACTGGCAGGTGGAGTGCCATAACCCCCGCGGCATTAACCCCCGCGGGGGTTAATTCCCATTCAATTGGGAATTAACCCCCGCGGGGGTTAATTCCTTTTTCAAATGGCATTAATCCCCGCGGGGGTTAATTCCCTTTTTATGTAGGGGTTAATGCCCAATTATAACTGCAAATAAGCCCCTCGTTAATAAAAAAACAACAAACATAAAGGCGCGCGATTTTTTTTAATTTTCACAAACCATATGTAAAAAATTTTCTTTGCATATATAGTTTGTATTGGAGTCATGAAAAATCGAAATAAAATAACGGTGACGTGAAATAGTACCAAATGAAATAAAACCAAATTTCAAATTTGGCCTTATTTCGTTGTTCAAAACGAAATAAAACCAATTTGGCTTTATTTCGATTTATAAAAAGAAATAAGGCCAAAAAAATAATGGAAACAACGCCGAATATTTTAAAATTCAAAAGTTGGCAATATTTCGTTTGCAAAAAGTTTTTTTGAATTGATAGCACGGCGTACTAACAGCTAGGTATGTAAGGGGGGGCATGCTGCCCCCCTGCAACCCCCCTGCTTGGGATCACTATAGGATTTGGGGTGGGTGCGAGTTTGGGTATATGCAAAGAACTTTTGCATTTGAGCACTAAAATCAAAGAAATTCCCAACAAAAAAAAAGCAAGTATGGCTCACAGTTATGAAAGAATCACAATGCATTCGTGTTCTTTGCATATACCCAAACTCGCACCCACCCCAAATCCTATAGTGATCCCAAGCAGGGGGGTTGCAGGGGGGGGCAGCATGCCCCCCCTTACATACCTAGCTGTTAGTACGCCGTGCTATCAATTCAAAAAAACTTGTTTAGGCTCCAATTTCAAAAATTTGAATCGAGCAACAAGTATCTGTCATTTTTCAACTTTTTTAATTAATAACAAAAAAAATTGTTCCAAAATTGCACTTCCCCCGAATTTTTATTAAAACAAAAGATAATTTTACTTCATGTTTTTTCCTAATTCTGCAAAATTTTAAATCGAAACAATGCCAAATTGCTATTATTTCGTTTTCTAAAGCGAAATAAACCCAAATTGAAAATATGGGCTTATTTCGTTTTCAAAAACGAAATAATGCCAAATTTGTTAAATTTGGCTTTATTTCATTTGGCGTTATTTCACGTCACCTAAAATAACAATTGTACCTGCATAAGATTATGATGATAGTAAAAAGTGCATAACACTAGTTCGTATTTTTTGTATATCTGTTATAGGAAGGTATATCATAGCTTTCTCAATTCCATTTTGAAAACTCACCATTTCTAAAAGGAATAGATATGTACTTTATTTCTGTTTAAGTTAAAGGTTTAAGTACATTTAAAAATGTGTAAAACAAAATAAGAATTATTTTCCAAAAATATTTAAATACATTATTTTAAACTTCAACTCAAGGAACAAGATCGCAACTTTGTTGTGCATTTTATACCTATATAATTATTTATTTTTCCTTTATTTGTTTACTATTGTACAGCAAAGCTAAAACAAAAGAAAAAATGGGGGTTAAGCCATTTCTGAATGGGAATTAACACCCGCGGGGGTTATTTCCTTTTTCTTGTGGGGATTAATGCCACTTGAAAAAGGAATTAGCCCCCGCGGGTGTTAATTCCCATTCAATTGGGAATTAACCCCCGCGGGGGTTAATGCCGCGGGGGTTATGGCACTCCACCGAACTGGCAACGATTGACATAAAATGTCTCTCTAACTTTATTAAAAGTACAAAATGGTTTGTTTAAGTTCATTACTCTCCCATGAGTAACCTCGTTAGTGATATCACAATGGACCCTTGAGGTCTAAGTGAGTCAATGACATCTGGACAGCCACTCCAACCTAACCTAACCTAAGTCTATTCATTCTGAAATAGCAAACCAAGTTGAGCATAAATCAAGTAATAACTGTCAAAACGACAAATTCTGAAAAAAGCATTGCCAGACGTTATAATTCTCTTTGTTCATTAATATACAAAAATTTACTATTTTCTTGTGTTCCGGAAATTACGTTAAGGGAATTTTTTTACAGGAGCTTGAATGAAGTACAGTTTTCTGACTTTTAAAGTAAAGTTAAGTTAAATTTGTGATTTTGCAATTTGCCATTTCTGCAAATAATTTAAAGTAAACTTTGCCAGAAAAATGTTTATTAACAATAAAAGCGCCAATTGTGTATGGAAAACGTTTTTTAGCGTAATTACTTCTTACGTGTTTTCTTTTGGTTCAATTTCCATAAGGTCTAAGATCTTTACATTTTACATTATCATTCATTTATTAAATTGAGAAGAAGATATAAATGGTGCACATATTTATTTTTAATACAAACAAAGGTTTTATCCACGACCTTAAACTAAAAATAAAATTCGTCAACCAATGCTAGTTTCAATTTGAATAGAAGCTTAGTAACCAAACCAAAAGCATCCTCGTTTTTGGAATGCAATCAAATATTTTAGGTTACTATGTTTCTTGATAAATTTCATTTGAATATTTCCCCGTTCGTTTTTGCTTGACCATCAAGACCACGAATTTCGTAATTTTTGTTGACCATCCATATCCTAAGAACCTGCTACGAATAGTCAGGAATTTATATTGAATCAGTGAACAATTTGGTTTCGATAATTACACTGAAAGTTTAATTTATTTTGTACACAAAAATTGATTCAAAATTAAATACCATTTTATAAATTTTAATACACAAATATTTTTCCATTTCCAAAGGTATTTAACTATAAGCATTATAGTATTTTTTTTTTACTATTTTATACAAAAAAGTATTTGAAAACTTCAAAATCCCAACAAACAAGAACTCCAATTACGTTCTTAATTCGAAATACATTTTTTGCCAATTCATTGAACTCGTTAACCACCATTTTAATCCCATCTATATACATATATGTGTGTACATTATACAACCAATCAAATGTGGTTGCCATTTCCACAAAGAACATCACGAAAAAAAAGAAAACAAAAATTTAACTTTTAATTGAAAACCACAAAACGATACAATTAACATAAAAAGACTTATATTCATTGAATCCATCGAATTTAAGCTCTTTTCACATCTCACCTCTCCTCTCATCTCATCATCCATAGAACGAACGAACGCGACGACGGAAATTCGAAAATTTATTTTACAACAAAAGCCAAAATAACCAATTAAATTAAATTAATTTTTAATTAATAAAAAGATACATCAGTTGAGTTGGTTGAGATACAAATGTATCTACTTTACATAAATGTTTATAGGTAGTTATACACTTCATCGCGAGAACATATAACAAAATAAACAACAAGCACCTGTGACATCCATAAAATTAAATTTTCTGATAGTTATAAAAGACCACAAAATTTATATAGATATGAATTTACCATAATTTTCCAATGAAATCGTGTTAATTTTATGTTGGTGTTGTTGTTGTTGATGTTTTTGGCTTGAATCCAAAAAAAATAATCTCATCCCTTTTTCTTTAGTGACAGAGGTGGATATGAATGATACTGTATATACCAAGGGGATGTGTACCGTTAATGCACCAAAAGACAAAAGTTAAATTCAACACTTATCGCCTTAGGTGTTTGGTGTTTTTTAGCACTTGAAGAAAAAAGGAGGCGTGAGGCAAGAAATCCTTTTGAAGTTATGTATTTTTTTTTTTTTCAAGATCAATGTCATTTTAACCCTCAAGCAGGAGCTTAAATACGTATTTCTTTCCTTAAACACAAAACCGCACAAATAAAATCACCACCACCACCCCTCTATTCTATAATACATAGGTGAAGACGAGTCACTGCTAAAACAAAACCAAAAAATACATCAAAACCAACGCCGCCGGTTGTCTTGTCGGTACGGTGCTGCCCATGCCGGCTGCAGGTTGAAAAAGAAAGCGTAACTCTAACGACGACGACGAAAAAACTGTAGCCTAACGCGAAATGAAAAAGCGAATGCTCAACACACGGAGCACAACGATGTGCCATAAAAAACCGCCGCCGGAAAACTGAATCACAAAAACAACCCTTGGCGGTTAAAGAGCTACAAAAATACCACAGAAGTTCTTCTTCCCTAGTTTTTACCTTCCCACTTCCCACTGTTTGTGTGTTTCATCCCAATACCGCCAGTTCCATCCACATTCACCACTCGTCGTATACCGTTTTGTGGAAACCATGTTATATTTTGTGTGCCAGTGCCAGGAAGTTTTTGTCCTTCAGAGAAGAGTCCTGTAGGTTTTGTTCCACTACTGTTAGTGCAACATCCAACACGTGGTGCCTCTGGATGTGCCTTCGAAAAAAAAGAGAGATAGAGAGAGAAAGAACGTAGACGATGACGACCGACACGACTTGAAAAGGTATCGAGCAGCGGGTTTATAATTTTCCTTTTGCCCATAGTAGGTACTTGTTTTTTTTGGCGTTGGTGTAGGCGTTTTTTTCTTCCCATAAGGCATCAAGAATCAAGTGATGAGGGTAGTTTTATAGGGTAGTTATGTTTATCGCCGCCAGGTTTGTTCGTATTTTGAAGAAATATCAGAATAAAACACAAATCTTCAAAACTCATGGCAAAATAGAAAAATAATAATAATCATAATAATCAACCCTCTCGGTGCAGCGCGGCGTGCGGTGTTGGGTGTAAAAAACTCGGATATCATGCTAAATCATAATGAACCAGCGACGTCGAGAACGTCGACAAGGACATAAGGATGGGTGGGCTAGGGCTTGGGCATACATATTCGAGGGTCCTTTGCGTTTCGTGAAAATATTAAAAAAGAGAAAAGAAACAAATTTTATTTTTGAGGGTCATTTCGCATTTGGTTTCGTATATTGTGTTGGGATTTTGATGTTGATATTCATTTCAAGGGTTTATTTTTGTAACATAGGCAAGGCACATACAGAAAATGACAATTCTGGCGTTCTGCTAGAAATTTGCATGATTTTATGCAATTTATTGAAGTCAAAAACGTATACCGTAAATAGAACAGGAATACATATAGGAATAGAAAACATGTATTGTATGTAGGACGAAAGTATATAGAAATGTTGGTGGTCCGACACATGTGGGAATGATTCCTTTATTCAAAAGCCGGTATTCATGCGAAGAGCCCTTTAAAATAAATACTAGAATCTTTAAATAAAAACGTTTCAATGTTGCAACTTTTGAAGAGAAAGATTACAATTGTTTGGAATTAATGACCATTAATGAGATTTTTACGAGTGTGTTCTTTTGATTTATGTTCATTATTTGCATTGTGGTTGTAATATTTAAATATTCTGTTCACGTGTCGAAAAATTCAATCTTTGTAATAAATGTTATGGGTAAAAAGAACAGACATACATATATGTACATATACCCATATTTAACCTTTAGTCTATAACAAAGGATCTAGAATTGCATTGGCACAAAAAAGTTGTGTTTTATTAATTTAATAAATAAATAAATAAATTAGGTGGCGCAACAGTCCGTAAAGAACCAGGGCCTAGTGGCTTACGACTCTCAACCATTCCTGTGTGCGAGTAATTGCAGGGATGAAGTTGGTTTTTTATTAATATTGCTTCAACTTATAAAATGCATTAATCACTTTAAAGACTTAGAAGACCAGGAGGTATAGTCTGACGCAGAGTACTTCAACTGTAAACTGCAAAAATTATATTCTAGTATTCCTAAAAATGACGCTTATGGATGTCCTTATTTGTCTAACTTGTAAGGTAGTTTCTTAATTATACATTGGTCAACAAAGTTATGCAGCTGGGAATTCACTTTTTTTAAGGTTTTTGATGGCTTTTGTTCTGAATTCGACTTAGATTATACATATATAGGCTGTTTCAGGTTTGTGATGATTTTCCAAATCTACAATCCATAACTTCAATATTGAATTTAAAAATTTTCAGTTTACTACTTATTTTTTTTTTAACTTCCCATAGAAAGTTATTGTAATGGGTCCGATTTGTCAAATTGAAAATTTTGAAATTTCTCGACGTTTCAAGGTCCCTAGAGTCGAAATAAAAGATTTTTAGAAATATGTATGTCTGTGCGTCCGTACGTTCGCGACGTTTTTTTCCTCGTCCATAGCTCAAGAACCAGAAGAGATATCGACTTCAAACGATTTTGTTATACAGATAGTAATGCAGAAAGATGCAGAAAGGGCTCTCAAGCAGTTTAAAAAGAAGGTGAACATTTTGGTTAACCCTAAATATCTCATGAACCAATGACGCTAGAGACTTGAATTAAATTTTATATTATATATTTTAACGTTATACAAAACAAGTATATTTTTGTAAAAAAATCCAAATAACGGTTTTTTTTAAATCAAACAAACTGACAAAAAATTTGTCACCTCGAAAATTTTACGACTAAAATATGATTTCATCTACAAAACAATTTTGTGCAACGAAGAATAATGTTTTTGACATCTGATAAAATTTTGAGAAAAATCGAATTGACAGTTTTTTCTATAAAAAATAAAAACCTAAAAAAAATATTACTCAAAGTTGATAAAAATTGAATTTCGACTCAAATATCTTTTCAAAAACTTGAGATTAAGGCTTCAAACTTATTTTATCTTATAAGAAATATTATTTTCAACATTCTGGAAAATGTTTATAAAAATTGAATTGACAGTTTTTTTTACAAAAAATAAAAACCAAAAAAAAAATTATTGGTAAAAATTGAGTTTCGACTCAAATATCATTTCAAAACTTTGAGATATTAGCTTTAAACTACTTTTTTCTTTAAAAAAATATTGTTGTCAACATTCAGTAAAATTTTGAGAAAAATCGAATTGACAGTTTTTCTACAAAAAATAAAACCTAAAAAAAAAATGTATAAAAGTTGGTAAAAATTGTTTTTCGACTCAAATATCTTTTTAAAAATTTGAGATAATAGCTTCTAACTAATTTTAACTTATAAGAAACATTGTTTTCAACATTCGATAAAATTTTGAGAAAAATCAAATTGACAGTTTTTTTTACAAAAAATAAAAACGTAAAAAAAAATACTAAAACTTGGTAAAAATTTACTTTCGACTCAAAAAGCTTTTCAAAAATTAAAAATATTGGCTTCAAACTTATTTTATTTCACAGAAAATATTGTTTTCGATATTCAGTATTTTTTTTTTATAAAAATCCAAGAGTCCGTTTTTTCATAAAAAAATAAAATCTACAAAAAATAGTACGCAAGTTAGGTAAAAATGGATACATATAGACAAACTTTTAAGCAAGACAAATCGACAGGAGGGATGGGAAGTTATCAGTGTGGGTCGCATCCCAGCTTCTTTTTTTTAAGGTTTTTGATGGCTTTTGTTCCGAATCCGACTTAGATTATATAGGCTGTTTCAGGTTTGTGATGATTTTCCAAATCTACAAGCCCTAACTTTAGTATTCCCTTAGATTTTTTCACTTTACTACTTTTTTTTTATATATAATTAAGGGGCACTCAAGGGGTTATTAAAACCCTTAACATGTTTAAAGTTTAAACACAGTAAGAGCTTTAGGAAAATAGGGAAGGATTAAAGAAGAGATACCGATGCATATTGGTCTTAAAGTTTTGAATATCAAAATGATAGGGAAAAACAGAGCTAGGTAAAGCAATCCACATTCTCGATGTGCGGTTAAAAAAAGAATCTCTATGCTTGACAGTACGTCCGAAATTGAGCTCAAGATTAAACTGATGTGCATTCCTAGAAGTACGAGTATTACGGCTGAATTGTTTGAGGGGGGGGGGTTAATGCATCTCGATAAACACTGTTTATAAAAATATCGGTAGAACAACGAAAGGTATGAAACATTGCGGCGGTGTTCGAGTGACGTAATTGTTTCGGTTATCTAGTTCTATCGCCTATCATTTTCAAAGCTTTTTTTTTTATCTTGTCCAAAATACTTAAACTTGTTTTAGGGGCACCTGCCCAAATATGCGAGTTATATTCAAGTTTTGGACGAATGAAGGCTTTGTAAATTACATCCAGATCAGAAGGGGTGAAAAATTTCTTGCACCGTCGGAGAAATCCTAAGCACCTGGCACCATTTTTGGCAATATCGAATATGTGATCATTCCATAAGAGGTGATCTGTGATACACATACCGAGTATTGAAAGTTGATTAGTTTCCTGGATGCAAGTGCCGCTCATGGATAGCGGCACCGGGGCCGGGGTGGGTTATATATTTCTTTACTTAAGGTGGCGCAACAGTCCGTGAAGGATCTGAGCCTCAACCAACATGTGTCCATAGCCAACTCAGTCCCTAGCTAGCTGTCTCCAGTTTTAAACATCAAGTTGGTTGAGGTGTTTTATATCACGCGTGAGCCACCTGAGCTGCGGTCTTTTTCTACTGCATCGTCCTTTTGGATTGGATTCAAAGACTTTCTGGGCTGGAGCGTTAATATCCATTCGCTCTACATTGTCGCTGTACAGCCCGTTCAGTTTATCGTTGCATGTTCTGCAACACTCTCTATTTATGCAGATGGGACCAAGAATGACCCGAAGAATTTTTCAAGGTATTGACAAGGTCTACACTTCAGCGCCATTGAGAACCCAGATGTTGAGTGTCTTACAAAGAGTGATTTTACATGCTCGAGAGAGGACTTCCCTACTCAATTGCCTTCTAAGTCCAAAGAAGCATTGATTTACAAGAGTTATTAGAGACATTTTAATTGGTGAGTCCTGCAGTTTTGCTTATTCACGAACCGATTCATACAAAAAGGGGCCTCACCGATAAAGACGATTTTCCGACCAAAATTGGGATCAATATCAACTGCATTTTTGATAAGAAAATTTTATCAATTGCTGATGATTTGACTTTAGTAATTGATTAAAAGAAGATATTTTTACAAAAATTAGAAACAATATGGCCGCCACGAGCTGTCAAAATTATCCCGTTCCTATTTTAAAACCCCTTAGTAGTGGAAAGTGCATATAATGAATTTATGATAAAAAATTAATTCACCAGTCTTAAAGACGACGCGCGTTTAAAATACGTCCTGTGGAGTTATTTACGTCCTAAATATTAACAAATTAACACAAATGAAATTATCCCCTTTTGCCTGAAAAAAAACAAGCTTCGAACATGAAATACGAATTAAGCTTAAAAACGTGCATATATTTTGCCAAATTTTTCGTCTATAATGTCTTCATTTCTTTACTACGTTCTAGAATTGTATGTATTTTTATAAAAAAAAAAAGAAATTCCATCTGATATTCTAATTTATCGGCATCAAAATTACAACTACCAGCTTTTCAACAACAACATCATCTAAAAAATATTTATAACGATTCCCTTTAATTTTAAAAACCCATTCTGCTCAATCTTTCTATAGATATTGGTATGGTAGCTAGCTAACGACCATTTACACGCATCTATTGATTCCAAGAAAAGCTAAAAGTCCCCCCAAATTCAGTCAAGCATTTCAAACCACCAAACTTTTGTTAGCTGGATGACTTGTCGGACAAAACCACCACTCCGACAGACTTAACACACTCTGGGTATTTCCAATGACTGCGAGTATACCTAACCTATACACTCCACTCTGACAGTACTCGTATTAACTCCCCCATTGAGTTATTTTGATCATCCTTGCCAGCCGCGGTGTAAGTCTGTCTGCAAATAAATTTTCCAACCCCAAAAGGTCTTTCATTCTTTCTTCTTTTTTTTTTATTTTCAAAAAACAAAAAAAAAGAACAAACACACAAAATTTCAAAACATTTCTTATGAATCAAACAACATGAAACTGATTTAAGGACGAGCGCACACAAATTGTTGCGCTCCTTCCATCCAATTTTTACATTTTGTTTGTTTCATTTCTGTTTCCAGTTGCCACATGGTTAATGTACAGTATTTGTTGTCCTTGGCAGCAACGCGAAGATTCAATGGTTTGAGGAACTCAGTGGCCTTAACTTAAGTCAGGAAAGCTACCCTCTCTTACAATTACTGCCAATGCCAAAGTAACTTTGCCAAAAGGACGTTTTGTAAACAATTCATCATTATCGTATATGCACGCGTGTTGCCATTGCCATCAGGACGAAAAATATTCAATTCTACATATATGTACCTTCATACAAAACATAAAAATCAAACGCGTGTGCTAAGGATTAGTCAGTTAGTTTTAGGAATATTCAATGTCGCACCGGGAAGAGGGTGCTGCTGATGATAAAAGAACACACGTCCTGAGCCTGACATTGCAAATGGTGGTTATGTAAATTAGTACCTCACAACCGGTAAGCACGTAAAAAAATAATAATAATAATCAAAAGGGATATGCAAAGGGAAAACAAGTAAACTGCAATTGATGGGGTTCAAAGGACATCATCTCTTTATACAACTCCACCTCCTACCTTCTACCCACAATCCAAATCCAAGTACTCGTAGGCAAACTAGGTAAACTCAAAATCAAACAAAAAAGAAATATGTTGTCGCTTGCTAATTTGAGATTTCCAAATGAAATCCCGCGATTAGCACGAATCTACGCGCGTTTCCCTGCTGTGCGGCACCTTAATAATGCAAATTGATTCGTTCTCAAGTGCTCCTGCTCCTGGTTCTGGTTCTCGTTCTTGTTTTGGTTCTGGTGCTGATGGCTAAACGAATAACAACCATATACCTATATCGTCATCGTCATTGTGCATCTGACAAGACTTAGTGTCGAATTTGATCAAGGTTGCCATTACTTGACTTTATTATAAACGCAAAAGTTTGCTTTTGAATTTGAGAGATTTGTATTTGTGCTTTTATGTCCTTTTTACCCCTTTTTGCAATAAATCAAAAACAAAATTGGGGTAGACCAAAAGAAGCAAATTATTTTCAACACAACAATTTAAAGAAATAAAATATAAATCTTCTTTTGCATGTTTTTTCGAAGCCCTTTGAAATCCAGTTCCCTTGAAGAAAATTTGAATCTTTAACTTCGATTGTCAGTCTTTGACATTAAGAACCGAAAATGTTTTTTTTCTGGCTGCTACAAATCCTTGTTTGGAGGAAGTGAGCAAATTTTCCCAACGCTGGAATTTCTTGTTATGATAAATCACTGTTTCACATTTCGTATAAAATTACAGGTCCCTCGTATTTCTGTCACAAGATGCGCAAAGAAATGGTTGAGAGTTATAAAAGTAACTTGACATGCTTTGTTTGTTCCTTAGATATTGTTCCACAAAATATTCACAAATACTAACTGACCCGGCAGACATTGTTCCATAATTTCTCGGAATTTTTCGAGGGTGCGCACTTTTCTTCAAGCAGTGTATTCAATTTTTAATGCCTTTTCTAATCGATTCCTTTTGAGTAAGTTTAAGGTTTACCTAATTTCATAGACTAGAAACCTGCTATAGCTTCGAAAATATGCTTAAACATTTCTCCATTTTCTTTAAGCCACGGCTTAGGCTTAGCTCGTAAAATGGATTTTTAAATTGGAGAGTGTAGATTTTGTTACCCCATCGTAGCCATTTTGTTTAAGTGACATCTGGCAAGTCTTTTTTTATTATGCACTTACTTATGCTAAATTATCATAGAAAGTAACAGCATTAAACAACACTGAAAAGTACCATAACTTTATTTATGAAAATGTCGGCTTACTTTTAGCAGTAAAATCATTAGTGTCCGACCGAAGGTCGATTTTCAGCCGAAGCCGAAGCCTAAGGTTGAAAAAAGTCAAGAATTCTCCTTTCCACAAACGATGCGCAAAAGGTGTCAGGCAAAATTCAAAAATTGAAATTTTTTTAGGCGCCTACTATGATGGCACACATGTGTTTTGAAAATTTTGAATACCTACCGAAGAAAATATTGCAATCTTTTCTTCGGTATTCAAAAATTTCAAAAATTGAAATTTTTTCCAGCGACTAGTACGATGCTCGATATAATAAACAGATTCTTCGGCTTCGGCCAAAACTTCGGCCTAAAATGGCCGAAGCCGAAGGTTTGGCCGAATGTTGTTTTTTTGGCTGAATTCGGCCGAACCCAAGGCCGAAGCCGAAGCTTCGGTCGGACACTAAAAATCATATTTAGAGATCAGGCTCACTTTCAGATAAATGGCTTTATTGACAAGCAAAATTTTCGTATATAGAACGAGACGTCAACCTACGTTTGAATTTTATGCATAGGCAAGCCGTGGCATCGTTGGTCTTTAATTTTCCGAAAATGACGCTGGTTGGTCGGTCACCATCGTGAACGTAGAAATACTGAAGAACACGAAAAATGCAAAATTCCAAATACTAAAAATGTTGAAAAACCAGAATCCCGAAAACTAAAACCCCCAAAAACCCAAAATATCGAAAAACACAAAATCCCAAAACAGAAAATCCCAAAACAGAAATCCGGGAGTTTCAACGATTTTATATTCCACACTTAACGGCCTTTCAAATAAGAGATGAATTTTGTTGTAAACAGGTGTTTTTTTTAACATGTTTTCAGTCTTGGAATAATTTTTCCGAAGTTGGACTTTTTGGCAGCTATCACTTGATTTGTATTCAGTTAGTTTTGAACAACCTGTGCAAATCGCTAAAGAAACAATTAATTTTTTAAAGAGGACTTTTGTTGTTTCCTCATCGCTGGAATTCGGTGTGGCCTCCAAAATCGTGCGATTTAACCCCGATGGACTTTTTTTTAGGGATTTTGTAAAATTTTTGTGAAAGCCCAAAAGCCAAAAGCCCTTTACCTTACAAAACATTTCAAAATCCTTTTCCTTCATTAATAAAAAAACATTTTATTTTAATGTTTTTGAGTTTTTACCACACTCAGGTGATCATAACTCCATTTCATAACTCAGATCATGTTCATCCTGCACTCAAAGGAAGAAAGTAGCGTAGTATATTTTGACACTTGTTTAAAAATGTGTGGATTGTGTTCTCCAAATATTTCTTCTTTAAATAGCCGCTTAGTTAAAAACGAGTCATTTACGTGAACATTTTAAACTCCAGCCAACATTTCCATCGAATTTTTTGTCCAACCTGCCAAGTTTGACAGTTGGATGTCAATAAAAATTTTGACAGCTGCTGAAACAAAACAATTGAAAAGCTACCATTGCTTTCCACTCTTAAACAGAATTCGTAATTTCTTACGTGGAAAAGTTTCACATATTTGGAAGTCAATTTAATATTTTAAAAATCAATTTATGTCACAAAAATGATAACTTTTTGAGTGCTAACAATCTGTCAGTGTCAAAATAATACAAAAATTCAAAAAGAACGCTGCCAAAATTCTGACAAAAATTATTTTTTTCAAAAGTAAGCAAAGCACAACTTCAGTGTTAGGAAAAAAATATTGAAAAATTTTGAAGAAATTATTTGAAAGCATTTTCAAAATTTCAGCGGTAACCCTGTTTTGAATATTATATTCAATTGCAGCCATGTTGTTGATATTTCTCCCCTTTTTTATAATGAAATGGGCACGTGCTCATTTTAGCGGACTTGGTGTGTCGAGTGTCTAGCCAGGGTGTGATCTGCGAAAAAATCAGTCTTGCAAGTAGATCCAGAGAAGAGACCTGCACGCTACGTGAACGTGCAACGTGCCTCGAAATAAATCGCAAAGGATAATAACAAATAAATTTTGCATAAGATGAGTGCCAGTGCCGCGAAAGAAAGTCAATGAAAAAGGTGCTTGTATATGAAATGTTCTTTTCTTTTTTCTTTTTTGTTCTAAAAAAAATGTAGGAACCTAATTCATGTATTTTAGCCCTCTTCACCACCTCATCCCAGGTAAAAGTTGAAGGAATACAAAATTAAAACCGAGGGAGTGAAGAAAAAGTTTGCATGTCTTCCTGAATCCTGGTGATGCAAAAGGAAGAAACTGAGTTCTTGGTTGTAGAATTTCACTCTTCGAGCTTCGAGAATAACATACAAGATTTTTCTCTGTGGAATTGGTAATTAAATGTAGGTAGCTCTGATCCGACCCCACTGCAAAGTGTTTCTTTGGCGGAAAGTTGAAAAGCGAGAATAAAATTTCCACAGAAGGAAGTTTAAGCTTTATGTTGTATATATAGGGTAGTGAAAAGATGCAAAAAAGGATGAAAGAGGCAGAGTGCATAAAGGTTTAGGGAAGAACATAAAAAAAGGGCTTTTCCTTATGACAGAGGAAGGTATACAATAATTCAGGAAGGAGGCATGAATGGCTAATATACATATAAAGGGTGTCTTTATAGAAACACATCCGCATCACAATGTCGTGTTCCCTTTTCCTAGATCGTCCTGGAATTGCAATGGCAGCTTCCTGTGTCCAAAGATTAAAAGAAAAAGTTAAAAACAAAAGAAGGATCAGAGTCAACTGATGTAATGGAAAACGCCTTTGTTTCTTTTTTTGAAAGGAAGACCTATTTCCTAGAATGAAGAAGAAAAAAATAGACACACACAAAAGCTGCTTGTCTAGGTAAACCTACCTAGGTATACAAAATGAAAACGTCAACTCAACTCGACTCGACTCATGGCTCATGATGGGAGATGGGAGCGGGAGGGAATATCACTTGCGATTATTGAAGCAAACCTGGGAAGCTAGCGAAAGGCTTACAAGTTAATTGTTATGCAAAAGAGGTGACAGTAAAGAAAGTGAGAGTTTTTTCTTTTTGTTTTACGTGTTTTCAAAAGTGATACCTTAATAGGAAGTAGCTAAGTTGAAGATGGCAACGGAAGCACAGCAATGACATCAAGTATACACGGGTTATAAGCCCAACAAAAAAAAAAAAAGGAGATCTGTACGTAGGAAGGTACATGGAACGGAAAAGATAATTGAAATTGAAAGCTATGTTGTGATTAAATCGCTTAAAAAAAAGCATTTTATGTTCCAAACTGAAAACACATCCAAGATTGACAGGGAAAAATGTAAACCGGACGGAGGTTTTTGTTTTTGTTATGTGAGATAATTTACAGTCTTAAATGAAATGGAGTCTCAGCATTTTGTATATTTTTATTAAAAAAAGATACAGGGATAAAAATAAGGTCGATTTGGTTTTTGTAAGTTGTCTTTTTTTTTAAAGTTTGAATAGTTTTTTGTTTTAAATCAGTCGTTAAATTCTCTTGCCACACAACCTTAATTTTTAAATAATAAAACAAAACCGTAACAAAAATTAAGATCTAGAAGTGCAAACCAAACGACCATACGCAATTTTGTCGAAAAACTATCTTTAGCAATGAGGCACATTTCTGGATGATGGTTACGTGCGTAAGCAAAATTGCCAGATTTAGGAGGACAATGGAGTTACTGCTCGGTGTGGATTTTGGGTTGAGGGCGTCAATGGTCCGTACTTTTCCAAAACTGATGCTGGCCAAACGGTGATCGCTACAGGTCGATGATCACCAACTTCTTGTGGCCTGAAATGGATGATATGGACACCGCTCAAGATACAATCTATTTTCGGCGCAAACGGCTTCATGGTATGGTTATCTCGTACTGAGGCGACGTGAATAGGCCACCAAGATCGTGTGATTTGACACTTTTAGACTTTTTCTTGTGGGGCTTTCTTAAATCGCAGATTTATGCGAATAAGCCAGTAACTACCGCTGCCGTCAAAGACAACATAATCAATGCCATGGGTGAAGTTCAGCCTTATTTATACGCCAAAGCCATCGAAAAGTTGACCTTTCGAATGCTCGACCCAACTAAACCGCGGAGTCATTCAAACGTTGTTATATTTTACACTTAATGTCATTGATAGAGCAATTAGGAAATTAGCTTTATTGCATTTTACAAAAGTGAAATAAGGCAATTCTTCACCGTAGGCGTTTTTTCACATGGCTTAATTTCATTTAAAAAAAGAGGCTGGGATGCGACCTACACTGATAACTTCCCATCCCGTCTGTCGATTTGTCTTGCTTAAGAGGTTTGTAGGTTTTCGTGTTTTGTTAAAAAAGGTGTCAGTTGAATTATTAAAAAAAAAAAATTAAATTACCAACAATGTTTTGCATATGATGAAATTGTTTGATTTCAAAATTTATGAAAAAACTGACTGTTGGATTTTTATAAAAAATGTACGGAATGTCAAGAACAATATTTTCTGTGAGATAAAAAAAGGTTGAAGCCAATATTTTTAAATTTTGAAAAGATATTTGCGTCGAAAGTAAATTTTTACCAAGATTTAGTATTGATTTTTTTTAGGTTTTCAGTTTTTGTAAACAAAACTGTCAATTCAATTTTTCTCAAAATGTTACGGAATGTTGAAAACAATAGTTTTTATAAAATAAAATTAATGTGAAACCATAATCTCAAATTCTTGAAAAGATATTTGAGTCGAAAATTACTTAAGCCCCAATTTTCACCAACTTTTAGTAATGTTTCGTTTAGGTTGTTATTTTATGAAAAAAAAAACTATCAGTTTTATTTTCCTCAAAATTTTACTAAATGTTAGCAACAAAATTTTGTAAAAGATAAAATTAAATTAAAACCAATATCTCAAAGTTTTGAAAAGATATTTGAGTCGAAAGTCCATTTTTACGAAATTTTAGTAATTTTTGTTTAGGTAGGTATTTATTTTTTTTTTTTAAACTGTCAATTCAATTTTTCTCAAAATTATACGGAATGTTGAAAATAATATTTTTTATAAAATAAAATTAATTTGAAGCCATAATCTCAAATTTTTGAAAAGATATTTGTGTCGAAAATCAATTTTTACGAACTTTTAGTAATTTTTGTAGGTGTTTATTTTTTTATAAAAAAAACTGTCAATTCGATTTTTCTCAAAATTTTACCAAATGTTAAAAACAATATTTCTTATGAAATAAAGTTAGTTTGAAGCCATAATCTCAAATTTTTGAAAAGATATTTGAGTCGAAAATCAATTTTTACGAACTTTTGTTAATTTTTTTTTAGGTTTTTAATTTTTTGTAAAAAACAGTCAATTCGATTCTTTTCAAAATTTTACTGAATGTTGAAAACAATATTTTTTAAAAGAAAAAAATAGTTTAAAGCCAATATCTCAAAGTTTTGAAAAGATATTTGAGTCGAAAGTCAATTTTTACGAAATTTTAGTAATTTTTGTTTAGGTTTTTATTTTTTTTTTAAAACTGTCAATTCGATTTTTCTCAAAATTTTACCGAATGTTGAAAATAATATTTCTTATAAACTAAAATTATTTGAAAGCCATAATCTCATATTTTTGAAAAGATATTTGAGTCGAAAATTACTTAAGCCCCAATTTTTACCAACTTTTGTTAATTTTTTTTAGGTTTTTAATTTTTTGTAAAAAACAGTTAATTCGATTCTTCTCAAAATTTAACTGAATGTTGAAAACAATATTTTTTAAAAGATAAAAGTAGTTTAAAGCAAATGTCTCAAAGTTTTAAAAAGATATTTGAGTCGAAAATAAATTTTGACGAACTTTTAGTACTTTTTTTTAGGTTTTTATTTTTTGTTAAGAAACTGTCTATTCGATTTTTCTCAAAACTTTACCGAATATTGAAAATAATATTTCCAATATGATAAAATTAATCTCAAATTTTTGAAAAGATATTTGAGTCGAAAAGCAATTTTTACGAACTTTTAGTAATTTTTTTAGGTTTTTATTTTTATAAAAAAAACTGTCCATTCGATTTTTCTTAAAACTTTATTGAATTTTGAAAACAATATTTCTTATAAGAAAAAATCAGTTTGAAGCCATATTGTTAAATTTTTGAAAAGATATTTGAGTCGAAAACATTTTTTACGAACTTTTAGTAATTTTTTTTAGGTGTTTATTTTTGTATAAAAAAACTGTCAATTAGAATTTTCCAGATTTTTTACCAGATGACAAAAACGTTATTCTTCGTTGCAAAAAAATATTTTGGAGATAAAATCATTTTTTGTTTGTAAAGTTTTCGCGGTGACAAATATTTTTTTGTCAGTTTTTTTGATTTATAAAAAAACGTAACTAACGTTTTTTTCAAAAATGTATTTGTTGGGTATCACGTTACAATAGATAATATTAAATTTAATTCAAGTCTCTAGCGTTATTGGTTCGTGAGATATTTAGGGTTAACCAAAATTTTCACCTTTTTTTTTAAATTGCTGTGGTAAAAAAAAAACACCCACTCAATTTTGTTGACAGTCCTTTCTGCATCTTTCTGCATTTTGATCTGTATAACAAAATGTATTTAAAGTCGATATCTCTACTGGTTCTTGAGCTATGGACGATGAAAAAACTTCCCAAACGTACGGACGTACGTACACACGCACACACAGACATCTCTCTAAAAATCTTTTATTTCGATTTTGGGGACCTTGAAAAGTCGAGAAATGTCAAAATTTTCAGTTTGACAAATTGGACCGATTACAATAACTTCCTATGGGAAGTTAATAATTATAAGAATTTTATTTTTAGCATATCTACTATAAAATTACGCTCTAAAATGAAAAAGAAACATCATTTTGGTGTCGTAACAGGCCAACATTTAACATAAAAGAAACTGAAATCGGCACCTTTTATGCGTTTTCTGAGTCACGACTTTACGTTTATTGGCTATCCTAGGAATTCTTCCAATCAAAATGCACCCTTCTGCAATTCCTTCCGCTTTCTAGCACATAAATGTTTGATATATAAAACAACATTTCTTACAGGCTCAACGGTTAACTACACATACCCTGATACACTCAAGAACTTCTTAAGGTAAACTTAAGTACCTACAAGAACAAGTAAGTTGAACTAATTGTGCATATCAACCAGTTAAGTTAATTGAATTCTTCATCTAATGAACAAATTTCCTCAACCATGTGTTACTTAAATTCTTATATACCTACGTTATATCTACCCTTGCCTTGCCTTGACTAGTATACACGTACCATAAATTAAAGTCCCAAAAACGCCCCACTACACATCATGCAGCTAAATATGTTGTCTACACAACCATATTACATATAATTCACTTCATATCTTTTATAGTTAAGTACTGAGGGTAGGTAGGTACTTTGCCTTTCTATTCTATATTCTGAAATAAAGTTGCCATAATAATTTTTACCAAAAAAACTTCTTCACAGCTAACAAGGACTCATATTCAACATAACACTATACAAATTTCCGTTTCTCACATTATCAAGCCCGATAATTGCTTCATAAACAGATTGTTTTATTTCTCTGGATCATATACATTCCTCTTCCATACTGCGGATTCTGGATCTGGACGTTGAATATTTGGGGAAAAGGCATCATCACACAGAACGAAAAAATAAAAATCAGCAACATTTATTATATATAGTATCGAACTCATTACCATGGTTCCACAAGACCGCCATAATCATCCTTCAACTCTGCGTCATTAACCAAATCGGTTTTGGTTTGGATTTTCCTTCTTCTCTCCGGTCCACCACCATATTTAACATCCCAACATTACCTAATGGAGCCTGGATAGAGAAGGTATAATGTGCAATCGGAATTAAGCTTTTCAGTATAAAAAGATGATGAGGAGAGGGGGGGGATGAAGTTTGCACTACTATCGTATACTATCGTATACTATCGTAGATCCTGGAAAAAGCAACGTAAATTTATGAGAAAAGATGAACGTAAAATACAACAGGGACGAAGATATCAAAACCTGCGGCATTAAAATTAGGGTGAGCGATTAAAATCCATACCTTTAAAAGCTGAAATCGTATAAATCCCCCCCCCCCCCCAAAAAAAAAACCCGCAGGACACACGCATATCTTTCCGCTCTTGGACCATTAATGCAATGTATTTCCGTTTTCCATTAAGAACAGAACAGAACAGCACAGACCAGAGTCCCGCATTTTCAGCCAAAATACTTTTGCTATAATTATTGGAATGGCAAACCATGAGCACGCCATTTGTTCATCAACAGAATCGCCTTTGCCTGTATTATATCCTCTTAGTCGTCTCTTCAAACGATAAACAGAGCGACAGGTGTGGTGGGAGACATTAAAGCTTCTTAAAAACTTTTGAATGATACAATCGTTAAATCTACCCTTAATTTATTATTATATACGAGTGTGTATGAATGTATAGAAATGTATAGTCCTCTCCACATTTCCGTCTCCATCTCCATTTCCATCACCAAAAACTATGACAACATTTCGAAATCCCCTCAAACAACCAACTGACAAAACTGGGAGTTAACAAGGGTGACAGGTATATTTGCGTAAGGACTTACCAAATGTCACCCTCTCTCGACCAGGCAGGTATATAGGAGTACACAAAACCACCAGAAGGAGTCAGAAGCAAAAGTAAACAAGGATATTTTTATTATTTTTACATCTGATCCAATTCAACCAAAAAAGAAAAAGGGAATTGTTATCCTGTTTCTGTTTAAGTGACATAAATGTACAGCAACAATATTTATGTGTCCTGCACTTGGTCTTGCTTAAATTGATTGGCAGATTACCGCATGGAAAAAGGATGCTAGTAGTCTAGAAAACTGTGCGTCCCCATTACTGTTTCCAAACTTCAATTCAAAAAGGACTCATTAAAAGCTCATTTGAAAGGATTTCCATTTCTGTTTTTCAAAATAAACGAAACACGAACGGAAATGGACTTAAGAGTGCATGTGGCGGAGAATTATTTCCCTTATTACGAAAATATATTTTCCAGACTTTTGCTCTTAAGGAAAAAAGCAACTGAAAAAGGACCATCTAGGCCAGGATTTGCAGAAGTATAATATAATGTAGGTAAAGAAGACGAAGAAGAAGAAGAAACAATTTACGATTATGATCTAACCGAAAAGTATCATCATCATCGTTTGGCCATTCTGCTTGAGTCTCTCTCTGTTTTGGCAATAAAATACCCAAAACATTTCACGGACAAGGACATGCCTGCTGCTGCTACCATGGATTTTGGAATCAGAATCACAATGATTTAGAATGCGTTTGTAAGTGTATTTCAAGATATAAAGATTATACCCAGCATAGGTTTCGAAAAAAAAATAAAACCTAAAAGAGGGAGTGACACACAAGTCGGTGAGTTTTCTGAAGCTATTGAAATCAAAAAGCCAACCAACAGGCCCAGAGCCAGGGCCAGGACCTGGCAAATACATTTTCGACAGAAAAAAAGCCCAACTCTCAGAAAAGAAGACGAAGAAGAAAAAAGTGGACAATAGATCATGTCATTGACACTTCAAGGGTCTGGGAATAATTTATTAGCCAAAGAAATGGAAATTTGTTTCGGTTTATATTTCTTTTCGAATTTGTGTTTTGTATTCTTTATCATTTTGCTGAAATTCGCATAAAAATTTGTTCAAGAAGCTGAATAAAACAGAAACAGACAATCGCAGGAGGAGGAGGAGATAATCCTCGTTCTCTCTGTATGGAGGACCAAATGGAAGTTGATATAAATTTTGTTTTATTAACTTTTCGTGGATGCAATCGAATATCAATTCTCAGGTCAATGTGATTTTGTTTTTTTCAAGTTGAAAAGAATTTATGGGCTATTGTAAGCATTCAGTGAGAGAATATAGGATATATGTCAGGTGGAGTCTCCGATTTTGTTAGGGTTTCAAAAAAACCTTTGGAAGCTTTTTATACATATTTATATCACGAATACGTTAGCGAAGAAGTTTAACAGCTTTATGCTTCTCGAAAAACACTGATATTTATTGCATGGTGAATTAACATGAGAGGTGTGTCTCGGTATGTGCATATGTTAACAATGTACAAAAATGTTGAAGGAAATAATGTAGTTTTTTTAAAGAATTATTTTAGGCAGCCAAAGTATATACAATTCAAAAACATAATTTAAGACTTCTCCAATAAGAGGTTTCTATTGAATAGACACTATTTTGGCACTGTCAAAAACTACGTTAAGATTCAACAACACACTGAAATTTTTAAAATTTATTACAAAAATGTTGAACAGTTTCCATTAATATATAGGTAGTTCTCAAAACTAAGAGAAAATTTGTCGTCTTTATGCAACTTCTCGGCTGGCAATGTTGAAACTGGTTGAAAAATTTAAGCTGCTGGGACAAGTTAGTGTTGTTAGTTTGAATAAAGTGCGTCGCTCAAGAACAAATGATTATTTTTTGTATGTATTCCGTAGTGTTAAATAAAACCACGTTATGTCGATTCCTTGTTAATCTTTAGAATTAGACATTCCACTAACAATTTATTTTCTTATCCGGCTCCCAATCAATGGAGCCCTCTTTGCATTAAAGACCAAATCGTCGCTGGAAAAACAAAGTGACATAAGTCAAGGTGTAATGGTTTTTATTCATTGAATTCACACCAAGCCTAAAAATGCTTAAATTTCTTGAAGGCACAAATAATTGATTTAAGAATTAATAAGAATTAATAATAATCAATGCCTTGAAATTTTTTTAATAAAGCAAATCATTTAATCAATAATAAAAAAAAGCCTATTTTAAAATAAAAAAAAAGAGACTAAGATGCGACCCACACTGATAACTTCCCATCCCGTTTGTCGATTTGTCTTGCTCAAAAGTAGTTTTGCGTGTTTTGTTAAAAAATGTGTCAGTTGAATTATTTTAAAAAAATTTAAAATTACCAACAATATTTTGCATATGATGAAATAGTTTGATTTCCAAATCTATTTTTGTTAACGAGATTTTTAGTCGAAACATAATTTTTACCAATTTTAGACGCATTCCTTAAACATTTTCATTTCTTACATAAAAAAATACAAATTCGATGAATAAAATTAATTTGAAGTAAATATCTTCTATTATTCACGAGATATCGAGAACCGAACATCATTTTTTACCAATGCTTTGTAGATTTTGATTTTTTATAAAAAAAACTGACTGTTGATTTTTATAAAAAAATTACTGCATGTCGAAAACAATTTGGTGTGAGATAAAAATAGTTTGGAGCCAATATTTTTAAATTTTGAAAAGATATTTGAGTCGAAAGTAAATTTTTACCAAGTTTTAGTATTGTTTTTTGGGTTGGGTTCGATATCCCGGTTTTTATGTTCCCATTTCTTAAAATCCCGAGTTTTAAATCCCGTTTTTTTAAATCCTGCTTTTCATAATCCCGATTTTTTATAATCCCGCTCTTTTAATCCCGTTTCTTATAATATAGTTTTTTAGAATTCCGTTTTTGATTATCCCGATTTTGCAATCAAAACTAGTTGTTTCATTTTAAAAAATCGCGTGATTTTTGGGATTATCGGGATTCTATAATTGATCGGGATTTTGAATAAGCGTATTTTATAAGACGGGATTTTAAAAAATCGGTATTTTAGAAGACGGGATTTTAAAAAATCGGTATTTTAGAAGACGGGATTTTAAAACTTTTTTTCGAGATTTTTTGGAAGAGGGATTATAAAAAGCGGGACTTCTATACATTCCCGTAAAAAAAACTGTCAATTCAATTTTTTCAAAGTTTTTTCCGAATGTTAAAAACTATATTTCTTATAAAATAAAATAAGTTTGAAGCCATATTTTCAAATTTTTGAAAAGATATTTGAGTTGAAAATTATTTAAGCCTCACTTTTTACCAAATTTTAGTAATATTTTGTTTAGGTTCTTATTGTTTGTAAAAAAACTATCAATTTCAATTTTCTTAAAATTTAACTGAATGTTAACAACAATATTTTTTAAGAAATAAAATTAGTTTGAAGCCAATATATCAAATTTTTGAAAAGATATTTGAGTCGAAAATCAATTTTTACCAACTTTTATTATTTTTGTTTATGTTTTTATTTTTTGTAAAAAAAATTGTCAATTCGATTTTTCTCAAAATTTTAGAGGATGTTGAAAATAATATTTCTTATAAGATAAAATTAGTTGGAAGCCAATATCTCAAATGTTTGAAAATATACTTGAGTCGAAAATTAATTTCTATTAATTTCTATAAATTTTTATTAATTTTTTTTTAAGTTTTTATTTTTTGTTGAAAAACTATCAATTCGATTTTCAGTTTTTTCATCCGTTTTTATATTATAAGGCCCGATATCACTGTGGTCCGCTTTTGAAAGCCTTGTATCGGTTTTTCTCAAATTTGATATACGAAAGGATCAGACTTTAAAATTAACGTGGTCAATAGATCTTCATTTGCATTGACCCTTTCTCGTATGAGAAAGGCGATTTCTACGGAACTCCTTATAACTTGCTTTTAAAGCCTCTTCAGAAAGTTTTTCTATAGGTATTTCAAAAGGTGAAATTATGAAATGGCATTATATTTTCTTTTCAGAAAGATTAAGATCTAAATTTAACGCCAATGCCTCTTCTGGTGTTAATACTCACTTATTTTCTTCTTCATTAGCTTCACCACCTGATAGCCGCTTCGAAATTATTGCCGCCAAATTTAGCAATTCAGTAGACTTAGAAACTCTATGCTTTTTGGTTGTCTGGGATAGATCAGAAAATGTTTTGATCGGTCTTCCACGGCTGATACAAGGTTTTTCAACATACTCTGCATTTTCTAAAAAATAGAATTCTTTTTGGCAGATTAAAAGAAGGTTTCAACCAAACTAGGTGGCATCTCGCAAAAAAAGCGCAGTTTCATGAACAATCTTTCCACCTACATTCCAAATTTTTGTCAAAAAGTTTCATTTTTTCACTCAAATCAGTCTCTAGTGTGCTAAGGCATGCAGTGTTGAATTTTTTTTTTTGGGCGGTCTTTACTTTCTTTCTTTGGACTCTGAACTTGTTCACTTTTGCGTGCCTTGCGCCAATTAGCACATGGTCGAAAGTTGATTAGTCAGAAGCGGTTCTCGTTGTAAGACTTAGGTCTTAAAGCCTTATAAAGTTCACTTAACACTAGAATAAAAATCGGTCGATCACCAGAAACTTCGAATTTTAGGTGATTAGATCCTTGAAACGCATCTAAGTGATTCGGATTTTTGTAAAATTTGTATGACCAAGTCTCGGTATATCCAAATAAAATTGTTGAAAAGTATCTTAATCCTTAATGTGTCACATGGTACAGCATAGTTTTTGGGGTTGACAAACCTTACTTATCGGAAAATAAGAATAATAAAACCATTTAAGTTTGATTTTCTAGAATTAAAAGATATTGATGTAGACTAAGTGTTGTTTCACAAAAAGCTGATCACAGTGGAGATCTTAATGTGATTCAACCAATACCCTGAGATTTTTTTATCTGGGGTTGCACTAAAAGATAAGGTCGAATTTATCCAGGACATATAGTCAAAAAATGTGTGAATTAGGCTTGGAAACTTTCATAAAAAGGGTATTGTGCAGCAACCATCAGCTATTAAGATGATATAGTTTATCAATATTAATGCCACACCTTGATCTTTTTAATAAAGTAAACATCCATTGATTTATCTCCAAAATTACTTGTTTTTGTTAACTTTCAAAACTAAGCCTTTTATTTAGATTACTCTACCTTTCCATTACAAGTATTAACATTTTTTTAGAAAAAAGACGACAAAAATATTGTAACACAAAATAGCTTCCACTTTAATTGTTGTAAAATTGTATATAACAAAATACTTTACCAACGCAGACTTCCTCTTGTCTTTTTTTTGTTAATTAAATTTGATAAAAAATGTAATGTCAGTTTCAATATTGAGGGAGTACTTTAAATTGCTTTTATCAAATTTAATTTATAAAAACATAAATACATTTTTATTTACACATGTTTCTAATTGATGTTTTAAACATAGAGTTTTCCAAAACATGAGGCCTGAAAATGTTAATATTTCTTGTACGTTTTTAAGATTTTTTTAAACAGCAATTCACCCAAAAACATAAACAGAAATAAATGAAACATAAAATCTGAAAAACTAAACGTAAATTCAAACATAATTATTTATAAAAATAAAGGTATTTTATTAGCAAAGAACCTTTCAATTCTTTTTCATTTGCTTGAAGACACAAACACACTCCCTGTTATAAATTTCAAAAAATTGGATTGTTTTGTAAAATGTACACATCTTTTAAAAATATTTTCTTACCTTCATTAAAAACTCATAAAAAAGATCCCCCTTAATATCAAATATCATAAACCTCCTTTAACCCAAAACGTTTATCTTCGTTATTTACAGACAAAAAAATGCCCGGAAGAAAGAAATGTCCAATCAAGTTACAAAATGATGCGTGGTCTATACCTAGTCTACAATGTCATCTCTAGAAAATATCCTTTGTATCGTTTGTATATTAGCTCTTCTCAAAATCCTTTAGCTTCTAAATTATAGGAATATGTATCTATATACCTAAATATTATAAGCATTGATGAAAGTATCTAATTCATAGTGTTTATCTATGACCTTATACCTATCTATCTATCTATAGGTACATACATTTATTTGGTAGATACATTTAGTCAAAAAAGGGGGACGCATATAATCAGTTTGCTATCTTTACCCACAATTATTCCTTTGGGTACTATTGAATCCTTTTTGCAAAATCACAGCAAATCTGATATACCAACCTTATATCGAGACTGACAACGCACAGCACAACCAACCCCCCCTCTCCATATAAGGTCCTATTTCAAAAATAAATTTCATTTCAACGCTCACATATGAGTTTTGGTTATATGGGGAGGTCGGGTGTCGCCATACTTCGTCGTCGCTCGTCGTCATCGACAAGGATGTAAAAAACATTCAAAAACCAACCCCCTCAGCCTCGATATGATTCAAAACAGCACTCAACCCTCACAACAACAAGCAACGGTACGGACGGCGCGGTATGCTTTTAAGTTAAGCCTCATATGCAGCATACCTACCCAAAGAAATAGAAAACCTCGCCGAAAAATATGCCATCAGCTATCATAGGAAATTTTTCGGAACTCCTTTGGCGCTTAAATCCTGATGGCTGCTTAGTCCTTAAATATATTTGAGTCGAGTATTCCCCATATACACATCCCTTCCTACATACCTAACTCCTCTTCCTATATTTCATTGGAATTCAATTCAATTACGCAGAGGAAATGTATACTTCTTTGTTGGGATATTTTTAGGGGATATATTTATAAGTGGATGGGGTTGAAAGTACAAAATATACCCCCACAGCATAGGAACTCCAAGTAGAAGAAATAAGGCAGCATGCCATAAATGAAATGTGTGTTATTTTTGTCTTGTTAATTTCCTGTTTTTCTATCACACAACAAACAGGCGAAAGAAAGTACAAAAAAGAATCCAAATTTTGCGTTTTGAAAGAGGTCTGCGTATAGATGTAGACAGAAGTTGGGGGAGGATTTTTATTTTTTTGCGATAGAAAATATACCAACCTACGTTTATCCTCTAACTTCGACTAACTGACAATTATATCCTTTTTTCGGATGGATAGCTTTAAGAACACCCCCTCTCTTTTTCAATTCCTTGAAAATAAACTCGCATTGAAGACACTTGGCATTTTTAGTTTCTTTTATTTTCCCTTATTTGACTCCGATGATGGGGGATGACAAAGAGTTTTTCGCGTGCAATTTTCTTAAAGGCTTTCAGAGGCCATTTCGATCGTTAAACAGTGGTTTGGTGGTGTTCCAATACTCGTATATGTAAACCACCAACTTGAAATGTAATTGATACAGATTCGAGTACAAACAAAACAAAAGTTCGTTGTGATATTCTGAGTGCTTTTAGTTTGAGTCAATATGCTTGAGAAGGAAATGAATTGTGGAGTAATCCCTGCTTAGAATTTGTGGGATTAACGTCAGACATTGACAACACTGTAAATATCGCACCCAAAGACCTATAAGCTAAACTTCATCATCATCAACATTTAAGTAAACATATCTATAGACAATAGACATAAAATAGCTTACAAGAATTCTCCTATAAACCCTCTTCATCTAAGTTCAATCTTTTAATAGGTTGACATAAAGGAAGTAAATGTATCTTAGAGATACATATGTATGATGAGTATAGTTTTAGTTATCGTTCTCGTATGTTTTTCGTAAATCTTTTGACATAAGTGAATTAATTTGTATTCCCACTTCCTTACTTTGGGTATAGAGAGAGTGAGAGTGAGAGTTGAGTCCGAAAAGTTAACAATAAGTCGTCTAAGCATGAACAAACACTAATGATGGTTTACACGGTCTCCCTTAATGTTAACGCATTGAACAAGAAAGATAATGTGATGTATATGTAGGTACGTAGTTTAGGTATTTGCGGTATAAACTTCCCGGTTAGTTTTTAACCCCCAACATTATAGCCAACACTATATGTTTATCTAAACTTTGTATCTAAACTTTGTACGATCAGAACGAGGAAGCTAGTTACGAACAGGAAATTGAAAACCACATGTAATATTTCAACATCGTGCAAGTTTTAAAATGTTGGTTAAGGGAAGGTTTTTCATATATAGTTATACCTTTTGCTTATACCTACATTGTAAAGGCAAAAAGGCTTTCTGATGATGTATACCATCAACCACCCACCCACCAACTTATTTTATATGCTATTATGTCGTTGCGGTTGCAGCAATATTCCATTTTGCAGCCCCATAATATGAAGAACCAGCCATTTCTATATTTTATAAAGTTTAAAAACGTGGTTAAAACTCATTTTTGGAGGGTTATAAATATTCCATATTAGATTTAAGGATGTTCTCTATATGTACATAGCTCCCCAAAAAATGAATGATGCATATACATCACTTACTAAACAAAATAAGTCGAACAAAACCCAGAGAGAGAGAGAGAGAGAGAGATAGAGAGGGGTTAGAGAAAAGAGTCCTTTGAGAGTAAGGTCCTTTGGTTTGATGGTATATAATTGGATTTGGGGAGAAAATTGGAGTTATTACCTTCATTAAATTATAGAAGGTTCGTGACCATAATTTTTGAAGGGCATACCTACTTTTTGAGAGGATAATTTTGTTTTCTGGTTATATAATATGTACCAAGGATACATATGATTGTATTTAAGGTACCTATAAGGTTTATGTAAACATTTAATATGGTGTCTAAATTAAATTTAGAAGTACTTGTTGTATTAAACCATGCGACAGTTATTATATCCTCTTTATAGAAGAGGACCTTTTTAGCTCTATAGAGAGAATCCTTCCTAATAAATGCTGGTTAAGGTACAAATTTTTATATAAAACGTTTGTTTATTTATCTATTTAGTGAAACATATGTATTATATAAATACAAAAAATTGGTGACCTATTAATTTTATATTGCACTAAATGAAGTAGTGAAACTTTATAGGTACCTACATACATATGTATATACGATTTTTATGGTTGGATTTTAGGAAATAAGTTTATTGGTAGATTTATGAGTATGTCAACTACTGGTGTCAACTATAAATGTTTTACTATAAGTGGATGATGTATTGTTTATTCCTGCGACATACCATTTTATAGTATAGCTTTTATTAATTTTGGTTTATTACTGAACATAGGTACTGAATTTTATGATTTTACCCTGAGTTTAAGTGCTCAATTGTCAAATTTTCAAAATTATATAGAAATTTCGATAAAAGAAGCAATTTTTGAAGAAGTAAAGAATTTTTTGAGACTTAAAATTTCATAAGGAAAATCAGCTTATAAAAGGTGAATTTTTTAAGAGGACACAGGGGAGAGGATGCTTGGGCAAAAGAAAGAAAAACAGTCATATTTGTTTAGCTAGAAGAACATTTGCTATACAATCCAAAGATCGAGTGCCCCTTATATGCGAATAGGCAGTTAATTTTCCTATCTATAAATGGATTGAAAGTCTTCGCTTCTGCATTGACTAAATTAGAACTTTTTCAAAATTTCAAAGGGACTTTTCTTTAAAAAGGAAATTTAATTTTTATATAAAAACGAGTATTTTTTAAAAGAAATCAATGTATCTTTATTTTAGATTAAAAAGGCAAAGGAAAACGATATCAGCCAAATAGCTGCAAGTTCAACGGCTACGATTGGTTGCAGCACCACATCCTTTACAAACAATTTTTCATAACCAATTAGAACATTTTCAGTTTGTTCCACGGAAGAAGAAGTCTAAGGGTATTGAAACACAAGAGCACGGTGACCAACTCATTTAGAAATAGCACGGGTAAGTAACTTTACTTGCAAAATTGCGATTGTTTCGTTGCTTGCGAACTGCACCATTTCAACAATTGGGTTTTTGAGGTATGCATCGTTCCGTTTTTAGTAATCGCATGTTTTTTAATTTCCAATGACAATGACTCCTTCAAAATTGAGTACTGGTTGAATAGCGGGCTATTTAAAATAAGAGTTAGGTACCCTAGCCTCAAAGCAAAAATTTTCAAAACAAAATCCCCAAATCTAAAATCTCAGAAACCAAAATCCCCAAAACCAAAAGCCCAAAATCCAGAATTCCCAAAATCAAAATCCTTAAGCACAGGTTCACCGTATTTTGAGTATATCTAAGGAATTATGTTTGGTGACAAACATAATTTCTTAGATATACTTGAAATATAGTGAATCTGTGCTTAAGGATTTTGATTTTGGCGGACTAACAGCTATGTATGTAAGGGGGGCATGCTGCACCCTCCCTGAAACCCCCCCTGCAACCCCCTGCCTGGAATCACTATAGGATTTGGGGTGGGTGCGAGTTTGGGTATATGCAAAGTACTTTTTGCATTTAAGCACTAAAATCAAAGAAATCCCCAACAAAAAAATCAAGTATGGCAACACTGAACAAAAAACAGGTAAGAAATGTCAAAATCAACCATTTTTGAGTGTGTTGTATGTGAAAAAGTGAACTTTGAAAATTAATTTAAAACAGAAATAAAAGTTTTCCCGCCCTTTAAATTGCCATAATTATTATTTACTTGCATATTATTTACATATCTATCACATAAAAAAACCGCCTGTCGAAATCCGTGCTGCGCTAATGGAAAGTTGAGCCAAAAATTGGGACACTTGTTAGAAAATATTGTATGATAACATTTCATGTAATGAGGATTTCCACTGAGATTTATAATGTACTCGTATTTCATTATAACATTTCAATTTTCAAATGCCCTTGTAAAATTCTTGAGTTCTTAACTATGGGCAGACAATTCAGTTTATTTTAGTTGACTAGCACTATGGCTAGAATAATAGTCAATATTTAAAACTAGGGCTAAGCAAGAGAGGCGAAAAGTATCGGTCCCATTTTATTTCGGTTTTACGAGGCCTTACGATATTGTATTAAGAGCATCCAAGAAGAGATCGAGACGATACTGCATATTTTTTCCGAAACTTTCGTCAGTCTTTTTGAGTTTAAGAAAATAAAATGTGGTTTTGAAATTGGTCAGTCATTTAGGTAAATGTCGCCCAAATTAAAAATGTCAAAGCGCCCAAAACAATTTTATTACAATTTTGTTGTTGTACAATTTGAGCAATATTACCGAACCTTTAGACTCTAAAACTTTTTTAGGTTTTATGAAATTCTAAATTAAAAGAAGCGTCTTAACGTCAAGGTGTCATATCACTCAAAAATGGCTCTATTGCCCAAACACTTTTTCAGAAGAAAATGTAACAAAGTCCAAAATCAATGCCATATTGCACACAATCAATTTTAAAATATCATTATACACAAATTACTAATTGACATATCGCCCAAAAGATGTCACGTATTTGGGCATTCTGACAAAATTTGTTTTTGTTTTGGTCACTACGGCATTTTAAATTCTAAATTTTACTGTCAAAACATTAAACAAAAAAACTGTCAGATCGCCCAAAAACTTAACCGTTAATTAAGCGTAATACATATGTTTGGTTTCATTTCACTTTCAGAAAGCAAAATAAGAGCAATTTTCAAAGTAAAATAATACGAAGTGGTTGACTTGTTCACAATGCGTTTAAACATTGAAATATCTATGGGCGGGCTTGATGCCCCCTTCAACCCCCTGCTTGGGCTCACTATAGGATTTGGAGTAGGTGCGCGGTTGTGTGTATACAAAGTTTCTTGAGATCCAGATTCTTTAAATGCAAAGAAACTTTGCATACACCTAACTTCGCACCTACCCCGAATTCTATAGCAAGCCCAAGTGCCCAAGCAGGGGGCAGCATGCCTCACATACTGCTAAATTCCAACCACCCAAAATGTTTCCATAATAAAAAATTTAATTTAGGTCCAAATGTAATTAACAACAAGAAATCTTTTGAGCGTTATGACATTTTTAAATTTGGGCGTTACGACATTAAAAGTTAATTTGGGTTTCATGACATTTTATTTGAAATTTTTGATATTTTTTACGACGTTTCTCTTTTTGGGCTTTATGTCATTTTATGATTCGGGTTATAAGTCGTTGGGTAAAAAAGATATAAGAAACGATAGATATCATAATCGTCGTAATGCCCAAAATAAATGTCACAAAATCCAGATTCCAAAATTAAAAATTCTTTTGGGCATAATGGCAAAAAACAATTTGGCCTTTCTTTTATTTAAAATTTAATTGGGCGCTACGACATTTTCTTTGGGTTTTTTGGAATTTTTTTTTTTAATTTTTGGACTTTGTGACCAATTTTGGGCTTTATTACATTGTAGAATTTGGACGTTATGGTTTTGGGCGAATAGATCTGGCGCCGCTAATTGTATATCTTCTATGAGTGATATTTCAAACTATGATTTCGATAGATAAAAAATCCTCTCGTAATCCAGTTTTTACTCATACAATTCTAATATTATTTTGTGGCTCCAAAAAGGAACTTTCGAATGACATTTTAAAAAATTACGGTTGTTTTTGACAGCTGCCACTTGATTAATGCATAGTTTGGATTGATATTTTATAACGAAACGACTTACTGCTGGCTGAACAACGCTTTCAAATCGTGGGAATTTATTACCAAAATAATGATTCAGTTCGTGCGAAGCATCAATTTATTGAAGGAAACTTTAGGTAAGCGTATCACCGTGCGATTTACCGCCGCTGGACTAGTTTTTGTTTTGGTTTTGTTCGAAAATATGGTAAAACTAATAAAAGAAGACTTTATGTTTTAAAAATATGTATGTATATGTACATTTTTTCTATCAACCGTGACTAAACTAGAGGGGATTGTAAATAAATCTATTCGCAATCAAAAGAGACCAAGAGAGAGCTTCATATCTACGAAACTGTGATCAATACAGAGACACGACTGATATTTTTCGAGAAAAGCAAGAGTTTGACGAAATTAAGATAAATAGTAAGATGAAGCCTGTAAATTTCAATGAAACTTTAGCTACGGTCTCGGTCTCTTCAAAATCGAAATGTTTTGACTTCAACTCACTTTTGATTTTTATTTTGCTTAACTGAACCCTGGTTTTATTCGTGCAAGTTTTATTTGGGGTCTTAAATTCAAAATTTTTTGGGGTTTTCCCATCAATCGAGATTAGCTATTTTGTGTTATATATTGATTACCAAAATTGACCATCGAGAATTGTTTTATTGACTATCTAGTAGTCAATTTTCTAAAGTAAGGTTTTCACATTGACTATTTTGGTAGTCAATATGACAATATGGCTAAAGTTGACTTCGACAGTTGTTAATATGACAACTTTTTTTCTGTGTACCTTTAAGGTTTCAGGGGTATTGACTATTCGGTAGTCTAAATAGATTTCGGTTTTAAAAAAAAAATTGTCATATTGACTACCGTCGAAGCCAACTTGACTACCACAGTTGTCATGTTGACTACCGCAGTTGTCGTATTGACTACCACATTAGTCAAAACGACAACCGTACTTTCAATTTTTTTCAAGCAAAGTTATCATGTTGACTACCGCATTTCTCATATTGACTACCAAGTTGTAAAAAAATGGGATCCAAAAATTGATAACTGAAAATTGTCCTATTGACTATCGAAGTTGTTGGCTGCAAATTGACTATTTAATAGTCAATTTGACTACCAAAATAGTCATTAGAATGACTGTTTTCTGTGTATTAGATTGAAATAAGTCTGAATTAGCCTGGTGGGATTTTCAGAAAATGTTTGGCAAAAATTTACAGTCTCGTCTTGAAAACTTTGCAATGTATCTTGGATCATGTATTAGAGCAACAAATTTTGTGTTGAAAGAACTAATAGAATTTCAAAAAACTTCAATCAAAATCATATCGCCTCGAAGCTTCTTAAAAAATGTATACATATACGAGGTGTGTTCAAAAAGTACCCGGAATTTTTAAATTCCGCGTGTCTGGAGAGTCCGAAGGTCAAAATTATTTTTTTATTGTGTTGGTATATATGCCCCTAAAGTATGATGCAATTTTCAGCTATATTCACTGTTTACTTTGTCTGTGGTAGTTGCTAAGGTTTGACGTGTTTTTATGAGCTCGGCGATTTTTGCTGAAACTGCTGAATTTTGACCAAAAAAACAATCGCATGAACATCGCTCAAGAGCTGTTAAATGACGTCAACGACGATCCAAGTTTGCTTGAAAGGGTCATAACTGGTTATGAAACATGGGTGTACGGTTATGATGTCGAAACCAAAGCACTATCGTCCACCTGGAAGCTCTAACGTCAAGAACGAAAAAAGCACGTCAAGTTCGATCAAATGTGAAGGTTTTGCTTACTGTTTTCTTCGATTATAAAGGTGTAGTGCATCAAGAGTTCTTACCACAAGGTCGTATGGTTAATAAGGAGTATTACCTTGAAGTTATGCGGCGTTTGCGTGAAGCAATCCGAAAAAACACTCAGATTTATGGAAAAACAGTTCATGGCTTTTGCACCACGATAACGCACCTGCTCACTCGTCGTTGCTTGTTCGTAATTTTTTGGCCAAAAACAATACCGTAGTCATGCCCCAACCTCCATATTCACCAGATATGGCTCCGTGTGACTTTTTCCTGTTTCCAAAGTTGAAGAGACCCATGAAAGGACTGCGTTTTTCTTCGATTGAAGAAATAAAGGGAAAATCGCTGAGAAAGCTCAAGGACATATCAAAAAGTGAATATCAAGAGTCCTTCCAAGATTGGAAAAACTGCTGACATAAGTGTATTATATCTGGGAGGGACTACTTTGAAGGGGACCACATTGATGTAAACGAATAAATAAATAGTTTTTTGAAAAAACGAAAATTCCGGTTACTTTTTGAACACACCTCGTATATGTTTTTTAAAATGACTAAAACTTGAAATCATTAACAAAAAAGAATATAAAACTAACATCCCCTTTAAAATCAACACCTATGTATAAGCCATCAACAAAGAGGCTAAACCATAAATTGTTTCCCTAAGCCTTGTATTAGATTAGATAAAAAAACGAAATTGAAGAGCTTCCTTTCACTTTCTTAATTGGTCTATAATAAAAAAATAAAAGAAAAACTGCTTATATAGCTAAAAGACCACCCATAACATTTGCCATCATTTACACCTTTTGTTGTATTTTGTTTTATTTTTCTAAAAGAGTAAACACAATCCGATGAATTTATTGAGACATCAATATCTTAAGACGAATTTCATGTAAGACAACGCAGAAATTTTAAGCACTCAACAACGATGGGGTATATGTACCTCCATTATAGTAAATGCTATATAAGAAACCCTTTTGTTTTATTATATCGTATGCATAGGTTTTCTTACATATTCAAAGTGCACTTACCTTCACCCATTAATGGATTCCCACCTTACCTTGTGCCTAGAAAATGAGAGAGACTTGATAATTTTTTAACAGAATGAGCATAAAATTACTATTTTACACTCAATGACACTTGATTGAGGACTATACACTGTTTCGAATCTATTGAAAAAAATTGTTTTCTAAAAAGTATTGGACAGAAATTCTTTATTTTGAAAGTATTAGTTTCTGTTGTTTTATCCAGGACTTAACTTAAAATTTCTTTATACATTAAAAATTGTTATTTATGAAATTTTTAGAACTATTGTCGGTTATAATCACCACCAACAAATGTCTGTACTCCCTCACCAATTGAAGAAATTTTTTCCCTAAAAACGACTTGAAGCATTCCATAATCAAACAAAATAATTAAATACAAAAACTACTCTAATCAAATAATCTGGAGTGTAAACAATCGTCCAAAAACCCTTTAAGAAAATTGTTAAACATCCATGCATCGCCATCGATTCTAATTAAAACCATAGAATGGATACCCCAAGGTGGCCTTATCCAATGCAAACATTCACTCAATCCCAAAAGGTTTTCCAGAATGGCCATGGATTTCCTTATCTACCCTCTCCTTTCCATCTCTAGCTGTGACTATAGCACCTTAGGGTTTTTATTTTTAACTCGTTAATTGTTGCTAAAGTAACGAACAAGACTTAAGACGTCTTATCGAATTACCTGTCTGACAAGACTTTAGCTTTATGTCTACCAATGCAAATGGGATTATCATCATCATCGCATATGGAAGGCTAAGAAACTATACAACAAAAAGTTCAAGGGACTATGACCAACAAAAACGCAACGAGTACGACTTGCTGCAACAGACACGCGGGACATCTTATTTGTATATGGATGTCGTCAATCGATCATTTTGTATTTTTGTTTTGTTTTTGTTGATGGATACAAAATTTTTGTATCCATCCATCTTCTTGGAAAGAAGAGATATAAAATTTAAAATTTAAAATAAAATTTAGATACAGCGAAATAATTGAAAAAATATGTGCAGCAGTTGATAAAAGTTGTGCGATGATAAGAAGAACTAAAAAACAGCAAAAACAAAGGTTTTGTCAAAACAGGGTGTTCCGGAAAGTATTTATAGTGAAAAAATCAATTAAATAATCAAACTTACTTTATTTTTTTAACTTTAAAATTTTTATCAACTCAAACAGTAGCTAATCTAAGACAATGCTACTATCAACCATTCGTTGTTTAGATAACGTTAGATCATTCATTTCTTGGTTTCAAGTTGGTAGAGCTGGTATTTGACAGCTGTCAAATGTTGACCGCAAGCGAACTTAAGCTCCACGAGATGGGAGTTTAAATTCAAGTTTTGGACGTTAGGTTTCGTAGATGGCAGCCAGATCAGCAGGTAGGACAAATTTCTTGCTTTATCGCCTCTGCGGCATTTTTGGCTACATCACCACTCATAAAAAGTGGCAAAGGGGGTATATCGTTCTTTAACGTAACAAGACAGCTTTGGAAGCATTAAATTTTACGCCGTTTCACATCCGAAGAGGAGGGGTGTGAGTCTGGAAAAGAATATGAAAAACTAAGAGTGCTTTTGTCAGCGAACAATTGATTTAATTAGAAGCTGCATACGGGAGATCGTTAATAAGAATGAGAAAAAAGGTCATAGACTGAGCCCTGGGGCACACCTAGTTCAAGAAGAAGACATTCATTGGTATCAAAAGCACTCATTTTCGAAAAGAGAGCAAAATGCTAGACTTTATCAAATGGCTTTGAATTATTTCAAAAGCGATATAAAGATTTGTTCTATTGGTACGAAAGCCGTACTGTCGGTCCTTAAGAAACTTTCGTTTCTCAAGGTATTACTTAAGCTGAACAGCGTTTCTATAACCTTTGAAAGAAGGGAAATTAGTGTTATCGGTCGATAATTGGAAATAATGGAAATTTCAGCAAACTCCTTTGCAAACAAATTAACTTTATTAATAGAGCTAACTAAAGGAATGTCATTGACAACAATCTTAGGGACCGAGGAACAATTCTTGATGCTTTTTACGAATGATAAAAAATTCTTACAGCCTTTGGCACAATTTTGATATTTTTTCACATAATTTTTGGTCATGCAAAAATTTCATCCTTTGAATATGGGCGTTCCAGGCTTTTCTGGCTTTGTTAAAACTTTTCCAATTTTCCTTAATTCGGTTGGCTCCAAGATATCAGAAGCTCACCTACATGATAACATCCTTGCAGCTCAAATTGAGCAACGACTTAGCTTTGGGTTTGATATTCATATATTCGAGACAAAGGTTTTCAAGATTTTCATTCCCAGATGAATCATACTAGTAATCATATCCTAACTGGAGTCTCCGTCACTACCGAGGAAACATTGTGACGAGTTAAAGGTCCTGAAAAAAAAAATATTGAGAACGTCAAAGTTGGTTTTATCGTACTTCCAAACGGTTCTCTTTCGGGTTCGTTCTTTAACTAGATGTGTTTGACACGAGATAGAAGCAGATAAGATACTATAGTCTGATATGCCTTGAAGTCAATATACTAATTGTGGGTTTATCAGAGCTAGAACTGAGAAACAAGTAAAGAGTATTTTCTGCTCGGCCATTAATATCCGATATTCGAGTAGCCTCATTGACAAGCTGATTAAGATGGTTGAAAACAGCAACAATCTCATTACACATTCCTTCAGATGTTGTCTGCTTGGAATGGAGCAAGAGCAACCACAAAGAATTGTGAACATTAAAATTGTCCAAAGTAACGATTTTAGTGTGAGGATACAGGCAGACAATTCTTTGGAACAATTATGGGTTTATTGTGTGAGAAGTTTTCTGGTCGTTTTGGTGATGTCAAAATATATTTGACACAATAAGATTTTTGTATAATCTCCGAACTCTAGACGTATTCAAAACCAACATTACTTAAGTTATGGCCGAAATATTACCCGTAATTTAACACAAATCAATCTTTAAAAGAGAACAATTTGAATGTTATTATAATTGTTAGTTTTACCTTAGAAACCGAGAAATGAATGACCTTGTACTTTACTTAATACATTTCTTTAATCCAATTTAGATCAAATTTATTTTTAATTAAAAAAATATAATTATTTTTGAATATTTTTTTAAACAAAAATCCCTAAAATATGTTGGTTATCACTTTTAGGAACACCCTGTAGACCAAGTGAATTAAAAGTAAAATAAAACTAAAATTAGACTAATCTATAAATTAATTGCAAAGCAATTAAAAAAAAAAACAAACAAAAGCGAAAAACAAAAAAATTACTCACGTTATTAACTTTATCCTGCAACCGAATGAGTGCCTCTTCAAGTTCGACAATCCGCTCTTCCAAGACCTCCTGCGGAGATAAGAAATTGCGTTTCGTTTGTGAATAACAGAAAAATGATTGCAATGTCACGATTTGCCGATTGAAATAATTGAAATCGAAATAATTTGTGTTTTGTGTGTTTGTGTGATTTTATGTGTGAATGTTTATTTGAATGATAATATAAAATATAATAAATTATATTTAAACATAAATAAATAGATAATAATAATTTTTTTTTTTTTAATTTATAAATTCAAATAAAAGATAGATTAACTTAAATTGATATATTCAATAGAATTATTATGGTATAGAGAGAAAGTTAGTGTATCTGTGAGATGTAAAAGTATCTACATTTATGTGTATGCAGTGGGTATAGGCTAAAGGCATAGGTGCATCAAGCAAGGGTGAAGTGCAAGTTGCAATGTCATATCATAGAGAGAGAGAGGGGACAAAATAATGTGATGAATAAATGACTTTTAGATTGAGTTAATGGGAATAAAAAGGCTGATTTAGTATGAATTTGTGATGCTGATGACTGAGAAGCTGAGTGCAGTAGTAAAATTGCCATAAATTATTATTAGTTGAAGAGTTTATAAAGAAAAGCGTCGCAGGCACATATTATGTTGGTCGTTATATATATATTGAAAATGTGTCTCCAATTAAATTATTGATTATTTCCTGGTTTTTATATCTCATGGTAATTTGATTTTTTAATTTGTTGCAAATATAATGAAAAAAGAGCTATAAGCGATTAAAAAAGGCAACGTTAATTATTTTATTTTAATTATCATCATTGAGGAAGAAAACAAAACATTATTAAAAAACCTGTAATGCTCTTAGTAAGACATTGTCTTAAAAAGCGTACAATTTTTAATTTATTTTTTAACAAATAAATATTTTCATAACACTGAAAGAAAGTTTTTTAATTAATCGATATTACAAGCATGATTTTTAAATTGAAATCGGTCTCATTATTACTGCAGAAGAAAAACATTAGATACTTTCCATCTACTGAAGTTCATCCGGTTTATCTATTTCTAATTCCAGTAAATTACTTCTGGCTGAAACTTTTTAGGGGAATAAAAGATTTCACAATTTGTAGCTCGCAAGGTTTTTAAGTAGGTAATTGAATTTTCCACTACAATAAGTTAGAAGTAACCGAATAAAATTTTAAATAATGAAAAAACTATTTTGTTCTGTATCGAAATTTTATGTTTTTTTTTGAACCTTAGTGAACCTTACGAAAATACCAATTTCTTACATTCTATAATTCAATCTTTTTATATACTTCTTTTTTGTGCGCAAACTTTATTTTTGTAGCTGTCATGGGTATATCTTACTTGCGACAAGCAGGAACTATAAACGAACTTTCACAATTTGATATCTCGAAAATGGGTCTTAATAACTTAAATTAGTGTTTTTTGATTAATTACAATATCGAAATTTAAGGAAACAAACAAATTTTTTTTTTCAATTTTAAAATATAAGTTCTGTTTGTTAACAGAGTTTTTGGATACAGGAGCAAGTTCGTGTGACGTAGTCCCACACTTTATTTATATAAATTTTGAGTTTTGAAACTATACTTCAGCTTACTGAAAAACCAACGGAAAAAATTTATTCCAAAAAAACAAAAAACTATAACAGTTTGTCTTATCTAAGCGGGATATTGAATAATTTTTTAATTTTTTTTAACTAGTTTGAGATTTTTACAAAATCATGCAAGCAAACCGTTTTGAATTTCTCATTTTTTGGTATTTAGTAGGTCACTTTGAGGTTACTTTTCTAAGCAAACATTTTAATATTTCAAGATTCGTTCGAACTACATAGTTGGGTTAAAATACTTAGTATTCAAAGGATACAAATTTTTTTCAAAAAGTAATTGTTTAAAATTCTCTTTGTTCGCTGCAACAAACCAAAAGTGAACTTTTAAATTTTTAAATGATAATAAAGACAACTAAGAAAAGGAACTATGTAGTCAGTTTTTGCTCAACAACTAAACGTTAAAAAAAAATTAATTTCATATGTAATTTTGGTCAGCTAATTTCAGTCATTTTTGAGCGGAATTTTAAATAATTAATTAATTAAGCTTTAAAATTTAGGTTTTTTTTTCAATTTCAATGCATATAAAAACCTTAAAATTTGGATGCAGAACAAAGTAATTTTCTTTTTTCATTATTTAAGATTTTGCCCATTGACTTTAAACTTCTTTTAGAGAAAATTTAACTATTCATAAACCATGTGTGCTTTTAATTTTTGGTTGGTGTTAAAATTAGCTACAATTTGTGAAATTTTAAAAATGTTTGATTGCGCCAAAATATTAGACGCATTTAGGTGTCAGTAACTTAATTTTTGTAATTCGTCTATATTTAAGGGAATGAAGATATTTATTAATATTGTTTGGAAATTTCTGGTAGATACGATTTTTTTCGGAACATTTTTCTAAAAAAATTATTTTATTATTTTGATATCAAGTATAAGATTACCCAAATAAGAAAGAAGATATAAGTCTGTTGTCAAGACGTTTTAAGGGTCACTTTAAAAATTTCGCTAAAACAGTTCTACTTTTGTAATCTTTGATTGCTATCTTCATTACGAAAATGGTGGGTTCAAGGCATTTCTAAGCGGCCATCTACTCGTATATTATTGTTTATAACATGTGAGAAAATGACCTGGCTCACGTCAATGAATATTATTGAATATTTTACAGGGTGTACAGTAAAACATGGTATAATTTTAATAGGGTGAAACAAAATTTATGACCTTTCAGAATTTTTTTAGTCGGTTTTTCACTCGGACTTTTCACAAATGATTTTTGTTGTTTATTTGGTTACATTTAAAAATAAGTAAGTATTGGGATAGTTACTTTTTATTAAAAAAATTGATCGGCATTGCCATTTCTCTTAAAATTATTGAACGCTTTAAGATTTAAATTCAACCTAATTTTGCACTTCAGTCTTTATAGTAGTATGTTGTATGGTTTAATTTTGGTTGGTTATCTCAAAAAATTTCATAGTTCTTAAACTTTTTAAAAACGGCATGGACTTTTGTTACAGATAAGAGCAATTCTAAAGTTATACAAATTTTAAATCGTCTTTAGATGGTTTTAAACTAAATACATATCAAACAGTCTTATTAAATGATTGTTGTTCCATCGCAAAAATGATTCATTCTCTTATAAGTTCTGGTTTAAACTATTTTTTGGCAATAATAACATACATTAACTTACATCAGCATTTTGATTATACCAAAATTGTACCTTTTTAGTGCCCACATGCTAAAACCGATAAAGACATTTTTTGAACGAAAAAAACATCAAGTCATTTTTCTTTCACTACTAAAAATTAACTGTTTCAATATTTGGTTATATAAAAATGCCAAAAACACTAAAAACAAAAATCATTTGTATTCAGTTTAAGTGAAATATTTCATTAAGATAGCCGTTATTACCATATTTAGTTTGGAGCATCTTTTACGGGGCACCGTGTATATAAGACCCATTCAAGTAAAAACAAAAATTCATGCTTCCTGGCTTTTAGTTGAACAATCTAATACCAAATTTCCGCTTATTAACAATTTTTGGTATTTTTTGGGTTTATGTAGAATTTTTCCAGTTCCAGTTTATCACTAAGTTTAAACTACGGCACGGTTTTGTTCGCAATAATATTGTCTAAAATATAGGACACACGGTTTCGTTGCGGTTTTACAATATTAAAGAAAGCTCTTTTAAACTTAATAAAAATACCTGCTAAATTCTTTTTTTTAAACAATTATATTTTTGACATTTAGTAAAATTAAAATATTCCAAAAATTGATCAAAATTCCTTTTTTTTTAATTTTATTTTATTTTAAATAAATATTGAAATGTTTGTATGAAAATAAATTTTACAATTTTTATTAAAAAAATAAAAAAAATACTTATTATACGAAAAAAATAAACATCAAGACATTTATTAAAAGTTTTCGAAACGAAAATTCAGCTAACTTTAAAAAAAAATCACATTCAAGTTTTTAATGGGACTTGAAGATATGTTTGTCTTTAATATTCAAAGAAAACAAGTGATATGTTTTTGAGGGTGCATTTATGAACGTATTTATATTTTATACCTTTACTTATGTAGATTTAAGGGAAATACATAATTTTAACATTGCTTTTTTTTTTCAAAATATTTTCTTGTTGCTCAAAATGATTGTTAATATTTTTTATTTTACGTGTTTTAAAACCAAAACAAAGATGAAAAGATTTATACAATTTTTCCGTCTAATACTTTTTTGTGTCCAAAAACTTTTCGAACAATCGAATTTATGATACCCAAAAATTTTAATCTAGTTTATCACGTTAGTGAAAATAATTAAGAAACTAATTATTTTCACTAGTACCCGTGGCATGATGGTTAGTGCGTTGGACTGTCATGCGAGAGGTCTTGGGTTCGATCCCTGCCTGTGCCACCTTAATTTAAAAAAAAAAACGGGTTCTGCCTCTTGCGAGGAATTGACAAATTCTCCAAGAGTAATGCTTGTCATGAAAAAGTGCTTTCTCAAATTAGCCGTTCGGATTCGGCATTAAACTGTAGGTCCCCTCCATCCCTGACAACAGTACTCGCACACAGGAATGGTTGAGAGTTGTAAGTCACTAGGCCCTGGTTCTCTACGGACTGTTGCGCCACCTAATTTATTTATTTATTTATTTTTTAATTATTTTTCACACATGCTCATTAATTTATGGCTCTTTTTTAAAGTTTTTGATGGATGCAAAGTAAATAATTTATTTTATACCATTCAATCATTAAAAGAAGCACTTCTCACTTTGATAAGAACTCCCTGATTTTATATTGACTTCTAAGAATTCACGTAGTACAGGCAGTTGAAATTCAACACTCTTTATATTCTTCACTATGTCATAGTCCTAATCCCAACGAGAAATCTTATTTCCCTTTAACTTGTTATTCCCCCTTTGAAAAAGATATGAATAAGACGATTGTGTATAGACTAAAATGAACATCAGCTACTCCAAATCCATTGAAAGACCAACTTGAAGCCTAACAACATACATAAGTTGCTGATGTGCAATCCAACTCCTTAGCTCAAAATCAAACACCATTGAATCAGGGATCGCGTGGCACCATGGAATCACCTTCACAAAAACCACCAAGTGCATTCATTGAACTTGATCCTCAAGTTGAACAAAGTCCGTATCATCATCATCACCATCATCAGCAACATCTTCAACTTAACCACCAAACCAAATCAACTATCGAAACCTAAGTCTTATAAATGTGCATGATGAGTGCCTAAAGTCTATAGGTACCTACAATACGAAGACGAGGTGCACTGTGCACCATGATGCCAAAAGGGTGCTCAAGTAACCGCAACATTTTGCACGAAATCCAATCTTGGACATTGAGAACAACAGTAGGTATTCCTTTTCGGGACATAAGAGGTATACCCATATTCCCCTTCAAAAAAAAAAAAAACATAATAATAAGACAAAAAGAAGAATAAATCGGATTTCATTTATGAGAGCCAACAACTGAAACGAAAGACTTGTTAAGACGACACGGACGACCGACAACGAACGGACGAACGAAGACGACGACTCGAAGAACAGAGGCTGGGTAAAGTTATAGATCATCATCATCTTCGTCATTGTTGTCGTATAGTGTATAGACCTATAGTGAAGACTGAGACTAAAAGTCTTGGGCACAATCACCGCAAGTCTCCTCCTGTGATGACATGGTCGAGAAGGTTTTACCCCCAGTCTTCACTCTTTGCACCTCTGATGTCCCTCTCTCTCTCTCTCTCTGATGTCAAGTTCCTCGTCGGACAATGTAACATGCTGTCCGTAAAAGATGTTTGTTCGCCTTAGTTGGACTTCCACGATTCTGATGATGGTAGCTTCTGTATTTGTCTTTTGGACCGATCTATATAACCATCCATCGCATAAAACCCAAGGGTACCCAATCTATAGGTATAACATACGATTGCAAGTATAGGTCCCGATTTAATACTCAGTTGCACTTTAGAGAGTAGGAGACTTTGGAGTTTCAAGTTAAGTGAATTGTTTTACAGGCACACAAATGGCAAAGAGACTGAGACTCAATGTACTCGCTCTGGACGACATATTGCTGCCTTGAGATACGAGATGGTATATAAAAATGTAGTTTCAGATATCTACGACGACCGAGGAACGATACGAACTAAGAGCTCAGATAATTGGAAATGATTTTTTAATTCGGCACTCAAAAGTGGACGTTATGTCATGAGATAGTAATTCAATTGACATTTAGTCGTCTCTTCTCTTCTCTTTCGGGTTCATTTCATAGCTTTCAAATGGTGTATTTTGAAGTTACTTATAGAGATGTGTAATGTGTATTGTGTATTGTGTAGGGAGGAATCCTTTTTGAACTTGTAAACAAGTTAAGGGTCGTAGCTAGGACGATATACGAGAAGGGGATAGTTAAGAAAAAAATTTAGTTTAAGGCTGATTTCCTACTTATATAATTACGCCTCATATCCTACATTAAGATTAATGTCAGCGGTGACGAAATGTGGGCCTTGAACAGAAAGTTATTCAAGGAAGAAATTTTCATTAGTCGCATTTACACCAAACATGATGTCTGTTGTATAAATGAAGTAACAAAATAAAGTTGTGCTCTAATATCAGAAAGTTTAGTTAAATTATAGCTTACTGAGTGTTATTTATACCATTTAAGGAAAAATTTAAAAATCTTTGGCTTGTGTCATATTCCTTTGTAATCAAACAAAAAGGGTTTTGAAAGACATAAAAATATTATAAATTCCGCTCAGATTGTCTTTGTTCCAATCAATACTTATTAAACCCATATTTAGAATATCTGTACCTTAATGGTATAAATTATTTAAGTAAAAATAATTTTATGACTTTTCTGTATTTTATAAGAAGAACTAACAAAGGATGTGGCTAGTTTATTACTGTACTTTAAATTAAATATTTTTCAGTCGAAAATAAGCTGATTGGTATAAATTACATTTTTGGAAATTGTGAAAGAATTCAATGACTTTTTAAGTATATATTAAACATAAGTTCGTAGAGCAACAAAACAACAGGAGGTTAAACAAACTTGGTAATTGGTATAATTTGTATTTGGTATAAAATTTGTATAAAATATGCTAAATCAAAATTCAGGTTACGAACAACAAAAAACATAAAAAACAAAAACGAAATGCTGAATAAATAATAGCAGATATATAATTTATTGGTATAAAAAATGAACTTAAGTTTTTTGATTTTTATTTACTTCCTTATGAATACATATATGTATACAAAAGCAGGCTTATTTGGTTTGAAGAATTAAAAAGAAAAATGTTTTGGTTTGATTTATACCAATACATGTTTTTAACCTTTCAAGCCAAAGAACGAACGAAAAGATATATAATCTTTTCTTTGTATTAAACAAAGTCAATTAAAATAATAACATAAATCTATTTAATAATAAATTCATTTCTTACTTGTGAACTAAATTATTGGTATAAATATTTAGAGAAGATTGTATCTCATATTATTTTAGTTTCAATTAGTTTTATTCAAAACGAAAAAAACACGTAGTTTAATAATAAAATTTAAATGTTGTAATTGGTATAATTTAGTTGAAATTATGTTGAACCCATTGTAAGTTGGTTTAATTTATTTCACAACAATTAGGTTATATAGTTAATGCTGTGTAAAAAATCGTGGACAATATTTACAATCATTATTAATTGGTATAAAAAAGCCAAAACCAACCAGATAATCGTAAAGGTTTTTAGTTATTTTAAGTATAATTTGTAACTGGCCTATGACTTGAGTTGTGTATCCGACTATTATAAAAAAAATTGTAAATGGTATAAAAAAGTCTAATCTTTGTAAAACCTTGAGTCTAGCTTTTTTTTTTGACACATTATCGAGTAAAATTTAAAGTAATTGATAATTGCCATTCATGTCTCTATTAAACCTCCCCTGACTACTGTCTTGACCATGTGTATGAGAAAGGATTCTATCTTTCTTGATGGAATTGATAGGAATTTGTATCTATATACATTTTTCTTTCTTGTTTCCTTTTTCTTTCTTTCTTTCTTTAATTAACAAAGATAGGAAAAATTACCAAACGTGCTGTGGTTAGTGGAATTTTAAGTGCTTCTGATACTCTCTGACATGGTCTTTAGTGTCTGAAAGTCGACATTTCCACCTTTCACTTGTATTATGTGGATACATACTCGTAGTTAGGAAGAACATGCTCTAGCTCATGGTAGTATCTGTATATGTATGTTTTATGTATGTACAAATTATTCAAGTTACTTAATAGAGTAATGAAATTTGTATTTTAATTACTTCCTTCACTAGTTGTTATAGATAGATGAGTATACAAAGGTGTAGTATCTATCTTCCAATATATAGTATCAGGAACAATGTTGATGGAATAGTTGAGTATATACATCACATACTTTCGTTAAAATGTTGATACTTTGTGATGTGATAAGCAAAAAGAAGAGAAAAAGGTGAAGAGAATTTCAATATTTATATTTTGTGTGTTTTATACAAAAGTTCGGGTAGACATTTTTGTATAATTTTTTAATTAAATAAATGCCTGTAAATGACGTCAACGAGTCGTGTCTTTTGTCCACAAACTTCCGTGACATCAAAATTAAAACTTTTTGCAGTCTATACGAAACTCAAAACTGAATTCCCTTTTGCAATTTTGATGATTTTAAATTTTTTTAACATTATTAAAAAGGACTTTAACATATTTCTTTCAATTATTATTTTTGTAGGAAGTACAAAAATTTCATATAATTTTAAATCTTAAAGAAAATTTAAGGAAAAGTATCAAACTTTCACCAAACTTCACCACCTACCCTCTTCTCTGCCATTGGCAACATTACACCATCTTTTCAATTGCTTTTTGAAACTTTTTTTTGTTTTGTTTTACCCTTTGTTTCATCAGCAAGTAATGTTCATTTATAGAAATAACAAAGAAAAAAAAAAAGAAAAGAAGGAAACAAAATAGGAAAAATAAAGAAAATCCCACAAGAACAGTTGTTAGCTGTTCATTTATTATGCGAATATTTTTATATGCCCGCAGAGTATATAATATGTATCCCAACAAAAAGAATAGAAACAACAAACCACTCGTCATCCGTTGCAGAATTTTAGCCAGGCCAGGTATAAATACCTTAACTTCTAACTATAGAACCATATATGTATCTATACCTACCTTAACATCACATCATCCTTTCCTAACGTCTTTCGAGTTATTCGACGTTTGGAACTCTCAATACAAACGACAATGATAACGACTGCAACGCAACGCCATGGAAAGTTTTTATAGTTTTGTGTGTTAAGTTGGAGAGAATAATGAACCGACAGGTGCTGAAAGTCTTTTTGTAGAATTAAAAATAGTCAGGGAAGTTATGTTACCTGATTGGCTCAACATAAGTAGAAACATTGTAGCAAAACAAATGATTGCTAAATTTTGTTTCACCGGTTTTCAAAAACTCAATGATTTCAGCATACCTCTCTTTATGTTAAAACCAAATCATTTAGCCCTTTCGAAAAGGGAATAACTCATACACACAATTTCATAGAAGAACGAATGCTCAGACCATCGTTCGTCATGTCAAAACAGCAACAAAAAAAATCATTCCAAAAAAATGTTCCACTTACGCCACAGTGACCTCATGAAGAAGTAGAAAGAACATAACAATAACTTTTGAGTCAAAAAGTAACTGACGATCTCAAACTACTACGTGTAAAGCGCAACAGAATTTGAACAAAACTATCTGTGGGCTTCTAGTTTTGTAGAGGGGGGGGGTAGGATTCCTGAATCGCAGATGGATACCCGTAGAATTCTTGATTGTGTACGCGTACTTTTTTCAAATAAGTTCCTTACACAATGCCGCCAGGTATAAGTGCCTTTACACATGGAGCTTTGAAAACAACAACAACAACTACAAATACGACAGACTCAGTCGTTTTTGAGAATAATACGCCAACGAGGAAAAAAATTCACATAAAGTGCTTTGCAAAGACAAAAACACAAAGATGCAAGGGGAACAACTTCTATACTATCATCACAGACATCAGTCTTGGAATGAAGAGAAGGAAGGTGGGCAGGCAGCGCAGTGTGGTATAAAAAAGGACCATCAGAAGCATTCAAGTGAAAACCATCTCACTATCGTTAACATTGTCTATTCTTTATCTTGAATATGTGCATAGGTAGGTTAGGTGTTTGGGGTAGGTAAAGTCTCCTCTGCCTACTGCGACATTTTCAGAATTAAATGAGAGTTGTTTTGTTTCTTTTCTTTTCATTTTCTTATAATTTTGTTGGAAAAACGTTGGTAAGATATAGCTTGATGCAATATAGCAAAAGAAGTAGGACTAAAATGTATTCTGCGTATGCCTTTGGTTACACAAATAAGCACCTATTTTTCAAGATTTTTATTTTTTTGGTGATGTTCACTTTCAAGAGGAATGAACTAGAATTTAGTAAAAAAAAAAAGAGAATCAATATTCTAAAGTATACAAAAGTTCCAAAAAGGGTGTGTGAACAATAACAAAATGTCATATAAAAGGTTTTCTTTTAACAACATCAAAAATATGTAACTTTTAGTAGGCCAATATGTGAAATGATAAAACAAGTAAGCAAATGAATGAATACAATAAGAATTTGTAAAAATAATGCATTCATTTAAACAAAATTTATCATCTTGATAACATTGTTGTAGGAGTGCATAAGCATAAACAATCATTTACCCACGCAAACACTATAACATTAAAATGTTTAAATTTATGATTTAATAATAAGGTTGCAACATAATATCGACTGCTATAGAATGCAACACCTTTTAAACATCCTACACAATGTATTATTAAACCTATATGGAAAAGTAAACCATCTTGGAGCGTTTTTTTATCTTAAACCTACATCATCACATGTCATCGTTTGAACTATTGTCCATATTTTATTAATTTTTATACAAAAATACATTCAAATTCTCAATAATTGATTGTGGAGAAAGATATTTGTATTTAAGCCCAATAATCGATTATGAGTTAATTATAATGAATGAACACCTTTCGACATCTGGTAATAAATCTAATTCGTCATCATAGTTTTCAATATTTACGCCAAAGATAGAATTTATTTTTATCTTAGACTTCAACAAAAATTTGTATATGTAACCATATATTCCTAAATTTGAAAATATTTAGTTTTTTGACATCTGTCAAATGGAGTAGGAAACGACTTAAAAAAAGTATTCCATTGAAAACAGGTCAATTTAAAATTGATTAAAACAAGATGTATATTGAGAGCTCTTTCAATAATATTATGTATGAAATATAACATCGTTTAAATGGACGCCACGACTTCGCATTCAAAAGGTTTGTTTTCCGATGACATGAATCAGACGGAATTTGACCGATAGCATCGATTATTTTGTCTTTGATGGGCGTGGTGGTTTGCGGCTTGTATGCTTGACCTGCGACTTAAGAAAGCCCCACAAGAAATAATGCAAAGGGGTCAAATCACACGATCTTGGTGGCCAATTCACGTTCGCCTCCGCAGGAGATAACCATGCCATGAAACCGCTCCAACAGAATATCGATTGTGTCTTGAGATGTGTGGCGTGTAGTTCCATCCTGTTGAAAACATACGTCTTCGGTGTCTATATCTTCTAATTCAGGCCACAAGAAGTTAATGATCTTCAATCTATAGTGGTCGCTGTTGACGGTGATGGAAGGCATCATTTTCGACGAAGTACGGACCGATGACGCCTCCATCAGGCCAAAATCCATACCAAACAGCAACTTTATTTGGGTGCATTGGCACCTCGTCAATCTTATGTGGATTGGAAATAAGCCTCATCGCTAAAAATGATTTTTGACAATAATTGGGATCAACTTCCTAAAACTGTTAAAAAATCCAATAAGCGAACACACGACGCTGCATATGGTCGTTGGGTTTTAGCTTTTGGGTCAGCAGAATTCACCATGTTGTAGTCCGCGACAGGCCAAAAGTGTTGCGAAATTAACTGCCTTGGATTCTGCTGCACACTTTCACGAACAGCGGGGATGTTTTTGGCAGGTCTTGCGTTTTGTTGAGTGTTGGCTGATTGTTCACTATGCCTGTGGACTCGAATTTAGCCATAAAACGTTGAATGGTTGACTTGGAAGGATGGCCACGTACCCCATAAAAAGGGCGCAACGAGCGCATCGTTGCTAAATGAAAACACCCATTTTGAAAATTAAAACCCTCTATGTATACATTTTTTTATAATTTACAGAAACTCAAGGGGTTATAAATACCCTTAAGGGGGTATTCTAGTGTAGAGACATGAATTTCGCCCGGTTTTTGAAGCGTTGTATAGAGGAAACAAAAAATATTTTTAGTATCAATTTTTTTATCATTTGTTTATTGATTTGTTGTTCAAACATAAAAAAAATTAATAAAAAAAAATCAACCCTCCTGGTGATCTGAAAAACAAAAACCGGACGAATTCTTAATTATTATAGATGTCGCTATTGTTTCACCCTTGGATAAGTTAAAAAAAAACTTTTTAACAAAATGGCAGCAGTTTGAAAAAAAAAAATTTCTTGTTGCATATTTTTCAACAATTCCGAATTTTTTAAAAATACTAAATGAGAAGTTATATTTTTGGGCAAGGACCACACGATAAGGAGATGTATAAAGAACATCCTCTCCAAATTTGAAGTAAATCGGTCTATTAGAACTCGATATATCATTACCACCAGCTCGAAAAAATCATTTCGAGAAAAACGCGTTCAGAGTTTTGAGACAAGTTTTCGACAATTTTACTTATAGAATGATACAGAATACGTACATATTTTTAATCAGCGATTCCTGCTCCATATAAAAATCCTTCCTCTACTTAAAAATACTCATTCGATGTTCTTTAATGAAGACGAGCAGTTCTACCCTCCTTTGACACCTCTGAAGTCCGGAATTCCGAGCCCTCGATACGCTTTTCAGTCTCTATGACCTTCAATTAACTTATGAAATAATAGGAATATTAAAAAATCATTTAGTGTTAGGAAAGTAGGGAACAATGAAAAGGAGATACCGGTTCACATTGGTGATAAAATTTTGAATTATAAAATGGGAAGGAAAAACAGAGTTCGGTAAAGCATCCCACATTCTCGATGTATGGTTAAAAAAAGAATCTCCATTTTTGAAAGTACGACCGAAATTGAGCTCAAGGGTAAACTGATGAGCATTCCTGGAACTGCCAGTATTACGGCTGAATTGTTGAAGGGATGGAATGCAACTGGTTAAAAAAATATCGGTAAAACTAAAAACTATTTTAGGGTATTACGAGAAGTTTTATTCATTTCTTATCAAAGTCTCTTCTAAAACTAAAAATTGGTATTGAAAAAATTTAGAAAGTAGAATTTTTCTACGATTTTAGCTTCATGTTTCATTTTACATTTTCTATAAAATACATACCTTTTTCGAAAAAAGGGGCATATATGTTGCTGGCACTTCAGCAAGAGAATTTTACTACGATAATTAATAATTTGGGTGCAAGAAAATTTTTCGTTCCTGTCTTTCCCGTTTCCATGACTTGGTTTAATTGGAAAATTCCCATATTTGTTTCAAATAGTTTTTTAATAAAAACAAAAGTAGCAGAAATAAGTAAAATTATAGAATTATTATAAAAAGTTGTGTTCTTTTGAAAAGTTTGAAAAGTTAAAATTACACCATTAATAAAAATTGAACCATACATACGAGTATTTCAACAACCATCCAATTTCATTAGAAGAATGGTTTTGTAAACAATTTTACAATGGTTCAAGTCTGAAAACCACAAAATAAATGCTTGTATACCCCAGGGCTCTGTTCTATCTCCAACACTCTTTCTCATTTTTATTAATGATCTCCTGTCTGCAACTTCTAATCCAATACATTGTTTCGCTGACGATAGTACTCTTAGCTTTTCATATTCGTTTTCAGACTCACATCCCTCTTCTTCGGATGTGGAACTGCAACGACAAAATATGATAAGTTCATTAAATTCCGACCTAAACAGCATTGCACATTTGCACAATGGGGATTAACAAAACGCGTGGAATTTAATGCTTCGAAAACTCATTGCTGTCTTGTATCGTTAAAGGGAGATACACCCCCTTGCCATTATCCATGGATGGCACTTGTATCGAGGAGACTGAACATCTCGATATTCTCGGTATGTGTATCACCAACCACCTTTTGTGGAACGATCACATACGCGAACTCGCCAAAAATGCCGCATCATGTTTGGGTTTTCTAAGCGATGCAAGAAGTTTTTCTCCCCCTCTGATCTGGCTGTTATCTACAAACCTTATATACGTCCAAAGCTTGAGTATAACTCTCATCTCTGGGCTGGTGCTCCTGCAACTTACTTAAGACTCTTAGACAGCATTGAACGTAAAGCATATAAATTAATTGGTGATAACACCATCATAGGATCATATACGCCGCTTGAACATCGTCGTAAAGTTTCTTGTCTCACGCTTTTTTACCGTTATTTTAACGGTTTATGCTCAAGAGAAATAGCCAGCTGCATTCCTCCCCTTAAACAGTTCAACCGTTATACTCGCTATTCTAGGAATGCTCATCAGTATACCCTCAAGCCCAACTTCGGTCGTACTGTCAAGTACGAAGATTCGTTCTTTAGCCGTACTTCGCGAATGTGGAATGCCTTACCACACTCTGTTTTTCCCAGTCATTGCAATATTCAGGAATTAAAAACCAATGTGCACTGACACCTCCTTTCAACCTCTCTCTTCTATTCCTAGTGCTCACACTGTGTCTTTACATAATACGGGTAGTAATATCCCCTTGAGTGTGCGCTTATTATAAAAAAAAAAAAATAGCAGCCATATTAGAAAATTTCAATGACAAATTTCACGGCAGCGGTCATTAAGCTAAAATTGTTTTCTATTGTTAATGATTTACATTAAAGTAAACATCTTTGGATCTCCCTTGAAAATATTAATTTTTTGAAATCATTCAAATGAAACTTCTTATTGGAAAATTATGTAAGTGTAACTCAACAACTGATTGAGCCTTAATTTAATATATTTTCATTTTACGAGAACTTCCCATTTATAATTGCAATATTTGTATTAAATTTTATGAATTCTCTTACAATCTGGGATGTATCGTAATAGTATACAAATGTTTCTGCCATCCGCATCCATCATTGTACGTAATTAATTTAATTTTGATTGTCTCATTTATTTCTTTTGAATAGGCTTACCGAAAGTTTGATGAAAACAAGTGTAATAGAAGATTCAATATCACAGATGTTTCAACCTCGTTATTATTTATGACAGCAATAAACAATCTTAGTTGTAATTTTTCCCAAAATAAGACAAACAATAATCATTTAAATATTAACTGTCTTTGGTTTTCGTTGGTTGTTGCAATCACCATTTGATTTTATTGATAAAATAATAGAGGTTTTCTTGTTAAGGTAATTAACCAATTGTATCTCAAATGATATCTGGTAACCACATTAAAATCACATAAAATAAAATTCCTTAACACTCCTTTTCGAATCGCTGCGCTGCTGTTACAACACAACATTTCTATACACTATTTTAGTACCATGAAGATAAAAATACATCTCAATATTGTGTAGGCGATCTTCTATCTATAAACTTCCCACCAACTTACTTAGTAACTACAATTTTCCAACCATTTATCATCGGTATGATGAATCAAAAAATAAATACAAAATAAATAAAAGGAAAAATTAACTTTAAATTACTTAATTTGCATAAAATAAAAACAACTTTTATAGGAAATATCGAATTACTGAAAAGTTTAAATAGGACAACCAAGAATCAATACAAAAACAAAAACAAAACTCAAAGTAAACTGTAAAGCCTTAACTAACCATCGAAGTTTTGTTGATTTTATCGTCATCTCTTTAGTGTACCAATGTGTATTTAATTTTGTTAGCGTAGGCCTTATTTTTATGGTCAATTTAGAATAATTTTATAGCTATCTACCGCTTCATATCTTAACGCTATAAGCTTTAACTGTGAACTACTCTCTTAACAGGGGTGTTAAGATACCAGATGCTGTGGTTCGATTCTTTTTATTTTTTTTAATTTAATAAAATAGACTTAGTGTCAATTTGATAGCTTTTCTTTGTAAGCTGGACCATAAAAACTAAAAGAATTGTATGATTAAATTGAATAAGCTTCCCTATGCAATAAAATCAGGCTTTAAATATTTTACTGGGACCCTAAATAAGGTCTTTGTTAACTTCAAATACAAAGTTATTGTAATTGGTTCCATTTGTAGAATTGATATTTTTGACATTTCTCGACGTCTCAACAATCTTAATCAAAGGTTTTAAGAGAGATATCGGTTTTAAGTCCGTACGTTCGGGATAACTTTATTCCGCGGCCATATCTCAAGAACTAGTGGAGATATCGTCCTGAAAATATAAATTCTGGAATGAGAGAGAGGGTTTGAAAAGAGGTGCCGATGCACATTGGTTGTGAATTCCTGAATATTGCAATGACTGGGAAAGACCGATTTTGGCAGAGCATTCCACATTCGCGAAGTACGGCTGAAGAACGAATCTCTGTACTTGACAGTATGACTGAAGTTGAGCTCGAAGATGTAATGATGAGCATTCGGTTTTTTTGCTTGAAGGGAGAAATGCAACTGGCTATTTCTCTAGACAATAATCCATTAAAATAACGGTAAAAATATGGTGACGCAAGAAACTTTACAACGGTTATCAAGCGACATAAAAGATTCAACGATGATATTATAAATAAGCAATTTTAATACTCTACGTTCAAAACTGGCCAAGAAACTTAGTTGTAAGAGCACCAGCCCAGAGATGGGAGTTATACTCAAGATTTGGACGTATATAAGTCTTATAAGTAGACAACAACCAAATTAGAAAGGGAGAAAAACTTCTTGCAGCGCCTTAGGAAAAACAAACATTTTGCGGTATCTTCCCCAAGAGGTTTTGGAGATACAAACATCGAAAATTTCGAGGTTTTAAGTCTCCACTCACGGATAGTGGTGAGCTATATTTTAACGACAAAAAGCAGCATTGAGTTTTTGACGAATTAAATTTCAATCGGTTTTTGATTCCTCATTTAATAGAGCTGTCTAGGGCAGAATTTAATGAGTCGTTTGAAAATTCACATCCGAAGAACAAGGTTATGAATCTAAAAACAAATATTAAAAGCTGAGGAAACCATTCCTTAGCGAAGCAGTTACTGAATAGAAGTTTTTGATAAGATACTATAATACAAGTTTAAAAAAAAAGTGTAGGAGATAGAACAGAGCCCTGGGGCACACCGGCATTTATTTTGGGTTCCTTGGACTGATAGTTAATCAACGTTTTCATGACCTTGAAAAGAAGAAACTTATGTGCAATCGGTGTATAATTCAGGGAAGATCGCCTATTTTGGGTATAGGCTTGACAAATGCCGTTTTCCATCCACTCGAAACGAGATCTAAAGAGTAGGAAAAATGAAAAAGCTTTCGATGTGGCTTTGCCAGCGTTGAAGAACACCGGATACCATCCGGGCTTGCGATTAAACGCTGAGTCATAGTGCATACATATAGTTTCCATTTCCTCCGTAGTTGACAAACCTAAACACACAAAACGTCTTCAATAGTTTCAACTTCCGTTTAAATCCATTTTGTAAGAAAAAAATCACCCATCACTAGCCACATTCACAAAAATAACAACGTCTCTATTACCATTCATTAGCGTGTGCATTAACAACAACTTCAACTCATGAAGACGAATAAGATTGAACTAGGTACTTTGTGTACCATTTAAATATGTTGTACTCATGAAAGATGCAAAATAACATGAAACCCACCTGTGAGAATCCAATTACCACTGATTTCTCAGTCTAATCTCAGTCCAATGTAATCACATAGACACGTCTTCTTCTTCTTTGGTCTTCGGTCTCCAGTCTTTCTATCTTTTTTAGCCGTTTTTTAAAGCCAAGCACACATCACTATACGTACATATGTAGATACAGAAGAGCTTATAGGTAATCTCCGGATATTACATGCTTGCTAGAGCATCCTGTAGATGCTCATGCTCAACGCCCATCGTGTCATCATTTTCCAACAGAGAAGCAAGAGATAAGACTGCAACTGCATCAAGCAGAGATTCAGAAACCACACGTCCGTCATATGGATTGGATGGGACTGGGATAGGTAAGTTGTTGCATAAGCATAGAAGTTACCTTCCTACCTATAAGTGACGCTAGAACATGACTGCAATTATATTGAACTATACAAATGTTTATTCCAGGTGTTATCACGGGATATCGTTATAAGCCTATTAGGACCTGAGTTGGGTATCTTTTTCCACACATCGTCGTCATCGTCGTCTTCGACGTTGTCCAGAGTGTGACTCTTTCTGATGATGATATTGTCGTGATGCTTATTCAGCTCTATCTTCGAACACTCACGAGATGATGGGAAATTATGATTATATGTCGATGATCCAGTCAGCTGGAGATGGAGAATTGTTTGTCCATGGAATTAGAGATCTTCCTGCATGCAATGGGAACGACTTTGTGATCACACACAATCCAGCCTAGCCCAACCAAAACCCAACCTAGCCCAGCTCAGCCAGGAGAACCTGTATCAATGTTATATACCAATTTGAAACTGGGCAATTGAGTAGAAGTTATGAGAGTTGCGTGTGCTCTGGAGTTGCTTGATCCTATAATAGGATTTCTTTCCCATTTTATGAACTTGAAGTAGTTTTATAATGTTAGGTTTTTGTTTCCATTGAACATAGAGGAATATTTATTGTCCAGGAACAAGGAGACATCATGGAGCATGCATACGTTTGTTGGTCGAAGAAATCACAAGAACAAGAAAAAAAAGACCCTAATCGGAAAAGGAAACGGCTTATGTGGTGTGGACCGACGACGACGACAACGACGATGATGGCTTCCTATCTTTGTTTTAAAAAAACTAAATTTATAATGATTGGGTCAGTAAATACGAGCGGCAGATATCTTGTTTGTCCACCATCAATACTTTTAGGAGGGAAAAAAGATAAAGAAGCTAAGTAGGTGTTAACTTGGGTCTTATATACTCGTATATGCTTTGAAGGGATTGTATTATTATTTATTTGTAATAAATTATACCTGCCTACACTATTTTACAATCTTGTTAAGTATTATCAGGGAGGAAATTAAGAATAAAAATATTGTATTTTGAAATGCAGAGGGTGGGGAGGGGAAATGCTCATACACAAGTTTAGTCATAATTTGAAACAATCAATTTGAAATAAAGAAAATTGTTCAATTCGATTTTTTAAATACAAAAAGTGATTAAAAATGATCATAAAATGAAAAAAAATTATATGCACCATGAATTAAGTACTATGTAATTGGATTTTATGGTTTCAGTTCCTATAAAGCCTATAAAATTGTTAAGTATTGAAAAATATGTGGGGAAAATGCATTTAAGAGGAAATAATTAATGTATGATTATGTTGCATGATTGAGGTACGTATTTTACAAAAATCGGAAAATGATGGTTTGAGGCATTTAGTTTAAATTAAGGCGGCTTTAGGAAACATTTGAATTATTAAACTATCACTATTGAAAGTTATTATTATGAGTCCAGTTTGTTGGTTTGAATATTTGAAGTTTTATGGTTTCTAGGGTTTTTTTTTTAAGAAATTCCTAAAAATTGTACTGAAATTTCGAATTAGTTCAATATCCTAATTTAAAATGTCGGCCATTTTGTTTTGGTGGCATCTGTCAAATCTTGCTTGTTATTCAGTTGTTTATGCCAAATCATTATGGCAAGTTACAACAAGTTCAAGATCGGACGAGAACATCGCTGTGGTCCGTGAAAGTGTATAGCAGAACCCGAGGCAGTCTATTCCTCGCCGTGCACAAGAACTCGGTCGGCCTTTCGCAGACTTCAACTTGGCGAATTTTGCGTCGGGACTTGGGCCTACACCCGTACAAGATCCAACTTTTTTTTTTATAATTAGCGAACACCAAAAGGGGTTTGTATACCTTTAATATGCCAAAGACACAGTGTGAGCATTTGGAAAAGAGGGAAAGTTTGGATAGAAGGTGTCGGTGTACATTGATTTTGAATTCCTGAACATTGCAATGATAGGGAAAGATAGAGTGTGGAAAGGCGTTCCACATTTGAGTAGTACGGCTAAAAAATGAATCTCTGTACTTCATAGTACGGCCGAATTTGGGCTCAAGGGTAAACTGATGGGCAAGCGCGTGTATTACGGTTAAATTGTTTTAGCGGAGGAATGCAACTAGCTATTTCACTAGAGAATAGTCCGTTAAAATAACGGTAAAAAAGGGTGAGACAAGAACCTTTGCGTCGATGTTCGAGTGACGTAATCGAGTTGATGATGTTAATGTCACCAATCATTTTAAAAGCTCTTCTTTCAATACTGACCAACAGGCTTAAATAAGTTACTGGAGCACCAGCCCAGAGATAAGAGTTATATTCAAGTTTCGGACGTATAGAGGTTTTGTAGATTGTAGCCAGATCAGACGGAGAGAACAATTTCTTGCAACGTCTCAAAAAACCTAGACATCTTGCGACATCGCGTATGTGATCGCTCCACAAAAGGTGGTTGTTGATGCACATTCCGAGGATGTCGAGATTTTCCGTTTCGTTGATTCATTTGCCTCTCATAGATAGTGGCAAAGAGGGTTTATCTTGCATTAACGATACAAGACAGCATTGCGTTTTCGAAGCATTCAATTTCACACGATTTTTTATTCCCCATTGTACAATGCTGTGTAGGTCCAAATTTAATGAGCTAATCATATTTTGCTGTTGCAGTTCCACATCCGAAAAGGAGGGTTGTGAATCTGGAAACGAATATGAAAAACTAAGAGTGCTATAGTCAGCGAAACAATGTATTGGATTAGAAGTAGCACACAGGAGATCATTTATAAAAATTAGGAAAAGGGTCGGAGACAAAACGGAGCCCTGGGGCACACCAGCATTTATTTTATGGGTTTCAGACTTGAATCGATACCGAAAGCACGCATTTTCGATAAGAGAGCAAATTGCCAGACTTTATCAAATGCCTTTAATATATCAAGTGCAAACAAAAAATAAAGACCTAAAAAAATTACTAAAAGTTCGTAAAAATTGATTTTCGACTCAAATATCTTTTTAAAAATTTGAGAAATTTACTTTAAAAATTTACTTTCGACCCAAATATCTTTTCAAAAACTAGTTTTATCTCACAGAAAATATTGTTTTCGACATTCAGTAATTGTTTTTGATAAAAATCCAACAGTCCGTTTTTTCATAAAAAAATAAAATCTACAAAAAGTAGTATACGCAAATTTGGTAAAAATTCTATTCAAATTGGTATTGGTTTTCGACTAAAAATCTCGTTAGCAAAAATAGATTTTGATATGAAACTATTTTATTATATGCAAAATATTGTTGGTAGTTTTAAAAGTTTTAAGAATAATTCAACTGACCACTTTTTTGACAAAACACGAAAACCTACAAATTTGTAAGCAAGCCAAATCGACAGACAGGATGGGAAGTTATCAGTGTTTGTCGCATCCCAGCCTCTTTTTTATTGAATAGATCATACTCTGTACTTTGCAATTGTTGCAAGTCAAACAAGTTCAAAGTTATTCTGGAATTCCTCAAGGTTGTCATTTAGGCCCTATTCTCTTTATTTTATTTATAAACGATTTTCCGTCTGTGTTGAAGCCCTTTGAGTGCATCATTTATGCCTGTACAACGTTACAGTTTTTAAGGCCGTTTGAAATTCTTGTAGTTTTAAAGAATTGCAAAGTGGTCTTAACTCGTTTTTTGATCGATGTGTTTGTAAATGCCTGCTTTTCAACCTTTCTATATGACTATGAGTCTTACGGGAAAGCTTCTGTAATTTCTTTTAATTATATGTTTCATGGAATATCATTATCTCGTGTAAATGAAATGTCTGTCCCTGATGCGTTATTCTATTAAAACTTAAAATTTTCACAACGCATTAACTTAATAACTAATAAGGTTAATAATTCAATACTTGGGTAGATTAAGAAGGAATGGAAACCATTTTCTGATCCTTTTGTTATAAAGCAGCTGTTTATAACATTTGTTCAGCCAATTCTCAAACACACTCGTCAGGTCTAGGCCCTAAATTATGCCTGTCATAAGTACACACTAAAAAAGATGCAAACAAGGTTTTTGAGATTTGCGTGCAGTGGGTTAGGATGGACTACCTTCTGTCTCGTGTCAACTTCAATATTCCCAAAAGAAACCAAAGGAATTTAACCGATTTTGTACGTATTAAAAACTGTCGAACTTATTATAAACAATGTTCTTCTTTGAATATTATATCAACTTGTTTGACCATAAAGTAAAATTATCAAGTAACTTCAAATAAACTTTTATTGGCAACTACTAGTGTATATAAAATGTAAACGAACTATGTAAAGCTAATACTTAACTGATTTTAAAAAATCCACACAACTTGGTCTAATTTCATTAAAATGACAGTGGGAAAGTCACTGTACTATTAAGTCTATCATATTAATTTTGTTTTAACTTTTCAAATTAAAAGTTCCATAATTCTTAATCTTTAAAATCAAAAGTGAACTTTTTGATTTATGTTAATTATGATAAGATTTGATTAAAACAATTATACTTCCCCTAAATAGAAAATAATACAAAAGTACACCAATCCAAAAATAATAAAAGAAAAAAGAAATAGAAATAGAAAAGTTCCCCTAAGTAATTGGAAAACAAAAACACAATCAGTAACGTTCCATTTAACACAAATCTCCAAATTAACCAATTTATTAAAAGCACGCCAATTTCTGTTTTAAATGAAATCGAAATCATTTTCCCCAAAAAACCTTAAAATCATCACCAAACTTATATCTTACAAATTATCGACTTTTGATATTGAGTTTTCTAACCTGATAGAAGAAAGAAGAAACAAATAACAATAAAGCCAACGAAGGAATCGTCGCGTCGTTCGCTCGTAGTATTCGAATTAAAGTTTCTCGCACAAACAACTTCAAAAATTGATTTCATGCCATCATCGCCACCGTGATGCTAACCTTAACTTTGCCTAACGTTAGGTAGAGGAGGTATTCAAGTATCAGAAATGGTATATACCTACTCAACTCAATACAGAAACCCCGCACTCGTACAGGAATAGAAAGTTGAGAGCATCATTTTTTCCTTGAGGACAAATCGACACTCGTCATCAGGTCTCAGGACTCAGGAGTCAATCAGAAATCGAAATGTAGCACCACAAAAATGCTTCGAGGCAAATTGAGAATCGAGATTGAATTCGCGGCCATAGAACTTTTATATGCTTCCACAGAAATATATAAGGACTCCTCAGAATTCTCCTTACCTCTCCCTTGCTTCGCATCACTTTTCATTTTGATAAGCATTTTTCAAAAATGAGTTTTTCAACTTACAAGTTCGTTGTTCTTTTATTGTTATTTCGATTGTAGTATGAGGATGAAAAGTTTCTTGTTTTCGAGTTTTGCCTTTTAAAAGCATTTTTTCTTCTTCTTCTTTATTCACTAAATTCTTCTATTGTTTGTATATTGCTGAGTTTTTCTTTTTTCTATTTCTTTTCACTTTTCGAATTTTACTTTACGCGCGAATTATGGCTGCGTATTGTTTTCTCAATGGAAAATATACAGATACACTGTTTATGCAAAGAGTCCTGCCTCCTGCCTGTCTATTGTTTCAAATTTAATTTGATTTTCCTGTCAGATGGGTTCAGTTTCAGTTGAGTCGAGTTTTCAGGATGTGGGGAGTATGAGAAAGGACATGAACTGAAACGACGAAAGTTTAACAAGACGACAACGACGATAAGATGAAGAAAAGAAAAAATTATAAACATGAAAACAATTGAAATTATTTTGTACATATAAATTTATAAAAAAGAAAAGAAAATGTTTAAGGTTGGAAAAGAATGTTTTTATACAGACAGTGACAGAGAGAGAGAAAGCGGGAAAAAAGGAGAAGTATCGACAAGAAACATGCAAATCCTTAGATCCTGTTTCGAAAATATTTGGTTTAGAATTTCTTAAGAATTTTAATAACTTTGGGTTTTATATTGACTTTGTTCCTGTTAAGGTAGATAAATGTTTAAGAATCCACACAAATCAACATGTCCTTAGGAGAGATCTAGAGACTTTTAAGTGGCTTATAAACATTTAAAATAATATTTTCCTTTAATATGAAAACGGTATTTATTTAAGGTGGGATGTATTATTTACTTATCTCAATTTAAATATAAATACATAAGATGTTGAACCACTAAATTATTCATGAAAACAATTTGGATTTAACCTCAGAAAGTTTTAAACAATGCATTGAAATTCTTAAGTATTTGAATTCTTCTTGAATTGATTGATTTTTTAAATGATTTCAGCTCAGCTTTTAAGTGGATATCTTAAATAAAACTTTGAATGCATATTTATTTCACTAAAAAGCTACAATTTTATATTCTACATGTCGATTTTTATGAAATTTTTCAGGAGCAGTTTTTTGGGGGTTGCTTAGTGAAAAATTAGGAAGCAAGGTTTTGGAGTATATTAGGATCATCTACAGACTAAAGCCGGATCGATTTAAAAATTGAAAAAGAAGGCTGGGATGCGACCCACACTGATAACTTCCCATCCTGTCTGTCGATTTGTCTTGCTTAAAAGTTTGTAGGTTTTCGTGTTTTGTTAAAAAAGTTGTCAGTTGAATTATTCTAAAAGATTTAAAAATTACCAACAATATTTTGCATATGATGAAATAGTTTTATTTCAAAATCTATTTTTGTAAACGAGATTTTTAGTCGAGAAACAATTTTTACTAATTTTAGTAGCATTTCTTAAAAGTTTTTATTTGTTTTATAAACAAATACAAATTTGATAAATGAAACTAATTTAAAGTCAAAATCTTCTATTGTTCATTGAGAACCGAACCAATTTTGCGTACTATTTTTTGTAGATTTTTATTTTTAATGGAAAAAATGTTGGATTTTTATAAACAATATTTTCTGTGAGATAAAATAAGTTTGAAGTCACTATTTTTAATTTTTGAAAAGATATTTAAGTCGAAAGTAAATTTGTACTAAGTTTTAGTACTGTTTTTTAAAGTTTTTTTTTGTAAAAAAAACTGTCAATTCAATTTTTCTCAAAATATTACTGAATGGTGAAAACAGTATTTTTTATAAGACAATATTAGTTTAAAACTAATATTGTTTTTATAGGTTCTTATTTTTTACAAAAAATACTGTCGTTTTGAAAATCTGGTAAAATTTTGAGAAAAATTGAATTCAAAATTTTACCAGATTTTAAAAACGTTATTCTTGGTTGAACAAAATTGTTTTGGAGATAAATTCATTTTTTGTTTCTAAAATATTCGAGGTGAGAAATATTTTTGATTTAGAAAAAAAACCGTTAGTTGGATTTTTTTCCAAAATATGCTAGTTTGGTATCACGTCATAATATATAATAAAAAAGAGGGTGGGATGCGACCCACACTGATAACTTCCTATCCTGTCTGTCGATTTGTCTTGCTTAAAAGGTTTGTAGGTTTTCGTGTTTTGTTAAAAAAGTTCTCAGTTGAATTATTCTTAAAAATTTAAAAACTACTAATAATATTTTGCATATAATGAAATAGTTTGATTTCGAAATTATTTTTTTTGTTAACGAGATTTTTAGTCGAAACCCAATTTTGAAGAATGAAATTAATTTGAAGTCAATATCTTCTATTGTTCACGAGATATCGAAAACCGAACATAATTTTTTTTGTAGATTTTAATTTTTTATGAAAAAACTGACTATTTGATTTTTATAAAAAAAGTACTGAATGTCGAAAACAATCTGTGAGATAAAATAAGTTTGAAGTCAATATTTTTTTAATTTTTGAAAATATATTTGAATCGAAAGTAAATTTTTACTAAGTTTTAGTATTGTTTTTTTTTAGGTTTTTATTTTTTGTAAGAAAACTGTCAATTCGATTTTTCTCAAAATTTTACCGAATATTGAAAACAATATTGCTTATAACAAAAAATTAGTTTAAAGCCAATATCTTAAAGTCTTGAAAAGATATTTGAGTCGAAAATCAATTTTTACCAAGTTTTATTAATTTTTGTTTAGTTTTTATTTTTTTGTAAAAAAACTATCAATTCGAGTTTTCTCAAAATTTGTCTGCATATTGAAACCAATATTTCTTATAAGTAAAAATTCGTTGGAAGCCATAATCTCAAATTTTTGAAAAGATATTTGAGTCGAAAATCAATTTTTACCAACTTTTGTTAATTCTTTTTTTTAGGTTTTTAATTTTTTGTAAAAAATTGTCAATTCGATTTTTTTCAAAATTTTTCTGAATGTTGAAAACAATATTTTTTAAAAAATAAAATTAGTTCAAAGCCAATATCTCAAAGTTTTGGAAATATATTTGAGTCGAAAATCAATTTTTCCCAACTTCTATTAATTTTGTTTTTAGGTTTTTATTTTTTGTAAAAAAATTGTCGATTCGATTTTTCTAAAAAATTTTCTAAATATTGAAAACAATATTTTTTATAAGATACAATAAGTTTGAAGGCTTAATCTCAAGTTTTTGAAAAGATATTTGAGTCGAAATTCAGTTTTTACCAACTTTGAGTAATGTTTTTTTTAGGTTTTTATTTTTTATAAAAAAAAACTAACGACGAAAAAAACGTCGCGAACGTACGGACATACGGACGTACGGGCATCTCTCTAAAAATCTTTTATTTCGACTCTAGGGACCTTGAAACGTCGAGAAATGTCAAAATTGTTAATTCGACAAATCGGACCGACTACAATAACTTCCTATGGGAAGTTAATAAAACAAGTTGTATATGAGATATCAATGAAACCTTATCGTTATTTCAATACCCTGTCAATGTGAACTATGGCATGCATTTGAAAGGTCTAGTTTTCGATGACTTTGGGATATAAATCAAACTGAATTTGACCGATCTTATCGATTATGTTGTCTTTGAAGGCCGTGGTGGTTTGGGACTTATTCGCATATATTTACGACTTAAGAAAGCCCCACAAAAAAAGTGTAAACCAATTCACGTTGCCCCGGCGCGTCGGCGGAGCGAGACAACCATACCATGAAACCACTCACGCTAAAAATCGATTTCAGCTTGAGCTGTTTGGCACGTAGCGCCATCCTTTTGAAACCATATATCTTCGGTGTCTATATCATCCCATTCAGGGCACAATAAGTTGGTGATCATCGATCTATAGAGATCGGTCTTTGACGGTGATGGCCTGGTCAGCATCATTTTCGAAGAAGTACGGACCGTCAACACTTCCAGCCTTAAATTCATAACAAACAATAACTTTATTTAGATGTATTGGCTCCTCGTCCCAAATCCGTCAATTTTGCTAATTTATTCAAAAATGGGCCTCATCGCTAAAGATGATTTTAAGACAAAAATTGGGATCAACTTCCAACTGCTCCAAATTCCAATAACCGAAGACACGAGACGTATGCGGGCGTGTGGTCGTTTGGTTTTAGCTCCTGGGTCAGTTGGATTTTGTATGGGTGCAGGTCCAAATCACGACGCAAAATTTGCCATGTTGTGGTCTGCTACAAGCCAAGTTTTTGTTAGCGATGTGGAATTGGCTGCCTCGCGTTTTGTTGCACATTTTTACGAACAGACGGGGTGGCGATGTTTTCTGTAGATCTTGCGTTTCCTTGACGTACGGGTGTTGGCTGATTGTTGACCGAGCCGATGGACTCGAATTTTGGCCACCAAACCTTGAAGGACGACCATGAAAAGGGCGGAAGATTAAAATAAGATATTTTGAAGAAAATAAAAAAAGCACGGGCTGTCAAAATCAAACCGTCCCTATTGAATACTTCTTAAATTTGTTTTTTTTTTTTTTAGAAATTTGGAAGTAATTTTTAACTTTTGAATTTAAATTTTACAATTTACGGTAAATGTTACAAATCTGCCAAAATATTAGAAAATTTTGTTTTTATAATTGAAAAAAAAAGTGTTGCCTGTTAGACTACAATTTAGAACTTTGTCTTTCAATGCGTTAAGGCCATTTATAGTATAGACTGTAGTTTTGATTTTAGCTTCCGAATTCTTCAGTTATCTGACATTTAAAAAAAATAGGGCAGTTTATGTCTATGGGGCTTTGTTAATTTTCACGAACTGTAACTATTTTGGCACGTTCCGATGCATATTTTCTAATAAAATGGAGCTTGCAATTTACTAGTTACAAAAACGAAAAGGTTAACATTTTTGAAGTAGCTAGTAAACTGATAAATATTTTGAAAATTTCCACATAGTAAAAGTTGTTCAAAATTTTTGCTGAGTGTATAATTTCGCTTCATACTAAACAATAGATTTGACACATCAACAGATGCACTGTCAGAATTCACTTATTGCTATTGCGACACCCTTTTTCCATTCAGTATTGTCAGTTATAAAAACTGACATCTCTATTTCTTCATTTTTGGTGTTATCAATTCGAACAGACAATCAGTTTTATACCAACAGAAAAGATTTGAGTGTTTCTTTTCAAAGGCAATTTCAACAAAGCAAATATCTTCTTCCATCTCTATATTTTCCACTTCTTCAAAGGGCTATTTAATCTATACCAGTATTTTATTAAGATACTCTTTATATTGACTACAGCATCCGCCACCTCCTCAAAAAACTAAAATCTGAGATTTATTTCTGCCAACCCAGAAAGATCCAGACAGCACCGAAACGAATGAATCCGATTAGTTGCATTTTCACATTTTTGTTTTTCATTGTTCAGGACTCAGAGCAGAAATGAAATTTAATCATGGTAACCACAAAAAGAAAAATCAGAAAAACGAAAAACAAACATTATGGAGAAATAAAATCACGCCTGTTTTTCCACGAAGAAACAAGAAGTTGTATATCTGCATCGATTGATGGAAAATGCACCACAAACCATATTATACTCGCGTGTAGTTCTAAGAAAAATAAGAAGCTGGAATATGTAGCTATTCCACATCTAGAACCACTTCTCCTTTAGATATGTAGGACTAGGTACATCAACATCACTGTTGAGAGTGCCACTGCAATCCATCTAGACATTCAAAGTTCTATACGTCCTACAACAACACTAACACCAACGAAGAGAAACATCAGAATCAGAATCTACAAAAGAAAAGAACGTTGATGGAAATGGTATAAACTGCCATAGAATCAAAGAAGAACAACTATGACGTGACGACTCTAGAGATGGAGCTGTAGCTCTGGAGATGGAGCTAGAGTTGTAGCTATAAAAGAAGCTATAGAAACAGAGAAAAAGATTGAATAGTTCATTGAACATCCAACAATTTAGTACATATATAAATTTTATGTTCTTGGGTTTCTGGGAGCGTTTTTTTTCTCGTATGCGCCCATCATGCTCTGTTTTCCTTTTCCTTATGAGCTAAGCTAAGGAATCTCAGTCTCTCCACTCTTTTTGATTTTGATGTTGGACTCAAAGGTTCATAGTCAAATTGGTGGAGTTGTATTTCGAAACTACGGGTTTTTGTGATTTTATACCAATTAAATTTGTTGAATGTACAAACGAACGTGAAGTGACAGAAGCGTCTAAAAGGCTTAAGAAAGTTAGTTTAACAAAATCAGATTATTTCTTTCATTTTATACCATTTGTAGTAAGAGGAAATTGTATACAATTTATTGGTATAAACTAATCTAGATAATTTTATTTTTCATATATGTACGTAAATTATATGACTCTACTTGAAATTTGTAAGTAATAATCAAATAATGTGTACAAATAGGGAGGTCCGAAATTTGGTTGTTTTGTGTTTATACCAATTTTTCAAAATAATTGGTATAAATGATAGAAAAAGGTAATTTGTCAATGTTGCCTTAGATAACTTTCTACTTGATATTAAATTAAAAGAAACGCAGAGTTATTAGTTTCAAAATTGTGTCGTAATTCAATTTTTGTGATTATACCAGTTGTGATAAAAACGTATAAAAAACCAAATCTGCTTAACATCTTAGACTATTGCAGAAACTATTTTATTCTATTTTGTTGATGGATTTCTTGTTTTTTTTTTATAAAAATGCTTCGGAGGTTTTGTCTGAAGTGCAATTGGATTTGGTAAAAGAAATCTGCGGGAAGAAATGTGTGGGAACAAAAAATATATGAAAGAATGATCTAAAATGAAAGCGAAATACAGACGTTTCTTATTCAAACATACAACGATGATGATAGCAACAAAAAACCGTTAGGAAATAGCATAACTATATAAAATATTTATATATATAGAAATATGACAAACAAATAACAATAAGGGACAACGAACGAAAGAAAGGATAGATGACAGACAGGTTAAATATTTTGTAGGTTATGACAGCTTTAAGACATCAGGTGGAATGAAAAGTTTTATATAAATGTATATCTATGCATAGGTAGACAGTCGGGCGCCATTGTTTAATGCGATGATATTTTATTGAAATATTTTCTTAACAATAGATACTTTTACTTTATATTATTGTATTTCAGATTGTGTTTTTTGTTTCTATTGCATTGAAATTGAGGATTAAAGGATTGAGATTTAAATAAAAAAATATAGGTTATATGATACTTATAAGAGTTTTCAATGAAAAAGCTTTTGTTCTAAGTATTATTTCAGGACATTATAATGATTGCAGAAATCTACTTAAAGTTATAAAATGAGTGAAACGGTGGAAGATTTATTTATGTGAGCAAAATAAAATGTACATTGAATGTTATTTTTTTTTGCTTATTGGAATAAACTTCTTTCCAATAATAGGTTTTATTTTTAATAGATTGCTATTTAAGCAGCTTTAACTTTGGAAGAAGTCATCTTTTGCTATTTTTCAAGTAATAACTACGGAATTACGAAAAATAGAATGCTGTGGTTTTCCACAATGTCTACAAATTGTTGAGAAGTGGGGAAAATTTTGCAGACAGAGTTTGTAAAATTAAAGCACTTTTCGATCGTCTTGAAACAACTTCTTGGTTATTTAATTTAATTATAATTTTACCTCTTTGAACAAATTATTAGTAATACAAAGAATTAAAAACCGTTTGCATCACTCAAAAACTATTGAGAATATTATCAATCTACGTCGTAGTGCTGACGAGAATTCATGTTTGTCAATTCCTCATCGATTTTCGGAATTAGGCATTCTAACCAAGCGACATTTCATCGTATTTTCCATTAGGACTAAGGTTTTGAGGCTTTTAAAGTTGAGTTTACATAAAGTGAATAACTAGCAATGTCGTATCTTTGTTGATTACGTTTTAATCCAGTTTTTCTTTGAACTGGTGTTTTTGAAAACTCATCTTCAATTATGAAACCCATTCTCATCTCGGATGATACGTAAATAATCTAAATTGTCGCTTTTTAGGGGTCAAAACAAATTCAAGAATGATAAATGTAAAGCCTCGGAGAGGTAATCATATTGGACCATCGAAATTTTGCTGAACTAAGACCTTTAAAAACTTTTATACAGATGGATCCAAAACCGATGACGGTCTTGGTATGGAAGCATGTAGGTACTCCAACGGTCTAAATCTATGTCTCTCATTTTGTGTTCCAGTCAGAACTTCCAGCCATCAAAGAAGCCCTCTCTTAGCTCAGCTAAAACGTGATATCGATATACACATCAGCTCAGATACTCAAGCTGCCAAAAAATCATTGGACTCTGTATGAATAAACTCACTAATAGCCCAAAACTGCCCATCATATCTTGTAGAGATGGCGGATCAGTTCAAAATTCACCTTATTTGAGTGCCGGGTCATAGAGACATTCCAGGAAATTGCAAAGCTGACGAACTTGCAAGAAATGGAACAACTTTAGCTTTGGTGGACAACAAAGCTACTTGTAAACTGGAGCCGTGTACTCCGATGGACTAAATCTATATATTTCTTATTTCGTTTTCTTAATGGCTGTACTTCTGGCCATCAAAGCAACACCCTTTTGGCTCTGAGAAAACGTGATATCGACAACCGGTATACGTATTTTCACAGGTATTCAAGCCAAGATAATCATTGGACTTTTTCAATAAATTCACTCATAGGGAAAAACTTTCCAGTCATATCGTGTGGATATGACAGGAACTTGCAAAAAATGGAACAACTTTATTCTTGATGGCCGACAAATCCAACACCTCTAGCTACTTGTAAACTTATGATAAAGTATGATACCATAAAGAAAGCAAATCATAGATGGTCTAATACAGCCACTTGTGGGTCAACTGAACTAATTTGGCCAATGCTTGGTGCTAAACTTTCTAAGCAACTCATTTTGCTTGGTAGATTGCACATTAGCTCCATTATATGAGATTTTACAGGACACTGCTTAAATAATGCTTTTCGACTTGGAGCTCCTCCTTCTGCAAACGATTTTTGCAAAAGCTGCATGAATGAAGAAGAAGAGGGGACAGTGTCTCACTTTCTAATGGGTGATTTTTTTGAGGTTAGGATTTTCATGCATTAGTATTTGACTGATAACGCGGGATTTCAGACATGGTGTCAAAGAGAAAGATGCTCAGTTTGCTTTGACATTTCATCATGAATAGACTTACTAACGAGCAACGCTTGCAAATCATTGAATTTTATTAATTTTATTACCAAAATCAGTGTTCGGTTCGAAATGTGAAAATCCGCTTTTTTATCGACAAATTTTGTTCAGCGATGAGGCTCATTTCTGGTTGAATGGCTACGTAAATAAGCAAAATTGCCGCATTTGGAGTGAAGAGCAACCAGAAGCCGTTCAAGAAATGCCCATGCATCCCGAAAAATGCACTGTTTGGTGTGGTTTGTTCGCTGGTGGAATCATTGGACCGTATTTTTTCAAAGATGCTGTTGGACGCAACGTTACGGTGAATGGCGATCGCTATCGTTCAATGCTAACAAACTTTTTGTTGCCAAAAATGGAAGAACTGAACTTGGTTGACATGTGGTTTCAACAAGATGGCGCTACATGCCACACAGCTCGCGATTCTATGGCCATTTTGAGGGAAAACTTCGGAGAACAATTCATCTCAAGGAATGGACCGGTAAGTTGGCCATCAAGATCATGCGATTTGACGCCTTTAGACTATTTTTTGTGGGGCTACGTCAAGTCTAAGTCTACACAAATAAGCCAGCAACTATTCCAGCTTTGGAAGACAACATTTCCGAAGAAATTCGGGCTATTCCGGCCGAAATGCTCGAAAAAGTTACCCAAAATTGGACTTTCCGAATGGACCACCTAAGACGCAGCCGCGGTCAACATTTGATTGATGAGATTTTGCAAATTTTATGCGTTTTTTTTTTTTTTAAAAGTTCTCAAGCTCTTAAAAAATCACCCGTTACATTCATGTCCTGCCTTATTACAAAGACGAAGACTCCACCTTGGAGACTTTTACTACAATTATCCTAGCGATATAAGAAATTCCGACATCTATTGTTTTAGATGCTTCATAGCTAGCTCTAACTGGTTCAACGAGTAAGGTAGATCTTACCAAAATTTGGTTTAAGTGTGTTGGTTTTCCCGTCAACTGTCACCTTAATTTAACCTAACTTAAGAACTTTACACAGAAAATAATAATTTTTTCGACTTGAATATCTGGAGAATTAGTGAAGTTATTGACTTTTAAATTATTTCATTCTATGCAAAATTTTGTTGTTAACGAAGGATAATGTTTTTAGAAAAATCCAATTATTTTTTCATAAGAAATAAAAACATTTAAGAAATGTTACGGAAATTGGTAAAAATTGGCTTTCTACTAAAAATTTCGGGACAAAATATATAGATATCGAAACCAAACTTATTTGGTCATATGCAAAATATTGTTGTTAGCGTTATGTATTTTTTTCTGAGAAAAATGTAATTTAAAACCTTTTTTTTTTTCAAAACACGAAACCTACAAAAATTACAAAACACTGATAAGAAATGGTTTTCAACTCACTCAAGCACTATAAGAACAAAGATAAATATTGACTTCAAACTTTTTGTTTAATCCCTTAAATGTTGTTATTAATAGTTTGGTATTTTTTTCAAAATATCGAAAGACGACCAAGAAAGGAAAGTTAAAAGTGTGGATCGCATTGTAGCCTCTTTTTTGAGTATCAAAATAAAACCTCTTATTGGAAAAATCTCCACTTAAAGTAGCCATATCCCTGTGATAAAATTAACATTTATCATTATCAAATTCCTTAAAATGTCATTCTTCATGCACTTTACTTAATACAAGTTGAAGAAGTGTTGAGCTGAAAATAAGTTCCTTTTATACTTTCTACCTATAATAATTTTCAATCGAAAGGATCTTGCACAAAATAAGAAAACTGAATTCTTTTAGTGGAAAAAGCTATTAAGAAACAATTATGTTTCTTTCATTTCACTCATTAATTACACGAGGAGCTGTTAAAAATATTTTCTCGTTCATTGTTCATTCTGTCTTACACAATAACCGTCACCGTCTTCAGTTGTAAACTCTTTTCTTGTGATGGCATAGAGATCTTCCATTTGATTGATGAACAATGATGACCCATACCTTGTACCTACCTACCTATGTATATATCTTGAGTTGCATCAGGACGTTCTAAAGTGTGATATATTTATGTATGTATCTAGATTCAGACAGACAATAATTATGCCACCATGAAAAAAGAAAATAATGAAGAAAATTTCTTTCAAGAACTTTTACTCGTTCACTTTTTTATATTTTTTGTCTTTTGAAAAGATTACTCCAGAAGATTGATGAAGAAGAAATATAAAGCAAAAATAAAACTTTACAGAACTTTTAATAAAGTAAGAGCATAATAATACTTACAAAAATGCACCATAAAAATATAATAAAAGTGCACGCGCTCGATGTGGACCGTGACTCTACAAAAATAAGAACTAAATAATTTATTTTTCTTTTTTGAAGACGGAAGATGGCATGATTGTGTAATTTTCTCCTTAATTTTCCGCCGAGTGGCGCAGCTTTACGGTAAGTCCAATTAGTTTCTTACCACATTATATAGGAAAACCTATTCAAGTCCAAAAAAAAAATAAACCTCTCATCAAGATGGAATTGCATCAGCCTAGTATATAAATACGGAAACGTTCTGATATAGTGTAGAACGCTTGCCATAGAAAAACGTGTAAAAATCCAGGTCGTGCATTAGACCATTGCAACTTATTTCATGCTGGTTACTGGCTTTTAGGGAGGGGGGGAGTGAAAGAAAGGAAGGAAAGAGTGGGTGTAAGTGATGATTGTGTTAGATACTTGTATTTACATTTTGTTACTTGCAATAAATTAAGCAAAATATTACGCTTTAAAGGTTATATAATGGTTTTAAATAAAGAATTAAATTTTTTCAGTCACTTTATACCAATTGTTTGCAATTAAATTAAACTATACCACTTATTTGTTATAAAGTAGAAAAAAGATATACAATACTAGAAACACTGTCAAAATGTTATTCGTTATTAATTTTATACCAACTGCTCCTGTCAAAACAATATTATACCAATTGTTTGTTATAAAATACAATTATAAAATGAATAGGTATAAAATAATAGAAATGTTGGAAAATTGTCATTCGTTTCTATTAAATATGTTTTTTAAAAATGTATACCATTTTATAATTTATTCGCAAGGAGTATAATAAATTATTGGTATAAAGGAAATAAGAAACATTGGTACTTAAATGTCAGTATTGAAACTAATATATTACTTTAATTTTATATCTCTTTTTTCATAAAATATTGAATTATGCATACAATTGGTATACAAAGAATCGATGCACCGGATTTAAATCGCTCGTTTGGTGATATATTATCTCTGAAATTTTATACCAATTGTTTTTATTTTAAAATAAGATAAAAAATTATTTAAAATATTATAAACAACTTTCTAAAATGTTTTTTTTTTCCAATATGGCTTTTATACCAATTAAGTTTAAATTATTAATTCACTGAATTCAACATATTTTTTTAACAAAAAATCATTAAATAATAAATACACATATTATTTATTATTGGTATAAATTATTTAAATAATTAAAATTCATGTTTCAGAGCAATAACGTACAACCAAGTCGCGCCTATTTTCTTTCAACTGAGAAAAAGTAAATATTTTTTTCTATTGTAGAAAACTTTCATCGACAAATTCAAATCCATTCCCGATCCACTTTATTCTTTTTATTATAAATTTCATTCAAATTATGCATTCACAATAATTTTGGAGTTAATGTATTCTATTGAAAACGGAAGGGCAACGCATCCATAAAATGCATCGCTGACGCTGGCTGGCTGTTGGGTTGGGTTGCGGTTGAATAATAGATAGAAAATCATTAGAATGAAAGCTTCTTAATTTACCGACAACGAAAGTTCTTCGTTTTTTTTTTCTATAAAAGTCAAAGTTAATGCAGTTGGATTTACATCACATTAATTTTTTTTAAAATAACTTAATTAGACATTTATGTTGTATTTTACGAATGGTTAACTAATAGTTTTGGTGTTGATTAGGGTTACGCTTATTTATTGAATTTCTAAATTAGTAGGTATCGAGCAATTGGTTGAGACTCTTTGTGTGTAAAAAAAGAGGCAGGTATATAAACGGTTAAATTGGTTTATTAATTATGACGTTTGACATTTTTTATAATCTTAAATAATTAGTGGAATTACAAGATATTAAGCAATTAAGTTAGTTTTGAGGTTTATTATTATATTTTCTTTGTTAAGAAAAGTAGGTGAATTTATTAACGCATTTTAAAAATGTCGAAATTAAAATACTCATTTGTCAATTTTAAATTGTAATAGGTTGTTGTCTAATTTTGATTTTGGTTTTCGGAAATTTATGTACAGCTTTTGTCTTTAAGTTTTTATAGGCTTACGTGCATTTACTTACATAACCTTTATAATGAGCCAAAATTTGTCTATTTAAAGACGGCGGCTGGCTTCAAGAATGATTTAACAAGTCTAATAAGTAAACATGAAACTTGTCCCTGAGATGCGACTATGCAATTTTCTAGAAAAAGAAATAATTTTCTGAATAAAGTTAGTTTTTATAGCCATAAGAAATGTTGTTGTAGACTTTGGTGTCATTTAAGCCTATTAGCATCAAAAGTAACATAATGTAGTCAATACAGGAGACGGGCAACCTAAAAAAAACTAAATAACTTTTGGTACGTCGTCATCGTAAAAAATTTTGTCCGCTAAAAATAATGAAATAGCTGGAAAAAAACTAGCTTATTGTGTTTGCAAATAGACCTAAGTCTTGAAGCTTTAAAAGTTAAGTTTATAGAAGAAGTCAAGTATTGCAATCACGAGTAAAGTAATATCTTCACTTAATTGGTGCTTGAAATTCATTAAAATCATTCACATTTTAATCGACTAATCATCCTTAGCGGCGTGGACTATTTTTTAGCTCGGAGGCTACTTTAAAGCGAAATTGTCAAATTTGGGACTTGAATAATCCTAGAATTATATTTGAAAAGCCTCTTCATCCTCTTGAATCACTTTTTATGACAAGAATTACTCTTGTAGGATTTGTCAATAACTCGCAAGAGGTAGTACCCGTTGAAGAAGTTTAGGTGGCACAGGCCCGGATTGAACTCAAGACCTCTAGCATGACAGTCCAATGCACTAACCATCATGCCACGGGTACTACAGTAATCTCACATCAATAAATTTTCAATTTCTGAAGCCTCTTTACGTGAGTACATTTTTAAGAAAAATTAATGTTTCAGTCTTGGTCTTGATGGAATAACATCATGTATGCTGAAAAAACGTTTGACTTATGTTTCCTCTCCACTGTTTTTTCTTTTCAATGAGTCTCTGAAATATTCTAAGTTCCCAGAACTGAACTTTGGAAACTTTTAAACCTAACGCCAGTCTATGAAAAAGGTTCTAAAAATGTAGATACGAATTATCGTCCTATTGCAAAATTGCCCAATTTTATTTCAAAACTGTTTAAATTCTCTACTTTTTGTTTGAATGCATTCGAAAAACACTTTCAAAGTCGATTGCATCTATAACGACTTAAGCAAGGTATTCAAAAATGCTACGTACAAAAATTAAGTTAAATTGGAAATGAAGAAAGTTTTGTTTTGCGAATTTCGTCAAAAATAGATATTATAGCGTCATGTTCAGGAGTAACCCTTCGTGTGAATTTATAGTAAATTCTGGTGTTCTTCAAGGGAGTCAACTTGGTCTATTGCTGTTTATATTATTTTTTAGTGATATGTTTCTGTTTTATTTTATTTTATATCACTAATCTATGCAGATGATTTTAAAACATTTCGAGGTTTTAACTCAATATTAAATATTGATAACGTAATATAATAAATTGTGACTATATGTTTAATTCGTCATGTTTGAAAATTTTAGTATTTATAGAGAATTCGGTTTTTCTGACTTTGATGTTGTACTGGACTCCAAAATTACCTAATTACATACCTAATTTACTGATCACTATATGTACTTATATTATAAAAAAGCTAACAAAACACTTGTTTTCTCCAAAAGGTTTTTGCGAGAGTTCTGCGATCCATACGTATGTTTCTTTCGGTGGCATAGGCAGGGATTGAACTCAGGACTTCTAACTTCTGATATGACAGTCCTATGCAATGACTATCACGATTTTTAAATATCAGAATTAAATCTCTAATTGAATAACGCGTAATAATTTACTTGAAAAAGTGACACTCAAGTCTCTCATATTGATCGAATCTTTCTTTGCTACTCCGAAAAGCTTCACTTGAAGTTTTTCCATTGAATTTCCTTTTTCTGACTTCATAAGTTGTTTGCTCTGAATTTCCAAACTTATAGTTATAAAGTCTTTAAAGCTGAAGAAGAGATGAATATAAGGGCTTCACATTCTACTACCAATTTTCTAAATATTCATCTGTTTACCAACGACTCCAAAATTGTAAACCTTTCTAAACCCGTTTTTTAAGAAACGGGTATCTCAACACGTCTTAAAATTGACCTTTGTGAAATCAAACAAAGCAAACAAACTAAAACGGACCAATCAATTGGAATTCTCAACTATAGACTGGGATATTCTATCAACTACTTTCATAAGAATAATTGCAAATAAGTACAATCTAGTGTTTTATTAGGAAATTTACTTACATATCAGCTTAAACTATATTTTTCCACAAAAATATGTAGTGATACAAGTGCTTGTAAGTCCGATGAAACTTTAAACTTATTATTTATAATTCGGCCTAAAGTATTTAGGTCTTCAACCAAGAACCAAGTTATTATCTTGTTTAACGTATACCTAGAGTAAAATTCTCCATCATTCATCAATTCTAGGGGATTTGCTTAGAAATTAGGACGTAGAACATCACACTTTTCTGCAGAAAGCTTAGTCTTCAAATATTTCGAAATCTTCGTCTACTGAAAACATGTTCTTAGCTTAAAAACAAAACAATAGTTCACGAATTATAAAAAAAACACACAGTTCAATTTTTTCAAACGCAACAAATTTTAAAATTATGACAGATATCATATGGATTAGACAATTGATAGAAGTTAATGTAGCCATTCCGTAATTTTAAGAGATGTTAAGAGATGTTAAAATCGTTTAAAATTAGATAAATCATCTTTTAAGCTAATTAAATTGCTAAAAACGGCTTTAACATTTTACTAAATCGTTTAAAATGTTTTAGCCATCCATTATGTTTAAGTGACAATTAAATTTGTAATCACTTGAGTAAGGGACCATTATTTGTAATTTAACTTTTACAATCAAATTAAAGTTGAACCCTAATACCTAATGAGCTAAAGACATGTATATGACGGTCTTAATTGTATATCACAGCTTTAAAGTATAAACCCTATAAAAATATCAAATTTTCCCACGAAAAGTAAGCAACCTTCAAATTATTAATTTTGAAAATTATGCAAACGTGTTTTAGTTATTCAATGAACTTTGACTGTCAATTCAATTTAAATGGTATAAATTAGTAGTATGTTTTCTTAAACATCAAATTAAAATTATTCGTCAAAAAATATATGTACATATATAAGTATCTATTTTTAAAACCAATCTAACAAGAAAAAGAAACCTAAAATGATTGGATGTTTATAAAAAAAAAAGAAATCAGCAAACATTTTATAATGCCTACATATTAATCAATTTATGACTATTTCATCCATCATCAGCATCAAAAATCTTATTAATAGTCAACTTTACACAGGTACAGGTATTTTTCGTATAGCTTCTGTTAGGAAATATGAATAAAAACAAAGATTCTCGTTTTAACTCATTCGAATGTATAGGTAGTTCCATTTCCATTTCTACATTGTATCGTGTTTTTATTTTTTACGGAACATGGAACTTCGTTAGTTTTAATTGAATGAATGTTTATATGTAGCTTATATCATTCCAACTCTTAAACTCCTATAGTCAGAAATAGATAGTTTTGATCAAACGTCATTTGCCTTGGCAAAAATACAAAAAGACCAAAACCTGTTGCCACTAACTAATTCGATAGCAACTTGATTGGCAAAAGACAAAAAGTAGATAGATAGTTTTATTTTTCGCAAACGCAAAACTCAAGCAAACATTCAACATGAGATTTATAAACGAATTTCTGCGTCATTATACGGAAAGGAACCAGTTTGTATCTTGTATATCTTTTTTCGTATGCCAAAAGATACTCCACTCTCTGTATAATCCTCTAACGTGTCAATAAAATTAGTGCCTTACTTCGACACAACATCTTCCTCACTTCTCAATATACGATAGTATCTGATGATAAATTATATTTCTTATATTTATTTTTATTTTGGTCTCATTTATATTTATCGAAAATTCATCTGAAGTGTGTCGTCTTCTGCACTGATGCATAAAAATTCAAGAAATCAATAAAAACAACAACAACAATCATTAATTTGTTTCGAATCTATGGACATATTTTAGAGAGAACGAGACATGTCGAGTAAACAGGAAACTCAGTTCACTTCAGTTTAGTATATACCATTGAATAGTTTACGATCAGATTTATACCAGTAAATTCGATTTTTACGATCTTCATTCAAATGACGACATGGCATCACCAGCAAATAGTACAACAACCAACCGGTAGAGGGAACACTATAGACCTGTGTATTATACATGAGAAGACTATAACATCAGAGTTACGCAATCCATTGTTGATGTGTTTTGTTTGCACTTTATTACACTTTAAGTTGAGTCTAAGTGGTATCGATTGTTCACCGACAGCTACTGTCAACATAAATTCCCAGCTCGGCCGATACTCTTGTGTCTTGCAATCTCACCAGGAGATGTCTCGAACGACCTGACCGACGACGACGCACGACGACTACGACCAACCATATAAAATTATATATCTGAATATTTCCTTTCAACACTATTCCAATATTCGAATCCAATCCAAATCCGAAAAGAGGACTATTATTATATTTGCCAAGCATTATTATAACATGTTGTGTGTGCCGTGTGCCTTGTGCCTGATGGTGGTTATATGGGTCTTGAGTGCATTTCCAAGTTGGATGCACATTTTATGGCTTGACTAGACGACTACTGGCCTGGCCTGGCTAACTATGGGTGCAAAGAGATGCTGAGGCACTTAAAGACCGTTTAAGTTGTTTTTCCTGGACGAGCAAAGACGACGACGACTATGATCACCGTTTGAACTAGCTTCTCGAAAAAGATATGTACACCGGTCATTATCATCACAAGGTAATTAGCTTGAGTGTTGCACATTAACGTTCTTCAGATTCGTATCTTATATAGCTAGGTAAGTATGTGTACAAGATGTGTATATCTTTAAGACTTTGCAGTAGGAAAATGTTAGTAGATATGCCACAAGCCTCATCTACTGAGAGTAAGGCTTTTCAGCAAAGAAAAATGATTTTAAGGGTTGCCACAAGGGAATTTTAAAAGGAATCGAAGCAACTCGGGTGCACTTCAAGTTGTTTAAGTTTTCTAAATAACTTTTTGAAACTAAATTGGTTAAATCACTTTTTTTTAATACTGCACATTCTTAAGAGAAGTTTATACTAGTTTATACCAATTAAAAGGTAACTACAATTCTACTATACATTTGCAGAGGTATATCATAGATTTGCCTAATTTGTATGTGTACTCTTTGATAAAAAGAGTAAGACTCTTTAAATTTCATCAGAAAATGAATAAGAAGGGAAAAGCATTTGGTCGAATAAGGCTTATTGGTATAAAATAAGAAAAAAGTGCTTTGTTTTGACATAAGTGTATAATATTCGATGTATATAAATGTATTTTTTCTATTTAGTCAAATGGGAAGCCTTTTATTTTTTGATATATACAGGGTCATTCATTTGTTAGTTTCAAAACAAAATCTTAATAAGAAATGACAAGCGATATATTTTTGGTTAAGTTTGCATTTTATTGTAAAGTTTGGACTTTGCTATTTATTGTCAAGATTGGGAAGATTCAATTTAGCTCATTTTTATCCACAATTTCTTAAATTTAGGACGATATTTCGGTCATAACTTGAGTAAAGAATTTCAGTCAGACTTCTGCGTAGGCCCACTCAATATTTCTTTATCAAATTGAAGTCGTCACAACATAAATGTACGTGTTACGGTATAAAGCTATTATTGGGATTTTTGTGTGGCATTTTAAGGCATTGTTCGATTTTAAAGCGGTCCAACATCGTAAAAAGCAATGACACTACAAATGGCAGCTGAATTTGACATTTGCCAAATAAAACCAACTTGAATGCAATACTTAAATGACATTTTTTATTGGCGTACAAAATTATTTAACAACAATCTCAATTCCTCAGTTCTTAGACTTCAAAATCACCAAACGGCAACCATCTTGCTTGCTTCGAGGGGAAAAATATAAAACTGTTTTCTCGCCATAAAGTACGTTGGTATTTGACATTTTACGATATTGTTTATCCAATTGACAAGTTAGTGGATCTTGTGGGTATGTTAATCGTTTGCTTTCAACTGTCAAACTTTTAGTTTTGTTTCTACGATTGTCTTTTATAAAAACCAGCTAACCGCCACTAATTTAACCATATACTTTAGACTAATTGAGGTTAAGGTATATATTTTTTGTTTTGTTATGACAGTTGCCACTTATCACTGGAGATGGGGAGGAGATGGAACATTCCGCCGTTTAAAATGATCATTAGGAGTCGATTGTTTGTTGCAGAGGGTTATGATTAATCTACAATAACTGAAAACTTAGTAACTTAAAGATATTTGTTATACAAAATCAGTGAAAATATTTAAGATTTAAACTATTAAGGTTAACAACTATTAATATAGATATGATGTTAATTTTGTTGTTTTATCGAGATTGTAAATGACTTTGAAATTTAGCTGTAAAATGAATTAATTAATTTTACCATTAATCTTGTCTTCTCGATGTAAAGTATTGCTTTTTGTTTTAGATTTCACTTTGTCTTGGGAAATTTTGAGAAATATGAACTTTTTGGTAATATTGGGGTCAAGTTGTTGAAAATTTTTAATATCTATGTGGACATGACTTTAAGGTATTTTTTTCAAAGAATTAAAAAAGATTAATGTATCAAATTTTTCATATGGAAACTTTATTCCAAAATAGGGTAAACATGGAAAGAACTAAACGTGAAATAATTAAAATACTGAAGTTGTAGAAAAATCTAATGTTTTCTTTAGAAGTTCTGTATGGGAAAGCTATTAACTAAACTGTCACACTAATAAAGAGCTTTTTACATTTTTGATTAAGTAAACTTTAACACAACAAATTTCGAAAAATTATAATAGAAGTGAGTTTAAAAATCTTGGAAACTCAATCTTAAAGTTTGAACTCTGTTCGCCAAACTTAAAGGGTACTTTTATCGGTATTTGTAAAAAAGCAGAATTAGGACAATTAAGTGGAGTGAGGACAATCGTAATAAGACTCTTGTGACTTTATCTCATCCAAAAAAAAAAAAACACTTTTTGGCGTGGTTTACACGCGGAAGCATCGGTCCATTTCAAATTCGGTGTGCATATTACCCTGAATCGCAAACCCTACATAAAACAGGGATATAATTCGTGATTTTTGTACTCCTCATGTCATTGTGAACCTTTTTGAAGTAGAATTGGTCCCTTAAAGACGGCGCAACATGTCATACGAGTATACTCGAAATTATCCTAGAACATACAAATCTATTAATGGAATTCGTGAGCTTATAAGCCACAAATTTGGTAACTCCACTTTTTTTTGCTGACATCATCTTTTTTTGAAAAACCTTTTTACTTGGGAATCAAGTGTTCCTCAGGGTAATTCTAAAGAACCACTTTTTTATCTCAGCAAATAATTATGTAAGATTTTCCATTAAGAGTTATCATTTTTAACAACTTTCTATTTGACCATATGCATCTTTCGAAGATATTGTTTTTCGACATTAAGCAAGTAAGAACTACGCTATTATTTAAAAACGATACGATTCACGCTTCAACTATAATTCAAACAATTTTGGAATTACAGTTTTCGCAGTTTTTTAAAGAAAACTTTCCCGATCGTGTTATTTCTGAAAGAGGTGATTAAAATTGGTTACTGGGATCTTGTGATTTGACACCTTTAGACTTTTTTCCTCGAAGGTTCGTGAAATATTTGTTCTATGTCAATATTTTTAAATCGATTCAAGATATTAAAAATGCAATACTCGGAGTTATCGAGTTGTTGTCTTGGAGAATTGAATGAAATAGATATGGTGTTAAAACTAAAGCCGTGGCTGCCTTTTGGCTGATATCACCTTCCATTGATATTGTTATACATTCCTCTTTACAGTAAAATAAACATCTATTGCTTTGTAAAAAAATATACACTTTTTTAAATATCAAAATGAAACTTCTTTTTTTTTTCAAAATCCTAATTTAGAATTTTGATGGGTAAAGAGAAGAGGACCTAAATGGCTACCCTGAGGAACATTTGATTTCAAAAATATATGGAAATCAGTTAAACATTATTTGTTTTAATTTCAACCCGATAAAATGTGAGACAATAACTAAACAAATATATTACATATTGTTGAATATAATCAAGAAGAAAAGTTGAAGAAGACGTCGGATAGCGAAAACGATACATATTTACGCCATGAAGCTACTCAAATGCTACAACAATATCAAGAAAATGACAACAAGGTATGTAAGCTCAAAAAGGCTTTACATGGGTTACGAAAAGCTGGATGTCAATGGAACATCGAAGTTGACAAAACATCAAAGATGATTAGACTGGCACCAACTGTTTTCGACCCTTGTTTCTATACTAGCCAATTTAAGAAAATATCTGTACTTATTTATGTCGGTTATATTTTTAATTTTTTCAAGTAATCGAGCCATGGAAAGTAATATTAAAGCTGCAATATCCAAAGAATTTAAAACCTTAAATTAAGGTGAAGCCAATTGCTGTTTCGGAGTACAAATCAAAACGCATAGCGGATGCATCGATGACATATTGGATAGGTTTGTTATGGAAGATTGCAAGCCTGTAGAAACTCTTATGGCATCAGACTGTAAACTTTCTGAAGGATACGATTATTAATCTAAGTACCAATCCTGTAACGTTTCTTATCAAGAGCTAACTGGTGCTCTTATGTTTTTTTTTATAATTTACAGGCACTCAAGGGGTTATTAATACCCTTTATATGTTTATATTAAAACACAGTGCGAGCGTTAGGAAAATAGGGAAGGATTTAAGAGAAGATACCGGTGCACATTGGTCTTAAGGTTCTGAACATCAAAATAGGAGGGAAAAACAGCGCTGGTCAAAGCATTCCACATTCTCGATGTGCGATTTAAGAAAGAATCTCTATACTTGACAGTACGCCCGAAATTGAGCTCAAGGGTAAACTGATGAGCATTTCTGGAAGAGCGAGTATTACGGCTGAATCGTTTTAGGAGTGGAATGCAACTGGCTAATTCGACAGAACATTGTTTGTAAAAATATCGATAAAACAACGAAAGACATGAGACATTGCGACGGTGTTCGATAAGAGAGCTTCATGCCAAACTCTATCAAATGCTTTTGAAATATCAAGTGCAATAATCTTACTTTCTCCAAAACGATGTAAAGATTTGTTCCACTGTTCGGTGAGATAAACCATGAGATCACCAGTGGACCTATTACTACGAAAGCCATACTATCGGTCATTAAGAAGCTTCCGTTCTTCAAGATATTTCTTTATCTGATAATTTATCAGCGTTTCCATGACCTTGGAAAGCAGGGACGTGAGTGCTATTGGACGACAGTTGGAGGGGGAGGATGATTCGCCTTTTTTAGGGACAGGCTGGACAAATGCTATTTTCCATCCGCTCGGAAAGAGACCTGTAGAATAGGACAGATGGAAAAGCTTACGCAGTGGTTTTGCGTTTCAGAACACCTCTTCAGAACAATTGGGGAGATACTATCCGGGCCATCGGATTTGTGTATCTCGCAATAGCAAACCGTTCTAATATAGAATATTCATCAAGTGCTTTTAGCCAATTTAACAATTGCTATATAATCAAGAGCACTGTATTGCCGCTAAACGGTTGAAAGTGACATCTTATCATTATATTCAATACCACAAAGATGATACAGAAACATTGGCATGTTTTGTCGAAACCGATTGGAGAAATAATCGAGCATAATCGATCGCCACTCCCATAACGGATCAGCTTTTGTCATCAGTTGATCAGCTGTTTCCTGAGAATAACGAAAGCAGAGAAAGTTCACATTGTCTTCGACAGAGGTCGAATATATGGCGTTCAGTGATGCAAGTAGAGAAGCTGTTTTTCTTCTGAAGTTTTTGAAGGAGTAAGGTTTTCAAAAACTTTGCAAAATACAAATGTTTAGTGAAAATCAAGACCGATTTCACTGATTTATTCACACAGAATAAATCACGAGAGTTGTTTATCCAGACTTAAGCTTCATCACCTTAAGGCCACAATTTGAGAGGGAATGTTGAATTTAAAAAAATGTGTACCTTTAGATGAAACAACTCTTCATCTTATAAATTACCCACAGTAATAATACTAAGATTGTATAAAAATTGTAGAATATTTGTTATTAAATTTGTATTCTTCTTTTAAGCTTCATTTTGTTGACAACTTAATTTTCTTATTAAATATAATTATTATTTCTTTTATTGTTCTATAAACTTCTTCTAAATCTTTTGAAAAAGCGTAACTCTAACACATATTGAATTTATTGCAAAATATGATAACACACTCTTCATATGGTTATACCTCTAAACCTCATTCGCAGTTTGTCGTTTTAAAAAGGACATTGACCAAAACGAAAAATCTTCTTTGAGTGGAAATAAGCAATAAGTATTTTTCTACATTCGTATATTATTTATAGTTTTTAATAAGCTTGTACAAAGTTGGAAAAAAAAAATTGTAAAAATGATAAGGTACTATCTTCGAACATATATAAGAATACAAGTTCATAATATTTGACCCTGGTCACTAAATTTCATTGCAAAACTAAGACTATCAACAAAATAATAAATAAAATAGATGACATAACTACTTCAACTTATAGTTCTTTTTGGTAACAATATACCCAAAGTAAAATATATATTTATGTTCGTGTAAACTACATAAGGTGACTCAATCAACTTTAATTTAATGCGAGGTGAAATTTTTTAAATTCTATATGAAAAAGAGCCACATCCACTATAAAATTACAAAGCTTATACATTTTCCCAAAACAACAAAATTCAAGCGTATAGGTACATGTTATATGTTATTTTGTTAATGTGGTTAATCCCTGACTTATATCCTATCCAAACACTCTAAAGTTACACTAAAGTTAAGTATCCCATTACCAACAAAATAAAAATAAAACAAAAAGAAAAAGAAAATAAGAACAAACAAAACAAAACAAACAATTCACACAACAAAAAGATAAAAGTTAAATCCTTCTCACACTTACCTTATCCTTCGTGACAGTTTCACATGACGAAGGCTGGACAAGTGACACTTTGCCATCGGAAATTCGAATGTAACTTTGTGGTGGTGCCACATCCTGAAGTTCTTCTTTGTCTTCCTCCAATGTCCTCATATCATGAATTGGTCTGCAAAAAAAAAAAAACAAAAATTAGATAAGTATTAAAATAAAAGTTAATTTACTGATGAAAGTCATCCTCATCATGAATTTAATTTAGGTCAGTGTTTCATGCCAATCTTATTATAAATCCCAAAAGACCATCAAAACGACGAAGACCGACCGACTGCGACGTGACGAGGTAAAAAATAAAAATAAAAATTAAGACAAAACGATTTTATATTCATATTGCGATCTTCATACTATCAAAGTGACGGTTTTAATTTTTTAATTACACGCTCAGCTCATTCCGCGCAAAATGCACAACGAAGCTTACCGCCACAGAAAAAACGTCAAGTTGAATGAAAAATTATAAAAAAAACCTTGCAACTTGGCCATGTGAACTGAATGGAGAATGACTGAAACTCAGACTGACGACCGACTGGCTTGAAGTTAGAGAGGGGCAAGTTGGTGCGGCGTGCGATGGTGAGATGGATGCGAAGATGAAGAAGTTGCCCCCGCAGGCGGCAGAGACAGAGAGTCATTCATGCAGGCAGGCTGTCTGCCATGCCTCGGCATCAGTGGCATCACCACAGCCAGCGCAGTATACCAGACCAGTACCAGTATTAGTACCAGTACCAGAATCATGGCAGGCTAGAGTCATAGCCATAGCTACAGCGCGTGCTATCTAAAAAATAATAAATGAAAGTTGAGTAAAAATAAAATCTCAGCAAAAAGAAACAAAAACGAAAACAAAGAATATTATTCACATCTTTCCGTGGATAAAGGTAGACAGACGTTAATTTAAAGTCATCCAGATGGTGGTATAAGGTAGATACGGCGTACGCCTACGTTCCTCTATGATAAACCTGAAAACGGGCGGCTTACTGGACGATTTTTTAAGTCATTTTAAAGAAAATAGTCCGCAGTTTGCGGAGTTTGGAGATTACTTTGCTGGGTGTTTTAGACAGTGCTGTCTTCACCATAAAGAAAATAAAGTAGTGACTTGCGAAAAGGGAGTCAAAATGTCAAAAAGCGTTTTATTCATAATAGAAACTATGAAGCAACTAGCAAACCCGGCGAACTCCGTTTTGCCACCAGATGGCTTCGTTTTTTGTAACATTTCGTTTGGGGATTAAAAAATGAAGAAAAATCATTTTTTTTGTTTCATATTTAAAAAGGAAACATTTTATTTCATTTCACAACAGTAATGAATTCATTTCGATTACAAAGAAAATACTAAATCGAAGCGTTATACTTGTCCGTGCAGTACGACCGTAATCTAGAAGAGTTGCCGCAATTCCAGATGATGCTAACGCCAAAGCTATGTCACATCTTGATCGAATAGTGACCAAAATCAATGAAATGACAAATGTTTTCCCTGTTCCTCCATTTGCGTCCAGGAAGAATAGACCACCAGTATTATTGTCCACCGCTTGCATTAATGTTTCGTATACTTGTTTTTGCTGTTCGTTCAACAATGGCACATTATTTCGAATGAATTCCTGCAATGTACGAGGTGTGTTCAAAAAGTACCCGAAATTTTTAAATTCCGCGCGTCTGGAGAGTCCGAAGGTCAACATTTTTTTTATTGTGTTGGTATACATGCCCTTAAAGTATGATGAAATTTTCAGCTATATTCACTGTTTACTTTGTCTGTGGTAGTTGCTAAGGTTTGACCTGTTTTTATGAGCTCGGCGATTTTTGCTGAAACTGCTGAATTTTGACCAAAAAAACAATCGCATGAACATCGCTCAAGAGCGATGACGTCAACGACGATCCAAGTTTGCTTGAAAGGGTCATAACTGGTTATAAAACATGGGTGTACGGTTATAATGTCGAAACCAAAGCACTATCGTCCACCTGGAAGCATCTAACGTCAAGAACGAAAAAAGCACGTCAAGTTCGATCAAATGAGAAGGTTTTGCTTACTGTTTTCTTCGATTATAATGGTATAGTGCATCAAGAGTTCTTACCATAAGGTCGTACGGTTAATAAGGAGTATAACCTTGAAGTTATGCAACGTTTGCGTGAAGCAATCCGAAAAGAACACTCAGCTTTATGGAAAAACAGTTCATGGCTTTTGCACAACGATAACGCACCTGCTCACTCGTCGTTGCTTGTTCGTAATTTTTTGGCCAAAAACAATACCGTAGTCATGCCCCAACCTCCATATTCACCAGATATGGCTCCGTGTGACTTTTTCCTGTTTCCAAAGTTGAAGAGACCCATGAAAGGACGGCGTTTTCCCTCGATTGAAGAAATAAAGGCAAAATCGCTGAGAAAGCTCGAGGACATATCAAAAAGTGAATATCAAGAGTCCTTCCAAGATTGGAAAAAATGCTGACATAAGTGTATTATATCTGGGAGTGACTACTTTGACGGAGACCACATTGATGTAAACGAATAAATAAATATTTTTTTGAAAAAACGAAAACTCCGGGTACTTTTTGAACACACCTCGTATCAACATTGTATTGCAGCTCTTGATTTAATTCTTGGTTCAATGCATCGTACATCGATCGATTTGGCGCAATCATTCCTACTTCAATCAGTAGCTTTGTGCAATAGTCAAACATTGATCCTCAATCAGAATCATTCCTTCATTGTAGATTTCATACGTTATTTGAAGTCGATATCTCTGACGTTTCTAGAGATATGGTTGACTTAAAACGGTTCCCAAAAGTAAGCTTTGGTTTAGAATATGGGGCCCTTGAAACGTCAAAAAATTTAAAAATTTGCAATTCCACAAATCGGAAATTTTACAATAGCTTTCTATGGGAAGCTAAACGGAGTTCACCGCTTTTCTGTTGAAATTTTTCCTGAATTTTGTCTGCTATAAACCTCACTGAGCCCGAGACCTTTCTAACGAATGCAAAACCGTGGAAATCGAATCGTGGGTTCTGGAGTTATAGCGTCAGGAAGGAAAACCCGACTTATTTTTATATAGTAGAAAGATGAATGAAGTTAGTTAAAAAAATTCCTAAATTAAACTAAAAATTCAAGATACAAGCTGTTTTCAACAAACAATTGACATTTGTAGCAAAATACCTAGTTTGGTGTAAGTAGTTTCATGTACTGATGTTTATTTCTCATTTATTTCCAGCAATTTAGTTGATTTAACCACTGAGTGGTAGCTAGTCTTAAAGAAGCAATTTTTAGCAATGACGTAGTTTTTACTTTTCAAGTGTCAAAATATGACAGCTTAGTACGTGACAGTTGCTGAAAGAGCAGGGTACTTGAAATGACATCTTTTACTAAAAACTACAATGTTTGTGGGTGGTTTGATCATTTTTAACACAATTTAATATTCCAGCAATGTGTCACAAACTTTGAGAAAAATGGACCAACAGTCAAACATTTTCGATCAAACTTTTATTATTCTTGAGATGGTAAATAAAATCTCAATTTGTCTAATTGAAAATAGCGATACTTCTTAAAAGTTGCTAGATTTTAAAGAGAATTCAAATCAACTGACAGTTTAGACATCTGGTTAAATTTTCAAAAAACTGAAACAATCGTTTTCTTTTGAAAAATAAAAGAAATACTGGGTACCAAAAATTGATTGAGTGCGGACTTATTTTATCCTAAAAGAAGTATAATTTTTCAACATTTGATAATAATTGTAAAGGGTGTTTTTTTTACAGACGCGTGTGTTTAAAGACCAAATAAAACGCATATAAATAATTTAATGTTATGGCCAAAAAAATAACTTAATTGTAAGGAGATGCTTTTCGCGGCGTACAGAACCATAATGATGGTGATATTAATAAAAATAAAGTAAATTTCATAAAAAAAACGTTGACATTATGTATTTATTTGAATTAACATTAATATCAACAATATAAATATACCTTTACAAACAATGCTTTATCTTAGAACAATTTTGGTAAGCTGGTATGAGCTAGTCTTAAATTATGGACATATGCTTTCGCTGACTTTTTTTAGAACTATTACTGGGCAACAATTCTGCCATACATTATTTTAGCAAAACTTTAACCGTTTCCGCAGCGCACACAGTCTAAGCTCTAAAAAAGCAAAAAAGCACCAATTTTGAAATATTTTGTATAGCCTATAGCCTTCTTCAATAAAAAGCTAACTAACACTGAAAGAATTTTTCAAATCAGACCAGTAGTTTCTGAGATTAGCACATGCAAACAAACAAGCAAATAAAAAAACAAGCAAACATAAAACTCTTTATGTCAATAGTATAGTTAAGGGTTTGCCATAATGTTTTAAAAATTATCGAATAAACTTCAGCCGAGAATCGCAATTTTCGACTACTTGTGTGTCAGCAATAAGGCACCGAATATTCTCCTCCAGGGCGCCTTCTGAGTAGGCAAGCGATTTCATATTACCCTACCAACGGTACTAAATTCCACGACCTTGGAGGCCACGTCACATGCCCACGACCCAAGATAATACGGTTACCAAACATTTCCTTCGTTAAATTGGTTATTTCGTTGGTTATAGGGAATGTAGTGCCATCGTGTTTCAGACAAGAACAAGACATTATAGCATCACCAAACATTGACTCTCATGAATAACTTGTGGGTTATGATCACTATAAATACGATCATTGTGCTTATTAACGTAGTGATCAACCAAAAATGATCTTCATCGCTTAACAAAAATTTTCTTGTTAAAAATATGAAAACATGACGATAAAAACAAAACCCGTTAGATTAAGTATTTGAGTTTTCTTATAGTTTAAGACAAATTTATTCATGATTTAAAAATGTTTTGTGTTTCTAAATGATTTTGGGTATTTTACTTTCAGTAGTAGAATGACCGACATTTCTTCCGACATATCTTGCACAGAAGGTCATTATGCAAAACCGGTGACCTACAAGGACCTTGCTTGTTGACTTAAGTTGTAATTGACTACACGAGTATCTTAATATGTAGTCTTAGACTGCATAGATCCAGATATCTTTTATTGAAAAAGAATCACATATTTGACAAATTTTAAAATTGTTTACAAAGTTTATTAAGTATTTGAAAACTAGTAGATTCCAAAAATAGTACTTTTGACAGCACTGGTGAATGTAACATGTAAGTAGGTGTCCTGACTTTTGAATTTTATATTCAAAACAACAACACAAACCGTCACAGTCATAGATCGTCGTCGTCGTCGTCACATAAAATACACACAGTTTCTATATCAACCTACAGTCAACAGGAAACTGGAATATTATGGAATGCATGAATGAAAATGAAAATTTTGATTTTAATTGAGAATTTTTCAGATGTTTTCTTATTTTTACAATGTTTGTGTTTTGTTTTTCTTTCGCGTATGTTTTCTTTGCAATTTTGCTTTCTACTTTTTTGTTTTCTTATATACGAGTGCAATAATTTATTAAAACGTCTTTTGACGGTGATGACGAAAGAATGAGGAAATCAAACAATAATAATTACTATAAAGGGTCTTTTTTCAAGAAGGGTGTAGAAATGTAAGTATTTTTTTGGCATATATGTAGTTATAACGAGGATCAGGATGTCTGTTTTTGGATGTGGATTTTTTAATTGGTATGTTTAACGCGTCTCTTTGCATTAACAACAGTGGGAGGATGTGATATTTTCTAGAGGTCTGCGTCTGTCTGTCAGATTAAGGAGAAGATGATTTTGAATTTATAAAAATAAACCAAAACATTTTTATACAGAAAAAATGAAGAGATTGAATGCGAAAAGTTTGACAGACGTGAATAAAATTTCAATCATAAAAAGACATGACAATGAAAAGGGTGTGCGAATGTTAATTTTTGTTTTGAGAATTTTTGAACTTAAGTAGGTTATCAAAAATCTGCACAAATTACAAAGAAAAATTTGTATGGGTTTTGAGATGATTGCTATGCATATCATAAGTAAAATATTTTAAATTAATGTAACGGAAGAAATACTTTCTGCCAAACAGTATTTTTATATAACCATGTAGTTAAAATTCTCCTTAATTATATGAAACAAAACGTCGCATCGTAAAAGATTATACCTCGACTAGCTTTGCAGTAGAGCATTGTCTCACATAAATTTTCCAAGAACTTGTTGATAAGTTTAGGCTGTAGCTTAGGAATTTCTAGAAAGATATTGATGACCTTAAATCGTGTATTGGTGTTTGACATAACATCATTCCAATACGGTGCCTATATAAAGGGTGATTTTTTAAATGTTGTCTTCCAATGCGTTTATCGAAGCGGGCTTGTCTGTATAGACATGAGCTTTAACATAGCCATCAATTGACCGGTCCCGAACTTGAAATAAAATGTTCACCGAACTCGCCAATCAATAAGTCCATTGTTGCTGTGTGGCATGTGGCACCGTCTTCTTGAAACCAAATGTCATGCAAGTCAAGCTCTTGCATTTTGGGCAAAAAAAAGTTGGATATCATCTCACGGTAGCGCTCACCATTCACAGTTACGTTACGATTCGCATCATCTTTGAAGAAGTACGGTCCAATGATGCCAAATTTTCCACGTTGAGTAACAGAGGCCCAATTCTCAATTGCTGCAACGGCGACGAATCGATAATTGATAGTCATCAATTAAACTGGCCGATACAGCTGCGATATTTTCTTCAGTAAGCGTGTTGGTGGTTTAATGTCCAACAATGTAAATTTGGTGAGAAATTTAGTCACAATAGCCCGAATAGCCGCTTCAGTGGGTCGATCAAACTGACCATAAAATGGAAGAAGTGCGCGATGAACTTTCTTAACAGAGCACGCATTTTTATAATAAAATTCAATAATAAAAGATAATAGCCAAAAAATCACCCTTTACAATAATAAGTACAAAAGGTTCATATCGCAGCAAAAGTTGGAGTATTTATGGACCATAGGTCATTTAAATCTATGTCTTTGATTTCTTCGAGAAATAGCTCCCCAAAAATTGTTTGGAAATTGCATGAAAAGTTTTTGGGGATTTAATTCATGCTTGGGATTAATTTCTCTTTTAATTTTGCTGAGTTAATTAATAATGAAATATATCCCTAAATTTGGGAAGTGCAATAAGGCCAATTTTTAGAAGTTGGTCTTATTTCCGATGATCAAAAGGCGAGGTTAGGGACTTATTGCAATCCTTTTTGGGGACTTATTTCATGGTTTTTGGGAATTTATACCATTTTCGAGTTCGGGGATTAATTTCGTAACGTAATGAAGCCTTAACTCAGGGGTTATTCATTTTATTGGAGGTTATTTCTGGGGGTCAACTCTGTAACGTCCACAGTTGACCCCATTTTCGAAAAAAAAATATTCCAATGATACCATCCAACTACCCCACAATCCGCGCCGAACTTCACTCTTTGTTGATGTTTTGGCTTTGCTACAATAACATGCGGGTTTTCTGAGCCGCAGAATATTGTTGTCTAAGTTGCTCAAAGGCAAAGTCGTATGCCTTCATTTGCTGAGTCAATCGGATCATAAAAGCGAATAGTTCGAGATCTTTGGGCAGAATTCTCCTTAGGAAAGTGAGTGATATATTGACTTCGATTGCAAGTTGGTCTTCGTGAGTTGATACCCATACATCTTCGTCTCTGCGCAATATAAGACGTTAAATACCATGAGTTTCACATAATTTTAGCTTAAACTTACGTACTTTTTTTCAATGCCTTCTTTTCCAAGAAATACAGTGTTTGGATTACACTTCACAGCACTCATATTGAAAACACGTCTCCAATATTTTCCAACATTTTTAAAACTAATCATTTCATTCCACGGAGGTATCATATACTAACTGTCTGTCAAAATTTTGCGCGGGAAACAGGTGTCAGTGTCAAAATAAGTTATGATTTAGAAAGAAACCACTAGATGGCAGCCCCATCTTATATAATTTATTGAGCGTTGTTTCACTTTAATTCCAGAATTTAAAGTAAAAAACCCCTTTTAAAAAAATGACTCATAAAATCAATAGACTCTTCTCCATCAATATCAAACCTTGAAAATACTAATTCTAAATTAAGGTGTGGATAAAATAAAACTAATTTTGATTTATTTTTGTTGTGCAAAATTTCTTCCAGTCGTGGTCGTGGTGTGGTGTGGCGCTCTTGAAACAAATTGCCCCTCAAAAGTCAAACTGTCACTTTTAATAAACATAAATATAAATAAAAGAATGTTTAACATGTCATCCAAGACTTGTAATGTTGTTTGTTATAAACTAACTTGCCACACATGCTGTATTCTAATGCTTCTTATGGACAATTTATATCCAATGACACCCAATACCCTGAGGGAAGAAGAGACATCAGACACACAGAAAGTTGTTGTTGTTTTTGTTGTTTTATGTTCAAGGAAGTAAATCAACCCATTTGGCCATCGAGTTGACTTCAATTCGATCCGAAAATTTAGTGTTCTAATCGAATTGTAAGTGGGTTGGAAATCTGAACGCCTGGCATTCGGATTTATTCCGCCAGCTAAACACAACAACTGCAGTGAATTCTTTTTTGATTTTGTACGTTTTTAAAAGGAAGACCAAAAAGCATAGGTCTGACTGAAGGCTCAAGAAGAAGCAAGGAAGCACAAATTTGTTGCGACTTTTTTTTGTATTTTGTTGTTTTTTTTCGTTTTTGCTGTCGGAATTTATATGAAGTCGACCTACGTGATCGGAATTGAGTATAGAAACACCACTTAGCCACCCTATATCATTGTGGCGTACTATTTTTGGAGAGATATATAGGGCTTCAGATTCAGATATTCGTATATGCATTAGGCAACACCGAGAGTGAACTGAACTGGGACTTGGATTCCTCTTTTCCAGACACTGAAGATGGGATGGGGAAGATGATGTGGTGTGTTGGATATGGAACCTTTAGGCATCTCACACTTGTTGAATATTATTTTTTCGACAGAAAAACAACAACTTTTATTTTTGATTTCCTCCGCACCACCAGAAGTCTGATGTCTGGGCAAAGGAAGATCTCCATTCCTGATGCTGTATCAAATAAAATAAAAACGAAAATCTATGGGATAGGTTCTGATGGCGATGGCGTATCGGCTTGGCATTCCTAAACACGTACGCTCTTATGCATTGTTAAACACATTTGACGAAACAGCAGGAATTAAGAAACAATTTTAAGGGTTCGACCACCTGTTTTATGCTTTAGGAGACATACATATATTTGTATACATATCTATGTGGAAAAATAGAAGATATACTCTGCTGAATTGACAAAGTTTTTATTTATTCATCTCACGCATTTGAAGGAGCGTCTTTTGACAACATATTATTACTGCAAAAAAAAACCTACAAAAACAGAACAACAGAACACCAACAACTTTTTACATTAACTAAAGTAATAAATTTTGTTTAAATGCAATTTGATCACAAATAAATTTTTGTATTGACAGTGAAAAGGAGGTGAATGGAAAATTATTGCATTGATGTTTTTTTATTATAATAATAATGAAGATGATGATGATGATGAAGATAATGGCGAAAACAACACACGTAGCAATAAAATGGACACTTTTGACAAATTCGTCTTCGTTGTCATTATTGTTTTCTTTTTGTGACAAATTGGTTGATATATTTTTATATACAGAAAAAAAGACTTTTACTGTAGAAATATTTGTTTAAAATTCAAAGTAATGTATGCATTTTGAACTGAAGCACCTTAAGCAAGCTATTAACAGAAAAACATATAATGGCCTTATTTATAGTGCAGAAATATATAAAATAATCTACTGTACGTGCTAGCAAATATCTTTTAAGGCATTTTTTAAGGTTGGTCAAAATTCTAACTTCTTCCTACTTCGATAGATAATCAGTTCATGCGATATCTATTAGTTACGCAAGTGACAGTAATCACTTTGACAAGTTGAAAATAGTTTGTTGGGTTAGTACCGTGAAACATTCTATAAAATACAATGTTGTCCATTCTATAAAATACAATGTTGTCTCAAGGTATTGCACAAGTTTTAAACAGTTTAACTATCTTAGCTGTTAAATCTTGTTTAAGATGCGATTGAGAGAAATGTATAGTTTTCAAATAAGAAGATTCACTTTGATATTAAAATAAACTAATTACTATTAAAGGAAATCAATGGATGTTTATTCCATTGTAAGGAATGGAATAGGTTATTAAGGATTAGAAACGATATCCTCCATGCCATGGCTACGGTTACAAAGGTAACAGCTTCAACAGTGGACATTGAAATCTTTTCTTAGAAAACTCTTTACATTTTCTACTCAAAATGTGTTAACCCCATAGAACCGTTTTATTTTGTTTAAGTTCTCTCAAGAACTAATAAACCGATTTCAATGTTGCTTAAAATAAATACTACATTTTTTTTTCAAAATTCGACATCTCGAAAATGGGTCATCATATTGTACGAAAATCAAATGTAAAACGTATATTAATCAGCTCTAAATAACTGCATACCAAAAATATTTTCATACTTAAATTAAAAATTGTATATATGTTAAAAACGAACGATTTTCGAAAAATATTAATACATTTTTGAAGACAAACGTGTTTCATAGGTAAATGTTTAAATTTCAAAGTAAGTACTTACTATTTGGAAACAGAGTCTTTTAATACAGGAGCACGTTCACCCAATTCAGTCGTGCACTTTATTTTTCTTTGTCTAAGTGTAGAAACACTGTCAAAATTCCCTCCCAAATAAAAAAACAAAACATTGGAATTTCCGAAATATTAAATACCAATAAACCAAATATCATGTTCTATGTTTTTTAAACCATCTAAGAAACTCTTTATTGTCTAAGCAAATTGTAGACTTCGAATTATTAACTTCCCATAGGAAGTTATTGTAATCGGTCCGATTTGTCGAATTGAAAATTTTGACATTTCTCGACAACGTTTCAAGGTCCCTAGAGTCGAAATAAAAGATTTTTAGAGAGATGTATGTGCGTGCGTGTGTACGTACGTTCGTACGTCCGTACGTTCAAGACATTCGTCGTCCATAGCTCAAGAACCAGTAAAGATATCGACTTCAAATACATTTTGTTATACAGACAATAATGCAGGAAGATGCAGAAAGGACTCTCAAAAAAATTGAGTAGGTGGTTTTTTTACCATAGCAATTTAAAAAAAAGGTGAAAATTTTGGTTAACCCTAAATATCTCACAAACCAATAACGCTAGACACTTGAATTAAATTTTATATTATGTATTGTAACGTAATACTAAACAAATATATTAAAAAAAAAATCCAATTAACGGTTTTTTTATAAATAAAAAAAAAATGAAAAAAAAATTTGTCACCTCAAAAATTTTATGAACAAAAAATGATTTTATCTCAAAATCAATTTTTTGCAACGAAGAATAACGTTTTTAACATCTGGTAAAATTTTGAGAAAAATGGAATTGACAGTTTTTTTATAAAAAAATAAAAACCTAAAAGAAAAAAATACTCGAAGTTGGTAAACATTGATTTTCGACACAAACATCTTTTCAAAAATTTGAGATATTGGTTTTAAACTAATGCTATTTTTTAAAAAATATTGTTGTCAACATGCAGTAACATTTTGTGAAAAATCGAATTGACAGTTTTTTAACAAAAAATAAAAAACCTAAACAAAAATTAACAAAAGTTGGTAAAAATTGATTTTCGACTTAAATATCTTTTCAAAACTTTGAGATATTGGTTTTGAACTAATTTTATCTTTTAATAAATATTGTTGTCAACAATCAGTACATTTTTGAGAAAAATCGAATTGACAGTTTTCTTACAAAAAATAAAAACCTAAAAAAAAATCAATAAAAGTTTGTAAACATTGATTAAATTCAAAAATTAAAAATATTGACTTCAAATTAATTTTATTTTATAAGAAATATTGTTTTCAACATTCGATAACATTTTGAGAAAAATGGAATTGATAGTTTTTTTACAAAAAATAAAAACAATGCTAAAAAGTTGGTAAAAATTTACTTTCGACTCAAATATCTTTTCAAAAATTTAAAATATTGGCTTCAAACTAGTTTTATCCCACAGAAAATATTGTTTTCGATATTCAGTAATTTTTTTTTGATAAAAATCCAACAGTCAGTTTTTTCATACAAAAATAAAATCTGCAAAAAATAGTACGCAAATTTGGTAAAAATTCTATTAAAATTGGTATTGGTTTTCGACTAAAAATCTCGTTAGCAAAAATAGATTTTGAAATCAAACTATTTCTGCATATGCAAAATATTGTTGGTAATTTTAAATTTTTTAAGAATAATTAAACTGACAACTCTTAACACAACACGAAAACCTACACATTTTTAATGAAGACAAATCTACAGACGGGATCGGAAGTTATCAGTGTGGGTAGCATCCCAGCCTCTTTTCTTTATATAGTTTTAACCTTTAATCCCCTTCCTCCAAAACTGTAAACTATCCAGCAATGGACATTATTTGACATATTTAAGGCACGACTCATAGTCCTCAACAATATATATTTTTTAGTATTCTTATATGTTCGTATTTTTAACTAGCCTAGGCCATTATGTAATTAAAAAATAACCATTTTTTAATCAGAAATGCAGACAACAAACAAAAATAACACACCCGATTAAAATAGATATCATTAATTGAAATGCAAAATAACTTATATGTCATAGCAACAAATCAATTCGATATCAGAAGGAAATCTTTTTTTTTACTCTTTCGTATTGGAATATATATAATATATGACACGAAACCAACAGCTGCACCAATTTTTTAAGCTATAGGTAAATAAATGTTGATTAACAAAACAACTGAAGCAAACCTAAGCCGGTTTAAATATTTTTTAATTTCATTTATTTCATACTTATTGTCAAGTATTAAAAATAGGTATGGCATGGTATGGTGTCCCTGTCCAGACTCCAAAAGTCCAAACCAAGACCAACTTCTGTTTATCTCTATAACCTGGATAACATAACACCTGCATCATATGCATGTGCAATGCATTTATGTCCTGTTTCTGTTTTTAATATTATCAAAATGGCACAAAACCTGACAAAAGAAAAATTTAACTAAAAAATTTTGTTTAATTTCCACTGACAGATTCTATCACCAAACCTGTCACAGAAAAAAGTGCACATATCAGTGCAACATGTCAATTTTTATAATGGACACATAAATCAACCTTAATCCGGTAACACTCAATATATACAACCGGAATGTCAAACAAAAGACATTCGTGTCCAACTTATAAGTCGCCTTTAAAAAATGAAAACTGAAACAAAAATAAAAACAATTCTGGTTCCGCAATTACATTTTTTCTTCACGCGCGATATGTGAAGTCCGCCATACCGACCGACCGACCGACCGAATGCAGTGCATGCCGCACAGCCCCATCTATCATCAGCAGCACATACTTTTGCTTGCTGACTCACAAACAACAAACGCAACAAACATCAGCGTTCAGCGCACAACAGAGATCAGAAGATCAGATGCATCTGATGATGAGGAGAGTATTTGCGTTGCGTGTCCGCGAAGATCAAAAATAGTATCAAAGACAGGGCACTTTTGATTTTCCCTTTTATACGCGAGTACGCCATTTTTGTTCTTCTTGTTCTGCTTTTGTGTGTCAATCAATGACTTACGCTTGGCCATTACACAGCGAGAGCGATGAGTAATAAATTGATCAGAACGAAGCTGCCCCAATCTTAATCTATAGATAGGTCTAGATAGATACATCGTGATGCTAATCTCTAGCCCGCTAGCTGGGTGTATCTTTATCCACTAGATATACGACTTGAATGCCTTGACCTTTCCAATTGGCGTTCATCACCCTCGGACGCGCTATTGAATGATAGATGCTGCCTTGGCTTGGTTAGCCTTTAGCTTTATAGTTTTAGCTTGACTTGGCTTTGGCTTTGCTTTGATCTGTATATGTGCTGGGTTTGTTATTCTTATATTCCATTCCATTCAAAGAGACTCTCGTCGAACCCATTGTAAGTAAGAGCAAGTCTATGAATTAATTGCAACACACGATGATGATGATGGTGCGATGGTGAGTTGGTGTAAATGCGAACCGGTCCGCCATCATCATCATCAAGCTGCAGACTTACTTTATCCATTCATTGCTACGACCGACTCTACATTTACTATGAGGCTTTTGCGTCTACAAATCAGATTATAGAATGCGTAGGTGGTAATTGTTGGTGCGGCAACGCGCAATTTCTGGCGGGCTCTGGTTTTCTTGACATTTCGATTGTGGACACATAAATGTCGTAACAGTGACATGTTGCAGCAGCGGCCAAGAGTCAATTGCAAACAAATTTTGTATCTGTTGGGATTGGTTTTTGTTTTTGTAACTTTAACACTATAAGGTTCTCCTCCACAAAGTTAGTTAGATACTTTAGAGGAGGTATATGAATATTTGAATGGTTTTCTAATTAAAAATGTGTTGTCTTTTTTGGGTTTGTTTCGAAAACAACGCCCTCGGGTGCAGCAATGATTTTTGGTACCTATGTGAATTGGGTTGCAGAAGCATTGGGACAAAATAGATAAAACAACAAAAATTAACGATCAATCGCGTGATTAAGGCCCCCGTCTTTTTCAGAGTAACTTTGGACATATATGAAAACCATAGGGAGAATTCAGTATTATTCTATTGGTTTTTGCAACCCTGATGTGATGTCTTTTAAAAGATGCAAGATCTGCAATAAGAAATGCGTTTCTTTTTTAACAGAGAAATGCTTTTTGGTGAAATATACTGTTTTATTTTTTCCTCTGATATTTCAAAATCATAAAATCAAGAAAGCCAATTACTAACTCCATTAAATATCTAGCTGCGCCCCGCAGCGTTACTTGCATGATTTAGTTATAGTGAGGCAACTTTAAGAAATAGACATATGCTGTCATGGACTTTTTTTTAGAACTATTAAAGGGGAACAATTCGTTTGTACATTATTTTAGCAAAAATTTAATTGTTTCCGCAACGCTTGCAATGAAAGCTCTCAAAAGGGAAAATAATCCCCAATTTTGAAATGATCTTAGCGTGATGTTATATAGCCTATAGCTTTCCTCAATAAAGCGGCTATCTAGCACTAAATGATTTTTTCAAATTCATTTAGTAGTTTCTGTTATTAGAGCGTCCAAACAAACAAACAAACAAGCAAACGAACTCTAGCTTTATTAAAATAGTATTGATTTTAATATTTTTTCCCTTTTTTTAGAAAATCAGCGCTGGTTTCTACATACATTAGATCAAAAAATTTGTGCTTTCTTTAAAAATTATATTTTTATTTCAGGGGTTTTATCGAATATTTATTTAAGGGTATAGAACTTATGATAGGACGAACTGTCAAACTAGCTGTCATACAGAGTGTTTTCTTAGCCGTGTGGTTTCTACAAACTTAGCTTTATTATAAAGATAAGTATAGAATGGTGGCCCAAAATGCCATCAGCTTTTGAATCCAAAACCGGTACCAACATTGGCGTGAATGGCGAACGGCTTGGTCAATAACTTTTGATTTTTGTATTCTTCATGTCATTGTAGAAAGATTTGGTTGAGAAATGGCTCTAACAAGACGGACCAACACCGCGTCTATCTATCATTTGTTGACCCAAAAGTTTGGACACAGAATCATATCAAGAAATGAGCCCATGAACTGGTAATCAAGTTCGTCTGATTTGACACTCTTAGCCTTAAACAACTAATGATTGAAGCCAACAATTGACGCACTGTTGATGGAACAAAACCTGATATACTCGTAAAAAGTGGTGCAAGAATACATTTTTTCAAAAACATGAAATGTTACAAAATTTAAGAAATGTTTCATAGACACCTATTAATGAAGGTCTGCAATTTCCTGGTAATCGTTGCTGTTATTTTACAGGTGCTGCAACCGTATAACACTACTGATTCGACCAATAAGTGGAACAGTCATAGATTTATCCTAAAGATGAGAGAGTTGTTGCTCCAAACATTGGACATCATTCCGAACGAAGATTTAGATTTCAGGATACGGCTAGCTTTATCTTGTTGGGTTCCGCTCTCATTAGAGACCATACTTCTGGGAGATCTTAATAAGTCTCTACTTTTTCTACTAGTTGTTGAGCAATTTTTCTCAGAGAGGATAAGTGGAATGTTCCGAGCTTGATCATCTTAGTTTTTTACCTATTGATTTTGAGCGCTACAATTTCTGCTTCTCTCTCCACCTGTGTTGCCATTTCATGAAGATCCATTATCCTATGAGATACCAAACATACATAGCCTGCGTAATCTAGATGTTTAAGGTACATATGTTGTCAGAGTCTATCTTAATAGTTCGTTTCCTTTCAAGGCCCCACGCAGCACATCACTGATCATCAATAACAAAAGAATTGGTGACAGTATGGAACCCTGTTTGACTCTATTTCGGACTTCAAACTCCTCCGAAAACCTATCTCCATGCAAGACGTGACATTTAGATCCATCATAAGATGGATAATAATAGAGATGAGTTTATCCAAGATACCCTTCCTCCGCAAATCAAGCTAGATTAACTACCTGTTGACGCTTTCAAAAGCCTTTCAAAAATTGATGAACAGCAGGTGAAGTGGTGATCGATATTCAAAGCACTGTTCGATGACGATCCGCAAGGTGTTGATGTGATTAATACAAGAGAATTCAGTGTGGTATCCTATTTGTTCAGACCCAAGTGTTGCTTCGAGGTGTCCTCTTACACTTTCTAAGATAAAGTTCGCTATTATTTTGTTGATCCAATGGTTTTCTATTCTGCTGCTGCTGAATTCCTTTTAGATCTCGGATTAGTATAGGAAAAAGAAAGACGTGCCTTCAGGGTAATAATTTTCATGAATTGCATTTAAAAGTATTGTCCTTAAAAAAGCCGTACATGTTTAGACCTTAGCTCTATGGGAAGAAAACCAAAAAGTCATATTTTTTTCTAAATTCAACTGATGAGAAAAAGAAGAAAAACTCAGTATTTAAATTAAAGTAATGTTTAAAAAACTTATTTATGATTGAATCATCTATAATTAGGAATTAGGTCGTTCGTTACTTCGTTTTGATCTATTTTTCATTTCCATTGGAAACTAGGTTATATTTATTTCAGAATAAATTTGTATTTTAGGTCATGAGATCCATTAACAGTACTGAATAAATATCTCATACAAATGATTTGCCTAGATCAACAATTTAAAAAGAACCTACAATATAATAATTATACCAGGGGTATTAATAAACATAAACAAAATAAATAATGTTCAATAAATTATAATATAGCAACAAAATTATGATTTAGAACATTTCATTTTAGGTTTTAAGAGCACATCTATTAACCTTAAAATTTGTGATTCAAAATAAACTTTCTTCGAAGAAAAAAATATAAACAAATTTCCTGTTTTTCTCGAAAAAGCTAAGTTCTTAAATCCTATGATCGCTATATCTCATCATGATTCAAATCAATATTATCTTATTTTACTCTATGCAGATTTAAAATCACTTGAAAACTTAACGAAAGATAAACATATCAATGTTATGGCATAGCAAAATGCGTGGTCAATGGCATAAACAGTACACAAACACATAAACATTTATAATATAGTTCTCGGCACACTCCGGCGGCGGCACGCACACAATATTCAAAAATTCAAAGAAGAACTCTTTGGAGAAAATGTTAAATTGCATCCGAACTGAAAACAAATAAAAATCAAATGCAAATTGCAAAAATAGAAAAATTTAAAATATATCCAAAAGATACATTCTCAAACTTCATATTAATGGTCTACTCGTACAATAAACGACGACGATGACGACTCATACTTGGGATATATGTATGTACATACGTTAAGTCCGTCCGACTCGATCTGCAGTGGGCCTCATAAAGAGTCTGTCTGTCTTGTTGGTTTTTTTTTTTTGGAATCTCATTCCTCCAAACTGGCTGCCATTGCACAGTTCTTTTTCTATATATACATATATACGTGCAGTATATAGTATATAGATAATATGTTATTATGCAGGTGCAGTGAGCTTGTTTTTAGACCGCCAACTATTTATGCAGCACTGCATGACGAGCTCACTAAAGGCCCATGGCATATAAATTAATTTGATTTTATGTTTTCTGATGAACGACCAAAAATAGAAGGCACGATCTACAAATTTTTTAAGGGTTACCATATATTTATTATCTTTGAAAGATTTCTTTTTATGTTGAAAAAAAAATCCTTGTCTTATCCAATTGAAGCCATTGAATCTTCAAAGAAAATGTATCCTTCAAGGAAAGTATTTTCTCATTTAAGTGCGGGAAAAAGGATGACATTGAGAAATAGCATATTCATACTTTAATAAGTTTATACCATTCAAAAACTAAAAAGGTAAACAAGTGTCTACTCAGTGTTTTGAGTTTCTATCCTTTCTTCATGTAAAAACATGTGGATTATTTGAATCAGTGTTTTTATTTTTTGAGCATTATACCAGTTTATACCAATAGATGGAGTGAAACAAAAATATCTTAGCTTACAAAGGCTTTGTTTGTACTTGTTCTTAATAGGTGAATAACATCATAGACAATATGCTTTAAAAATAAAATAAATTGAGTGGTGCAACAGTCCGTTGAGAACTAGGGCCTAGTGACTTACAACTCTTAACCATTCTTGTGTGCAAGTACTGTTGTCAAGGATGGAGGGAACCTACAATTATAAGCCGAATCCGAACGGCCGATTTGAGAAAGCACTTTTCATGACAATTTGTCAGTTCCTCGCAAGAGACAGTATCTGTGAAAAAAACTTAAGATGGCATAGGTAGGGATCGAACACAAGACCTCTGGTATGACAGTCCAACGCACTAACCATCATGCCACGAGTACTTCAGACAATATGCTTAAGACTAGTTTATACCAATCAATGGACTTAAAGAAACAAATTTTTTTTTTTTTAAACACTGAATTATTTTTTACCAAGCAAAATTTGTATAAACTTCACTTGCTGTGCACGAAAACTCAAGTCTTTGTATTAAGTTCTTAATTTAAGTTTTTAATAACATTAAGAACAATTAAATTGCAATTTATACCAATAAAAAAAGTGAAATAAAAGATCTTAGTTAACATAGTCTTTGTTTGTACATGTTTTTAATAGGTGAAAATCATTTTAAACACAATATTTCAAGCTTTAGACTAGTTTATACCAATCAATTACCCTAAAGGAAAAATGTGTTTTTTGGTATTTTTTTTCAGTGAAGGATCAGTTTATACCAAACAAAATTTGTTTTCCTCCACGAAAACCCAATTAGTTCTTAATTCTAGTTTTATTATACCAATAAGAACAATAAAATTATCAATTTTTCTTCCAAGGCATTTTAACTACATTGCAACAATTTAAACTACAGAAAATGTTAACCGAGGTGTTTTAGTTCTAATCCAAACTTAATATATTGTATACCTATTTCTGTTTCTATATTTCTTTTAGGCTAGCTTATACCAATTGGTTTGACGAGGAATGTAAAATCGCTAGAAATCGTTCGTTTTCGTTTCTCACTTTATTTCGAGCTCACAATAATATTAGCTTTAAAAGATGGTACGTTGAAGCAAATAAAAAATATAAAGCATTGTGTTCGAGGAAAAAGGAAGATTATGGTAAAAGTCTGGTAAATTTATTATCTGAAGCTAGATCTGCCACAGAGTTTTGGAAGGTAATGAAGATTATAAATGGAGCTAAGTCCTCAATTGGAAACAATCTTAATGCTGCGGATTTAAAAAACTACTTTGAATCATTGCTAAATACGGAATGTATTTCATGCAAGTTTCATTACGCGATGCCAAATATTGAAGACGACGTTCTAGATTCTGCTTTTTCAGAAGAGGAACTTCTGTCAGCATTGGATAGTGCCAAAGAAAACAAGGCGGCCGGGACAGACAGAATCCCATCAGAATTTTTTAAGTATGCTTCTCCCAGTTTTATATCCGAGCTTTTAAGGTGTTACAATGAAATTTTTAGGACTTGTTCTATTCCAGCGAATTTCCTGTCCTCAATCATTTTTCCGCTTTTTAAAAAAGGAGACCCATCCATTGCAGAAAACTACCGTGGAATATCGTTTTTAAACGCGTCCATGAAATTATTCGCCAGTATGATATTCCGAAGACTGACCACCTGGGTACATGATAATTCAAAGCTTAGTGAATTTCAAGCAGGATTTCGTTCTGGCTACTCTACAACGGACCAAGTTTTTGTTCTTTTAAATATTGCTGAAACTTACCTTCATCGTGGGAAAAAACTCTATGCCTTCTTCGTGGACTTTAGAGCAGCCTTCGACAGCATCGACAGAGAAGCTTTGTTTCTAAAACTTTCCAATTATGGTATCTCTTCCAAAATTATTTTTATTTTGAAGGCGTTGTATGAAAAAGATGCTATTTCTGTGTGGGACGGTGAAACCCTATCTGAAGAATTCAGGTCGTCAATGGGTCTAAAGCAAGGATGTTCGTTGAGTACCCTTTTATTCACACTTTTTATAGATGATATTGTCGAGTCCCTCGGAACAGGCGTGAAATTTGCTGAGGAGAGCATTCCAGTTTTACTGTATGCGGATGACATCGTCATATTATCCGAGTCTCCTGTTCAACTCCAAGAAATTATCTCTAGATTGGAGGAATACTGTAATACTTGGAATCTAGCAGTCAATCTCAGCAAATCAAAAATTATGATTTTTAGAAAAGGAAGGGGGAGATATGCTAGTAACGAGGAGTGGAAATACAAAGGAGAAGAAGTCAGTGTCGTGAAAGAATTCAAGTATTTGGGGATGATAATATCGAGTAACCTGTGTATAAAACAACAAGTGAAAGCAAAACTACAGGAAGCAAAGGCAGCCATATGCATATCGTGGAAAAAATGTATTGCAAATAAAACTATTCACCACTCCGACAAATATAAATTATTTCAAGCCGTATCAAAGTCCATTATGATGTACTGCGCGCAAGTGTGGGGCCATAAAGAGTATGAGGATGTCGAAAAACTACTCCGGTTCTTTTTAAAACGAATTTTTGCTCTTCCTTCAACTACGCCGAACTACATGCTACATATTGAAACTGGAATTCCACCGATGTTTATCGACACACTTAGGACCCATTTTGATTATGTTGTAAAAATACTTCAAATGGATGCGTCAAGGCTGGTAAACAAAGTTTTGAGGCATTTAGTTTCAAATAAGCTGAATTTCGTACAATCGTGGATAAGCTTGTCGGATTCTGTGGGTGAAGCGTTTGATTTTGATTTGCAAGATATAACACGTTTAAAACGACAGTTTAACTGTCTTTTATCGAAACTCGACACAAAATATTGGGAGAACTTCACTAACCAGGCCAAGGATTCACAATACAGAGAATACTACAGCAGACTCAACTTCGTCCTAGGTGAATCAAATTATTTTCACGACAAGCACTCCACGGATATGATATCTACGATTTTACGAGCCAGAGGGGAAATCCTGACCTTAAACTTTATTCCTCATAGGCCAGACTTACCACTTGAATGTGATCTTTGCAACACCCACGAAAGAGAAAATATTGCTCATTTTCTAGGATCATGTCCCATTTTACAAGAAATTCGACGCGACATTTTTGGCAGAAATCGATTGGATGTTGAAGAAGTAATAGAGATTTTAAATGGCAAGTTGGGCTGGAACAAGCTTTATAAATTTATTCGAACTGCGATGACTTATAGAAATAGAATCAGAACGGAATGTTTTTGATTGTCGTAAATTCATCATCTACTTTATAATGTCTTAAATGCACTTTTTATTACTATGCGAGCTATGAAAAGAATTTATAAATTAAATTAAATACAATTTTTATTCGATTATCTGTCAATCTGACCGACGGTTTCAAAACCAGGTCTTAAAAGACTTGTAAATATTATTATTGTAAACCTGAATTATTATATTAATAAAGTCTATTCTAATCTAATCTAATCTAATCTATACCAATTGCAAAAATTCGCTTCTTCTATTAAACGATTTCTTTAGACTTGTATAATTGCCTGAGACCAGTTTATACTTATTAGGGAATATATGAATTGACAAATTCCAATTAGTCGAGTATTAACTTTTTTATGCCAATCACAAAATTGTAGTTAGTTGAGTACATTAATGACAATCACCAAACTCCAGTGAATTAAACTAAAGAACACGTTATGGTAACACTACCCAAAAAAATATTGGTGGTCGCACATAACTAACAGGTCGCTACATTTATTTATAACTACACTCTTATGTTGCGGGTGGCTTGCGGCTTGAGTATACTCGACTCGTGTGTATAGAAGCTGCAATGCTGCCTAGTATAATCAAATAACCATTTTTTCCCCAGATCGAAGCCAAAAAATAAAACGAAACAACTTGCAACATGAATACGCATTCTTATAATTAAATTCCGAGACCTGTAACACACCAAAACCCACCGCTCTACCGCCCATCCGTCTGCTTCGACTATTCCATATAAGTATAGAAGGCAATAAATTTCGATTTTATTGAGAGATCGCAGCCGACCGATCAATCACTTTTTCGATCGATTGGTCTAATTGAATATATTGTAGCTCTGGCTCTAGCTCTGGGTGTGGCATATATTCTGAAATATTTTTTAATACCCTCTCTCTCTCTGTGGCACATTCCATCTTACATCTTGCATTTTGTGTTTAGAAAATATAATACTCTCCTCCATACCACTCGAGGGACGACGCGACGACTTTATACTTGAATTCAATTCCTAATTAATTGGGTGGCTGATCGCAAGCCAACGATACCAACGCAAAGCGATCATTTAGTCTTGTCGAACATATTTTCGCCGTGTGCAATTATTGTGTACTTTTCTGTTTTCTGTTAGACTCAATACTCGGATAATTGACTACCCGGTTGCACGATAGAGGGTTAATTTAAATAATTGCCAGCCATTGCCAATTAATAACGGTCATTAGTTTGAATGTTGCAAAACGTGCTAGGCACGATTTTGTTTCTTTCTTAAGCTATACACGAGCTGCACAAATAACGACTTTTTTGAGAGCATAAATTAAAAAACAAACAATCATCAACAAAAAAAATCTAATTCATTGATTCAAATGCATTTAAATAATTTTAAATTTTACTGCGGTTTCTGTTTTTTTATTTGCTTTTTTAGTGTGGTTTAGATTTGTATCATAAATTTTACTTTCGTTCTTATTGAAATAATTTATGAAGTGTTAGGACGACAACGGATGACGGACGACAACGACAACTTCAACGACAAAAACGAAAACGTTAACGACAACGACTTTAAGCTCTAAGCACGTTAGATTTCTATTTATGTTATGTTGATGAATTAATTATGAATTTAATTCAGTTCACGTATAGCAGAATAATATTTTACTATGAAGAAGCTCGCTTTAGGCCAGAAGGAAGACCCGACCGTCATTCAGTGGCGAAAAAAGCGGAACGAGGCAGCAGTAGTCCATATGACAAGAGCCTATAAGAGATAATTATTAATATATTGGAAACCCCATAAATAGGTCGGTAATGAATTTTCTATAATAAATTGTCATATAAAATATATTGAAAAACAAGAACTGAATTAGGGTCACAATCTTTAATTCACAAACTTCTATAAAATAACACACTTTCTATCAAATATGGTCGCCTTGAGTATGATGGTTCAGGTTCTCTTTTTCTATTAATGATGTCATATTGAATGCAATAAAAAATAAGTAACTAGGTACAAAAGTTGGTTGTGGTTTGATGTGTTGTGATTGAAAGTGATTTTACATATTTGGGTGCGCGATTACATTAGTTTTTAGAAACTTATTTGGTGAACAAAATTACAAACACGCTCAATTAAAAGCTGTGAGATGATAATTACTCACTCTATGCGGAGCTCGTGCAATTTGTAAAGTTGTCTAGATACAGAAATGGAAACTTGGAAACTTGTGCATGATGGCCTTGAGCGAAAGTGACGCGAGACATTTTGGCGCTATTGTGGCTGGTGGCGCATGTATATGTACATTGTACATGAAACGATTGAAAACATTTATGGACACGTTGTTTTGGTCTAAATTAGGTGCTTGTGATTTGTTTTCTTAGTTTGAAAAACAAAGAAGTATAAGCAAGTAAAATATTGAGAATATCAATAAATATTGTTAGGTGAAACAGTAAGGAATAAAACCTCAATGAATTTTGTGGGGTTTTTCACTAATAGGTTTCGTTTTGATAGTAAAATAAAAGGAGATTTTTAAGACGAATGGATGTTTATTTCAATGCTAGAATGAAGGCTTAACATTTATATGAAGGAATAACAATATCAGAAATCAGAGAAAGAGAAATTATAGTCCTTACCCGTCTCTTCTTAAGGTTAATAGCGTTTCAAGTCACGATCCACGGGTTATAACTAATCTCTTTTCGGACTTCTTTCAAAGAGTTTTTAAAAGTGATTCTTTCAACTGTAATACTTTAAGCCAGAAACTCTGTAGTAGAACTGACTTAGTAGATCAAAACCTTAATCTATTGAAATCTGTTACTTACTTCACTGATATGAACTTTAATATCATATAATATAATGCTCACAACATTCAAAAGTTTATATCTAATTTTGACGATACTTGTATATTAGGCCCTATATTTTGAGAAACTGCTCACTCTCGCTCACTCTTGTGCGTTTTAGTAAAAATTTCATAAAATGGCTTCAATCTCATTCTTTGGATGATTCACAATCTGTACTTTTCAATGGTCACGAATCAAACAATTTCAAAGCTAAGTTTGGAATTCCACAAGGTAGTCACTTAGGGCCTATTCTCTTAATTTCATTTTTAATTGATTTACTTTAAGTGCCTTTGTTACAATTTTAAAACTGTTTCAAGATAACGATGTGATCTTAACTCGTTTTTTGATTGGTGAGTTCATAAGTGTCTGATAAATGTAGAGCTATGAGGTTTTCGAGAAATAACTAGTAAGGATAATTTAATTCTTGATGTGATAAAAACAATTGTCTGATCGTTTTGTTATGAAACAGCTTTTATAACGTTTGTTCAGCCAATTCTTGAATACGTTTGTCAAGTCTGGGTATCAAATTATGCAAATTATGCAAATTATGAATGTTACTAAAGGTTACTGAGATTCGAGCTAAGGGGTTGAAAATGGGCTTATTCCTACTATTTTCCATTTTATGAGCACAGACTAAAACTTGTTGATATGCCAAGTCTTAAGTTCAGAAATCAACTTTTTATTTAGCTGATTTGCACTAAGTAAATGCAATTTTCCACGACCAATTTTTTAAGCTTTTGGATCGATTACTGAGTATTGAGATATAACTTATCTTTCAGGTGGTCCCAAAGAAAAACGTCTAAAGCCGTAAAATCACAAGTTCTAGCCAATTAAGAGCCGTAACGCAATCCATTCACCGTAGAAGTAGCATAAGGCTTATTTTCAAATATGTGAGGTCCAATCACACTACCATACCAGGATAAAAACCACACCAAACAGTGTGTGTCACCACGTTAAGGATAGAGTGGGGTTTTCGAAATGTATTTTTGGAGCCAAAATGCGAGATTTCTAGGAATTACCATATCCTCTGTGATGGAAATGAGCGCCTCTCTCAATGAAGATGATATTTTGATAATACATATTTGGGACAACTTTGATGGCTCTTAAGGACGTAATAATTGAAGGCACGAAACGTTGCTGGTGATCGACTTGCTTGTTTTCTTGTACTTACTGAACTTAAGTTTTAAGCCTTAAGTCTTTATGCAAAATACGTTGTAATGTTAATTGTGAAATTGCTAATTTCAAAGATCCACGAGGAATAGATAAACCTGAGCCAATATTAAGAATTAAATCAGCAATATTTTTAGTTGCTCCTTAGCGACGCCCACGGTTTCAGTTCTTCAAATCACTTAGTTTTCCCAATAGCTTTAATTTGTCCACCAATTACCCTATTGGTAGACGAGAATGTACATCACGGCGGCAACCCAAAAATGCTGTTGTTTTTTCAACTGTGAAAATTTCACCATTTTTGTAGTGAATTTAAATAACTTTAGTACATTGTAAAAGCGTGTATCGGCACATTTTAGTAATGGAGTAGTATTTACTTTTGAAATGTGAAAAGATGACTGTTTCAGACCTGAAAACGGTCCAAATAGTGTGCTATTCAAAATGAAACCTCTTATTGGAAATTATTTGGTTGACTGTGGCGTATACGTAATTTGTTTTAAAGACAATTTGATTCAATCGAAAATTGGTTTGTTGACGCGGTACATTGCTTTATGTCAGATGGATGCTAATGCATTATAGAAATATTATTTTTTTAAATTAATTTTACTAAACATTTTACTAGTTGAAGGAATATGATAAGGATTTTTAGGAAAAATTTTCTTCCGTTTCGGTTGCTTTTTATCTAAGAAGGAGCCCATACAAAGTTTCACTGAACAGGGGAAAGGGGTATTAGTGCCGAAATTGTTCGTAGAAGTTTTGATTAAAGTCTAAAAGATCAGACATTCACTGAGGTTTTTTGATTTTTAACCTGATATTAGAACTTCATGTTAGTGTTGGTACAGTGACCAAATAAAAATTAAATATGTAATTTTTTTGAAAATTAATTTTCTTCAATTAAAAATTTGTTTGTTGACGTTACATTGCTTTATGCATGATACAAAATACTGTTTTTTGAAATTAATTTAACCAAATATTTGACCATTTGGAATATTGAAGGTAGTATTAAAGGATTTTTAAGACAAAATTTTCTTCTGTTTTGGTTGCTTTTTATGTAATAAGCCCATAAAAAGTGTCACTAGAGAATGGAAAGGAGTATCTGTACCAAAATAATTAGTAGATGTTTTGGTAAAAGTTTCGAAACATGAGATATTTACTTTTTTTTGGAAAAACATGTACATTTTGGTTCAGTGAACAATAAAAAAATATTAATGTGGCACAGTTTTGCAAATATGTGTATATATCATTTTGAACAATATTAAGAGCTCAAGAAGAACAGAGAACTTTTGCTATTTTTAAATATCACTTAATCGACAATCTGTAATTTAATTTTCACTTTTAAATGCTACGTCAAAAAAAAAATTGCTTTCATTGGATTGCATCGACTCCTACTGTTGTTGGTTTCTTTGGGTTTTGTAGTACTCTATTCAAATATAGTCAACTTCAATACTACATCCCAGTTAAGCAAGTATGGTGTCGCGCAACCTCATTTCATCACATTTCAAGTGGGCGAGATTCTGGAATGAGCCTGAATGTGATAAATTCAACAAAAAAGTAAACACTGTCGTAGATAGAGATATCCATCGCATCTCACAGAATTAATGCGCGGGCAGAAGAAGTATTAAATTTGCATTGAGAGATTCACTTCAAATTCATATATGAATCTAGGTGTACGAATAAGTACGACGAACATGCGGTGACAGAAGAGGGGGGATAGATTGAGATTTTATATACCGTCAGGGATTTTGTGTTGACATTTGGGAGCAGTTTTCCTTTTATAAACCTTTTTAAAGTGTGTGGAACTGTGGACTTCCTATAAAGATTTACAAAGCCTAGATGAAGAATTATAAGCCCTCTGCCTTGTATGTTTATAGGTATAGCCTTTCTTAGAGGAAATGCATCTTGTAGGTTGTGGGTGGAGTTGATGCTGTCTGGGTGATGTTTTTATAAATGAGACTTGGGCATTTATTTCTTTTTTTATGATCGGATTTGTTAAGTTTATAGGTGATGTGTGAATGTGTGTTTTGAAGCACCCACTCACTTTGTCCACTACTTATCGAATAATCTTTTTTAGGTTTGTTTAGTTTCAGGAACAATTACTGTGAAGTGTGATGGTGACTGTTGTCCTGTGAAGTTGTGAAGTAATATAAGTCTGAGTCATTTAGTTTGATTTTAATTAAATTCAAGTATGTTTTTATTATTTCTAATATAGTTGCATAGTTGGACCATTGATTTCATCCATTTTTACGACTTCTCGAACAATATTTATAAAATCAGAAAAACCAAGCAAAAAATTAATATATTGAAAATAGTCCCAACAGTCATTTTTGTTTTATATGAAACAATAGAAAGTTCTTTGTTGGGAAAAGTTAAACTGGTAGAAAAATTTGAGTTGCTGGGAAAAGTTACTGATTAAAACTGTGTACACTTTGTAGCGTTCTGAAACAACTGAGAATATTGCTGCTGTAGTCCGTAGTGTTGTTGAAAACCCAGGGTTGTCGGTCGATACTTGGAATTAAGCATTCCACAAATATAATAATATGTTTTGAAACCTAGGTCTAAGGGCTTTTGAAATGTTATTTAACCAAGTAGAATCTTCGCTTTCAAAAAATCAAAATAGATCTGGATTCTCATACAAAAATGGTGACGTTTTTTTCAACTTGAAGGCTGAGTAAAAAAGACAAAATGTAGGATTTAGGGCAACGGCGTTATAATGCTATCATCAAATGCTAAGTATCAAAACAATTGCAATTCTGCAAGAAAAGTTGTCGATTATTTCTCGCAGAAAAATTCCCAATCAGTTGAAGACCTTGAAGTTGGTTATATCAATTAGGAAAGGAGGATATGATAAGACAGGAGATACCGATGTACATTGGCTTTAAATTTCTGCACATTGTAAAGAGTCGAGTGGGAAATGTTGAGCCTGGTAAAGTGTTACACATTCGTGTAATATGGCTTAAAAAGAATCCCTTACTAAAAATTACCATTCCTAGAAGTGTATTAAGGTGGAATTGTTTGAGAGGAGGAATGCAACTGTTTATTTCACTAAAGCATTGTTTATAAAAATATCGATAAGACAAGCATATTCATGAGACCTTGGGCCGGTGTTCAAGATTAGCAAATGTCTATCATCTTTAGAGCTGTCTTTTCGAATTCTGTCCAAAAGACTCAAGTAAACTATTAGAGTTTTGGACGAATAAAAGCCTTGTAAATTATAGCCAGCATTTTTACTTACTTACTTACTTAAGGTGGCGCTACAGTCCGGGGCGGACCTGGGCCTCAACCAACATGCGTCTCCAGCCAGCTCGGTCCCTAGCTAGCTGTCTCCAGTTTCGCACGCCAAGTTGGTTGAGGTCCTCACCCACCTGAGTGCGCCACCTGAGTCGCGGTCTTCCTCTACTGCGCCGTCCCTCGGGATTGGATTCGAAGACCTTCCGGGCTGGAGCGTTGATGTCCATTCGCTCTACATGACCCAGCCATCTAAGCCGTTGGACTTTTATTCTGCTAACTAGGTCAGTGTCGCTGTACAGCCCGTACAGTTCGTCGTTAAATCTTCTCCTCCATTCTCCATCTATACGTACGGGACCAAAAATCACCCGAAGAATTTTCCTCTCGAAGCATCCTAAGACGTTCTCATCTTTCTTTGACAGGGTCCAGGCCTCAGCGCCATAAATGAGAACCGGGATGATGAGTGTCTTATAGATGGTGATTTTAGATGATCGAGAGAGGACTTTACTTCTCAATTGCCTTCTTAGTCCAAAGAAGCAGCGATTTGCAAGAGTTATTCTTCGTTTGATTTCAGCGCTGGTGTCGTTGTCTGTGTTTATAGCGGTGCCTAGGTAGACAAAGTCCTTAACTACCTCGAAGTTATAGCTGTCCATGTTGACGTTTTGTCCAAGACGTCGTTGTTGAATGTCCTTTTTCGATGACAGCATATACTTGGTCTTGCCCTCATTGACCACTAAACCCATCTTCTTCGCTTCCGTCGCAATGCTCAAAAACGCTCCACTGACATCACGCTTTGATCTTCCAATTATGTCAATATCATCTGCGTATCCGAGTAATTGGATGGACCTTTGGAAGATTGTGCCTCTAGTGTTGACGGTTGAGTTTTGCACAATTCTTTCCAGAACGATATTAAAGAAGTCGCATGACAGTGCATCGCCTTGTCTAAAACCTTTTTTGACATCAAATGCATCGGTGAGATCTTTTCCGACCTTGATGGAGCAGCGTGCATTCTCCATCGTCATTCTGCACAAACGGATGAGTTTGACAGGGATGCCAAAACTAGACATTGCTCTGTAGAGCTCTTCCCTATAGATGCTGTCATACGCGGCTTTAAAATCGATAAAGAGATGGTGGGTATCGATTTGAAGTTCCTGGGTTTTTTCCAAGATCTGCCGTAGTGTGAATATTTGGTCGATAGTGGACTTTCCTGGTCTGAAGCCACACTGATAAGGACCTATCAGGTTGTTGACGAACGGCTTCAGACGTTCACATAATATGGCAGAGAGGATCTTATACGCAATGTTAAGGAGACTGATGCCTCTGTAGTTGGCGCAATTTAGAGGGTCTCCTTTCTTATGTATCGGGCAAACTATGCTGAGATTCCACTCATCGGGCATGCTTTCTTCCGACCATATTTTGCAGATGAGTTGGTGCATGCTCCCTACCAAGTCATCCCCTGCTGCTTTGAATAGTTCGGCAGTGATGCCGTCAGCTCCAGCAGCTTTGTTTGACTTCAGCTTAGATATAGCTATCTTCACTTCGCCGAGGTCGGGTAGGCGGAATTGTTGATCTGCGTCGCCTAGGTTGAGTAGTTCTATCTCCCTTACAGCGGAATTCGATTCGTCATCGCCGTTATATAATTTGGAGAAGTGGTCTTTCCATATTTTCAGCATAGACTGCGGTTCTACAACGATGTTCCCCTGATCGTCTTTACAGGCTTCGGTTCGTGGCTGGTACCCTTGGGAGGTTTTTTTTACCTTTTGGTAAAATTTACGAACCTCATTCCTGTTGTGACATCCCTCTATCTCCTCGATCGCGCGCTTCTCATGCTCTCTTTTTTTCCGTCTAAGAAGCCGGTGCTCCTCTCTCCTCTTCTGCTCGTAGAGCTCGCGAGCAGCTCTGGTCCTCCTGTGCAGCGCCGTTTTGTATGCCTGTTGTTTCGCTGCGTGCGCTTGCCGGCATTCGTCGTCAAACCAGGGGTTTCGCTGTGGTGGCCGTGTGAAACCTAGCACTTCAGAGGCGGCATCTCTGATGGCCGCAAGACAATGTTGCCACTGGTCTTCAATGCTTAATGCAGGCAGCATAGGACTCCTTAAGAGGTTACTTGAGACTCGATCGGAAAAGGACATGGCAGTCTCTTGCGATTGTAGCCGTCTAACGTCGAAACTTCTCACAGTACTTCCTTGTTTTGGCTTGGATCGGGATATCCGTAGCCGTACCTTGGCTACAACGAGGTAGTGGTCCGAGTCAATGTTGGCCCCTCGGAATGTTCGGACATCCTGTATACTGGAGAAGTGTCGTGCGTCGATCGCAATGTGGTCAATCTGGTTGACAGTTGATTGATCAGGAGATTTCCATGTCCCCTTGTGGATATTGAGATGTGTGAACTGCGTACTAGCTACCAGAACGTCTCGCCCCGCAGCGAAATCGATCAGCCTGAATCCGTTGTCGGAGGTGGTGTCGTGCAGGCTGTATCTCCCGATTGTGCCACCAAAGATGTCTTCTCTTCCTAGCTTGGCATTAAAATCTCCTAAGACAATTTTAATGTCATAGCCAGGGCACTGCTCATATGTCTTGTCCAAGAGCTCGAAGAATATGTCTTTGGTGTCTTCATCTTTCTCCTCTGTTGGGGCATGCGCGCATATTAGGCTTATGTTGGCGAATTTAGCCTTGATGCGGATTGTCGTGATGCGCTCGCTCACACTGTTGAAACTCAAGACTTTTTGCCTGAGTCTAGTTCCAACCACAAATCCACACCCAAATAGACGCTGCCTTTGTTCTCGGTAGCAGTCGCCGTAGTATACATCGCAGTCTTTTAATTTGCGTTTGCCCGGTCCATCCCATCGCACTTCTTGGATGGCGGTAATATCTGCCTTGCAGCAGTTTAGGGCTTCCGCTAGTTGTTCGGCTGCACGTGGTCTGTTAAGGGACCTAACATTCCACGTACAGATCCGAAGTTCGTTGTCCTTGTTTCGTTTGCTTGGGTTGTCAACAGTGAATCCGTCCGTATCCGAGGCTTGTTGGTGCTTCGCAACTAGAAAGGTTTTTACGTGGTCAGGAAGTCACCCCGACGGCACAACCCCCAACCTGGAGGGCCAGATCCTTAATATAACTCCAAGGACGGGGAGCCGGATAAACCGCTCCTTATAGGCCTGGGCTCCGAATAAGTCGTAGAAGCCCTATAAGGTGTTCACTAAGTAGTTCAACCTTACTGGAACTGTAGACGCCACCGTTGATTCCATCTCGAGAATTCGTCCGCTGCCGTCTGGATAAGGAGAGGTGCCTTAGTGGAAACACCTCTCCCCCCCTCTCTCGTTTGCTGCCCCCAACAACTTTCCACTGGGGTTAGAACCCAATCTCCAGTTGAGGTAGTAGGCACCCGATGTTCACCGCGGGGAGGTGAGAGAGGAGCATTTTTAGCAATGTCAAATATGTGATCAGATATGGTTTGTTTTGCACAATGCACATACCAAGAACTAAAAGCTGTTTTTGGTATCTTTGATTCAAGTAATGCCCATGGATAGTGCTATTAGGCGAGAGTTACGCTTTTGCGACAGTAGACAACATTGGGTTTTAGAAGTATTAAATTCTACACGGTTTTCAATTCCTCATTAGAAAATTCTGTGAAGATCATAATTTAATGAGCTTATGAAAATATGCCGTTGGAAGCCCAAATCCAAATGACAAGGATGAGTATCTAAAAACGAATATGAAAAGCTGAGGGTACTGTCATCAGGGAAACAATTAAGTGGGTTATAAGTTTCATACAAAATATCATTTATAAAAATAAGGAAGAGTGTCGGAGACAAAACGGAGCCCTGGGGAACACCAGCATTTATTAACTTCCCATAGGATGGGTCCAAATTGTCAAATTGAATTTTGACATTTCTCGACGTTTCAAGGTCGAAATAAAAGATTTTTAGAAAGATGGCTGTGAGTGCCTGTGTACGTACTTCCGTGCGTCCGTACGTTCGCGACGTTTTTTTCGTCGTCCATACCTCAAGAACCAGAAGAGATATCGACTTCAAATAAATTTTGTTATACAGATAATAAGGCAGAAAGATGCAGAAAGGGCTCTCAAGAAAATTGCGTGGGTGGTTTTTTAGCATAGCAGTTTAAAAATAAGGTGAAAATTTTGGTTAACCCTAAATATCTCATGAACCAAAAACGCTAGAGACTTGAATTAAATTTTGTATAATATATTGTAACGTGATACAAAACTATTATATTTTTGGCAAAAAATCCAATTAACGATTTTTTTTAAAAATCAAAAAAACTGAAAGAAAAAATTTGTCACCTCGAAAATCTTACGACTTAAATATGATTTCATCTCCAAAACAATTTTGTGCAACGAAGAATAATGTTTTTGACGTTTGATACAATTTTAAGAAAAATCTAATTGACAGTTTTTTTTTTATAAAAAATAAAAACCTAAAAAAAACATTATACTCAATGTTGGTAAAAATTGATTTTCGACTCAAATATCTTTTCAAAAACTTGAGATTATGGCTTCAAACTTATTTTATAAGAAATATTGTTTTCAACATTTTAAAAAATGTTGAGAAAAATCGGATTGACAGTTTTTTAACAAAAAATAAAAAACCTAAAAAAAAAATTAACAAAAGTTAGTAAAAATTGGTTTTCGACTCAAATATCTTTTCAAAAATTTGAGATAATGGCTTCCAACTAATTTTGACTAATAAGAAATATTGTTTTCAACATTAGGACAAATTTTGAGAAAAATCGAATTGACAGTTTTTTTACAAGAAATAAAAACCTAAAAAACAAAAATTATAAAAGTTGGTAAAAATTGATTTTCGACTCAAATATCTTTTCAAAACTTTGAGATATTGGCTTTAAACTACTTTTGTCTTTCAAAAAATATTGTTTTCAACATTAAGTAAAATTTTGAAAAAAATCGAATTGACAGTTTTTGTACAAAAAATTAAAAATTTAAAAAGTTGGTAAAAATTGTTTTTCGACATTAATATCTTTTTAAAAATTTGAGACATTGGCTTCAAACTAAGTTTATATTATAAGAAATATTGTTTTTAACAATCGATAAAATTTTGAGAAAAATCGATTGGACAGTTTTTTTTACAAAAAATAAAAACCTAAAAAAAACAATACTAAAACTTGCTAAAAATTTACTTACGACTCAAATAGCTTTTCAAAAATTAAAAACATTGGCTTCAAACTTATTTTATTTCACAGAAAATATTGTTTTCGATATTCAGTAATTTTTTTATAAAAATCCAACAGTCCGTTTTTTCATAAAAAAATAAAATCTACAAAAAATAGTACGCCAATTTTGTAAAAATTGATACATATAGACAAATTTTTAAGCAAGACAAATCGACAGACGGGATGGGAAGTTATCAGTGTGGGTCGCATCCCAGCCTCTTTTTTTGTGTATATTATATTTAAAAGCGTCCAATATTGATTGAGTTGACCGGTTCAAAAGGTAAATTCTAACACAATAAAGCAGATTCGTCAATACCTACAAAGGGAGCTTGATGCCAAATTACATCAAATACCTTTGAGTGCAAGTGCAATAATCTTACTTTCTCCAAAAGAATGTAAAGATTTGTTCTACTGTTCGGTGAGATTACCGGAAGAGCTATTGTTACGGAAACAATATTATCGGTCATTAAGACGCTTTCGTTCTTCGAGATATATCTGAAAATAAATCAGCGTTTCCATGACCATTGAAAAAAGAGTCGTAAGTGCAATTCGACAATAGTTAGAGGGAGTGGAGAATTACTTGTTCTTAAAATAAAAATTAAACCTCTTTTACAAAACCATGTAAAACAACCATGTAAAAGAATAGCTGCTTTATCTAAAATTCAGCAAACAAAAGCTAGTTTGAACTCTGATTCTCCTAACTATTTACCGAGTATGATTACATCTAGAAATAGTTTTGCACTGAAGAAAACACCCATTACATGAATGTCACAGTTATTTCACGGATTTTTTTTTAAATAATTTAATTCAAAATATAACTAATTTTTATCAAGATTTGGCGTCCTGATACTTGTTTTGTCAGTAAATATTTCTGGTAGTTCCTAGTTATAGATATGTTTAAAGTACCGCATAAATTCACGTTTCTCAAATAAATTCCTATGATATAGGTACAACATTTAGCTTGATTAAGTACACACATTAATCAAACGGCATAAGCTTTAACCTATTTTGTTTCAAGTTTTTATATGTGCCCTTAACAATTTATAACCTTTTTTTTTAGTAATTATAGCTTAGCTATACCAACAACAGCTTAAAAAATTATACCTAAACCTTCTTATATTACAGCTCCCGCAGTCTCAGTAAAGTACATAAAAGTTTTATTTTTTGGTATCAACATTCAGTTAACTATTTTTACACAATCCACAGAAGCTCATTAATCAAAATTACAAGAACTACATAACGAAAAAAAACCTATCTAACTGTTACAACATAAACATTTCATGGAAAAAAAAACTACAACTAATTATGTAATATTTTGCGTTACGCCCTCAAAATGTGATTGTTCACACTTTTGGTATGAAAATAAAAAAGAAAAATAAAAACACAACATTCAACATAACACATCCCTTTTTCATGACGAAATTGATTAAAACTACAATGTTGGTGGTGGCGGGCGACGACGGTGGCAGCGTTCGGCAACGCGATTACTAAGCAGCAAAAGAAGAGATTTTTTTTTCTAATTAATGTAATGACATCTATTTTTTTTCCAGAACTCCTCCTTCTTCGTATAGCCAGCCAAGCCATCGACATCAATCACAATTACATCATCAACATTTTTCATGTCACAAGCGTTTTATATCCAACATACATCCAAACTCAAGGCAGTCGGGCGGTGGTGCCGATGGTAGTGTAGAGTATCGAAAAGTTTTGTTATCAATTCAAGGCTATATGATGAGAGGTCATATTATCCATTTCTTGGGCTCGAAGCCAAGACAGGAGATAGTTTTCCTGTGTCGTGACCTAAGATATCAATTTTCATTCTGTATACGAGTTTGTCAGTATTATGTTCAGCACATCATCGCGCACACAATTTTTGGACTGATGAGCAGAACGAAAAGCGGATACCAAAAATCACCATAATCATTGTAATCAAAATAACCACCCCTTCCCTCCCAAAAAGGAGAAAAAAAAACAAGAAAAATACTCCATAATTAATTGGCCCAGAAGAGTGAGTGATTCAAATTAACTTGACTTCTGCTCCCGACCATCAACTATATAGACTGAGAGGGAGACTTGCTAAAGTTTTGTATACCATGTAGGAATGATGGAAACTGTATGGTGGCGTCAATGTGGCGATGGCGATGCGCATCAGTTACAGCGCGCCATGTCTGGACAATCTAATCAAAGTCAATTTGTCCATAACAGACATTCAAAATGTAATTCATCCAAATCTCTTGGGACTTCCTGTGGTCACCATCATCATCATCATCATTACACAGCACACACAAACTCTAGGTACCTATGGAAACTTGTTTTTATTTTGGTTGGGAGGATGTTTTGTTTTTCAAAGACACTTCCGGTTTGAGAAAGAGTCCTGGTTTTTGTTTTTGAATTGGCCTCCAATCTAATTATTTATAATTAACAAAATGAAAATGATCCAACTTGCTGATAGCATGATTTTGATTAAATACAATTCGTTAATAGACATAAACAACATGTAATCAGGTCTTAATTTTTATAAACTCAAACAAATTTAACAGTTCTAGAGTATTTAGAGTATTTGGAAATTAGTTCAATTTAAAGCACAAAATTGTTGACATAGTCAGTCAATAAATTATGCGATTTCGCCAAGCAAAGGAGGCTTAGCTGCAATGCAAATACGAACCTGCACCTGATATTTTCTAGCAATAAACTAAAATGCCATTTTAAAGTACTACAAAAGTACAGGGTGAGTCATTGTATAACTATGCGGAACGAAATGTGTCGGTTTACGCTTAAACCAAGTTGAGAAATATTATAAACTTATTTCAAAAGTGCCCGACTATCCCAGCGAAACACCATCTTTTGTGATGAGGACATTTCAATCTCTTGGGCTACTTTGAGAAACAAAATTGCGGCATCAACCCGTACGTTGATTTTTAGAAACCAATGTTTGCGGATTGTAAAAAATGTATACTGGTGGCATTATAAGACCATTTTTCTTAGACAATGAATCTGAGAACAATGTTTTTTTCAACGAGGGGCGTTACAGAGTTACATACATGTAAACCGACGATTTTTTTGTTACTGATATTGATGACATAGATTTGGATGAAATTCTAAAGTAGTGAATCCCTCCTTCATTGGATTAGTAATTACCTTTCGGATCTTTTAACACAAGTAGTATTGGATGGATTCAAGTCTAAAAACCACAAAATGAATGTTGGTGTGCCTCAGGGCTCTGTTCTATTTCCAACACTCTTTCTAATTTTTATTAATGATCTCTTCTCTGCAACTTCCAATCCAATACATTGTTTCGCTGAGGATAGTACTCTTAGCTTTTCATATTCGTTTTCAGACTCACATCCCTCTTCTTCGGATGTGGAACTGCAACGACAAAATATGATAAGCTCATTAAATTCCGACCTAAACAGCATTGTACAATGGGGAATAAAAAACCGCGTAGAATTGAATGCTTCAAAAACCCAATGCTGTCGTGTATGGTTAAAGCGAGATATACCCGCCTTGCCATTATCCATGGATGGCACTTGCATCGAGAAGACTGAACATTTCGAGGCTCTCGATATGGGTGTCACCAACCACGTTTTGTGGAACGATCACATACGCGATGTCGCCAAAAACTCCGCTAGGTGTTTGGGTTTCCTTAGGCGATGAAATGTTTCACCCCTTCTGATCTGGCTGTTATCTACAAGACTTATATACGTCTAAAGCTTGAGTATAACTCCCATCTCTGGGCTGGTGCTCCTGCAACTTTCTTAAGCCTCTTGGGTAGTATTGAACGTAGAGCATTTAAATTGATAGGTGATAATATCATCATAAGTTCATTTACTTCGCTTGAACATCGTTGTAAGGTTTCTTGTCTGACCCTTTTTTACCGTTATTTTAACGGTTTATGCTCTAGTGAAATAGCCAGGTGTATTCCTCCTTTTAAACAGTTCAACCGCACTTCTAGGAATGCTCATCAGTGTCAGTCAGGCCGTACTGCTAAATACAGAGATTCGTTCTTTAGCCGTACTACGCGAATGTGGAATACCTTACCACACTCTGTTTTTTACAGTCATTGCAATATTCAGGAATTTAAAACCAATGTGCACCGACATCTCCTTTTAAAACCTCTCTCCTCTTCCAAGTGCTTACAAATAGCCGTTTTTGCAATGTCAATTGGCTGCATCAACTCGTTAGGATAACAATCAAAAATGTCTTGAAATCAGATTTCGCTACTGCAAATGTAGCCAAGGCAGCAACTTTAAAGACGTTCTAAAGTTAATAAGAAAATTTGCCCAGTAGTATCTCACCGTGACGTTATGATTAGTGCGGAGGCCTTTCGTACCTGAGGTCTTGGGTTCAATCTCTACTTGTGTCACCACCTAAAGTCATTTTTCAGGGGTATTGACTCTTGAGAGGAATTGAAAAATTCTACAAGAATAATTTTTGTCAAGTGCTTTTTCAAATCAGCCATTTGGATTTGGCATAAGAACCGTAGGTCTCCTCCATCCTATTACCCACACACAAAAATATAGTTGAAAGTTGTAAGTCGCTAGCACTTTTTTTTTCATAAAATTGTATATGGCCCTCCGTTTACGTTTTATTTTTCTTGAATAACAAATATTCGTGTGTATAAATTCTATGATATACAATACAAGCTCAAATAAATCAGGCAAATCAAATAAGATGATATTATGTTCTTATCTCTTAAACACCATTAAAGCTGAATTCAACTTGGTTATCAACATATTCAACACCATATAAAACCTTTTCATCATGTTTTTTTCTTTTCAAGAAGTTATCCTAACAAAGTGCACAGATTTTGAAATTTAAAGCAGATGAATCTTATCACTAAACCCCAGATACTCATATTTTTATAGTTTCTAGAACAAGGCCCCTCTCGCAATATTGCATAACAAAAGAATCTAGATACCTAAACAAAGGCATTTTAATAGGCCTCGTTATCTAGAACTAAAACGACAAAACCTTCGGATGTTCAAGCTGACGTTTGATGTTAAAGCTTTATGTAACAAAGAAACCAATAGTACCTTCATAATATGTGCCAGTTCTCACAGAAACAAAAACTTATAGTGTGTCACATGAACCTATTTATCCATATGAAAATAACAATAATGTTGCTGCAACACAATTACCAACGCCACTGCCACTGTTGCATGAATGAAGAACAACAACAAATAGTATAAGAAAATATTATTGCGCTGTCATCAGCGACAAGAACTTTAATGACGATGACTTTAATGACGACCGACCGACCAACCGACACGACGACGATTGGGTGATTTCGAAACCATCTTTTGAATACTGAAAAGTAAACGGTTTTGTGTTTAAGGCATTTCAATGGAACTATAAAGAAGGGAGGTATACATTATTATTATGATGTTCTTATACTCTTTGATGTCTTAACGTTTGTAAGTCTTTTATGAAAACCTTTTTGTTTGAAAAAATAATTGAATGTAATTCTTATTACCATACGGAAATGGAACAATTCGTTGATTACAAATGCAGGTGAGGTCGGCGACTTAATGGAGTTTTTTTTTTAACAACTGCACATACAGGGCTTTTTGATTGTAATCATAAAAATACATCCATATATAGGTTCTTGCAATAAAGCAACTTGCATATTGTAGATATTGAAATTGAAAAAAAAATGAAAAGCTGACTTGATTCTTTAAGTGATGAGGATTGGAGTTTATTTTTTATTATGCTTGATGATTTTCTTCTTTTCATCATCAATTTTTATTGAATTAAAATTTAAGTTGAAGGTTTATAATTGCATAGAAATAAATAAAACTTTATTGAGACTAAACTAAAATAATCAATTGATTTGAGTACTCTTTTTTAGGACATGCCTTAGCTGAATAATTTTACCATCAATATTTTCTAGATGTCATGATAGAATCTGACTTTTATCATTTCTCCCGAGGAATATGAAGAGGTATAGGCTGGGAAAGATGGGAACTAAAGTTGAAAGAGTTAATTCATGAATTAGTTTTTCATAAGAATTGACCGAACAAATAACCATCAACAGTTTTTACAAAAAACTTTTAATATCTTTGTATTGGCTTTTTGTCAAGACGCGTTTTAAGAAAATGCGATTAAGGGGAGGTTCAAGTATAAGCACATTTATATTAATACAATATAAGCTTATAACATTATTTTGGGATACGTTTTTTTAAAATCAGAATCAAAACAGTTATACATAATTTCAAGAAAAGTTTTAGCCTTATAGCCTTAGCATTTTATGAAAGGTGTTTTTTACTTCTCTGGTGGTAGCACTCTCTGAAACTTGGTTTTCTAATAAATAACATTGTTCATACGACACTATACAAAAATCAGAAATCTATAAATATTATTTTATTACGTTTTTTAAATAAATGCAAATGATTCTGAAAAAAGGAGACCCTCTAAACTGCACCAACTATAGAGGCATTAGTCTACTTAACATCGCTTACAAAATCTTCTTTGCCGTAATATGTGAACGTCTAAAGTCCATTGTCAACAACCTGATAGCTCCTTATCAGTGTGGTTTTAGACCAGGAAAGTCCATAGTCGATCAAATATTCACATTTCGGCAGATCATGGAAAAAACCCAAGAACATCAAATCAACACCCACTATCTTTTAATCGATTTCAAGGCCGCATATGACAGATTTTACAGAGACGAGCTGTTTAGAGCCATGCCTAGCTTTGGCATCCCTGCCAAACTCGTCCGTTTGTGCAGGATGACCATGGAGAATTCGCGCTGTTCCATAAAGGTTGGAAACAACTTAACAGAACTTTTCAATGGCTTTAGACAAGGTGATGCGCTGTCATGTGATTTTTTAAACATCGTACTTGAAAGAATAGTGCAGAGCTCTCACGTCAACACTAGAGGCACTATCTTACAAAAGTCTGTCAAATTACTAGCATATGCTGATGACATTGACATAATCGCAAGAACTCAGCGTGATGTCAATGGGGCTTTTGTGAGTATTGAGGCAGAGGCGGCAAAAATGGGTTTAACGGTTAATGAGAGCAAAACAAAGTTCATGCTGTCGTCAAGAAAGGACTTACACCACCGACGTCTCGGTTGAAACGTCACCATCAATAGACGTAACTTTGAGGTAGTTAAGGACCTCGTCTACCTAGACTCCGCTATGAAAGCAGAAAACAACACCAGCGCTGAGATCAAACGAAGAATTACTTTGGCTAACTGCAAGACCCTCATCATCCCCGTCTTGCTATATGGTGCAGAAGCATGGATTATGACAAAAGCGGATGAAAGCACCTTGGGTCGATTCGAGAGAAAAGTTCTTCGTGTGATCTACGGTCCCGTATGCATCGAAGGGGAGTGGAGGAGAAGACGGAACGACGAGCTGTACGGGCTGTACAGCGAAGTAGACTTAGCCAGAAGGATAAAAGTCCAACAATTGAGATAGCTTATTCTCGCAGAGCGCACACCAACACCCACAAGACAGCACAGTAGAGGAAGACCGTTGATCAGGTGGCGCGCAAAAGTGGAATGTTACCTCACCCAACTTGGAGCGCGAAACTGGAGACATCTAGCTAGGCACCGAGCTAGATGGAGAAGTTTGTTGGGTGAGGCCCTAGTTAACAAAGGACTGTAGCGCTACCTTAAGTAAGTAAATAAATGCAGTACACACAATATTTTCGACCGTTGTTATCGAAATCTATTGACTGAAAAGTTTTAAAATATTTTTGTTTTTGTTTACATGAGCTAAAACGCAGGGTGATGTCGGGAGAGATACCTACCGTTCTCAACGAAATTCCATCTTCTCGAAACCGGAACGAGTTACAGGGTGTTTTGTCGAATTTCTGAGTTGTGTGTGGTAAATACGAGTTATAAAAACATTTTTATATATTTTTATGTATTTCCTTTCTTTCTTAAGATTTAAAATTAGGTGTGGCATCTCGCACTTATTTCGGGAAGAGTTGTAGCAGTTTATTTTTGGGAAGATGCTCCCAGTTAAATTTGTTTCCGCAAACAAGTAAAAGTAAAAAGTGATTTGAGCCAGATGAGAACCTAAGTACTTATTTGGATTTTTGAAGAAATTAATTATTTGATTTAATATGCGGTACCTCTCTCACTCATGCAGGGAGAGATAGCGCATTTAAAATATTTTATTTTGGGTGCAAATTTAATTTTTTTTTGTTCAAGTATTTTACTATAGTAAAATGTAAGTGTAAAGTGTTTTGCAAGAATAATGCTTATTTTAAAAACCTAAATTGAATTTTCGAAAAGGGTGGCATCTCTCCCACCGTTACCCTACTTGTTACTTTTATTAAACAAAAAGAAACATAGTTTTCTAGTGATTTGAAAAAAGTGTATTTTACCCCTTTTTCACCCCCAGTCTAGTCCAAAATGAAAGAATTTTTTAGAGTGTGTTAAGGACGCACATATTTTGTATAAATGATGCTCTACACGAAAATTAAGCTTCGTAGAAATTTTTCAAAGTGAATATATAATTTTCCTGGGATAGAATAGGATGTTAATAAAGCTATCAAAATTGCTATAACCAGCTCAGGGACTTATTTTATGTTGGTTTGCGTAGTTTTTAAAAATACCGTAATTCATGTTATTTTATTTAAAAGAGTGTACTGCTTACTCTGTTTGTATTATTTAACAGGAAACTTACCTGAAAAGAGAAAAAAAAATTATTAATAAATTGAAATATTACGAAAAACTGATTAATGCTATGAATTTAAATAATATTTATGAAAATGTGAATAGTTTAAAACAAATTAAAACAGCATTCTTTTTCAAAACAAAAACCTTTTTGCATTTTTGGCAATTTATATCAAGGACTGAGGCAATAAAAGTACGATATTGAACACAGTCTTACATCCCGTCGAAAGATTGCTAATCTTTATTGTTTTTTTTTTTTAATTTATCTAGCATCATGGTAAGTTCGATAATATTGATTTTTCATTTTGTATTAAAAAAAAATAAACAATATAAACAAAACAAGTTTAACAAATTATTTGAATAGTTCACACAATGCCAATACCAAAGTGTGTAATTTGTGTCTATTTCATTATTATTTTACAAAATATCTAGTAAATGCATTTAAATATTTAAATAAATAGTTAAGACTCATTCCATTTCATTTACAAAATCTGTAAATAGTTTACAAAAATCAGTAATGTCACAAAAATTGTGACAGCTGCCAATATGACATTTCCTATACCAGCATCAATATTAATACTTATTAGCAATCCAATTTGTATAATCTCAAACCACAACCACAATACACACAAAACAAATTGACAGATTTTCAGATAAAGTATAACGAGCCACTGCATATCGCGCGATAAACACATCAATCATTAAAAAATAAACCAGAACAGTGCACCATCAGAACATACATATTTATGTAACTCATTCAGTATTTGTCAATCGTCACCATCACAGCCCAGAAGCGGCTATACGACATGTCATCGTCACCATCAACATATCACATAAAATGTGGATATTATTCTTCTTTTTAAAACCCACATTATTCTCCACTTCGAACCAATTAAAAAACATAGAAAAATATTTATGACAGCTTCTTTCTATGATGTGAATGACAGGAACCATACTCGTATCGGTGTGTAACGTAATATTCTTACATACTTAAAACCGTAAGTACGTATAAAGTGTCAATTAAAGGATTCTCAATAACCTAACAGGAGGGTGTCTCTAAAATTATCAAAACATTATAATAGTTCACGGCGTTGAAGGCGACGTCGTATATTACAGTCGATGTCTCTATCGAATTGAAATGTCAAATTCATAACGCTAGAATCATCAAAAAAAAAGTACCGCTCGACAAACACCATATTGACATCGTCTAACGTAATGTTGTTGGTACGAGTACCTACATAACACCGTTTGAGTCGTTCCTTTTTAATCCTCACACTCTGACTCTCTGTCAGTTTTAGTTTATGAATGTGAGTGCTGTCCCCGTCGCGTCGCGTCGCGTCGTCGTCGTCGCTATGCGGCTCCGTAATGACATGTCAATCAGCGCAACGTACTCATTGAAGTTTGGGACCATTTTCATTTTCCGTTCGTTTTCGTTCCGTTATGTGTGTGCAATGTGTACTTAGTTCACTGAACCCATGCACCGTGATTCCCGTGTCGGAACCGAATCAAGATGAAAGCAAAAATCCTAAACTCGTATAGGTACCTAACCTACGCCATCATGTTCCCTTTTTAGAGTTGATTATTACCGGCACTAGTACCGGCACTGGCAACGGCAGCCAGTACCAGTACCTACCTGGTTGTGTTCGGTGTGTTGTTATTGTTGTAATTTCACGTTCAACATTCAAGTCGTTCCACGCGACAGGAAATTACTGATTTTCATAATATTCCCGATTTGGGTGAATGGAATTTACCTTGTGATGGAAAAGATTTGGCTGCATCTGATGCACTCAGGTAGACAAACTTAAACCGAAATGTTAAACACGCCACTCGTACTTCTGGTCGCTGCCGCCGCCGCGCCGTACTTATGGATGTGAATGAAATGATGCCTCCCACTTTGTTTTTGTGTCTCATGATTCTGATGCTAGCTGTCAGATTTAGCCATATACATATTACGATCTGAGCGCCACCGCCGCCGCGACATCGACATCCACATGCCAGGCCAGGGCAGCAGCGGCAGACAACAAAATTTTGTGTTCTAATGCTCTAAAACCGGAGGAGTCCCATCATAAATTGTTTTTCTGTCACTTTCGTTCTTTGATCTCGTTAACAAAGTGCAATTTCGTGTTGAAAGGTGGTCGTATAATGTTGGTCGTTACGTTACGTTGCAGTTTGCAATTTGCATCAGTCGGCTAGGCAGTTCATATATAATGATGTGCACTGCACTGCACTGCACACTTTATACTGCAGCATCTTTTAGGTGCATACAATCGAGAATGTTATGCATTGCGTGCAAATAGATAGACTTATGTGGGATGAGCTGAACATTTTATTTCTGGACGACTTTCGGGTGGATTATGAAGGCAGGCAACTTAATCGAATTTGAAAAGTGTTGTCGCCCTTATGGTCGTCTAGTTTACGTGTTATGTCGGTCGTCGTATAAGCAGATTTGTGAGTGGCGACCCTTGCGATGATGGTGGATGGCGGCGGCCGGGGCGTCCACGGTCGCTCGTCGACGACTTCGTTATGTTTTGTAGGATTTGAGGCATTTCAAATTGCAATATGATGCGAATATGAAAATACGTATACATTTGAGATCCCGGAAGCAATAGATTTTTGAATAAACACCCAGGAAACGAGTTAAATTTATGTGTCGGATTATAAAATGAGTTATAGGTTTGAATTATATTTTGTGTGAAAAATAAAATCTTGTTTAAAAGTAATTAATATTAATTTATGATAATTTGCTTTAATTTGTGTATTACCCGCATAAGCTTGTGGTTTTGGTTTTGCAATAAGTATTTTTCATTGGTCAACATAAACCTGGATGGAACATACCAGTTTGATCAAAAGGATTCTCATTCTGGAACCTAACGTAACAACAAATCTGAGAGTTGAAGAAATGATCATTAAATGTCTTTATTGCTTATTTTGATGCCTTTATGTTGAACTTGTTGCTAATAGGTATTGAAAAATACAAAAATCAAAAAAGGTAAAAAAGTATAAATCATGGCAAAAATATTAAGCTGTCTGACCTTCTTTATTGACAGTGGATTTATATTTATAGCCTCCCTTTTTGTTTCATCAACCCACACCACAATTCTTCAATCTTCACATCATCCACTTTTTGTTATAAACCTTATTAAAATTTCATTTTCTGACCTATTTTCGACGAGCGAAAGATTTATACCCACACCTTTAACCGATTTTTACTTCTTTTTTTTTGAAGGAAATTAAAATTCCAAAAACGTTTAATAGTCCCTATACATTGCCCATTTGGTAATCAGTAAATTTGTTACATCTGCTGACTCCATTTCTTTCTTTCAAGATCCATGTTATTGAAAAATTCTTATTTTCAGAGGTTTTATATTTTTAACCTCTCATTTAAACTTCACCAAATTTCGTAAAAAGATGGATTATCTTGAAATTAATATAAAGAAAAGGAAACACTTTCCTTTGCCAACCCACGTGAGTTTGAAATAAAGGCTTTATATACCATGACCTCATATAATAAAGTTGTCATGTGGCGGCGGCGGAGGCGCGTCTGATATGGAATATATTTAGCATCAAAAAAAGTTGACGTAAGCTAAGTCCATTCATTTCGCATGTTGAGTGGTGGGACTGTTGTTATTTTTATTGTTTTATTCTTACCATTCATGAATTTCCTTTCGCAAAACACGCATCATATTCAGAACTTATTTGTATAAATATACTACAACATAGCTACCTACACTCCGGTTCACTTGACTGAGTATATTTTTAATACTATATTTAAATTATAATTACCATTAAAATAAATGGTTTTTCAATTGGCGCCCGTAGATTTTGGAGCCCCGTGGCGGCCATTTCGTTTTGGTGACATCTGTCAAATCTTTTGTTTATTATTCAGTTGTTTATGCCAAATCATCATGGCAAGTTACATGATTGAACGGCATGTTCAAATGATAAAACATTATTATCAAAATGAGTGTTCGTTAACGCAAACGTTGCGCGCATTGCGCCTACTTTACGGTAGACGTGGTGGCCCTTCAAAGTCGACTCTTCAATGTTTAGTGGCCAAATTTGAGACACACACACACAGCTTGTTTTGTTCCATTTGAACATCTTCCCGCCCTTATTGAAACACCCTTTATAATGCGAGATTTTTATATGGTGTAAAATGTCGCAAAGCGAGTGCTAAAAAACGGACTTAAATTTAAAAATATTGTTAAGGAACATTTCAATAATGGCATAGTTTTAACTTGTCAAATGTCAAAATATGACAGTTCAAAAGTCAAAATAGTGGGCTATTTCAAAGGTAACCTCTTTCTGGAAAATGCGTAAGGTCATACTTTGTACTCATAAACAAATATTTGCCTTTAGATGTCTAAAGTCCTGAAATACTGAAAGTTCATTGCAGCTCTTCTTTATATGGTTAATATTTTTAAATTTAATATTTTTAAATTATTTTAACCAATTTCTTTTAAACATTTGAATTGATCTTTAGTTTAGCCTTGATGAAAAATCAACTACAGATTTTCTTTGCATAATTTGAAGTCAAGAAATAAGTTTATGCCCTGAACATAACGTTGTGTATACCTTCAACTAACATCAACAGAATGATGGTACACTAAGATTTATACGCATTTTTCAACTAGTCAAAATTTTGTTAAGTTTAAAAGGACAGCCTCAATATAGAGTCACAAAGTGTTTGTTCATAAATCATTAAATTCATGTACACACGAGAAAAATGTGCGGCAAACTGACTAAAGATAAAATGCTTCCGAGACTCCCTTATTGGAGTCATACGGATGTGATAAGAATATATATATATCTGTAGATAGAGCCAATAGTTCGGCGACTTAAGCGGAAGCCTTACAAAGAATGAATCATTGATAACTTTTACTTACATACCTAAGTACAAAATATAAAGGGTGCCTCAAAATGTACGCAAATTGTCCTGTTTTTGAAAACTATAGTTTTGATAAGATAGGCAAATACAAAACTAAACACTTCTTACAATTCTGGGCGGTTCTTTAATATTGATTTGGTTTTGAAGATTAGTGAAATAATTTTGCAATTATTCAACCTACAATTCGCAAAGTTAAATCAAAATTTCATTATTTTTGAAATATTGCTCAACAATAAGAATTTACATTAAGTTTCTCATACACACTACACTTGTGTGCGCAAACCGGTGTCATGACACTTTACCATAGACTTTTGTTAAACCTGTCTTTATTAAAATTTCTTTATTAAAAATTGCTACACTTTTGGCTTACCTGCCTTTTTAAAGTCTAAAAATAAATAAATTAAGTGGTGCAACAGTCCGAAAGAACTAGGGCCTAGTGACTTACAACTCTCAGCTATTCCTGTGTTTGAGTATTGTTGTCAGAGCAAGTCTATTTCTTTTTAATCATAAAGCTGCGAACACGAACATTAAAATCTTTTTTAAATGTTGGTACACCCTTTTAATAAACAAACTTGACCATGTGGGCTCATAAATATCTGCCTTAACCCTTATTTTACTTATTTATAGACTGAATAGTGGTGGGTTGGTTGCGAAAATGAAAAAAAGGAATTGTTTCCTAGATATTTCGCGCGGTAATTCTTCAATTGCATAGGCACAAGTTGCGTGTGATTGTCATTGCTATTTGAGTAACAACATGCAGGACCAATGTCAGGGGTGACTTTATTTTTCAATTATTTCCAATGAATCTATCTATAACAGCTCAAGTCCAAGGGGGAGCTATATACATTGTTGCATAAATAGATTTCTACCTCTACCACCATCTGTTATAGTTAATGGTTCAATTTAACGTAAGAGTACAATGCACTTTTAATGATATACTCCTATACAAAATGGCTGGTTAAATAAACGGCCAAATATTTTTTAAACAAGACATTAAGCAAAAAATGTTTAGGTAAGTATTCAATATTATATTTAGGTTAATTCTGAACCTAAAATCGACGTCACAGACTCAGAAATTCATCAAACACAGTGCAGACGATTGTTAAATCTTGCATGTTTCAGATCTGTCAATAGTGACAGTGAAAAAGCTGTCAATTGTCTGTTTGCACGATTGTCAGATTTTTGTTTTAGAATTTTATTTGTCAGATGATTAGCTGATATGATTGTGCGGCTGTACTATTGGAATTAGCATAAGCCTTATTTTTCACGTGGCACTAAAGAAAATAAGTTTAGAGGTGTTACATCAAAAAACGTCAAGGTCAGAAAATGTTTCGTTGCTTGAAAAATTTGTTCACAAGTTGTAATACCCAGAAATTGTTGTAATTGGTGTGATTCGTCGAATTGAATATTTTAACATTTGTCAACGGTTCATGGTCCCTAAAATCTAAACCAAAAGGTCTGTTTATGAGTTTTCACGTCTGTACGTTCGGGACACTCTTTTTTTGTCACCTTTAAATAAAGTTCGTGTTACTGACAATAACACCAAAAGATGCAGAAACAACTTTCAAAAAAGTAACAATTTGAAAAAAGTTAATATGGCCAGCGGTTTGAATTAAATAAAACTGCACAAAATTGGTAAGGACTGAATTTTGACTCGAATAGCTTAAAAATAAATGAAGGAATTGACTTCAAAAGTACTTACAAAATTAGTTAAAACTGGTTTTCGACAAAAATATCGCGTATGCAAAATAATGTTAACTTTTAGTTAATTTTTCGAAAAATAAAAAAAATAATCTTTTTGTAGTAAAATTTCACAATTTCAAAGCGTGTTTTGAAACGCATATCGATCCATTTTTAGTAATGGTGTAGTTTTTACTTGTCAAATGTCATTAGATGACAGCGTCAAATATATCATATACTTAAATAGCGGGTCATTCCAAATGAAATTTCTTATTGGGATACGTAGAAATTGTCAGCAATTGTCAACCACATATGTGAATTTGAAATGTCATCTAAGAATGGCTAAATGTCATTTCTAGCACCAATTTCACGCATGATTGTAAGTTCACATGATTGTTTGACATTTCGAACATTGATTTTATTGACAGATCCGATAAAATTGTAAAATCTGTCAATTGTCTAAATTTAGCCTTAGTAAATTTGGGATTATTAGTGAAAAGTTTCTTTTTTTTTTAATACTTTGACATTGATTTAAAGGTGTGTTCATAGTTAGAATTCAGCGTTGTCAAGTCTCAATTAAAAAACCCCTATGCATTTAAGTCATTTACTCATTTCTTTAAATAAAATAACGAAACATTTGGTGTCAAGTATAATATTGTGTACACATAAATCTGTCAAACTGAGAATATTACACAATTGAGAATCTCAAGTACTCCTTTTAACCACCCAAGTAGATCCATATCAAATACCAAGAAACTAGTGCATCAAAATAATGGAATCAGTAAAGTTCTATTTTACTACTTTACAAAACACTCCAACACCAACAACAGCCCACCCGCTAGCCTTTAGTCTAAAACTGTCAGACAACTAAACATTGACCACTCAATTGTCAGATATGCTATCTCGGACTCAAAGTGGCACAACAATGAATACAACAAGCGCCTTTAAGAGATTCTAATTCATTCAAAATGCTGCGTCTCAAGTCCGCGCGTTCACGTCGCGTCGCTGCTTTGCAACTCTAGTAGTCTAGGTTTGAGTTGTTGTTGTTGTAGCCTTTAGTGTAGAACTTGTAGAGGAAGTTAACTAAACACTTGAATTGATTATGCAAATGGATATACTGCGCTGCTGATGTTTAGCCACCACCGACCGACTGCGACTGCTGGCCGTACCGCCCGGACAGCAGTGTTGTTGTTTTGTATGCAATGCTCGAACACTGAATTAAAATTCAACACTAGTTTATTTTCTTCATTTAACAAAAGAGTCAAGAATCAGCTGTTGACATGGATTTTAATATTATATTATTATTCACTTTTCCACAATGATCTTTTTCTGAATGCAATTAGTATAAGGTTTTGGGTTATCTTATATTGGAATCAGTGTATTCGAAGTTGTTATTATTTTGGAATAAATTTGTCAACACCTACAGCCTATAATATGGCAATGGCAATGGACGGCACGTGGTTGGGCTAAAATTAGTTTCGGTTTTTGATTTGATCATCATAAGGTATTAGTTTTTCCATGTTCAACAATATCATGGATTTGTAAGGAAACTATTATGATGACCTATCTACTTCGGTGGATGGAAAACTCAGGTAAACAAACATGAATATATAATTAGTTCTATATCAGAAGGTAAATATAGGGAAATTTCAATTAACATTATAAGAAAAAGAATCAAAGTGTGTGGGTTTCTATTTAGATTATCGTGTCATAAATTACATATCGTTGATTGGACAGTTTGTTTACTTTAGTTAAATAATTCGGTTTGTCGTCTAAGGTTCGTGTTTTTTAACATTTTTCTTCTTTTTTTTTTACAAAATGTTAGATTTTGATTTGAGATAATAAAATAAATATACACATGTAGGCATAGAAACACATTTAAAATAAAATCGAAATAGCTTCTTTAAAAAGAAGAAAGCTATAGAAAAAAGAGAAAACTTATCAAAGAACATTGTTGTGGGATCAGAAGTAGGATTAGAAATTTGTAATATTAATCAATAAATTGATTCGTAGAGCTTGTATAAAGGTCCAACCACTGTTGCTAAAAATGTTTTTCAATAATTTTGCAACCGTTTTCACCTCTCTTTTAATGAATCAATCTCTATAAATGAGAAGTCAAGGAAATAAACAGGGTTATAAATTTTGCGGTTTCAAACGTAAACGTAAATATGTAAAACACATATAAAATATTTTTGTTCATGATATTCTTTTTTAACTTGCCATAGGAAGTAATTGTAATGGGTCCGATTTGTCAAATTGAAAATTTTATTAATAATAGTTGGTAAAAATTTATTTTCGACTCAAATATCCTTTCAAAACTTTGAGATATTGGCCTTAAACTAATTTTATATTTTTAAAATAATTGTTGTCAACATTCAGTAAAATTCTGAGAAAAATTGAATTGACAGTTTTTTTTACAAAAAAATAAAAACCTAAAAAAAAAATTTTAAAAGTTGGTAAAATTGATTTTCGACTCAAATATCTTTTTAAGACTTTAAGATATTGGCTTTAAAGTAATTTTTTGTTATAAGCAATATTGTTTTCAATATTCGGTACAATTTTGAGAAAAATCTAATAGACAGTTTATTTACAAAAAATAAAAACCTAAAAAAAAACAATACTAAAACTTGGTAAAAATTTACTTTCGACTCAAATATCTTTTCAAAAATTAAAAATATTGGCTTCAAACTTATTTTATCTCACAGAAAATATTTTTTTCGACGTTCAGTACATTTTTTATAAAAATCCAACAGTCAGTTTTTTCATAAAAAATTAAAATCTACAAAAATAGTACGCAAAATTGGTAAAAATTGACGTTCGGGTTTCGATATCTCGTGAACAATAGAAGATATTGACTTGTTTATATAAGAAATCATTTTTTTTAAGAAATGCTACTAAAATTGGTAAAAATTGGTTTTCGACTAAAAATCTCGTTAACAAAAAAATAATTTCGAAATCAACCTATTTTATTATATGAAAAATATTATTGGTAGTTTTTAAATTTTTAAGAATAATTCAACTCATAACTTTTTTAACAAAACACGAAAACCTACAAACTTTTAAGCAAGACAAATCGACAGATGGATGGGATGGGAAGTTATCAGTGTGGGTCGCATCCCAGCCGCTTTTTTTTAAAACTCCACTAAGTGTTGAAAAAAAGTAATAAATAAGGTGGCGCAACAGTCCGTTTGAGAACTAGAGCCTAGTGACTTAAGACTCTCAACCATACCAGAGTGTAAGTAATGTTGTCAAAGATGGAGCGGAACTACAATTGTAATCCGTATCCGAACAGCAATTTGAGAAACCACCTCTGGCATGGCAGTTCAAAGAACTAACCATCACGCCACGGGTATGTAGCAAGTGTTAAAAACAATATTTTTTATAAGATAAATCTTGTTTAAAGGCAATATTATTATTTTTTCTAATATATTCGAATCGGAATCAATTTTTACCAAATTTTAGTAGTGTTTTCTTTACGTTTTTATTTTCGAAAATAACCGTTATACTTCGATTTTTGTCAGAATTTCACCAGGGATTAAAATTTTATTCTTTGTTGCATACAATTATTCTCGAGATAATATCATTTTTGATTCTAATATATTCGAGTTAACAAATATTTTTGTATTTATGCAAAAATCGTTTACTGATTTTTTTTTCAAAACTTTCTTAACTTAGTGTCACGTTACATTATTTAATTTAAAATTTTATTGAAGTATCGAACATGGCAATATGATGGGAGAGAAGTCGAAAAATGTGGATCCCAAGATTGCGTCAGTCTGTCTGACTGTCTGTCCACGCCCCTACATCCCCCACAATTGGGTTGATTGAAAATTAAGACTTTAGCAGATTCTCTAGTAGAAACATTTTTTGATACAAATTTTTTAAAACAAACCTTTTTTTTCAGGTATATTTTTTAATCTTAAATTATGGGTACTGTTTTTTTTTAAATGTAAAAGCAAGTTCGTGCGACCTTGTCGTCCATTTTAAAAGTCCTTTCTGCATATTTCGAAATAGGTATAACACAACATTTATTTTGAGTCAATATCTCCACTGGTTCTTGGGATATAGAAGACGAAAAATGATATTTCAAACACTTACGAGTACGTCTTTCTAAAAATATTTTATTAAGATTCTAGGGACCTTGAAGCGTCAAGAAATGTCAACATTTTTTATTCGCTAAATCGGACCGATTACAATAAGGAAAGAAGAGGCTGGGATGCGACCCACACTAATAGCTTCCCATCCCGTCTGTCGATTTGTCTTGCTTAAAAGTTTGTAGGGTTTCGTGTTTTGTTTCTTAAAAATCTAAAAATTACCAACAATATTTTGCATATAATAAAATAGTTTGATTTCAAAATCAGTTTTTGTTAACGAGATTTTTAAGTCGAAAACCAATTTTTACCAATTTTAGTAGCATTTCTTAAAAGTTTTTATTTCTTAAATAAACAAATACAAATTGGATGAATGAAATGAATTTGAAGTCAATACCTCCTATTTTGCACTGAAACTGACTGTTGGATTTTAATAAAAAATTTACTGAATGATGAAAATTATATTTTCTGTGAGAAAAATTAGTTTGAAGCCAAAATTTTTAATTTTAAAAAAGATATTTTAGTCGAAAATCAATTTTTACGAACTCTTAGTAATGCTTTTTTAAGGTATTTATTTTTTGTTAAAAAACTGTAAGTTTGATTTTTCTCAAAATTTTATCGAATGTTCAAAACAATATTTCTTATAAGATAAAATTAGTTTGAAGCTAATATTTTTCATTTTAAAAAAGATAATTGAATCGAAATTTTTTTTTTACCAACTTTTATTCATTTGTTTAGGTTTTTATTTTTTGTAATTAAATTTTCAGTTCGATTTTTGTCAAAATTTTACTGAATGTTGAAAACAATATTTTTTTAAAAATAAAATTAGTTTTAGGCCAATGTCCCAAATTTTTGAAAAGTTAATGTTTTTTTAGGTTTTTATTTTTTATAAAAAAAACTGTCAATTCGATATTTTTCAAAATTTTACCAGATGTTAAAAACGATATTCTTCGTTGCAAAAAATTGTTTTGGAAATAAAATCATTTCTTATTCGTAAAATTTTCGAGGTTACAAATATTTTTTTTTTCATTTTTTTTTGATTTATAAAAAAAAAGATGATTGGATTTTTTTTCCAAAATATACTTGTTTGGTATCACGTTACAATATATAATATAAAATTTAATTCAAGTCTCTAGCGTTATTGGTTCGGGAGATATTTAGGGTTAACCAAAATGTTCACCTTTTTTTTAAACTGCTATGGTAAAAAAAACCACCCACGCAATTTTCTTGGGAGCCCTTTCTGCATTATTATCTGTGTAACAAAACTTATTTGAAGTCGATATCTCAACTGGTTCTTGAGCTATGGACGACGAAAAATACGTCGCGAACGTTCGGACGTGCGGACGTACGAAGGTACTTACACACGCACGCACAGACATCTTTCTAAAAATCTTTTATTTCGACTTTAGGGGCCAACTGTCAACATTTTCAATTTGACAAATCGGACCCATTACAATAACTTCATATGGGAAGTTAAAAAGGGGGAGGGGGGTGGAGTTATTAATAAGTTTGGAATTAACTAAATTGTCACTTAAGGAACTTCTATAATTAAAGCTTAAGCGAAGTACTCAGGACGTTAAACCAATTAAAAGTAGTATACCTTTTTATTCTAATTTCATCAAAAGGTAGTAGCAATACTTTTTATAAGACAAAATAGGTTTTTAGTCAACATCTACATTTGTTCTCAAGATAGTCGAGTTAAAAATTAACTTTTACCAGGGCTGGCAACGAGACTAGTCTAGTGAACTGAGCCGAGACGAGGCAATACTACTTTTGAAGCTTTTATTTTGTACCGAAATTAACAATTAGATTACATTGAAAAATCGCTACAATTTCGATGTACAAAAGAACCTTTTAAAAATTCGAACTTTTAAGTGTTTCCCAGAAAATGGTGATTTTCGCACTTATTTATGACAGAATACAATATATTGTTTCCAAATTTCAATTTAGAATGTTAATCACTGTCGAAATCCATTGAAGGATGACTCTGTTCATTGAACATTTTGATAAGATGACTGCATTTTCTCAGTGACTATAATTTTGTTTTCGTATTAAATTAAGGGCTATAGAATAAATCCAAACACATTTAATATTTAGCTTAAGAACCTTTTGCTTTAAGAATCATTCTACAATGTTTATAATGTAATCATAAAAATAGACAAAGTCGAGACGACACGAGGCTACCAATGAATTTTGAATTAAGATTTTGAATTAAATTTTGAGTGGTAGTTTTACTTTTTGTTTAAACTGTTTTTTTTCGATTTTTGAAGTTTCAATCAGATGTTTAAAACGGAGGATGTATAGTGACAGGTATATTTTTTTATTAAAAAAAACTGTCTGTTGATTGGAACTCAAAAAATTTGATTAAAATAATACTTTAAAAAATGCCATCTATTTTGTTTATAATCTATATTAGAACAGTTTTTAGTATAGCAACAATTTTGATTTTTTTTAACGGTTTCAATATTTAATATTGGTTATCTCTTCACAAATTACTTATGCTGAAATTGCTTAAGAATTTTATATAATAATAACTGTTAAAAATCGTTTAAGGGTTCTTAAAATGAACTCAATCAAATGATTTATTTAATAAAAAAATAAAACCCTCCTTCAATGAAATTTACCCTACCAAATTCCCTCGAAAAAAGTAACGCATACATCAAAATAGTAATAAATCAAATTAAATTGTAAAAAATTTGTTTCACACATTTCCTTGCACGAGCATATTTTCTGCATTTCATACTCGTATAGATTCATTTATTATATCTTTTTATATGCGCAGATACAAAATAGAAACCTTGTTAAGCAAAATCGATTATCCAGAACCAATTTATTTCCAGCTCTGTACAGAACAGGGCCTACAAACCCATTGCTTCTATTTATTATAAGAAAACAAAAAAAAAACTTTAATATGGCTCTCACCTGTGCTGCTTATCAACATAAATTTTCCATCGAGGTTAACACAATAATAATCCAACAATTTTAAATATACACAACAAAACTTTTGGCTCTCAAATGTGATTAATTTAAAATTGCTTGCCTACCATTATACACTACTAATCCAATTCAAAAACTCCACCTGAGCACTTAATTTCTGGATCAATTCCAAAAACTCAATCAACCAAATCAAATCAGTTCACAATGGATTTTATATAGGTACGAGTATCGCACATACCATATACATGTAGACTGACTGACCAAAAGACTGACTGACTGACCGGGTTGAACCGGCACGGCATACACTATAGTCATTAGTCCGGAATAATTGGTAACGAAGAGAATACGATTTTCCGGACCAGCATACCACACCTCTTGAGCTTCTGAACCGTACGTTACGTTATCATCGTCGTCGTCGTAGCCGTCTCATAGTCGCCCGTCGTCCGTCGTCGTAGTTATTTTCAGCCCATAAAACTGAGATGTGAACGTGGAGGGAGGGTGTGTGACCATTGTCAAATACCAATAATAAGATAAACAAAACAACATCTATCCTACTTTCAATTCCTCACCGTACCGATGATGCCGACTCTATGTACCGTTATCAATAAATAACTTCTTGAACCACCCAAGAGCTTACCTCCCAAAGAGGCATTTCGTTGATCGTTGAGCTTGTGGCGCTGGCTATGGCGCTGGCAATGGCGCTGGACTGGAAGTACCATTTGTCGGTGGCCATTGTTCAATTGTTGTTTGTCGCAAAAACCAATTTGAATATCAATTAAAGTACCGCACCGCACAGGATGGATACACCAGTTTAAAATTCAACTGACCAGTAAAGTATAGAGCACGGTGATGGCAGCGGTGGCGGCCATGGAGCCGTGGACTACCTATTGTCCGAAGAGCGCAATGTTTTGATTTGGTCCTATACCTACCACGGCCGCTGATGACATAGGACATACGTAAACATAAGGGTCCAATCCGAAATTGTATTGTAAGAAAAAAAGGGCAATATGTCTGTACTGGTTGCGTTTTCTTGTTCAAAATGTTTTCCAGAGAGTTCTTCTTTCTATCCAATCCTAAACTCAAATGGCCTTAGCCAAAAACTGGAGGCTATTAAAAGCTATTTTCTGCTAAATTTGTAGAGGAATAAGTTGAAATTTTATTAGAACCCCCATTTCGAAGATATTTGATTGGCCAATACTTCACAGAAGTGTATGGGGTAATAATACTGACATCAAACAACCAGAAAACTACTTTTAAAGTCACCTGCACATGAAGAGTATTGTTATAGACTCATATTACGTTTGTTCGTAACTTGTATACAGCTTGGCTGTAGCCTGCATTTCTTGCAATAGACTTTTGGACAGAAATAGACACAAGTTTCAAATTATGAGACTTATAGAAGAAGTGTTAAGAGTAGTGGAAGCAGTTTATGATATACATATCTGTAAAATTGACCCTCGAAGTCATTTTTCGTGAGTAGAAAGTTCAGCTAAGAAGTGATAATTTGCTGATGGATAAAGAATATTAAAGCCGTCCATGACGAGTTTGTGTTTAGAAGTTTAGAAGTTAGTTTGAGGATAGCGAACCTCCGTGTTCCAAATAGTCAGACAAACATTTCTCAATTAATCTACATTTATTTTTTAATAAAACCAATACTTTGTCTTAAACATAAATAAAAGACTCAAAACACAAAAAATCACAATGTTAAATCATTTAAAAAAAAAAGATGCAGACAGACAAGCATTTACATTTTACGGTATTCCAATGAATGACCATATCTGGAACAGGCCACCCACAATACCACCAGGTACGAGTATACAAATATACCCAGCCAAAGTCCAGTCTTTCCAATTTAGTTTCAGAGTCAGTTCAGTAGATATATTATTTCATATCAGAGTTTGTGCAAAATTTACATGCGCACTCTCAATGTATTCCAAGAACGTGCATTTTGTCGTATCTCGATGTTTTAACTTTAAAGCTTGAATCCGTAATCCGTTTATGCATTTTGAAATCGGAATGCATGATGCGACGAATGTTGTATACCTTATGCTGTAAATAGAGGCAGAAAACTCGCCGGATACAAAAGGTATCTGGATGTCATATTAATGACTGGTTACGGGCTACCGGAATGTGTGACGTTGTCACTGACGACAACAACGTCGACATCGACGACGACGTTGGAGACGAAGATGACTACGACGACGCATGGCGGCAGGAGTGCATGACGAGACGACAACCAAACGAACGAACGTCGTCAACGACGGACAACTATACCTATATACGACTTTGCTGACAAAAATGCCAATCCCAAAGGAAGGTGAGCTCTGTTGTAGCACGGGGACAGTCTCTAATGTACTCTGGGCACGTGAATTGCGACTTCCTTTAATGTGCAAACAAATTGTGCATATTTTTTGTTGTTTTTTTTTTTTTGTGTTTTGTTGTTGTTTCTGTTTAAACGTGAAGCCTGGCGCGATGCGATGTGGAAGTTGCGCCTTAGGGCTAGTTGGAGTGCCAAGCCGCTTAAAGGTAAAGGTGAGTAATACAAATTAAAATGGGGGGCTGTTTCACGATTAAAACAATATTTCTTTTTTTTTTGTCAGTAGCATTTTCTCATATAAAAATGTTTGTTGACGTTTGTTTATTTTGACACCAGGTGGGTGGGGGAAGGGGGTGATATGGGGATAGAGTGTTTTTGAATGACTTGACTGTCATTGACGAGAAATTGTGGAAGTTTTGTTAAGCAGAAGAGGTGCACTATAACTCAGTGTGTTATATTGTGAGTTGGTATACGAGTATTTAAAAATATAGGAGGTATTAAAAATGCCGCCGGTATCGACAGTATCACTTAAGGATTAAGTGAGCTGCTTTAAATACAAAACAAGAAGAAAAATGAATGAGACAGTAAGGAGTGAAAATTTGAAACAATTTACAACAATTTTAAAAAAGGGGAGGCATACAATTTATTTTTAATACGTTGAATACCTGCATATTTGCTTTAAAACCGTATAAGTAGTTAATAAAATTTAAAGCATTCTTAGACTGGTGTCGTGTTATTGGTTAAATGTATGAGTAAATGAAGGGTCCTAAAGAGCCTTAATTATTTGATATATTTTATAAGTGAAGGATCTTTAAGTCGGACAGTAGACACTCGAACATGTTAGAAGAAATCTTGGTTCGAGTACCAATTAAAAAAAAGCAGAAAGAAATTGTTGTTGCGGGAATAGTAAAAATAATATTGGATATTTTCTTTTTTGGAGGTACAAAGAGGGTGATTTTTAACTACACTCCTCATACTACACAAAGGTTCTAAAATTGAAGAGATAGAGGCAATAAACGAGTATACTTGGCGGAAACTTGAACTTATTTCGTCAAATACGTATTTCCACACAAATCAAAAAAATTTCAAAATTTTGCTATGACACCAACTGTATGGTTTAATGGAAACACAAAGTTGGTACTCGGAAAAACCCGCATGCATGGAAAATTAACTTGAACATGGCATTTCCACTAATAATTAATAGCTTAATTTTTTAGAGAATTTTCACACTAGTCAATTCAAAATTTACCAACATCAATTGAAATACAAGCTAAATTACCAAAAAAAACAGCTTTACAAGCAATACAAAGCAAAACAGGATGGGTTAAAGAGTGGATTGGGCTAGCAGAAGATACAGGTGTAACTTTAAATCTCAGTGAACAGAGTACATGGAAATTGTCACTGAACCAGGTAATTAGGCGTCTGGATGAAAATTTTAGAAATGTGTTCACAGAACAGGCGTCAAGCTCACTTCATCGGATGATCTATAGCAGGCTGAATTATAATTTTAATGAAAAAAACTACTTCAATGACATAAATACTGTAGAGCAAATCTCCAACATGTTTCGGCTAAGATGTGAACTGCTAAACATAAATTACGTTCCACATCGCGAAGATCTTCCACTGCTATGTGATATTTGCAACATGGCTGAACGAGAGGATATTTTTCAATTTGTCGGAAAGTGTCCAGTACTGAGAGAAACTAGAAGAAATGTACTTGGTAGAGACTTTTTATCAGAAAACAAAACTTTAGTTCTCTTAAATAAAGTAGCTAGATGTGTCTAAAATGCTTATATATTGTAAAACATCACTTATTTATAGAAGCAGAATTAGAGATGAAAATTTTTAGTTAACACAACTGCAACTTAATTAATTACAAAACTTTAATACAGTTAAAACTTTGTCAATCAGGCAGACGGCAAAACCATGCTTAAAGATTGTTAATGAATTTGTACAAATAATTGCAAGTAAATAAAATCTATCTAATCTAATCTACAAGCTAAGTTTTATTTTCTGGATGGTAAAATATCAAGTACATAGAAATATGATAATTAAGGCACAAAGTATTATAAGCGTAACAAAGCTTTTACCGAGGCTGAAAAAAAAGAAACAAAACTTAAATTTTGTCTTTTTTTAAAATGGTTTTTCGATATTTTCAATTTTCAAGAAGAAAGAATATTTATTTCTTTTAAAACCATGTACAATTAATGACCCTCTTTGTCCCTAATAAATTTTTCTAAAACTGCACCAAATATTTCACAAAAAGTAATTTCACCTGTCTTTTGCTGAACCTTAATTTACAACTAGTGACAAATTCTATCTTCATATTTGGGACTTCAAGTTCTTAGGAAATGATTGACATTTCCAAAACGTCATGAACCAAGCTTTGCCAAATAATTGTCTTTTCTATGAAGAGTGCCTTTGTTTCTTTCATTTGAAGAAAACGGTGGCTGAAGCAAATCGAGAGCTCGAAAAAGTTTATGCTGCTATAAGTGAAATAACGCATTGGGGATTGGTTCAGTTGTTCCAAAGACTTTGATTTCGACGTTAAAGAACGTCCTCGTAGTTTCGGAATTTGAAGCATTGCTCGATAAGAATCTATGCCAAATTCCAAATGAGCTTTTTTTTCACCATTAGATTACCCACCAAGACAATTCAATGGGAATGGTTAAAAAACCGCTTAGGTTTCTTATGATTTGTAGCCAAGGGACGTGTCGTGACATTTTTGACCTTTGAACAATTGCTTCATTGGTGGAAAAAGAATGTTTTTTAGCAGAACGAAACGGTAAAAATGGATTAAATACAAATGCAAGGCAACTAAACAGGTCACTCCTTTAACTTTCACTTTTAAAAGGTATTAACTTCAATTGGTGCCCGAAATTCAGTCACAATACGAAAATATGAAAACACTTGGCCTCACGATAGCATAACCCATTAAAATTTGTATATTGCTCTTTCATATTATGGCGCGTGGTATTTTTCATTAGTAATGTCGCTGGCTTCAAAACGACCCACATCACTGATAGTTTAACATTCGTGTTCTTCTGTCAATATTTCTAAAAGCTTTACTAAAAATTAACAACAACATTTTGCATAAGATAGAAAGATTTGAAATCAATATTTCAAAATACATAAGTCCAAAACCATTTTTTAAAACCAGTTTTTAGTTGTTATGAAGGTTTTTGGTCTTGTAAGAAAGTTATCAGTTGGATTTTTATAAAAAAATAATAACTAAAAGCTAACAACAATATTTTGCATACGATAAAATAAGTTTTAATTAAATATCTGTTTTTGTTCCCGAAATATTTTAGTCGAAAACCAAATTTATAACAATTTTTAGTAGCATTTTCTGAAGGTTCTTATTTCTTATGAAAAAATGCCATTTGTTTTCTGAGATTCTAATTCTAGTCGAAAATCAGTTCTTACCAATTTTGAGCCGTATTTATTTTGGATTTTCTAAAAAAAAGTTCCAAATATTTGAAATAAGAATATATTTGAGGTAAAAAAAAATGTTTGTCAGCTTTTTTAAACTGCTGTAGTAAAAAAATCACCGGCTCAGTTTCTTGGAAGATCTTTCATGTTATGTCATCTTTTGATGTTATTATCACCAACAAAATTTATTTGAAGTGAATGTCTCTGCCGGTTCTTGAGATATTAATGAAGACAAAATTCATTTCGAACGTACATACGTACGTACGTTCGCACACACAAATGTTTTTAAAAGCTGTGATTGAGATTCTGCCAGAATCATTCAGGAGAACTTGCAAGTTGCAACGTCGGGAATGTAAAAATTTCTATTCGGCAAAATGGACCAATTACAATAATTTCATATGGAAAGTTAAAAATCGTATTAAAGATCTACCAAAAAGATGTTAAACGATGGACAATACTGGAAATAATTTATTGAACCAATTTAAAAAAAAAATAGCATTTGCAAAGAAGGGCTAGAATTCAATTAAAAAACTCACACCTTAATATTGTTTTCAGATTTAAAAAATATCGGTACCTGACATAAATGAAAAATTCACATGTGTAGCAAAAATTGACACTGTTTTACAAAATATTTCATAGAAAATTGTAAAAACTATAACTATGAGTTTTGATTTTGGTGGTTAAAAATATTTGCTATAGAACCATTTTTTATATGTAGGTTTTTCCAATTTCATCGTTAACAACTTTTTTGATTTTGATAAAAAATCTTTAAAGGGGATAATAACCAATATTTGAAACAATTTTTAACTTCCCATAGGAAGTTATTGTAATGGGTCCGATTTGTCGAATTGAAAATTTTGACATTTCTCGACGTTTCAAGGTCCCTAGAGTCGAAATAAAAGATTTTTAGAATGATGTCTGTGCGTGCGTGTGTACGTACGTTCGTACGTCCGTATGTCCGTACGTTCGTGACGTTTTTTCGTCGTCCATAGCTCAAGAACCAGAATAATTTTGTGATAATAAGGCAGAAAGGGCTTTCAAGAAAATTGCGTGGATGGTTTTTTTTACCATAACAGTTTAAAAAAAGGTGAAAATTTTGGTTAACCCTAAATATCTCATGAACCAATGACGCTAGAGACTTGAATTAAATTTAATATTATATATTGTATCGTGATACCAATTTTTGGAAAAAAAATCCAATTAACGTTTTTTTTTATAAATCAAAAAAACTGTCACCTCGAAAATTTTACGACTAAAATATGATTTCATCTCCAAAACAATTTCGTACAACGAAGAATAATGTTTTTGACATTTGATAAAATTTTGAAAAAAATCGAATTGACAGTTTTTTATTATAAAAAATAAAAAACTAAAAAAACATTACTCAAAGTTGGTAAAAACTGAATTTCGACTCAAATATCTTTCAAAAACTTGAGATTAAGGCTTCAAACTTATTTTATCTTATAAGAAATATTGTTTTCAACATTCTGAAAAATGTTGAGAAAAATCAAATCGAAGGTTTTTTTTACAAAAAATAAAAACCTAAAAAAAAGATAATAAAAGTTCGTAAAAATTGATTTTCGACTCAAATATCTTTTCAAAACTTTGAGATATTGGCTTTAAACTAATTTTATCTTTCAAAAAAAAATGTTGTCAACATTCTGAAAAATGTTGAGAAAAATCTAATTTACAGTTTTTTTACAAAAATTAAAAACTTTAAAGAAAATTTAACAAAAGTTGGTAAAAATTGAATTTCGACTCAAATATCTTTTCAAAAATTTGAGATTATGGCGTGCAACTAATTTTCATTTATAAGAAATATTGTTTTCAACATTCTGAAAAAATTTGAGAAAAATCGAATTGACAGTTTTTTTTACAAACAATAAAAACCTAAAAAATTGGTTAAAATTGATTTTGGACTCAAATATTTTTTAAAACTTTGAGATATTGGCTTTAAACTACTTTTATTTTTTAAAAAATATTGTTGTCAACATTTAGTAAAATTTTGATAAAAATCTACTTGACGTTTTTTTTACAAAAAATAAAAACCTAACAAAAAAAACAATACTAAAACTTGGTAAAAATTTACTTACGACTCAAATAGCTTTTCAAAAATCAAAAATATTGTCTTCAAACTTTTTTTATTTTATAGAAAATATTGTTTTCGATATTCAGTAGTTTTTTTTTTATAAAAATCCAACAGTCCGTTTTTTCATAAAAAAATAAAATCTACAAGAAATAGTACGGAAATTTGGTAAAAATTGATGATCGGTTTTCGATATCTCTCAAATTAATTTCATTCATCCAATTTGTAAAAATTTAAGAAATGCTACTGAAATTGGTAAAAATTTGTTTTCGACTATAAATCTATTTAACAAAACTAGATTTTCAAACTATTTCTTCATATGAAAAATATTGTTGTTAATTTTAAAATTTTTAAGAATAATTCAACTGCGACAACTTTCTTAACCCAACACGAAAACCTACAAAGTTTTAAGCAAGACAAATCGACAGACGGGATGGGAAGATATCAGTGTGGGTCGCATCCAAGCCTCTTTTTAGATTTCTTTTTAGCCTCGGTTTCCAAAAGAAAAACTTAAGAAGAACTTGTTTTAATTTTTCCTTAAACTTAAGGACACAAATTTGTTTAGTAAATAATTAATGTTATTACAATAATATTTAATAAGTATTTGGAAACATAGTTTCCATTTTTATTTTAACAATAAGAATGAAGGGATTTTATATTATGCCCCAAAAATTACCAAATTTTTTAAAAACTAAAATAACTTTATGATCTTGTTTCTGAATAAATACAATTTTTTTGCCTCCCCCATTCAAGAATAAAGCTACTTCCACTTCTCCGCAAATAACTAAACTCCAGCTGACTCTAGTCTGTTTGAAATATAGTTTGACGAATTTTAGACACATTGCTTACATAAGAACATAACCATAACCTGAAAGCATTATTTTGTCTAAAAATACCACCCCATAGGCATCGTGCTCAAAAACACCCTTTCTCTGTCTCTTTGCCTCCGCCGAAGCTCATCACCCAGACCTTGAATGGATTCAAAAACAAAAACAAATAATAACTCTGCCTGATGCATAAAGCCGAGCGAGCGCGGCGTGCGAACTATTTCGCAATCTACTGTTAAAGTATCTATGCGCTGCTGTGCCTGCCTATGTGCATTTTATCTCCATAAATCCCCCCATCAGCTGCAAAACAAAAAATAAAAACTATTTTAACATTCTAAACAGAAAGTCACGCGACGACTCCCCTACAGTGTGTCTCAGCTAAGTTGGTGCATTATACTATATTCTGCCTGATGTGGCATGGTAAAGCGATGGCAATGAATGGCGTTCCGGAGCGGCGGCGCGGCGGTGGTGGAATGGGTTGTCATTCTGACAGAACGACAGGCACACATATAAACTTGCTAATACTATACTTTGCTTTTGCATTCCGCTCTATAGTTGAGGCGGTTATTTTCGTTTCTTGTCATGTAATCCGCCTGTTAGAACAAAAGGCAAAAGAACAAAATAAAAGAACACACTCTGTGCAATAAAGTCAAATGCAGTATGGAATTTTCATTAAAAATAAAAATTGAAAAACAAAAATATATTTATATACAACAATATGTATATTCGAGTAAGAACCAACTTTAAATGAAATAGGTACCTAGTTTGAAGTTGTTGTTGTCGTTGTTGTTGTTGTCAGAGTGCTTGCTCATTTATGCGCGCATTTATAGTTATACTTCTTATGGCAATAAGCAGGCGTCGGTCGTCGGTCGTCGTCACCATCCTCGTCGTCATCATTATCGTCATAGTCATTGTCACCATCATCGTCAACGGTTAGTTGCCTAAATGCTTTAAGCGGTTTATGCTGCATAGCACAGAAGGAGGATACTGAAAAGACAGACGGAAAAAACACCCCCACACAGCAGTTTACTCGTTTATATAGTAAATGTCAAAGAAGTTCCGCTCAACTTCCGTTCTTGAGAGTTAAAGACAGTTCCTTAACCTCGCACTTTGTTGGCGTAAAACAAACCACAAATCAGTAGACATTTTTAATCTGACGTTTTGCACTTTCGTTTGTGTAGAAATAGGGTGACCAACTAAGTGGAAACTTCTAAGGTTTAAAAATCAAAGCATCTGTATGATAAGGCTCACTTTATGAAGTTTTTATAAGTCTAAAGAGTAAGGAATTATAAGAATTTGTACTTACTTTGCTTTTTTAAAGGCAATATATATGATTTCCTTAACAAAATACATATATTTTGCTTTAAAAATAGAACAATCATGTCTAATAGCAGATTGTTACGAATATGACACAATTACTCAGATTTTCAAAATCATATAAAAGATTTCTCTTTCCCATTTTAAAAAAATCTTAGTTATGTATGTAAATTAACGCATAATTATTAATCACATCTTGTGGGAACATTTTAGGATGAGCTACTTTTTCGTGACACTAATGACGTGTTATGAAAAATCCGGTGACAATTTTAAGTTAAAAAAAAATTGATAAAATTTCATCTCCAATTTCACTTTTAAAGCACTCAAAAATATGAAAGATATGAAATTCTTTCGAACTATTGTTTATAATTGTTACGGCTATGATTGGCTAATGTTACGTTTTTAACTTAGTAGGTTTCAAAAAAAATAAGATTTTGTTTGATTGTTGTTATGGTTTTGTTATGATGTGATATAATTTTACTTGTAAAATTGGTGCTGTTTCGTGACAAATGTGACATATTTTTATGCTTTTCGAACATTCAGAATGCAGAAGAATATTTATAAGAAGAATGAATTCTATGTTTTTTCACCCAAAATCACAGAGAGTAACTTAATCTCTAACATCAACTAATTTTCGTGACTTGAGTGACATGTTCTTCCTTAAAATTCTTTTACTTAAACTTTATCTCAAGTTTCACTTGGAAAATTTAAAATGTGACATCTTTAAAATTATTTAAAATAAGACTTTTAAAATTGTGACGAATGTGACAAAACAATGTTACATGTTTAATTCAATAACGTTCCTCTAGCTTACATTTGTAATATATTTGATATTATGGTAATAATATTGTTCTTTTAATTTTGTAATCTAGTTTTATTCAATAGGATATGCAGCCAAGTTTGTGACGGATGTGACACAGCATAATTCTAATTAATATAAATGATAAAAATGTAGTCCTGTAGTAATTTATGGAACATGCACATAATTTATCCTTCAAATGATAGTTTAAAGTTCTTGCGAATTTGAGATAATATTGTATTTAGTTTTGTACTAATGAAACGTATAAATAGTTTTGTGACGGATGTGAAGAAATGTTCTATAATCCAGCAGAATATTTGTATAAACTTTTGAAAAGTTTGAAAAATTTCTTTTTTCACAAGAACACAGGAGTGTAACGTAATTTTTAAAATATTTAAAATATTTTTCTGTTATGGGAGTTTTTCGTACTTTTTTCTGAATATTTATCTTGTATTTCGCTTTATAGATTTAAAATGAGACATTTTAACAATTCTTCAAATCAGACTTTAAAATTGAAACGAATGAGAAATAAAATGATACGTTTTTAATACAGTAACGTTTTTCCAGCTTTAATATGTATCGAGTAATTTTGATGTTGAGGTGACAAAATTATTCCCATACTTTTGCAGATAGGTTATCAAATTTGTACTAATGAGAAATTCATTAGTGACTGATGTGATACACCACTCTTCTTAATTTTGCAGATAGTAATCTAAAAGATACAAATGCTATCCTCTTATACATTATGAAATACATATATATAAATATTTGTTCCTTCAAATCAAAGTTTAAAGTTGTAACGGATGTGACTAATCCATGTTACGTGATTAATTCAATAACGGGTCTCAAACTAAAATTACGAACTCATATCATGATAGCATTTATTGTTGTTTTAATTTTAAAGATAGGAAATTTAAATTATGTTTATCAGATATGAAGACATGTTTGTGACGACTGTGACACAATACTCTTTTTAATTTTTCAGATAAACAAAAGCATACACATTTTGATCTGTAGTATAATATAAATTAAAATGGTTACGAATGTGACAGACAAATGTAAAATATTTAATTTAATAATGTGTGTGCGCCTTATTACCGTTCTAACGTATTCTTTGTTCATATAATTTTGCAGATATGTAATTCAATTTGTATACTCTTGAAACTCTCAAGAACTTTTGTGACGCATGTGACATAATATTATTTAAAATTTTGCAGGTAATCCTTATGACGAAAATTTTCTTCTGTTGGACCTTTTTTATGAAACATGTAAATATTATTGTGACGGATATGACACTACAATATTGCCTTAGTAATTTATAACTTTTATGTGGCATGTTGTTATGTTACCTAAAGAATGTACACGTCTAATTCTTAAACTTAAAATTTTAAAAATCCTTAATCAAATGCTCGTGCCAATGCACGGGCAACCCTATTAATAAACTAAACGCCAACAAAATAGACAAGTTCTTATATCTCTTTGATTCGGAATGTCATGGAAGAAGTAACTCAAGAAAAAACACAATGAAAAGAAGAATAGTTTATTACACTTTCCTCACCTCACTAAAACTATTCAACTGTGGAGTTTTATTGTAACAATAAAAACATTTTTGTTTCTTATTTATTTTTATGTCTTTTGATACTATCTCGCTCTCCCTTTTTCTTTTTTTTTTTTTTTGATAGAATGTATCTATTGAACGCCATACCACCTCATCGCCCGCTGTCATTGTCATTGCAACCGCGTGTAAAGTTAGGTCATAAATGTCACACAAACATCTCCAATTGAATCTCAAGGCTGCTCATTGATCACGAACAGCTTCTATGTTATATCTATTCTAAGCTGGATGCCAACTTGGCTGGCTACCCCAACTTTTTCGAAACGAAGTAATAAACCATCGATGAAGTTCACTCACTCATCGTTGTCGGCGGCGGCGTCGAGGTTGCCTTTGTCGTCATCGTCATCGAAGTCGAAGCTAGATAAAGATAAAAAGATACAAAGATAAAGTGGGGTGGGGCCGTATCTCTGCGGCACAGCAAAAAGGATAGCAAAAACTATCTCACGAATGACATGCAACAACAATAAAACTAAAACCAGTAATTAAAATGTTTTTCCTCTCAAGGCATGAGCCAGAGGGTAGAAGGATATTGGTGGTATAGTCGAAGCCGCCTCGCCTGATGCCAGACTACCAGGAACCGAACAGGGTTCATGCCCTGAATGAAGAGCTATATACGCGAAGCTTGTACATCTGTGTTCTCTGATGATGGTTCCTTGCGTCAAGAGTATCAGTGTAGTGTAGCTGTTAGGTATCTCTGGATCCATTCAAGGCTATAATTAGTCGGCATTATACGTTCCGACATCGTATCGTAGTGTTTTGCCGTGCCACATGAATATCGTTTAGTTTTCTGAACGACTGACAACTTTAGAAAGGAGGTGGAGTATGGGGGTGTTACTATCGGCTGAGATAACCTAAAATGAGCCCAAAGTAGACACTTTGGTGTTGGGACTTGCAGCAGGCTCAATCCCTCCAATATATGTAAAATTATGGTATGGGGAAACTTTTAGTGTGGAATTTGTGGTGATATCTCGCCTTTGCTTTAAAAAGATGACAATCTTGGATGAATTTTCACACATTTTCCATGACATGGGATGCTTTTTGAGTGTTTGACGACAATGACACGACATAAGACACACAACACCCAACTCTTGTGACGATGAGGACGACAACAACAACGATGTTGGATGTTGTCAATGGCGGCAGCGTGACGAGAGCATTATAATATGTGAATGTAAAGTGAACACAAGTCCCATTTTATTCCGGTGGCGTCGTCGGCGTGAGTCGGGGAGGAGGGAATAGATATCTATGGGGGAGGATATGGGAATATAGAGGCCTCTTTCTCGATTGACATCATTTTCATAGACTTTGTGTATCTGAGCATGTAATAACCACATTATTACAAATTCAAATAGTTTTGTTGTAAGAATTTGTAAAGAGCTTTAGTTTCATTCAAAGCAAGGACTGGATTTACAGATAGCTCCCCCCACACATGTATCTTTTAGATACATTTTCAGTGACAAAGTGTATAGACTGTAAATATATAAATGTTGAAAATAGTATATTTTATTGTTGGGGAGAGATGGAGGATTATTTGTGATGCTGTATACGAGTATATTTTTGTGTATAACAAATTGGAACCACAAAAACTTAATTTGCTTCTTTGGCATGTCCTGGGTAATTTGGAATTTAATTGTGAGGTTTCGGATTAATTGGGGATTATGTTGTTATATGTTTTCGTGTATGGTATACACGTATATAGATGTGGATTCACATGAAGATAGATAGTAGATAGTTTGTCTAATCAATGTTTTTTTCATGTGTTTACATTGCAATGGATTTGTACCAAAAAGGGGAAACTTAAATGACACTTTATATACACTTTATACTTGTAGATACATATATGGAAGCAGTGACGCGTTCAAGCACAAAAACAACTACACACGATTAACTATGGTGTTTAACTATACAATTTGATGGGAAACACCAAACAAAGTGAGATTGTAATGCTGAAGGATTTAATTAAAAAAAGACATTATAATAATGGCTTTGATTTAGGGGGGATTAGAAGGGGGGGGGGGGTATGTTACTTCAAAAAAGTATATAATTCATTGACCTACGATACATTTAAGTTTAGATTAAGCAAACAAGTCAACAGTTTTTCTTGGTGGATTTCGAAAATATGGATGTTTGAAAAAAATAAGCTAAATGGTATCAAACCCATTTTATTGATAACTGCAATGAAAGTTTCCAATTTCAAAAAGTATAACATACAATTTTTAAATGGTACAAAAGCGTAGGATCAGTTGCAGAGTTGGGAAAAATGACTAAAACAAATTCCTTTTACGTCTCTACACACTTTGAAGTGTAGTCGAAGAATTTCAATTACTAATTAGTTATACTAATTGAAAAGCGTTACTTGCATTTAAATTTAATGTAATTGAAAACAAAAGTAATGATCAGAAAACAATAATGACTACTTTTTCCAGTAATCATTTCACAGAAATATAACTAAATATTATTTTCGTGCATTACATTTTAGGCGATATTACAAAAAAATTTCCTGAAATATGAAGTTAATTGGGTTGATTTGAATTAATAAATAAATATGGAATTCAAATACCTTTACTGTAATAATTTAAGAGTGCTTTTTCTCAAAAACTTGAATAAACCTATTACAATTTTCAATTCTATGCAATAAGTATCTAGGGGCATTTTTTTCCAATAAATTTAAAAGTAATTGATCAATTACTAATTACTTGTTATTCAAATAAAAGTAATTAGAAATTAATTACGAAAAGTAATTTGCTCAATAACAAGGCGCAGTCACAGCATCATTCGAATAGCTTACTTCAAGAATTTTTCGAAGTAATTGTGTGGTTTTGTAAAGGGATTGTAAGAGTAACTTACTTGAGAAAATGAAAAATGGGTTTAAAAAATAAGATGATGTGCGAAAAAAAGCTGAAGATAAAGAAACTTGTAACAATTTTTTATAACAAATGTATAGGTTTAAATTGAAGTTAGCTTTGCTTTTTTAGAGATTGTAAAAATTAATACATATATAAAATACAAGACTTTTCAATAAAGAGAAATTAAAAATGTTTGAGATCATGAAGGTAAAGAGTGGGAAAAATACAAGCTTCGATTTCAAAATTCGATAAAATGAACACAATTCGTTGTATAATCGCTTAATTAAAAAACAAATATTTCTAATATTTATCGAACTCCTGTCTTCGCAGTAGCGCATTATTTCACTCTAGTTTTTGAAGACCTTGTTTCAAGACCAAGGATTGATTGGATGAAATTGACCTTGAATCGTTTTTAAAATTATTAACATAACATCGGCGCAGCACGGTTCCCCACAAAAAAAGTCAAAAGGGCACCGAGGCGGACAATTTAGATCGTCAAGATGGCTGATTACACGATTTAAGAGTTTTGTGCTATACTCTGTCCAACAAAAATAGTCAGTACAGAGAAGATAGGACGTTTACCTCTCACTCTGACTGAAGTGAAATCTCGTTAAGCTGTGAGAGAGAGCAAATATTACAGGGTTTTCGTAGTGCCTATTATAAATTTCGAAAAAGCTCTGATAAATATTAGTAGGGCTACCAACTTTTGATTTTAAATTGAAAGTTAAAAATAAATTCCGTTTAAGAAAATTTATAAATTATGTACACAATCCCCTTTGTGAAAACTAAGAGTAACATAAATTCAATTATGAAAATTTTCGATTCTGTATCACACAATATTCACAAATACACAATTTATAAACAACACAGCACAGATTTATAATAAAATAAAAGCAGTTCTTTTTTTGGCACTGATTATAAAACACCGTATAAATAAACACTTTTTCAAAGAATATTTTTCTTATGAACAAAATCACTATTTTTCACCATCTATAATTACACCATGTATTATAAATAATTTTCGCTTAAACTCAACCCTTTGCTTCCTAGTGGTTTCGCAAATAAACCAAATATGTACTCTATATTTTTTCTTTATATTCCTACTGGTTTTTTTTTAATTTTTAGTGAATATTATTTTTTTTTATTTAAATGCATTATTCATTATACACATTCTATATACATTTTAAGTTTTTATACAAATATTTGAAAAAGTTGACATCTCCGGGAACAAAGGGTTAATTTACGAAGAATAATAAATAAACTTCACTTACCGAAAAACAGCAAGCGACAACACCATTCCCATATTTGTTCTCAAAAGCTTTTAAAAAAGCACACATTTTGAAAGCTCCCAAACAAAATCCAAAGAAAAATCCACCATGATTTGCATTAACGTGGAAATGGTAACTCTAATAAAAATCTGCTTATTTTCAATACATACGAAGAGGGTTGTTTATGAACACATTATTTATCAGTGTCAGTGTGGCTTTGGCTGCGCATGGTAAAGGTTGTGGGGATGTACGCTCGTCGAAGCGTAATTACAACAACAATTTATGTGTAAGTCAGTGGTTGAATTTTCTTTTTCAGTAGGTAAAAAGGGAATAACACCACTGACTGGCACCATTTGCAAGAAAAAAGCTCTCCCATAAGACGTGTACTGACTATTTTTGTTGGACAGAGTATAAAAAAATCGATTGTTCTATGGACATGTTGCATAACGGCGCAATATCCTGCATGAACCAGAGGTAATTCAAATCGATGCCTTTAACTTCAGTTGAAAAAAAAGTTTGCTTACATAGATCTGTAACGTTCACATGAACATTTTTCCTACCCCCGTTTTTTGAAGGAAAACGGTCCAATGATGCCAATTAAAGATGCCTAAATTACGAAGAGATAACGAAGTGAATTCCCTTCAAGCTAGTGTTTGAAATGTCAAGCATTTGAGAAAGATTACAATTTTTGTACAACGTGGACCATGAGTGTTGTCCACGTAGGTGCGGAGAGGACATCTTTTGGGCCAAATATTGATTTACAAAAACGCATTGTTTGGTTTATACAAAGCACTCATTTTGGAAATAAGTATATGTATAACTGACTTTCTTCAAGATATCGGAAGTAAGCTTTTGTAAATGTCAATAACCAGTAATATAAAAATATCCCATGTACCATAGTTACAAAAAAATACATAAATAAGAGTATCTGAATTTTCTTGAATTATTCCTAAAGAGATTTAAATTATTGATAAAAACGAGGTTATAAAACGTTTTAAATTAATACAAAAACATATATTAGTGCTATTTTCGAAATAAAAAAGTTGAAAATTTGCCATTTCTAAAAGTTTAAAGGTGAAAATTTTCGATTTGTGAATGTTTAAAGTCATTGAGGATATCGACTTTCAAATGGCCTGCAAATTTAAAGAAATTTCTTTTCACAAAAATGTTTTGGTTGTGTTTTTATAACAACAATACAAAAAAAGTAAACACTTAAGTTGACCCCAAAAACCTCGCGATACTGTCGACTTCTTTTAAATAAACAATTTTTTTTTAAATATTAAAAATCAAAGCAGAAAAATATAATGATAAGTTCTTAAATAATTTCATACCAAAAAAATGACGTTTTTGAAATTTAGAAACATTTTTTGAAAAACAAGACGTCAAATTTTGTTTTCTTACAAAAAAATAAAAAACTTAAAATAAAACCAAAAAGGAAACCAAAATGTAGTTTTGACGCGATACTTCAGATCAAATGAAGATATTTGCGCAAAATTTGAAAAGATAAGCGATTTTAACATCTTGCTATTTCATAAAATGTTTCTAAAATCAACTTCACGCAATCGCTACTTTGACTGTAACCTAGACAAAATATCTTGCCAATTTTACTTCAAAGAGTTTATTTGTGTGTGTTTAATGATTCTTGAGCTACAATTGTTTTATTTTAAATCAAGAAAATATTTTCGGAGGATTGTCGGATTTCGAAATATTTAAAGACTCGGCTTTGTGCAAAAAATTGCGATGTTTGTAAGTTCCAAGGAAGTTTCTTCTAAGAGTTGTATGATGGAAAATTGTACTCTAGGTATAAGTTAGACAAGGTAACAGTTCGGGTCTTGGTTGAAAACCTAAACACCTACGACCAAATAATAACTGAAATTACAAGAACTTCTAGAACTAGATTATTTTTGTGGGAAAATATGCTTTAGGCTGATATGACGTTGGTAAGTAAACTCAATAATGGAACATGCGGTTGTACCTATGTACAATTAATCATATAAGAGCAGTTCATATTATAGTTCGTTATTCGAATTAATGGGTTCGTTTAAGTTCGATGGCTTTGTTTATTTTCAGAAACTGTCAGTGTTAAGACAGTTTACGAGTATATGACCGTTTCTTAAAAAAAGGGAATAAGCCATTTACTAGTTATCAAAACAAAAAAAGGTTCAAAATTTTGAAGTCGTTAGTAAATTGCTAAGTATTTAGAAAATTGGTCCTTTGTAAAATGGCGAGTCCCTAACAAATAGGTTGTTTAGAATTTTAAGCTATTGACTTTAAATTGTTTTGAAAAATAATTAACACATTTTGTTTCTGCGAAAATTAGAGTAACTTAAAAAAAAAACTTCTCTACATTCTTTTAGAGTCTCCAATATTTCGACAGAAAACAGCTTGAAGTTGAATAAAATGTCTAAATACACCTATTAAAAGCTACAATCATTGTAGCCAACATCCCAACATTTAGTAACAACAACATTTTAGTAATTTAAATTTGAAAGACTTTTATAAGTTAATAAAATTTAAATTCACATTAATTTTAATAGGTCTTGTGTTGAATTTGCCTACTTTGTAAAATTTAGCTACATTGTAGTTCCTAAATTATATCTGATATCTAACCACTTCAAGTTAGCTTAGATCTCTAGACTCTAGGTATAGATTATACTTATGTATATACTATAAATAAAATACTAAATACACATTATAATTATAGTTTGAATATATATTTATGCAAATTTGTCACCACATTCATAACAAAATGCAGACAGAGTCCAATGCAAAGGCCGTTCGTCAAATTGCAATTGCTCGTTACGTATAAACACACATTTTTTTATTTCAATATTTACATATTTGCATTCAAAACATATTAATGAGACAATTTCTATGGTAATAAATTATTTCAAAGTCCACAATGCGTAACTAATTAAAAATGGACTAACAACGATATTTATTTTATTTTTAATGAATGAAGTGGAAATAAGCGCGATAAAGTGTCGTTTGTCGTGTCATATATCAGATATGAAGACACATGTGTTCGTTACGTTTGTTTATTACTGCATGAATATTTTATATGAAAACTATTTTAATAGTTTATACTTTTTGATGGACTGACTGAGCTTATGTAAGTTTAAATTAATATTTTATTTAATTTATTTTATTTTTGTATAATACGAAGACTGAAACGACAGTTCTGAGGTCAAGCTTGACATATGAATGAATTATGGTGTAAGTTTAAAACAATATTATATAAATAAAATATTTAAAACATATATTTAGAGTCAATCCTAATAAATCTAGAAACGAAAAAGCGGCTTGGATTTAGACATGCACACAATTTGAATATTTTACATTGATATAGTACCAAATTCATTCTTATATAACCATTTTTAAACAATCAAAATATGGTTAAAATAAATAATGGCGATATAATAAATCAAAATGATAGCCAATAAATATTTTAAAAGTCCATCACTAATAAATGACCATTAAAGTATTAAAAGGTTTAATCGTTTTTGCATACAAAACAGCTTGTCTTACCAAACATAAAACCACTAATTAATCACAATCTATGCATCGCTATGCAGATAAGGTCATCTTTGGTCATTAAACACCTGATAACATGTTTTATTTTAATTTTTAATAAAATAAAATGCAATTTAACAAAATACAAAAATCTCATGGACAATTTTCTGGGTGCGACAAAACTTTGCATATACGAAATTTGTTCTGCACAGCACAGCACTACAGAGCAGTTCAAGGTCATGAGAACATGATATTTGAATATAGTTAGTGAGGTAAAAAATGTGCCTTTAATTTGCTTTAACAACGTTACGTGCGTCGCGTTGTCGGTTGAGTTGGTCCGTAAAATGTAGAAGTAGATAATATTTCATGACAACTAATATACCAAAACTCTCAAGTGAAAAACTGAATTAATTACTGAATTGCGCGCTGCACCCTGATGTAGTGTGTTATTCCAACTTGTTTAAATACACTGCGAATCGTTGAGATGGATACATTATGAGAAAATTACTTTTTTTTCTGCTGCACAAACAAACAATACTTTTCTTTACAGGATTTAGATGTCTTGAAATCGAATTTCGCCTTTAAATTCTTTAACTAAGTGTACGAGAAATGGCCCTTAAAAATGATAAAAACAACCAAAAACATATTTTTTCAAGGCTAAGTTAAAACACAACTTATCCCTTAACAATTAATTGTATAATAATTTTGCAAAGTACAAGTCTTCTATACTATAGATACATCTAGATATCTAGCTTAGTTTTCGTAATTTTTCATAAGTTATGAGATGACTTATGGTTATGGGTCTTCATTCGACTCTATCTGATGTTTTGAAAAACCTTGAATTCTTTTATGATTTTGAATAATTCGTTGTAGAGTTAATTTTCAGTGCTGATTACGAATCTCAACTCCAATCTAAGCTTAATGTGCTTAAACACTATTTTTATACTTTTGTCAATATATTAAAATAAAATTGATGTTACAACCTTAAGACTAAGATTTTGTAATACGTTATAAAATTGCTTTTCCACCGTTTTACGGTTTTCTTTTAAGAACCGTTTTAGCGTAAATGCTTCAAGGTTCTTTTGAGATTTATGTAAGGAATGTGAAGATTTAAAATTAATGAGGACTTTTTGAAAAATCAATACGATATTCACAATTTTAAAACGGAATATTAAATTAAGGGATTGTAGATTTGGAAAATCATCACGAATTATTTTGAAAAAAAAAACTACTTCTATACATAGCCTCAAGAAGCTTAATATAGGATTTGTTCAAATTATAAAAGGTTGTATCTCAGAAACCTAAAAGATTGATTTTAAAGTTGGATGCTATTTAAAGCTGTCAAAAACTGTAGAAAAAGTATAATTTTATTGCCAAAATCGATATTTTTGTCTTCCAAGGTCGAGATTAAGAAAAGGACCAAGACCAAGACCAAGACCAAGACCAAGACCAAGACCAAGACCAAGACCAAGACCAAGACCAAGACCAAGACCAAGACCAAGACCAAGACCAAGACCAAGACCAAGACCAAGACCAAGACCAAGACCAAGACCAAGACCAAGACCAAGACCAAGACCAAGACCAAGACCAAGACTAAGACCAAGACCAAGACCAAGACCAAGACCAAGACCAAGACCAGGACCAAGACCAGTTCGATGCAACATGTTCGAAACTTGTTTAACAATGAAAATCTAAGATGCAACATCGACCAAAGGAACATTCAAATTTGAGCATGCAACATTTTCTATGCAATATATTTGGTGCAGCAAGCGCAACACTTTTGATGCAACATATTCGATAAAACATGTATGATGTAACATATTCAATTTAATGTGTTTGATCAAACATGTTCGATGCCACATCTGTATGTAACGTATTCTTGTACTCAGGTGCAGTTGGTAGATTGCATATTTCAAATATTTTAACACAAAATGGTCTTTTTTTATAGACTAGCCCCTGGCTAGTTTTAATAAATTTCAGCCGAAAGGTCCTATTTTTTACTACTTTTTGCAGCAATTGAGACCATTAGTCAGCAATAACGCGCCAAATATTCTCTTCCAAGGCGTCATATTCTCGGGCTTAGAAAAGTGACTTAACATAACCCCACAAAAAGTGACAGCTGTCAAAAAGACCAAGAAGTATTGCCAGATTGAAAACCCGAACTCAAATTCACAGTTTTGAAACAAACGCTATACAAATTTTATTTTAGATCAAAATTTTGAGTTCTTCTAGGTCTTATTTTCCAAGGCTATCACATTTATTGAGGTTTCAATACAAAAGCGTCGTAAAGGTAGTGTCGTAAATACTTCCGAAAAAAAGGCTTGATTACATTTAACCGAACTGTAGTGTAATGTATATCTGTGCAAATTGAAATAATTTTACATTGACGATAAAAATAACGCTCAACGTCCTACGCTTTTATTTTGACACAACCAAACCAGCACAATATTTCGTGAGGCAATAAATCCTCTAGAAGGTGCTCCTGACTCCTGGTTTTATTTTTGTTTAGCCCTCAATTTTGTTTCTTTCTTTTATTTCTCCCCTCTGCGCATATGTACGTTGTTGTTGTTGTTTATAGGTTAGGTAAGGTAGGTATGTCGGCTTTATCACATTTTCCGACTGTTTAACTACTCTTAATCACGTACGAGTTACGAGTCGGGTATGTCTGCGCTACTAGAACACGAAACATTAAAAAATATGAAAATTTCGTTGCGTTCGAGTACAAAATTTATTACATTTCGAGGTGAGTTATAAGCAGCTGATTATTATTATTTTGTTGTTCTAAATTGTTAATTTATCAAATTTCTACGTAGGTTTCTCTCTAACAGTTCGTTCTGACTTCTGATTCTGATTTTGAGCTGAGTTTTATTTTAATTTGTGTTATTTCAATTCTTGAAAGTATTTTTGGAACAACAACTGCTGAATTATTTGATTGAGTCAGTATACAATTCAGAACATCTACCAAACCAATATGAATATTATAAAGAAGGTTTAAAGGCTTAAAAGACAAAACATGCCGTATTGAAAAATATCGCCAGAATCAGCTTTATTAATATAGAACAGCATGCATAAAAATACACGCGTGGTGTATTCGGATAACCTATTTTTTCGATGTTTTGTTTGGCTTCGCGATTAAGTTAATTTTTGTTTGTATGGAAATAATTCTACCGAATAAAATAAATTATTGTGTTGATTTGTTCCTTTTATTTTGTTTTATCGACACGAATAAAAATTCCAACTATAGCAAAATAAATTGAATTATTATTAATAATTCGGTTATAGTTAATTCAACTCTAGGGTTTCATGTAAATTCGTTTTCTGTTTCTGTTTCAGTTTTGTTTTTGTATTTGTTTATTTTTATTGGTGGTTGGTAATAAAAATAAAACACGTCAATAAAGTTCCACTTTATTTATCGCAAAGTGTTTCATTATTTTTATTGATAATAATTTAATCTCAGGTAGTCAATGCAAATAAAATATAGGTAACAATTTTTCTGAATTAATTTAAGTGGATGGGTATTAATATGCCTCTTCAATATTGGCTTTATTTTCAGGTACATACTCAAATAAATTACGAAAGGTTTACGATTAAAGAGTTGGGGGAGAGGGTGGGGGCCAGTTATTAAATTTATTATTAAACTTAATATGGTTGAACAGATAGAGATTTGTGTTAAAGAGAAACAAATATTTAATTACAGAAATATTGGAAAAAATGTATGTACTTATAAGTTATAAATAACACATGATAGTGAAATAGTATTCCAAAGGTTTCTTTTATTAAAAAATATTAATAATTACTTTTTTTTGTATCTTCTTAAATGTCTACATTGTGAATTGATATTAAAAAGTGATTTCTAAGTATTTACATAGTTTTTCATAAAAATTATAGTTTTGTTTCGAGTTACATCAATTCTTCGCCAAATTTCATATTCAGTATTAAGTGATCTAAGTGATTAATTAAAGATTTTACACTTTCTACATGTTAATGTAGTTTTAAAATTTTTAAATTTATAACTTTGTTTCACAACAAGTGCTAGAAAAGGGTTCCGTTTTGATTTCGTAATCCAATGTATGAAGAAAAATGTATTTCTCTTACTTCTGTTTCTTCAAATTATTACCATTAAAATTAATGTTTTTAGAATTATAATAATCAAAATTAATATGACTACTATTAAATATGGATTTAGAAAAATAAGGTTTCGTGATGCCATCTGTTATACATCCTGGTTTTAGTTCTAATTGAAAACAAAAAAATAAAAGATTTTCTTTAAATTGCTTCCTTCTATTATTTTTTGAAAACGTTCCTATAGATTATTACCTAATTCAAATAAATTGCCACAAATCTATGTTTTCGAAGTAATTTCCACTCATAAACAAACTTTAATTTTCCCAATGGAAGTTATTGTAATGGGTCTGTTTAGTTGAACTGAAAATTTTAGCATTCCTCGACGTTTTAAGGTCGTTAAAATCGAAATCGAAGGCTTTTAGACAGTGTGTACGTACGTTTATAGGTTCGGGTTTCCTTTTTTCTTTGCCATATTTCAAGAACCAGCGGGGATATCGACTTAAAATAAATATTGGTTTTACAGATAATAACATCAAATTATGCAGGAAGGACTTTCAAAAAAATTGAGTGGGTGTTTCTTTTTTTACTATAAATAAAATAAATGAAGTGGCATAGCAGTCCGTGGAGAACTAGAGCCTAGTGACTAACAACTTTGAACCAATCTTGTGTGCGAGTCATTGCAGGGATGGAGGGCATCTACATTTCATGCCGAATCCGAGCGGCAAATTATAGAAAGCACTTTTCATGAAAATAATGACTCTTGGAGGGTTCGTCGATTCCTCACAAGAGGCAGTACCAGTGAAAAAACTTTAAAGTAAAACAGGCAGGAATTGAAGTTAAGACCTCTAGCATGACAGTCATACGCATTACCTGCCTCGGGTACTAGGTTTTTACTATAGCGATATACAAAAATAGTGAACAATTTGGTTAACCCAAAGATATCTCGTACCAATAACTCAAAGTCTTCAATTCAGTTTTATATTATATATTGTGACGTCATACCGAATTGGTTAAAATTTGAAAAACTAACATTTTTCTAATAATAGAAAAAAAAAATGAAAAAAAGCATATTTTTAACCCTGAATATTTTTCACATCTGGTAAAATTTTGAGAAAAATCAAAGTGACAGTTTTCTTACAACAAAACCTAAACAAATACTTCTCAAAGTTTATAAAAATTTACTTCTACTCGAATATCTTGACAAAAATTAAAGATATTGGGGCATATTAATTTCATAGTCATATTTTAAACCCGAGTCTATTTGAACTGAAGTCTAAATTAGACATCTAGGTAAGACACAGCTGCTATTCATTAAGAATTTGTCAGCTCTGTTTAGTTAGAAATGTACATATACATTCTATCTCAATTCTAGTACAATTTCACTTAAACCTATACAAAATGGCTTGTAGAGGTAAACAAAATAAATTGCTTTAGCTGGAGGGCCAACATTTTCGAAATCCTTTAAAAAATCAGTTTGTCGTTAGTTGAGCAATTGTATGTAATTCGCGCTGGTGCTGTTAAGACTTGGAAGCACAAAGGTATTGGAAAACCTTTCATTAAATTTTGATCTTCAATATTTAGGAGGTCAATAAACTAGGCAGTTTCTCGATTCGATACCTTTCATACAAATCGTTCACATCTATTTTAGAGGGGTCGATTCGGGTTAAGTAAAGCTTTAATTTTGAGTTGATTTGTAGCATTCCAACATCCAGCAAAATATTGATATCTTTTGACATTTTAATTTTTGTTTTTAAATTTTTAAATGATAATATCTCGCAACGTAATTTTCTCAATCAGTTTGTTTATTTTTGACGTTTTATAGATTTAAAAACAGCAATAAGACAATATGTTGACAATGCTGTTGATATTTTACTTACAAAAAAAATAAAAACCTTAAAAACTGATACTAAAAATTGGTTAAAATCGCTTTTTCGAGAAAAATATCTCGGGGACAAAAACAGATTTTGAAATCAAGCTATAATGCGAAATTATTGTTTACTTTAGTCAAGTAAAAACCAATTGCCAAATTTTTTTACAAATCAACTAAAAACTGATAAAAATGGTTTTCGACTTACAGCTGTGGACAACTAATTAGAAACACAAATTGAATTCACTTTTAAAGCAGTATCTGTATTAATTTTTTTTTGTGAAAAAAATAATTTTATTTTTTTCAAAATATATTTTTTAAGCTTAAAACAATGTTTCCCAAACATAACAATTATTTCATATGGCAGTTTCTACTAAAATTTTAGTTTCGTCACTTCACACTATTCCATTTGTTTGTTGTCCGATTGGCGTGTGATCTTGCGAACTCTATTCTTAGTCTACGTTGCCTTGCGGTTACTAATGTTTTCTTTCGAGAAACACGACCATGTCATGTAACCCAACTTCTACCAATCTTCTTCTTATTGTGCATGGGCCTATCGGGACATCGAATGCAACCGAGAGTTGGCGTTGTATCTCTGTGGAGCTTAACTTTGGGTCTTTTTTGGCCAGCCTACTAATTGCTCGATCCATTTGGCAGCTTGTCTCACGGGCCTGTTTCTTACGAGGTACATTTTCAGCAGTCCTGAAGTTTTGAAAATGCTTAATTGCATTGAAAACTTTTTTTTACAGAACAGTTCATTTGAGATGAAGTTGCTATATAGGACATTTTAAGCTTCCAAAGCTCAATAATCGCTTTCCTTGTAGGAGGATCACAACTCTATAATTTTTCCATTGCAATTACCTCCAAAATTTAAAAATTATACTTTAAAAAAGTTTGCAGACAATTCAGAATTTTCTACTTTCTAATGCAAAATAAAAAGATTATTTTTATTTCACCCAAATCAAATCTAATTAGTTGACCAGTTGAAACGAACACTTTTTACACTCTACCTTGATTTTGTTGTGTACTATGCAAAGACTTATGCACAAATGATGCTTTTTCAAACATTTATCTAATAATGCTTGTATTACACCATTTAGGATACCGCTATTCTAGTCGAACATGACAAAGTGAATGTGGAAATGAGAAGCAAGTAATGTTTCTTATTAGTTGTCCACAGCTGTAAGTATTTAAAAAAAAAAATTCTAACTCGATATTTTAATCAAACATGATATTACGATGGTAGAGTAGTAGAAAAAAGTGGGTCCTCCAATTTCGTCTGCCTGTCTGTCTGTCCTAGCCACTAAGCTTAAAACATACAATTGTTTGTCCTTAATTTGACTTCTTTCAACATAAAAAAATATTTTTGTATTGCTCCAGAAGGGTACCCTCCATAGAACCGTTATTTTGTTTTAAGTTTTCTCAAGAACTAATTAACCGATTTCAATATTTATTTTTCTGATTAAGTGTCAATAATTTTTGATGATGAAAAATAAGTTCTAAATTACTGAATACAAAAATATTTCTAAACTAAAATTGAAAAATTTTGTGCACACAATTTAAAAAAAAAAACCCGATGAACGATGTTCAAATAATAATTTTGAAAAGTTAATGTTTTTTTGAGAAATAGAATGGCATTAACATTTTTGAAAACGAACTTTGTTTGCAGGTGCATTTTTAAACAGACTCTTTGGATACATGAGCAAGTCTTGAAAAGTTATTTTTGTAGTTCAGGAAAATAGATATATAAATGGCTTTGCTTTAAAAAAATTCAAACAAAACTAAATTATGGTGGAGAAATAAATTTATACGTCCTTAACACTCGTCTTTTTTTCGGACCTCAGCAAATTTGCTTAGGGTGTTAAAAGGGGTCAATGCAAATTTTAAAGGTTGCTAATATCATTTACAAAAAACACACGTTTTTTTTCAAAAAAAAAAAAAGTAATTTTCAGAAAAAGTGTACCTGCCCCCTTTCACCCCCTACGTTTTTTTTTATTAAGTCTTAAATAAGACGACTTTTTAGTGAGTATTAAGTTGAAATTAAGCTTTTCATGCAATTTCAGCTTGTCTTAATGTTTTGGAAGTAAACATAATACTTTCCTGAGCTATTTTGTAAACTGTCAACACAAATGTTAAGAAGATGAAATTTATTTAAATAGAATAAAATATAAAACTTACTTTCTGTACAGTCGCTTCCTAAATATTCCCAACATGATGAATCCACACTCGCGTGTTTATTTCAAACAAACACAAAACAAATTTAAATAATTAAAAAAAAAAACAAAAAAAAACGAGAAAATAAATGAAAAATCGTATCTTCAAAACTGCTTTTTCTTCATTCCGTTTCACGAATTTTTTGAAAAATTAAAAATACAAAGAACAAAACTTATTATTCTCTTTTAACACCTTTCAACACATTTAAATAACGTTAAGATGAAAAATGACGAAACTTCTTACACCGAAAATTAAATAAACCAAAAAGAAAATATTGTAATTAAAAAAAAAGAAAAGATTCCCTTAGCGTATTTTTTCTTTCTGGCGCACTCTTTTCACTTTTTCACTCTTTTTTGTAATAATTTTTCTTTCCTTACACTTTAATCAAGATTAATGATTTTTCATTTCAATATATTTCTTATTGAAGTAATATAAATCGTTTAGTTTCTCGCGCTTGTAATTAATAATTTCATATTTTTATATTTTAAGCACTTAAAATTGGTCACATCACATTAAGCTGCTACAAGATGATGGTGATTCGTTGTGTTGTCGCGCGGGGGCAGGGGTGTGATGCAATCATACATTACACCCTTTAACATTTGTCATTACTTTTTTTCAGTTCTTCCGTTTTTCTTTCAAAACCCAACACACAATCATTTATCTCCGTTCAAGCTTCTTATGGTTTTCGAAAAATAAAAAACGATTAAAAAACCAACCGAAAAATCCAACTAAGAAATTTTTAAGACCGACTTCTATGTACGGATACGGACAACGAAGACGAACGGAAGCATCGCACTTAGAGAGCGAGGCTGCAACTTAAAGATTGCATCAAAAAACGAGTAAGGTCGGGTCTGTTGTGTTGTGTGCTGTGCATTCGGCACTATGATGCTTTAGGACGGAGACGGTGAGCGCGCGGTACACCAAAACGACCATGGGTTGATGTTGATGCTGGAAATTATGTTGCCACTTTAGGGACGAGTACCTCCGAGTGTAGGGTATCTGCAGTGTGTGGCTTTTTATTCTTTTTTTCGAAGTAATGCATTTCTGTAAGGAGAAAGAACAAAAAGAGAGTTTGAAGAAAATTAAAATTTATTACAATTTTTATGGGATTTGTTTTAAGTTTTTGTGTTGTTATTTTTATTTTTTTGCTACCTCAGTAAAGGATTTCTTAGTTTTCACTTTAAAGAAGGCTCTTAGAGAAGATATGAAGTATCTACATATCATCCCACAGACAAAATATTTTCTTCCCAAAAAACAAATAACAAACGAAAAGCGAAAAACCGGGAAAAGGGCCAACAACCATAGAGGGATATGGTATAGCTTGTGGGGTTAACCAAAGTAACCAGGGACGGCAAACCTATGGAAAATGCGTCAATTTTAACCTTATTTCACTTTAGTCGGTTAAAGAATTTTATTTGTATAAGCACCTGAGCATAGTTTTAGTTGATTGGTATAAACTGGGCAACTACTTAGAAATGTATTTATCATATTCTTTTCCGACAGTTGGTATAAACCAGTTTAAGAATTTAATTGATATACGTGATTGATATAAGCTGGTCAACTATTTAGTTATTTCTCCATCGGATTCTTTTTCAATGATTGGTATAAACCGATCTACTCTTATGAAATGTCTTGTATGCCAATTTTCAAAAAAAAACCGAACACCGGAATTAATTTAAAATCAGTTTATAAGAATTAATAAAGTTTATACCAATCATCGATATATAGACGGAATAGAGTTTATTTTTCAATTATTGGTACAAACTAGTTTACTAATAATCAATTTCCTGTATATACTTAATAACGAATTCAATAGTTAGTAGACTGGTTTAAACCAAAGCCACAAACTGGTCTAAAAATGTGTAGGTATTGAATTGAAAAACTTACTTAAAGACGAATTGATAAGATTCACATTGTAAATTTACTGATAAATGGAATTAATAAGAATTAGATTAATTTATACCAGCAGTACCTGTGGCATGATGGTTAGTGCGTTGGACTGTCATGCAAGAGGTCTTGGGTTCGATCCCTGCCTATGCCATCTAAAGTTTTTTCTCAAGTACTGCCTCTTGCGAGGAATTGACAAATTCTCCAAGAGTAATTCTTGTCATGAAAAGTGCTTTCTCAAATTAGTCGTTCGGATTCGGCTTAAAACTGTAGGTCCCCTCCATCCCTGACAACAATACTCACACACAGGAATAGTTGAGAGTTGTAAGTCACTAGGCCCTAGTTCTCAACGGACTGTTGCGCCACCCAATTTATTTATTTAAGATTAATTTATACCAGTCATAGCACTGTTTCTTGTACACTCTGAACAAAGAAATTAATTGGTAGTAGACTAGTTTATAAAAACTCACAAACTAGCCTACTGAATATTGAATTGAAAACTTTACTGATAAACTGAACTGATTAGAAGTAGACCAATTTATACCATTCATACAAAATTTACTTATTTGATATTGTAGGTTCAATTTGAAGGTGAAATATTTGTGTACGGAAATGAATTCGGTATTTATCTCAGGAAAAACTAATAGTTTTTTATTTATACCATTCAGAAGATACATTAAAGACGGTCTATTTATGTAAATAACAAAAATATGTGTTTCTAGTTTGATTTTGATTGTTGTCAAAATGAACGCAAAAACTAAAACTTATTTAAGATTCCAAAGAATAAACAAGTTAATTTATACCAATCAAATGAGTTAATTTCAATAAATTTGCACATTACTTCAAAATACGCTGGATACTCAAATTTCTTCTAAGAGAAAAAATTCATGAAATTTAGCTTAAAACCATAATACAGTATGTGCACCAGTTTATACCAATCAACTGATCAGCTGCTCTGTTCGATGATTGGGGTTTCAATATAAAGACTTAAGGAATAAAATAAAATTTAATATTCAAGAATTTATACCATCCAAATATACTTTGCGATTATGTTCCCCGAAACAACTGTTTTATGTTTTTAATACGTTAATGTGTACTTTACGTTATGATAAAAATCAATTTGACATCACTGGTTTATAAGAATACATTATTTTGCGACCCCAAAAGACATAAACAGCCTTCTTCTAAGCCACTTGTGAATGGAACGTTTTTACGAGAACACTTTTTGGAAACAAGAGAAGTTGGGGTGTGTGTGAAGGGAAGAACAAAACAAAAAACAAGAAAATACTTGCAATGCCAAAAAATAAAGGATAGGTCTAACAAGAGTTATGCTTATGATTACGATGAATTAATGTGTGACGCGATGCTGAACACTCGTGCATATATCAAATATACATTCATAAATATGCATATATAGTAGATTTTATACATAGAAGAAATATGTACTCGCTCTTATACAAAAAAACACACATCCATTATTTTTTGGAGAGTTTTTCCTGATGTGTTATTTTTCATGCGGTTTTGTATCTATGTATCTGTATGTATTGTATATGTCTATATGTTACTAAAGTCTATAATGTTCGTCTGGATGTTAAAAAAAGGGGCGTTTGTGTGTCCATTGAAAATGCAGTATTTATTAAAATATACATTGGAATAGAAGAAACTTTATACCATTCATATGAAGATTGTAGATACAAAAACAAAAAATATGAAGAGACCATGTGTAAAGATAAAATCACGAAATCAACCGGCCGCATCTGTGAAGGGTTGTTACTGTTTCAGTGTTTTTTTCCTTTTTAAACATAACATAGAATCAGAATCAGGTTTTATAAACATCATAATGTATGTACATATTTTTATCGCAGGGGGAGGGATGTTTTATATGGAAATGGACATAGAGTTCTTTATCTTGTTAAGAGTGAAGATACATTCGTACTATATGAATATAGGTACCTATGTGAAATAGGTTAAATAGAAAAAAATGGTCTAGAATATTTTATTCAATTCCATATAGATGTAAGATTGTAGAAAATTTGGAAACCCGGAAAAAAGAGTCCTTTTGGCAAGTGCTTATTTTGGAGATTTTGTATTTAAAGGCAAATATTTATGTACATAATTTTACATAACCTTGAGTTGGTAAATAAGTTTTAGTATCATAAAAGAATATAAATATAAGCTTATTTTGGATAAACTACTAAATTGTAATTGTAAACATTTATCATTTAACTTTAAATCACTCTGTGGAACTCTTTCGAGATTAAATGGGATATAATTGCTTTGTTTATTTCATAGAAAACTTAGTTTAAAGAAGCTAAGAAAGGGCTTACAAGTCTTAATGCGTATTGATTATTAAATATCGTAAACACTTCTTAAGCAAAAATTTGTATCATTTAACTTTTCAAACTATCCAGGCTTTATTAAGTGTTCCAATAAGAGGTTTTATTTGGAAGAGCACGCTACTTAGGCAAGTAGGCAAGTAATAACTGAAACTGGAACTATTGCACAATTAAACAACTTACTAAAATATTTTGATAAAGAGTATTTTTATATAAAGTGTTTAGGTCTTTATACGCTTTTCAGTTTGAGTTAACACAAGAAATCAAAAAATGTAGCTAACCAGCAACGTCTTAGGTTGATGTATTTCAACAGAGCATGTTGGTTAATTTAAACAGAGAAGGTTGGTTAATTGGCATCGAGTTATTTGGTTAATTTAAACTGATAATGTTTGTTAAATTAAACAGGCTTTTATTAAACCAGTAGGTTAAATAAACTCAGAACAGTGGATGATTAAATATAGCAGGGTAAATTGTGTTAATTCAATCAAGTTGATTGGCTTAATGCATATTATGTTGTTTGTTATTTCACTTAGAAAAGCTTAGAATTTAACCGAGCTGCTATAAGCAAGATTGTTGGCCTAAAACATATAAGTAAATTTGGTATAAACTGCCAAGTTGTTTTTTGTTGAGGTTTTTTAATTTTATTATTTATTTATACATTGATTTGAGTACCTTTTGGATACTTAATCATTTACTTGGTTTTATTTTACCAACTTTCCATTAATGGAGCTGTCTCTGTTATTTTCTGCAGTGTACTTCGATAGGTGCTATAATAACAGTGTTTCTTGGTTATTTATAACTGAAAGTTGATTATTTTTAACAGAGCAATGTTATTGGTTATAAATAGTTAGGTCTTTAAGCTTTTCAAAGTTCAGTTGGCATAAGAATTCAAGTAGATCAATAACCGACAACGTCATATTCGACTCTTGAACTGCATTAAAATGATCCGTATTTTTATAGTTGAGAAATAATCTTCAGGGAGGGGGTGAATTTTCACTTTGGAGGCTACGTTAATAAAAACTGAAGCATTTGGGGCTCGAAAAATGCAAGAATGTTTGTAAGAAAGATTTTCTATCCTCTACATGCCACTTGTGTGATTGAACTTATTCGAAAATAAGGCTGGTGCAACTGTTAGAGTGTTGTTAAATAATTTGTATGGCCGGAATTGAACATTTTTATATGGACGACTTTTATTTATTACACTGGTCAACAAAGTTACATTTTTTCTGTGTGTTATTTATACAATACTTTTTCAAAGGAATTTCTTGTCCTGAATTGGAATCTTATCTCTTTACGAATCATCACCAATTTTATTTAAATAAAAACTTACCTCATGAATTTAAATAGTCTCAAAAGGTTGTATCTCAATAACCTGACGTGATAGGTTGATTTTGAAGTCAGATTTGAACTAAAACCATCGAAAACCTTATAGAAAAAGTATACATACAGCTACATAACCTTGTTAAACAGTGTTATTTAAAAGATTCTTATAGGTAAGGTACCACACAAGCAACGAAACAATTAAAATAAAGAATTTACAACGGTGTTATTGCTCAAAGAGGTAATCACGTGAAACATAAGGTCTATCAGCTAGGTTCTAGAATTCGAGTGAAATGAAACTGAAATCGCAAATCGAGTGAATTTATTTTCAGTGTTCTGCATTTCGAGCGATTTGGTAACTCCGAATTTTTTTCGAAATTACTTTTCGTGAAATTGACAACAGCTGATATCTGATATCTGTCATTTGGAATATTATTGAAGAATTTTTATTTTGACAAATTGTTTTCTTGTAAATATTTATTTATTGTTCACTCGTTTAAAAATATAAAAGTATACTAATTAGGATCACTGCGATGAGTGCTGCGTCAATAGTTTTAGCGTTACAGACTGAAAGGAATAATTATGCAAAAGAAAAAATAAAAAGACGAAGGCTGCGAGATGTTTCTAATCCCTTGGAAATTGCAAATGCCGCGTATGTTATTTTTAGACTGAAAACAAAAGTTAACAGCTGTCAATTATTATTTTGTATTGTTCATGTAGGTTCATTTCATACTACCGTCTTAATAAAAGTGCCTTTTTTAATGGTGCTCGAAATTGTTGAGCAACGTCTTAAACAATCTTCAATTCCTGCAACGTTGGAGCTAGCCACAGTTTTGCGGTTTCTTGCCGAGCGAAGCTTCCAAAGGTCAATTGGGAAGGATGCTGTGCTGATATCGCTTTGGGTCGAAGTACTGTTTCAAAAATGCTTACAGAAGTACTTAACATTTTTGAGAATCGAATTTGTCTTATAAAATTTGCTATGTCCGATGAAGATCAAAGTAAATCAAAACAAAATTTTTTCACCAAATTCAATATTCCTGGTGTCATAGGATGCATTGACGGTACACATATTATTATGTCGCAGCCAAATCAAGATCCAACGCTTTTCTTTATTGGGAAGGGGCACTTTTCAATGAATGCAATGATTGTAAGTTGTTTTATTTTTAAAAGATAGTACATTCATTATGTTTCTTTTGAACAGATATGCTATTTTTAAAAAAGATATGACAGAGAGGTGGATTCATCCTGGAGTTAAGGAGATGCTGGTTATGGATTAGAGACTTTTCCTCTGACGCCCTATAGGGATTCACAAGCGGGAACCTTAGAGCACGAATTCAACCAAAAACATTCCTCGGCAGATTACAGATTTATAAGTTGAAAAGCTTAAATAAAATTATTAATTAAGTTTCTTCTTATCGAATTCAAATCGCACCAACAAAATCGCAAATATCGAAATGTAGAACACGGAAATTCACTTCGTTTTGAGTTCGAAAAAAAATGAAATCGATATCGATAAAAGTGAATTTCAGAATTCCAATTTATATTTTGAATCGATTTCAATTTCATTTCGTGTGAAAGTGAAATGTAGAACCTAGTTGTATTTCAATGCTCTACAATCGGTTCAAGAACTATAAGATGAAATTAATGAAGATATTGACATTTACATTGAAATAAATTAATTTTTCTGAAACAATACTCGCTTATTTTTAAATATCAAAATTAAACCTCTTATTGAAAAAGTCTGCAGAAGCTAAGAATTTTATTTAAAGAAAACTTGGGTTGTCCTGTAAGGAAGAAATCTTTAAGTACGATTATTTAAAGGACATTTCTGATAAAGAACTTGTCATAAATAGTAATTTAAAGTTGAAAATAATACAAAAGAATTCAAATTCAAATCAAAAAACCTCAAAATAAGTGCATTTTTGTATTCAGTTCAAAAAAATGTCAAGCCACTTTGAAAGTTAATTTTCCCTTCAGAATATTATCATCAATATCAATGGCTTGAGTTTTTAACTTTAGTTTCGCAGAAGCCCCTTAATTTCCATATATTTTAAGAGGATTATATACATTTAAAAATGTAATCCAAATTGTTCTTTTACATTTCTCAAAAATAGAATGGATACCAAAATTTGGCATTGTATTGTAAGCCATTTCTTCTATTAAGTGTCTTAAAAGAAGGGTATTTGATTTTGTATTGTGTGTGGTAATTCGCTTAACTATTTCCCTAATGAGCTTTAAGATTTAAACAATCCAGGTAAACCATTAAAAAGATTAATTGAAATACAAAACTACATAAATCTTACTGTACTCTTATACCTATACATATTTCTAACATTAAGCAATTTGTTCCCTTATTTATTATATGGTTTTATATGTTTCAATGCTTCTCTAGGATTTTAGTTAACCTCTAATTAAATTGAGAAAACATAAAATTAAGAGAAAAATAATATTTTTCTAAAAAACGAAAGGAAGCAATTAAAGCAATTATTTATGACTATATGTGTGTCCCTCTACACAAAATATACTCGTAATTACAGCAGGAACCTATTATAAATGTCTTGTACCAAATTAAAACTTTTGCTTTACTTATACCTACATACATACAAACATATATAAAATATAGTCTATACCAGAGAAGCAAAGTATTTGTTATTTTATATACCTACAACAAAACAACTTTCACTCAAAGTAATTTTATATAAATTTGCACAGAGTCAGTCATACTCATTCATCAAAGTTCGAAAGAAAATAGTGATGCATATAACTATATACATATGCCATGAAAATGTTTTTGTGTACAGACACACACGAGTTTGTATAAATATAAAAGGACTCAAAGGAGTTTATTACTTTCAATGAGTATAAAAGGGCAAATTATCCAATGTCCTTTGAATGAATGCAAAATTGTAAAAGCTAAACACTTTCCAGGCTATAAGGCTATATTTGTATGTATACTTATACTTGTATGTATGTCGTACTTTCAGTTTTTGCTATTTTAAGGACCTTATATGATCCTTTTCAAAAGTAACATAGGGCATATGAGAATGTTCAGTGTTCATAGTCTAGACATATTTAATGGTTGTGCGATGTGATATTATTAGCTTTGAATTCGTTTTGGTTGGAGAAAAATGTGTTATTATAAGAAATTGCTGTATATTTAAATAGGAACTTTTTCATATATATACATAAATAAATCACATGCTCAGCATTTAATGAGTTTTGTGACACTAAATTATAAATATTAAAGCAGCATATCTTATTACGCAAGAATCACATAAGAATGATTTTTGGTAATATAAATTTATTCAAAAGAGTACCTATGTAATATTTGAAAATATTGTGATTTAACACTTTGCAATGCTCCACAATCGGTTTTATACCTTTAAGATAGATGAAAGACTTACAGCAACAAATGTGCGAGTTGGCCAAGGAAAATTGCATGAAAAGGATATGAGGCTTCAATAGTAGCCGTGGCGGCTTTTAGCTATTATTTGTCTCTTGTTAAAATTAAGATACGTTGAATGCTAACGTTAAGATTACAATATTTACTTAAATCTAAACTTCAAAATATTATATAGGTAATTATAACAATACAAATTAAATTTAAAGCTTCCGGGTTTCAGATTGTCATTTGTAGAGTCTATGAGTATAGAGAATTTGTTAAATTTGCTAATTAATTGATTAGAACTTTAGTTAGCGCTTTAGTTCGATCTCCTTAAAATAGTTCTAAGGGATAAATTTCTTCTTAAGATTGTAACGAGGCGTTCTACTTCTTCTCTATTACCCTGAACATGAGACAATACAAAGTAACACAAGCCAATGAAGTAGGCACGACCATTACATACGCAGAAAAATATATCGTATAGCTTTCGCTATTCACCCGCTTTCAATTCGCAGTGACTTTTTAAAGATTATTTCATATAGCTAGGTAAAATTTCAACACTAATTCGTCTTCTCTGCCTTTGCCCAGGTTGAGCTATCTTGTGTACATTAGAGAAATTAATTTCCAAGCACAGTATGTACCTTGGGTACAGGATCGCCTCGTAATTTTTGGGTCCCGAAATGCCTTCTTCCTTCCCTCGTGTATTTCGCCATCCATTACTTCTGAGTGAATGACTGAATGATTAAAGTTGGTTGCAAATCGGAGTTTGAAAACTATAAATCCAAGTTTTTTGCTTTCGTTGGAAGAACCCTGGACACCTACGAGTAAAACTCAACCTTGTAGAAAAATTCATCTCAATATAGCCTGACTTAGATTGAAATTCAATAGACATATTAAATATTGACATAAAACCGTTTCATAATCAATACACTAGCTATAAAGCAGAACTGCAATTATTCTATAATGTTTTTCAATAAGGGCGGGTAGATGTTGCATTGGAATGGAATGGCGTTTGCTGTGTGGCACGTAGCGCCGTCCTGCTGAAACCACATGTTGTCTAGGTCTATATGGTTCAATTTGTGCCATAAGAAATTAGTTATCATCGTTATGTAGCGCTCGGTGTTGACGGTGACAGTCTCACTAACGTCGTTTTCAAAAAAGTAGGGACCAATTACGCTACCGGCCCAAAATCCGCACCGAACGGTAACTTTTTGAGGATGCATTATCACCTGGTGAACCTCGTGTGGGTTGGTGTCATGCCATAGACGGCAATTTTGCTTGTTTACACAGCCATTCATCTAAAAATGCGCCTAGTCATCAAAGATGATTTTTCGGCCAAAATTGGGGTCCGGTTCAAAACGATTCGAAGCCAGGTCAGCTAACAAACGGCGTTGTCTATGGTCATGAACTTTGAGCTCCTGGGTCAGTTGGATCTTGTACGGGTGTAGGCCCAAGTCCCGACGCAAAATTCGCCAAGTTAAAGTCTGCGAAAGGCCGAGTTCTTGTGCATGGCGAGGAATAAACTGCCTCGAGTTCTGCTGTACACTTTCACGGAGCGCGGCGATGATCTCGGCGGATTTTTCGTTCCTTGAAAGAACGGGTGTTGGCTGATTGTTTACTGAACCAGTCGTCTCAAATTTGGCCACCAAACGTTGAAGAGTCGACTGTGAAGGGCCACCACGTCTACCGTGAAATGGGCGCAACGTTTGCGTTAACGAACACTCATTTTGATAATAAAATTTTATCATTTGAAAGTGGTGTTCAATCATGTAACTTGCCATGATGATTTGGCATAAACAACTGAATGATTAATCAGAGATTTGACAGATTTCACCAAAACAAAATGACCTCCACGGGGCCCCAAAATCTACCCGCGCTTATTTAAAAACCCTATATAACCGGATTCTTTATTCGAACGGGACGAATTTAATATGTAGTCACAATTTCTTTTATTACGTTTGCGTGCAAAACATGTTGTCTTATATTTTTCAATATTCAAAATCAAACGATTTTTATTGCACCATAAGCAAAATTGGTTAAGATCTTCTTGTAGCTTTTTACAGTCCTTAAAGGAGTTAATAATGCGAAATATTGCATAGATTAAAGTTATAAAAAAACAAGGCAAATCATTAGTAAATAAAATAAACGGCAATGGACCAAGGTGACTCCCTTGAGGTACACCATCAAATTTTTCTTTTATAAACCTATGCGGATTTTCACATGTAACAGAAGAACAATATTTAAAAGAAATTATGTCATACAGACAAACAATTTAGGAATAATATACAATTTCCCATATAGGACGATAATTCGTAACAAAATTTTCAGAGATTAGTTTAAAAGAAGAAACAATTGATAAAACCTAAGACACACATTTTTCAACATATATAATGGTATTCCATTAGGACCAGAACTGGAACATTTATTTAGTTTTAAAATACTGTCACGTATGGAGTCCTCAGAAATTGAAAAATGTTTTGCTTTATTATTTATTATTGATGAAGAAAATATTCAAGCACCTCTTGAAGAAAAAATCTTCAAAGGCAGTCTTCAAATAATCTACGAACATGTTCGAAATTCACTTTTGACGAATTTTGAAAGGTCATATTAGCTATAGTATAGATATCAGTCAAATTTAAGTTCTCCATTTTTTTGTTCATTTTTAGATCACACTGATTATTTGAAATAAATTGAATATACAAACAGTTTGAATAAGTAACAAAGTCGTTTCCATTGTTGAAAAATGCGAAATTACAATTAAATAATCATAGTCGTTTGTTTTTTAAATATCAAAATGAAACCTCTTACTAAACGAAAATATGTACATATATTAAGTTAATTTTATGAAATAATTAAATTGACAGTTTGTTATTTATTTACTAATATGACAAAACCTTTAAATTTTACTGACTTTTATTTATTTTTTGAGTCACATATCTTGGATAATTAAGAAATATATTGGCTTAAGACCGAAAATGATTTGTGAACAATAAAAGTATAAATTTATTAATTAAAGCTTTTGTAAGATTTGTTTACTAAGGAATACAAAATTGAACTATTTCTTTAATTTTGAAAACATTTTTTTTTAAGAACATCAGTGGTCCTAAGTTTTAAGGTGAACAAATTCTCAGTTTATACATTTTAGAAATGTTTCTCAAAACGCCCACACAAGCAAAACAAACCAAACATAATTTCTAAAATGTTTTTTAAACAAATAGGAAACATTTCAGAAACGTTTTTTAAACAATGTTTCCTGAAATGTTTCTTTGGTGTGGACACACCTCTATGAGCACAAATAACATTTTATTCCAAAACTATACCAACATAAACTTCATTTCATAAAAAGACAATTCCCAGAAAATGAGGAATCCACAACTAAAAGATTTGGCAAATGTTCTCAACTCAAAAAATACTCCTTTAAAGATTCTTCTTCATAATTCGTCCAAGAACTTTGACTTTCTGCCAAGTCAAAATTATATGCAAAACATAATTTGATTTCTTTTTTGGCGCATAGATAAAATTCAATAAATTTAATCCTAAAAAAGAAAACACGATATTTTCAAAAATTATCTGTTTTTGTTTTTCTCTGCATTTTTCACTTAAATTATATCAACTTAAACTTCTGCCTGCATTTTTCCTCAGCGCTAAATTTCTCCTCAAGCATCTTCCACATGGATTCATTAGAAAATTGAAATTTCATTAATTACTTAAATGAGTTGCGTATATATAAAGATACATTAGTGCCACTTAGCAAAGAGTGGGGGGGGGATAATATAATGGTGGAAGTTTTCTTAAATCGGCTGGCTCCAATCACTTTGCCAACAGAAATAAGAAAAAAATACTATATCCATATTCAAAGAGGCACACATCACAAAGAGGTATAGGTATAGATACGTTTCTCGCTTGACTTTTGACCTCAGTGTATCTGTATCTATATCCACATTAATGTACCTTACGATAAATAATGAAATTCTTCTTCTCCAAATAAGTGGAACAATCAAAGCAGTAATCGTTTCTGATATATCCTTCATTTATTATAGTTTCAATGGAGCCTATATGAAGGCGAAGAAGAAGAAGAAGGCATAGCTAGACCAAAGTCCTACATATATGGGTACACTACAGACACTTAAGTGTAATAGCTCCTATATCGGTAGCACTTACATAGCTTGTATCTATCTGCACTACACTCTTATAGTTTTGGCCTTTTAAGTACGAGTAGTGAGGAGCAAAAATAGATTTATTTCTGGGCTCCTCTGTACCAAATTAGTGAGAGAGGGTATACCCCTTTAGCGCGCACTAATGGCTCTCAATTGGCATGTTCGACAAAAATAGTCTAAAGTATCTATAGCATTTCTTATCCCGAAAGTGGCTCATATAAGAAGAATGCTATAGACGAGTCTTGTGGGCGGCAGCAGTGAGCTAAGCCAGGAGGGATTTTTTGTTTGGCTATAATAGTCGCAGCTATTATATCTATGCTACGTGCAGAGGAGGTAACTTCAACACACTCTGCGAGATATATAAGAAGTCGAAGTACAATCCAGGTCAGCTAAAATTTTTCTATTGCACTATACGCTGCGCTAAGCTCCATTTGCTGGGTGTTAAAATCGACAGCGACATGTTATCTCTTTGGCCAATAATGCAGAGGAGCCCATTTGAATTTGGGCCACACTCTTAGGCCAGACCTGAAGTTATATCCCCATATTCACAGCAGAAGCTTGAAGTTATAACCGTGGCACGAAATATTTCATCGGATCGAGGGACTACAACAAAAAACTGAAGAAAATAAAAATAATCAAGGAGATAAAACGCCTGCCGCACTAAAAGTCGTGCATCTTGTGGGCGTTCGTGTGTGTTTTCGAACAACTTCCTGGCTAATATGCCATCCGTAGCCTGAAACCAAATTCTCTTAACCTGGTTTCGTGTATATGATATACCATAGCAGCTAGCAGCTATATGGGTATCATGTTTCGGTTGAATGTTACATAAGTTTCGTATGTTGTATGGTCGCGTATTTTATTTTGTATGCTGCGTCTCTGTGGCAGTTTTAGTTTGCAGTTGCAACTTCAGCCGAACATCCGTTCGCTAAGCTTCGTGGACGCATGTACCTGCATATTTTTTGCACAAAAGGGGCTTTAGACCTAAAACGACCGTAGGTACTACCTCTTTTGTCTTTTTGTTGTTGTTGTTGATTTTGTCACAGAAATGCGTTATTTGTTGCAAGGTGGCTGTGCGAAGTGGAAATAACATGGAATCAGCTGAATATGTTTTTTATTTACTCTTTTTGATTCTGAAAAGTTTTATGTTGTTTTTCTTACCAGTTTTTCCTACCGTCTGTGTACCTTGTTGAGGCTCTATGCTTTAATACCCGTTTGCTTTAACTTGTAGATTTTTGTTCAAGGAATGAAGTGGCTTGGTATGTTGAATTCATGTTTAAATATTTTAACAGAGGCATAGCACTCGTATCGTACTCGTAGGTACCTACGTTAGGTCTATGTACATGTTTCTCTTTCTAGAAGAACGGATCTGTGAAGCTTCGAGGCTATCAGTTGCAGTTGCAGTGGCACGGTTAAAATTTTTCACATACTTTTTATTTTCATTGTTGCTGCTGCTGGTTTATGTTTATTTCTTTTATTTTCTGTGTTGCATTTTTCTTCTGAATGAAATTGGTTTTGTTGTTGGATATAAGTCGGATGTCAGATTTGAAGTGAATGAAGTTTTTATTTTATTTTACTGACATGTTGTGAATAGACTTGTGATGAAAAAGACGACTATGGACGACGACCTCAAATTTCTACAATAAAATGACAAGAAAAGATATTTTTTTTCTTACTAATTTGCATTTTTATAGCCTTTTAATAGTAAGATGTTACTTACTGTTTTGTGTGTTGTGTATGGCTCTTTTAAGAATGGAAAATATGACATTTATGATTGAAAAATTAATATTTTATTGTTGTTTAGGTATGGTGGAAGTTGGAAGTACATTTAGTGTATTTTTTGAAAAGGAATTTTAGTGAGTGCCTAGCCTATAGATAAAGTCTGGAAACAGGTGCAGGTTACAAAAAGAGAGGTTAAGTAATGCTTTGTAGTTATAACTGTCTTTAACAAAAAGAAATGTCAACTCAAGTGTCTTTGTTTGAAAGTATTCTTTGGATTCGTTATTGTAAATTGGATTTTCGAACATGTAAATAGATGTTCTGTATTTCGGTTTGTTCCATTTTTTTAACGCATTCAAATCACATTTTTTATTTCTGTGAATTGATGTTTGAAAGCTTCCTTCTGCTAGGAATCGGAGGGTTGCAGCAAGTTTTTGAATTAAAGGAATCAATGAAGGTATTATAAAAGGTTCTATTTCCTTTAAAACATATAATAAAAAGGCTACTTTGCTTCATCTAAAATTACAATGAAAGCTTAAAAGAGGAAATCAAGAATTAACTTTATTTATTAGAACAATTCTACATAATTTTCACACACTTACATTGTATCAGCTAATTCCAAAATATGTGATTTATCTCGCAAAATTCGTCTTCTTATTTTTTCTCTTGAATTCTGCTTCCTTTTTTCACTTAAAATTGCCAATAATATTGCATCCATCTTCACAACAGCAAAAAATTTACTTCAGAAACAAAATAAAAATGGGTGATCCTTCAGTTCTGACAGTTCGAAGCAATTTCGAAGTTTTCGAAATCAAACGCATTGAAGAACATGCAATTTCGTTTCACTTGAAATTTAAAAGTGATTTCAATTCACTTTCGATTGAAATAATTCGGAACATAGGCGTAGAATTAGATTTATGAAATTTTACCACTTCTAAAACTGAGGATATTTACTCATTTTAATTAATTACCACCTACTAGGTTAGGTTAGGTTAATATGCTGGCGTTTGATTTGGTGAAAACCGTAATGTAAATCCCCTGTGATACACTTAAAGTCTTATAACTTCTCTGCAAAAGTAAGTGCATAACCTTTGATTCTATCTGTTATCATTTTGAAACCACTTAGAAGCTTTGATAAGACATAAAAGACTGTTTCTGCAAAGTCTTCGAGTTTTTCCCTAAGCATTTGTAACTCTTTTTTGGCGCAATGATGGGCAGTATCATGTTAAGTGAGTAGTGGCCTCGTGGTCTATCTTAGCGTTACACCCTTTGGATATGTCGTCGTCAACAAGCCGAATTTTCTGCCTGCGGTATCCCAATAGGTTGTGGCCGGTTATTATACTCACAAGTAATCGTAGTGTTATTTTGTCTATCTGCATAATCAAGCGAGATATTGTTTTTTCTAATTTGGGCCATGCTTTGTTGGCTGTGGCGCAGGTTTCAAAGCTTTTCCATTGTTCTGGAGTACTTTGTTATCATTGGTCTATTTTAATTCACATGATGGTGTGCAAGTACCTACCCGTGGCATGATGGTTTCCCTGCCTGTGCCATCTAAAGTTTTTTTCACGGATACTGTCTCTTGCGAGGAATTGACAAATTTTAAAAGAGTAATTCTTCTCACGAAAAGTGCTATCTCAAATTAGCCGTTTGGTCCCCTCCATTCCTGACAACATTACTCGCACACAGGAACGGTTGAGAATCGTAAGTCACTAGGCCCTAATTCTCAACGGACTGTTGTGTCACCTAATTTTGATGGGGTGCTTATGGTAGAGTCAATATTGCATTGATCCAGTCGTTCATCAGTTCTCTCATTCGTAGGCTCATCACTGCGACTTGGTACCCAGCAGTCTAATGTAATATGCTGTGAGCTAAATTTTTGTGACAGTAATTTACAAGCTTGGATTTGATTGTTGTGCCAGAAATCGATTTTATTGCTGCTTGGGTATGAATGAAAACAGTATATAAGCCCGTGATAGCGTCATCATTAAGACCTGTTTTTCAGCACTTGTCAATGTCAAAATCACTTCTGTAGAATTTGGTGCGATTAATTGTTTCCGAAAAGAAAACTGTAGCTACCTCAGCATCCGTTTTCGAGCCATCAGTATATTCATGTGTGATACTTTGTCTCTTAGGAAAAATAATTGTGAAGGGTTTGTTGAAGCTCAAACATGGTATCATATAGTCTATGCTAACATTGTTTTCTAAGTATTCCAGAAAAATCCGTGCAAAGCGTATTTGGCTAGTTTTACAGCAACTAGTTTGGCTGAGCAGTAACAAACTATTTGCAATGACTTCTTGTACAGATAAGTTAAGGGTTAATTGAGTATTGTTTCCTCATCGCTTCCGTTGCACCTAAACATTACTTTTTTTTGTATCTTCGAAAGAGCTCTAAGATTTTCAAGTTTTTCCAGAGCCTTCCACCTTTTGCCTGATTATTGCAGAGTACATTCACAATATGATATTAAGATCTGATCCCAAGTTTCTACTGATAATTCTATCACATAAGAAGAATGCGATCTAAGCTTTTTTGAATCTTCCAGCGTATTTAAAGCCGAGTTATGTAAGTTTTTTATCCAAGATTATTCCTAAATATTTTTAGAAGAGTTCCATCGATGCTAGGAATTTCATAGTCTGCGATTTTTCTCCTATTTGTAAAAAGTATACTGTTTTAAGGGGGTTAATCATCAAGCCACAGCTCTTTCTCCCAGTTGCAGATTCTAGTTAAGGCTTGGTTCAGTTTTTCGCTAATAGCTGTTAGGAATTTCTCTGTTGCCCGTAGTGCTACAACTTCTTTGACTTCACTTAATTAAAGATTGCTAAGGATTTCACTCATGACAAGAATTCAGAGAAGTTGTAAGAGTTCTGAGGCGTTCTTTTGGATGATGTTACTTAAACTCCGTACCACCTAGTTTACTATGGATTTGTCTATGTTTTATCATACACATAAACCAGGTTATGATAGACTGTACTATTTTGGGACCTGAGAGGGTTTTTTTGACTGCAGTATTTTGCATGTTGTTGAAGGCCTCTTCAATGTCTAAAAACGAGGTAAGTGTATACTTCTTATCGTGAAGTGTTTTTTATATTATTCTCAAGACGCAATGTAAGGTCGTTTCCACGTTTTTGCTTTTGGAATAAGTCTCTTGAAGCCTGAGATTGCTTCGAATGTGAATGTCTAAAAGTCCCTCTAAGGTTTTAAGAATAAATGATGTGAGACTAATGAGCCTATAGCTTTTAGCTCAGGTGTTATATTTTGTTTTTAGATTTAGACTATTAAAGTGCTTTAAATTTAGTTTGAGTTGAAATGTTTTCGAGATTAACTTTTTCTAGTTTAAATTATAGTTGATTCTTCAAAAAAAAAAATTACCCTTTAAAAATAAAGGGTGGTATGCGAAATGCATTGTCTCAGTCTCAAATCTCATTATTTTGAGCTTTTGCTAGCTTTCGTATGCAAAATTGTTTTGAGACAAATCTCACAAAAATGTGATCGATCTCATTTTATAGATCTATTTCATTTGAGATGTTTCCGTATGCAGAAAAAAATCTTTTTCTCATTCAAATGAGCCAAAGTTCGTAAAATGTTGAGACTGGAAATTAGTTGTCTCAGGAATAACAATGGCTGAGTATATGAATATTTTTGCTCAAATTGAGGCCTTAACAGATTATTTTTTTCAAAATAGTGATACTTTTCGGGTGGTCGTTTATCTAATAAAACCAGGATGGTTTTTCTACGATTCGTTGCTGATCTTGGTTTCCAAAGCGGAATTGCCGAAGATTTCGGAATTGACCAAAGTTCGGTATCTAGGATCATCATCGAAGTTGGTGAAAAAATTGTAAGCTTCTTTTAGGTCAGGAGTTTGACTTTTTGTCAAAAGAACTGTATTTCTTTTAATAAAATTCACAAAAAAAATATTTGTATCATCGTTTTTTTTTGAAGAGTTATCACAAACACTACTTTCACTTGAAGAAGACATTTTGAGACTGAGATAGTGAGATGAGACAAAGCTCTTGCATACCGAATTGAGCTTCGTCTCATTGCAAATGCTCTATCTCACAATCTCGAGCTCATTCTCAGAGCTCAATCTCATGAGACTGAGACAAAGCATTTCGCAAACCACCTAAATTCAAAGCTTTTTCTTTGTCTGCAAATTAAATTTCGGATTGATATCTCTATTAACGTTTATAGCTATTATACCAATTAACAAAGTCAAAGTTAAAAAACACATAAAAACATCCAAAAACTTTCCCATATTCGTAAATTTAAACTTCGATTATAAAACAAATTGGATATCACTATCATCACGAGTGTAAAAATAGAAAGATACAAATTCGTGTCAAAGGTTCGTTTTATCTTATTTCCATAACAAGCGCACGTATCCTTCATATATTTGTAGCACGTTGGTTAATAAATTACTTTGCGTCCCGACTAAATACGATCTTATCAGCTGTAAACTTTTTTTTTTTTTGTTTTGTTTTTCTCCTACATTATTATCAACCCGTCCTTATAACTTATATCCCAAGTTCGGAGACCTCTTTCCCTCCGTTTCGTCTATTTTCAACTTTTTCTAGGTATTTAGGTTTGGTACTATACTCGTACTCGTATATATAGAATGAAAACAACATTTCACATCAAACAATCTCATATTTCATACAAAAAGTGGATATAAATTAAACAAACTACATGCTCTTTGGTTAGCTACTTTAGCTGGGTTAGCTTAAGCGAGAGACGGTGGCGGCGACGGAGGCGTTGGGTGTTATACTGACAAGAAACTATATTCTAAAGCCAGTTCAGTTCTGTTCTGTTCTGACTCTTTTGAGCCTATATAGTTGACATTATTTTAGATGTACAAAATGAAAAGTATCTGAACATGTTATCGCTCCAGCACGCATGCATAAATCTTTTATGATTATGAGCGCGTATATATGTAGTTTAATGTGGCTCCGAAAAGGCTCTCTAGTTTATGTCGTATACGTTTCGTTGTTGACTGGGTTTGAATTCAAATAATAATTTTCGACTGTTTTTCTCGGTTTAAGGATCTCTTCAGTTCAAGGACGTGTTGTCAACCTGCTTATACTCCCCCCTGAGAGCTCCTCAAATCCATATCTTTTGCTGTTTGGATATAGAATATGATACAATATCACATACTTGACTTTGAGGCCTTAATAAAATAGCTCCATAGCATGGAGGGATATGGCATTGGCTTTGGCATTCCTTTTGGAATGTGTAGGTATATTCCTGTATATATAGGGTGCGTTATGTATACTGATGGGTATAGTGATGGGTATGTTGGGAAGGCGGCTCCTTTCATTATGATGGTATTGTGCGGCGGTGGCGGTGGTGGCAGAACTATATTCCCTAATGGTTGGCAGTTGGGCTTTATTGGCTTTTGTCGTTCATAAATTTCATTCATTGCTTTTGCTATCCTTTTTTTTTTTGTTGGAGGGAAGGATGAAATGTCTGTTATTCATTCTTCCTCTGGTTCTTCCTTATTTTTTCTGCCATATCATCAGTTTCCAGTATTGTATGGTTGAAACGGCTTATTTGGCCAAAAATATATGAATATGACAGTGAATAACGTGGTCTGGCATACATATTTTAATACCTGTTCTGTTCAGAGCTACTACACATATTAATATATTCGCTGAAGAATTAAGACCATGAGCTGCTGATGGTATAAGGCAGCGAGGATATATATTATACCTAAAGGAATCTAGGGTAGGTTATGTGGTTGGTTTTTGTTTTGGTATGGTTTGGTATACATATACATACACTTATACGTAAAAATAAAGACATTCGAGTATCAAAAATCAATTTTTGGGTTACCGCAATGGCAGATTCGCGTTTCTTTTGGTCATGAGTGTGTAAAATGGTAATATATTATATTTTACCTTAATTTGTTTCTTTCTTTTTTTTTGGGTTAATTGCCTACATGGCTAATTGGTACTTAAGAATGAATTACAGAGACAGTTGGTTGGAGCTTGGATAGGTCCTTTGGTTTTATGGAAATGACATATGGGAATTTGTTGACTTTGATGTGTTTATTTGTATATATTTAGGTACAGTAACTACATCACTAAAGGAATTCCTTATAGACCACAAGTATACTCGCATAGTACATATATATTGGACGTTATTTATGTATTTCGCTTGCAAAATAAAGGACATTTTATTTTTATTTGGTTATAAGGTTATAAATATTTGATTTGGAGTAAGTAATACGAATTCTAGATTTTTCATAAGCTGAAAATATTGAAAGATTCAAGTAAGTTTTTCGATAACTTTCTTGTCTGTACCGCAAGAAATTACCACACATTTGTATAATTTTGAGAAATGATTGAAAAAATTTTTTTTTCTTCGAAAAAGACTCAAAAAATGTTGATACCCATTTATAAAAACCTTTTTTCCAAATATTTAAGGAAATTGTTGTTTCTCCAATTAATACAGATGTTTGGATGATAAAGTCTGTTTTCTGACTAAAATCCAAAATATGAAAAAAATTTCTCTGGTCGAAATAAGGTATTGGCTTATAAAGTCTGTTATTGATAGTTCTGTTTTTAAACTATCTGTAAAAAAGACTGCACTTCATTTAACGTATTACATATTTTTGAAAACCACAAAAAATGTTGTAGGGATATATTATTTATTAAAAACGTTAAATGCTAACTTAATTTTAACAATTTTTACTCAAATCTAAAAATGCAGATTTGATTTGTTGAATGTTACTGATTTCCTAATTCGATCTGCTAAAAATAGTTCTAATTGCTAAAATGGGAGCGGGTCGAAATGCTGCATGGTCAAAATTCTGTATGACACTATGTGGGCGTAATACTGTATGGTTAATACCCTGTATTTCAAAATACTGTACATTCAAAATTCTATGTCTCAAAATGCTGTATTGTCAAAATACTGCACCTCACAATACTGTATAATATATACTGTAATACTGGAAGTTTTGACAGATCAATTAGTTTGGATTATATACATTTTATATACACTATACATTTTTACATTGTCAAAACGATTTCAATGTTAAGCCTTATCAACAGCATTTTGAAATACAGTATTTTGATATACAGAATTTTGAAATACAGAATTTTGAGATGCAGTATTTTGATCATAGAGTATTTTATACATTCAGTATTTTAAAATACATCATGTTGAGATACAGTATTTTAAATACAGTATTTCGACCCCAACCCGATATTTATATTTCAGCTTATTTACAGCATTTTGAAATGCAGAATTTTGAGATACACTATTTTGATCATACAGTATTTTGTACATACAGTATTTTTAGATACAGTACATATTTTAAAAACAGTGTTTTCACACCAACCCGGCTAGAATTCTTTTTAAGCTAACCTGACTCAGATTGAAATTTCATTGACAAAGTATGGCGACAACACAACGTAAGTGTATTTAAAAAAGGACCTGACAAAATAAACGTACAGTATTTTAATAACATATGAATTACGGAATTGTCGGGAATTTTTTTTGTTGAAACCAAGTGGTTTGTAACCTTTTTTATAATATTATTATAGTGACCAGTAAACCTTAATTTTGAGTCTAGTTTAACACTAAAGTCAGAAAAACTGTTTTCTCTATTCAAACGTGACGAATTAAACATATAATCATAATTTAATACATGTTTTATTGCACCATTAACAAAATTGATTTAAATCTTCTTGTAGTACTTTACAGTCTTTGATGGAATTCATAATTTGAAAAATTTAAACATCATTTGCATAGAATAGCAATGAAGCATTATTTGAAACAGAAGGCAAATCATTAAAAAAAAAAATAGGTTGGGATGCGACGCCCAACTCTCATCCCGTCTGTCGATCTGTCTTGTATAAAAGGTTTGTAGGTTTTCGTGTTTTGTTAAAAAAGGTCTCAGTTGAATTATTTAAAACAAATTTTAAAATTACCAAAAATATTTTGCATATGATGAAATAGTTTGATTTCAAAATCTTTTTCTGTAAACTAGATTTTTAGTCTACAACTAATTTTTATAAATGTTAGTAGCATTTCTTAAAAGTTTTTATTTCTTATATAAACAAATACAAATTGGATGAATGAAATTAATTTGACGTCAATGTCTCCTATTATTTAAGAGACATCGTAAACCGAACATCAATTTTTACCAATTTTGCGTATTGTTTTTTTAGATTTTAAATTTTTATGAAAACACTGTTTTGGATTTTTATAAAAAATTTACTAAATGTCGAAAACAATATTTTCTGTGAGATAAAAATAGTTTGAAGCCAATATTTTTAAATTTTGAAAAGAAATTTGAGTCAAAAGTAAATTTTTACCAAGTTTAAGTATTTTTTTCTAGGTTTTTATATATTGTAAAAAACTGTAAATTCGATTTTTCTCAAAATTTTAATTAATGTTGAAATTAATATTTCTTGTAACATAAAATTAGTTTGAAGCCAATGTCTCAAATTTTTGAAAAGATATTTACGTCGAAAAACAATTTTTACCAACTTTTTTAATTTTTTTTTAGATTTTTATTTTTTTGTAAAAAACTGTCAATTCGTTTTTTTTCAAAATTTACTGAATATTGACAACAATATTTTTTGAAAGATAAAAGTAAATTAAAGCCAAATCAAAGTTTTGAAAAGATATTTGAGTCGAAAATCAATTTTTACCAACTTTTGTTAAATTTTTTTCGGTTTTTAATTTTTTGTTAAAAAAAATGTCAATTTGATTTTTTCAAAAAGTTGCTGAATGTTGACAACATTATTTTTTGAAAGATAAAAGTAAATTGAAGCCAATATCTCAAAGTTTTGAAAAGATATTTGAGTCGAAAATCAATTTTTACCAACTTTTGTTAATTTTTTTTTCGGTTTTTAATTTTTTGTTAAAAAACTGTCAATCCGATTTTTTCCAAAATTTTACTCAATGTTTACAACAATATTTTTTGAAAGATAAAAGTAGTTTAAAGCCAATATCTCAATGTTTTGAAAAGATATTTGAGTCAAAAATCAATTTTAACCAAGTTTTATTATTTTTTTTTTAGGTTTTTATTTTTTGTAAAAAAACATTATTCTTCGTTGCACAAAATTGTTTTAGAGATGAAATCATATTTTAATCGTAAAATTTTTGAGGTGACAAATTTTTATTTTCAGTTTTTTTGATTTATAAAAAAACCGTTAATTGGATTTTTTTAAAATATACTTGTTTTGTATCACGTTACAATATATGATATAAAATTTAATTCAAATGTCTAGCGTCAATGGTTCATGAGATATTTAGGGTTAACCAAAATGTTCACCTTTTTTTAAAACTGCTATGGTAAAAAAACCACCCACGCAATTTTCTTGAGAGCCCTTTCTGCATCTTGCTGCCTTATTATTTGTATAACTAAATTTATTAGAAGTCGATATTTTTTCTGGTTCTTGCGCTATGGACGACGAAAAGAACGTCGCGAACGTACGAACGGACGACGAAAAGAACGTCGCGAACGTACGGACGTACGGACATGCGGACGTACAAACGTACGTACACACTCATGCACAGACATCTCTCTAAAAATCTTTTAGTTCGACTCTAGGAACCTTGAAACGTCGAGAAATGTCAAAATTTTCCATTCGACAAATCGGACCGATTACAGTAACTTCATATGGGAAGTTAATAAAATAAATAGTAATGGACCAAAGTGTCTCCCTTGAGGTACACCATTAGAATTCACTTTAAATTGACTTACTCCTGAATATGACGCTTTTATATATCTTTTCCTATAAGACATGACAAAAACACATAATAAAACGGCCGTGAAGTCCAATTTGAATTAATGTATTAAGAAGAATTCATGACTTAAAATGTCAAATGTCTGTAGAGATGCAATCTACTTGAGAGTAGTATACAAATTTAGAAAAACAAAAAACCAATGTATTGATATGAAAAAAGTCAGTATAAACTTGGAAGCTAACAACTTTTTAGGAACACAAACAAATCACCTTAATTCAAAGAAAATTAACACATTTTATTGTATTAAAATGTTTTGCAAGGAAAAGTTGATGCAAAATTGGGCTATACAGAAAAATCGTTTTGATAGTGTAAAAATGTGTACACATTTCTTTTTTTCTTTTCACTTCCACTTACAGCATTTTTAAAATACAAAATTTTGACCAACTAGAATTGTGTTCATAGAGAATTTTGTAAAACAGATTTCTGATCTACAGTATAACGACCCATACAGTATTTTGACCCCAATTCTTTTAATTATTCTGAAGTTAATATAAATATGTTTTGGTTCGTAAAATATTTGCGTTGAAAAATAATTTTTAATAATTTTTCATATTTCTACAAAACTGGTATTGGATTTATTTTATCAGTTCTGAATCCCTGTATTATTGTGTAGTAAGAAAATGTAATTTAAGTCGATAGCATTATTTATTAGTTTTATTTTTGAGAAACCAAAATATTAAATATTTTTTAAATTGCTGTGATTTCAAATATCAGTTATTGATTTGTTTTTAAAGTCTTAATACAAATATAATAAATAACATTTATTTGAAGTTAATGTATTTGCTGGATTTTTAAATGCTGAGAATGGGAAAAAGATAACTTACTCGCACACTTTGAGAAAATTCGGCGAATGAGCTAGAGTGATAGTTTCAGTTATTTTTTTTTTTTGCTATATTACGAAATCCGACTAAAGAAAGTTGAAAGAATGTCAGTTACATGTTCTGCTAAAGGGACATTTTATTCAACTTATTTGGTATTACTGCATTTGCAATCATTTTGAACTTCATACAATATCTATAATCTACCATATGCTGACTAATCTAAAGTGAATTTTTAGTTAAACCAAAATAACAAAAATGAACGATTGAATATTCAAAAATGTGAGTTAGAATATTATCAAATGAATGTTTAAGTGTTGTTAACATTTTAAAAGAGGATCTGGGATATCGTAGATTTTTTGGGTCATGCAACGTAGCTCCAATCTTGTCCTCTTAACATATTGGTATCTAAAATTTAAAAAAAGACAATGGAATCCATCTTTTGTTTATTTCACTATCTTTTGATTTCCTTTTTATTTGTTTATTGAATTATATGGCATTTAAATGTCAGAAACTGACAGCTTCCATAGATAAGTTCATATATGATACGATAGTCTTAGGAATCGACAATGTAGTTCATCCGACGAATTTAATAATTAAGTTTTACAAAAAAATGTGAAAGGACTGTGGGGATTGAGTTAAATCATAGGGAATAAAATTCTGTAAAAACATGAAAATTTTCAATTTTACAAATCGAACCGATAAAAAGGGGAAGATAGAAGTAGAAAAAGTAAATTCAAATAGTTTTTATAATAAGAAGTTGTGTTTTTTTTTAAAGTATTTGTGGAGTGCCACAAGGCCGTCTTTTTCGTCCAACTCTATTTGACTGTAACTAATATGTAAACAGATAGTTCCTTAAATCTTAAAATCAAAGTGCTTAAGGTTTACTTTTAACCCTTATTTCTTTAGAATTTACTCAATAAACAAAAAATTCTATTTTCTTTCCTTCAAAATAACAAACATTTCTCGTGACTACCTCCAAAAGTCACAAAAATATTTATTTCGACAAATTCAAAAATCATTTTAAAAAAAATAACCAAAAATAAAATCAACATTAGAGACGCTGTGATGCTAATGATATGATGGTAACATACAAAATTGTATCATATTTATTTAATCTGATATCCAATTATCACTTTTATTTACTTACCCACAAAACACTATTTATTTGGTTTGTCTTTTTGTTTAAAAAAATATACAGTATGTACATATATAGTATTCAAAAGCAAATAAACCGCCAGAGGTCTCTTATATAGCATACAAATAGTGCGGTACATATATTTTATTGACTCATACTTAGGTTCAAATTAATTGTTTTGTTGTTTTCAATCGTTTCTTTGCGTGTGAACATCAAATAACGTCATGACGCCCAGCCTCCACCAAAAAGATAACTATCCTATCCAACTAAAGAGTCGAGTCTTGGTACATTTAACAACCACCGCTATGACATTGACTAGTTGCCTATACCTGTATTTCATGAGCCGCCAGATAATTCATTGATGGTATACGTATAGAGGCGTAGCGATCGTGCTATTGTTAAACCTGGTCACCTTTAGATGAATAGCCCACGATCTAATCGGCTATGGCCTGGCCATGGTGACCGACCCAGCAGACCTTGGACTGAATGTACATATATCTAACTATCGAGACCTCTCTATGTGGGAGAGAAGAATAAAGATAAAATGGGTAACCTGAACTATTACAATTGTTTGGATCTAGGTACCAACCATCATTAATTAGTTTACTTGTGACACCATTATATCTGTAAACCCGATAAGAGAGAGTGTTAATATTGTTTTTGAATGCACTTTAATAATATCCCCCGCATATGAATTGACATAAATTCTACTCGTATTCATTTGAGATCCCATCCGAAGGCAATTAGAGTCAGTAAACCATAACTCTTTCGTTACTATAAAATCCAAACACTCGACTCTAATCAAATCACATTTGCTCCAGTTAAAGGCATTCATAACGATAAACCAAACAAAACAGTACAATCTCCCCCTGATAGGTCTCCAATCCAATCCAACCCAACAACAACAACTCTCGTATCAAATCAAAACAAATAACTTAACAACTGGGTCACCAGAGTTCAAAACTTTTTTCAATTCCTATTCATTTTTATTTCTTCAACTCTGATTATGAGTTTTTAAATAATGAAAAAATTATGAAAAAAGAAAAATTGTATTAGATTACAAATAGAACAAACCCCCTTCTTCCGTAGTTATGGTGGTGTTTTTGTACTATGTCAACACAAAACACGAAACTCTTTTAGAATGATCATAAGTTGAGAATGAACACGAAGAACCCCCTCAAACTCAACGAAAACGATGATGCGGACGCAGCTGATATGATGTGTTAGGTTATATAGTGTTTGAAGTGACGACCGACCAAGACCAACGACGACGACGAGCGCAGCGACGACGATGATCTGTCCCGGGAATCACTTTAAGTTGCTTCTTCCCAAAGATAATGGAAATCTGATAGCATCATATATACACTCTTTGAAGTATGTGCACACACAAAAACAACAAATAAAACAATGTCTCAGAAACTGGTGTAAATTGATCATCGTTGTAAAGTCGTTCGTCATCATAAATTTATTAAAAGGGTATATTTCTGGCTGGCTTTTAGCTACAACATTATGTATGTGCATATAAACTCATACACTGATTTATATTGTTTTTCCTACAGATAAGAGGGATAAGTGACACAACGTTGTCGTAAGAATTTGTTTTTAGAATGAAACTGACATTTGTATGTACACATATGTTACCATTATGACACAAACATTTATGATTCAAGTTAGGTTTGAGGCAGACCGCCAATGAATTGGTAAAAATTCAATTTGATTACTGTTGTTAAAAATGAATGTTACGGATGTGACACATTATAATTTTTGGGAGCTTACACAAATGCACGAACATAATTAAATGTTCAAATTTTCACTAGCATCATAACCTCTTGTTACAAATGTGACGCAATCTGTTAATTTTTACCAAAACTTGAAAAAAAAACGAGTAACATATTAAGTTACAAGCTTTACGTTAGTCCATTTCAAATTAAAAATGTGACACGATAGAAAAAAAAGTGATACAAAACTTTCAAGTGCTACAAACTGATGTTACGAATGAGAAGCAATATATTATTAATAGTTATTATAAGTTTTTCATATAAGGAAACCAACATACAGTTACACAAGACCATGTTACGTATGTTACGGTAGCTATAATTATTACGTGCTGAAAATAACCTTAAAAATATTTTGTTTTTATAACGAATGTCACAAATCAATGTTGCGAATGTGACACGTTATAATTTTAAGGAGCTCACACAAGCGAACCAACATAATTAAAGGTTCAAATTTTCACCTTGCGTTATAATTTCTTGTTACAGATTTGGCGAAACATAATATTTACCAAAACTTGTAAAAAAAAACGAGTAGGTAAAATTATAAGTTCTAAGTTTTACGTTGGTCAATTTTATATTTAAAATGTGACGCGTTACAAAAAAGAAGTTTGATAAGAGACTTTTAATTGCTATTACTGCTTTTAACTGATGTTACAGAAAAGAAGCAATATAATTTTTGGAAATGAAAAAACTTACAAAGAAAGATCATGTTACGTATGTGACTCTATGTACAATATTTTACACACTTTAACTAAATTTGGATGAAAAACTAACAACATTTTAATGTGAGAACTAATGTCTTGAAATAATGTTACGGATGTGACGCATTATCATTTTTACAAGTCTTTACAAAGGAACGAATATTAAAGGTTAAAATTTAACTGAGCTCATAAATTTGTGTTTTGTATGACACGCAATATAATTTTTAAAAAAAATTTAAACAAAAACAGAGGAAAACCTTTAATTTTTTCAATTTTATGTGACACATGTGACGCAATAGAAGAAAAATCAGAAGGAAGACTTTTGATTGTTACTCGTGTTAAGATTTTAATGATAATAGCAAATATAATTTTACCAATTTTCAGCGTCACAAGATTTTGTTACTTTATTGTTACTATTTGTTAGTCGTCGAATTATGTCTCAATTCCTCTGAAAGTTGAATGAAATACAAAATTGGTAAGCCTTAAAGTGCAGCTTTGTGACTTAGTTGACACAATCCAGATTAAGAATCTTTCATTTTCCGTAATTTGATTTTATAAGACCTTTGTACCTATTTTAAATTTCAGATTTTGAAATTTTACAAATTTTCAGCGTCACATGATTTTGTTACTTTATGCTTTTACACTTGCCTAAGACACTGTTACCAAAAATCACTTTGAATAATAACTGCCTTGTCAACATCATGTTTATTATTCGTCAAATTATGACTCAATAAATCTGCAAGTTGAATGAAATAAAAAATTGGTAAACCTTAAAATACAACTTTGTGACTTAATTGACACAATCCTTAGATTAAGAATCGTTCATTTTCCGTAATTTGATCTTATAAGACCTTTGTACCTACATATTTTAAATTTAAGATTTTGAAATTTTACTGTTTTAAATTCTATTTAAATTGGGACGCATGTGACACATTATAATTTTTAGGCAATTACACAAATGCACGAAAAATTTTCACTGGCGTCTTAACTTCTCCTCACAGATATGACGCAATTTAATTTCTACTAAAACTTCAAAAAAAATGAGTAATATTTGAAGTGGCTACTTACACGTTTCGTTGTTACGGATGAGTAGCAATATATATTTTTAGGAATGGAAAAACTTACTAAGAAACCAACATCCAGTGACATAAGACCATGTTACGTATGTGACGCTATGTATATAATGTATTTTACACACTTTAACTAACTTTTATGGAAAAGTGGCCACATTTTATTGTGAATACTTCTGTCTTGAAGTAATGTTACGGATGTGACGCAAATTAGTTTTAACAAGCGTTCACAAAGGGACAAATGTTAAAGGGTAACATTTTAATTGGCTCATAAGTTTTTGTTCTGTATGTGATGAAATGTAATTTTTAAAAAAACTTTAAACCAAAACAGGATTTTTTTTGATTTTGTCAATTTAATGATAAATATGTGACACATTTGAAGACGAATTAGAAATTAGACTTCTGAGTGTTACTCGTGTTAAAATTTTACATTTTGGATGATAATAGTAAATATGTTTTTTTACAATTTTCAGTGTCACACGATTTTGTAACTTTTGTGACATATATGATTTTACACTTAACTAAGACACTTGTGCCAAATTCATGTTGAATATTTGTCGTATTATGACTCACTGACTCAAAAAACGAAAAGAAATAAGAAATTGGTCTGCCGTAAAATGCAACTTTGTGACGTATGTGACATAATCCCTAGATTTAGAATCATTTTTGCCTATCTTATGCCATCTTTGTACCTATTTTTATTTTCAAATTGTAAAATTATAAACTTTTGCATACTAATTTAATTGTGACGTATGTGACACAATCGTTAAATTAAGAATCGAATTTGGCTCTCAATTTGATGTTAAGCCACTGTTTTTTTTTTTAAATTTTAAATTTCAAACTTATTTTTTTAGAAATACATAACTCACCCTTAAAGTGCTTGATGCATATCAACCAAAACATCAACATAAACAAAACGGAAAATATGAAAGATATCATGCTTTAGAAATATGCTTAAGACTTAAGAGTGTCATTTATTTAAATTGATGAACTAAGCATGAAGTATTAACGTACTCATATAAATAAATAATAATAATGTGATACTTTTACTGTGGTAAGGTATATTTTGTTTCCATCATTATATTTTTATCATCATCATCATCTTTACAAGCAAAAGCTGATGAAACTCGCACTACATAACTTGGTTGTGGTTAATTCTTATACAGATTATACATTCAGTGGCATTAAGATCTTGACATTGTTGCTCAAATATAAATGACTAAAATGTGTTTATAGAACTTTTTCTGCACAAAAGAATTATTCTTACTGAATTAAGATTCTAGAAGTTGTAAAATGCAACTAGTTATGATATTATTGTAGGGCTTTGCCCTTTAAGGTTTGAATAATTTTCAACTTATAGAAGTAAGAAAAATACAGACATAAGTGTACGATTCAAAATGTTACGAGTTATTGTATGAATTAAATACGTTGTTAGTTATTATTGTGACGTATGTGACATTTTTCAATTGAAGAGTTCAATCCATATACTTTTAGAATCACAAAGTTTTTTCATACATTTAGCTTAGCATTCTTTGAAAAAAAAACACCCTTTATATCAATTGGTCATAATTTTAATAGGTTTTTAAAATGAAAGATTGAAGAAATTGGTTCTATGAAATTTTTTAATTAAAGTTCATAAAATTTGTGAAGGGTCAAGTAAAAGTTTGTTATAATATAATAAATCACATCAGAGAGATGAATCAATATATAACGATTGATGCTATTTTTCATTGAAAATAAAATCTGTTAAATTAATGGAAGTAATATCAATAAAATTGTACTTAAAGCTTATAAATGGTATTGTGTAAGGCAATAACTTTGTATTATTCTTCTCGTATTTCAATACTTTCAATATACCTTGTAGATTCAGGTTAGAAAAATAAATAGAGGGTGGGTGAAATACAAGTTTCTCTTTTAAAAATGCAATAAAAGAACATAGTTAATTTGTACATATTTTATGGCTTCCAATTGTTAGTTAGAGCAAACATTCCCATTCATTTATGGAACACAACGTTAATCAAGTGTCTGCTTAGGTTGGCTTCGTATACCTTTCTGATGTTTTCGGGATCACTTGGATGATAGATCCAGATAGTGGGCACCTTAAAAAAGTCCAAAGAGGTTAAATTCAAATCGCAACTTCGAACGGCATATTGTCATCGCTGAGAAAGCTGATGGCACTATTTCTATATATCTGTAACCCACTCCAAAATTATCACTAAAACCGTCACTTTTTGTGGGTGCCTTAGATTCTCGAGAATAACGTGCGATTTTTAAGAGCTGCTAGATGTGGTACGTTTTCGTCTATGAAGAACACTAGTCTCAAGCTCTCAAGAACTCTTTTCACGAACTGGGGTAAAGTATGTGAGGTGGGTGCATCAATCAGGCAAATATTTCTTTAAAAAAACGTACTTTTTTTAAATATACACAGCAGTAAGTTTTCAATATTTTCCGAAGTTGCTTGTTTAAACGTAAAGGTACTCATTTTGTTCCGACAGATTTTCTGTCAATATTTCGAGCGTTAAACATCGAAAATAACTTATGTTAAAAAAACACCAGATTGTCCACCCTAGGAATATGTTAAAAATTTGAAAACAATTTTAAAATGTTTTAAGTATTTCAAATATGTCAAATTGTTGTGAAGAACTGTCAGGTTTTCTTGTGAAGAACTATCAGGTTTTCTTGTGAAGAACTGTCAAGTTGAATTACGTATCATGTTTCCACACTCTTAATTGTCTTCAGCTTTTTACTTGCAACATATAGGAAGTAAAGTATATAGCAAGTATTGCATTTGTTAAAAATTTCGAACTCATGACAATACGTTGGAAGAAAATTCGAAAAAAAAGTGGGTCCCCGCACTCAGTCCATCTATCTGTTTATCCTCGCGCCCAGAGCCCAAACCAGTGGGCCAATTGAGTTCAAACTTTATAGTTAAGGTTTTAATCAAATTCGCGTTTGGCGTTTTTTTTTATTTTATTTTTTAAGACTAAAAATAACAGTGGTATATTTCTTTTTTAAGATTAACGGGTACTCAAGGGGTTATTAATATCCTTAACATGTTTAAAGTTTAAACACAGTGCGAGCTTTAGAAAAATAGGGAAGGATTAAAGAGGAGATACCGATGCACATTGGTCTTAAGATTTTGAATATCAAAATGATAGGGAAAAACAGAGTTGGGTAAACCATTCCACATTCTCGATGTGCGGTTAAAAAAAGAATCTCTATACATGACAGTACGTCGGAATTTGAGTTCAATGTTAAAAGGATGTGCATTCCTAGAAGTATTATGGGTGAATTGTTTGAGGGGGGAAAAGCGACAGAACACTTTTTATAAAAATATCGGTAGAATAACGAAAGGCATTAAACATTGCGTAATTGACGTAATTGTTTCGGTTATAGTTCTATCGCCTATGATTTACAAATTTTTTGATCAAAAATTGAAAATTCAAATTTTCTCAAAAGTGAACTGAAAGATTTTTATTAAAATTTCTCTAAAAATTTGTTTCTTGACTTGGCATGTTCTACTCCAGAAGGGTACCCCATAGAACCATTATTTTGTTTTTAAGTTTTATCAAGAACTAATGAACCAATTTTAATAATTTTCTACTCAAGCTCTTTTACTGTCTTAATAATATTTAATGATCAAAAATGTCAAATTCTACTTTTTGGATTTTTTTAAAAATATTATTTATTTTTTTTTTCAAAATTCGACGTCTCAAAAACGGGTTAATGTTTTTAAACAATAATTAATTCTAAAATGCATATTAATAAGTTCAAAAAAACTGCATACCAACAAATATTTTAAAACTAAAATTGAAAAATTTTATGTATACAAAATTAACTTAAAAACAGCTCTAACGATTTTCGAAAAAAGGTATTTTTGATTAATGACATTTAAATTTTTTAAGACAAACTTTTTTTATAGGTCAATTTTGAATTTTTTAAATATAAGTTCAATTTTTAAACAGAGTCTTTGAATACAGGAGCAAGTTGGTGCGATTTAGTCGTGCACTTTATTTTCGTTCACATTTTTTAGTACTTAGTGAAAGCATTAAAATAAATGAAAGTCAAAATAATCATTTTTTGTGTGTAAATTGACACATGTAAAATTGTTTTGATATCTTAAAGGAGAAATGTTAATGTGTTGAAAACGTCATAATAAGTTATTCATAGAATTTAATTTTCTTAAAAACTGATTTATGTTATATTTTACTAGTGAACTTAAAATTAAGAAGGTAAGTTTTGGTGTCCCGTAAATAATGTTCTAGCTCCCAAATGTTGTATTTTTTATTTGAAAGAATTGGAAACGAAAAAAGAGAAAGGAAATATTTTTAAAAAATTCAAAAACATAACGTTTCCTGGCTTTTTTGACATTCAGGTATCTTTGATAAGAATTTCTTTGAATAAATATATCTTAGGAAAAAATTGATCGTAAAAGAAAAGTAGAGACATTTAACTACTTAAAATAGTCAAATATGTCAATTTAAGCAAATTGACGAATATGAAGTATTTGCTGAGTTAGACCAAAATAAAAATGGTACTTTTACGATCAAAGCTACAAAAGCTAACCTTAAAGGAGTTTTGGTACCTTTTTTCTTATAAATATAAGAAACAGAAAACAGTAAAATAAACCAGGACACATATTTCATATATAACTTAACAAATACTATATCACTTTAATTCTAGGTATTATATTCCACAGGACCTAATTAATCATCAAAACAACTTTCTTTTTCTTATTTAGCACATTCAATGTATCCCAAAAGTCTATAGCGCAACACAGTGGCGCCAGATTTGTCAACGATACAGCTAAATAGGTATCCCAATCTGCCAGATAATAAATTGATCTCGTGCTGCTTTTCTATGTTTCGGTTATATACCATTATAATGTCCTCAATGAATTCAAAAAGTGTATCATCACACAACTTTTAGCCCCGTTCGGTTCGTGTTGGCTTTAGCATCAACATCAGCAGAAGAAGAAGAAGCAGAAGCTGAAGCAGCAGTTGGGCGCCGGCCGCCATTGCCAAAAACATAAAGCAAATCCTATTACTCATTCTAATACGAATTTCCTTTGAATTTCTATTTTCGTCAAATCATCGACCCGATGCGGGCTTGAACTCGTTATAGGACTGCAAACTAATTAAATTCACAAAATTTCTATACCTTAAGTAAAACACAATAGATTCGCAACTATATCCCTTCTATTTTAATCTTAACATAAAATAATATAAAAAGAATCTAAAAACAATTTAAGTGCGTTCTTCTGGGAGGGTATATCGTATAGGCTTCACAGGCAAGCGGTTTGCCTGATGTTGGTTTCTATGATGATGAATCATAAAGTTGTTCCCGGTCTTCCTTAGTTTTTTTTTTTTAACTTTCAATTTACGGGGTTTAATATCCCTGAACGACCGACCAGATTGATGGAAACGGATGAGAAATAGATGCCGACATTGATGTAGTAAATATCCATTAACCGCCACTAGCTCCCCCATCACCCAATAACGCCGCAAGTTCGTAGTGCGGGTGGAGGACGGGTTGATATGTAGTTTATGCAAACAGCACTAGATAATGTCTTTTCTCACATACTATGCGGCGTTTTACCACAGAAAAGGGCATCACCACCTAACTTGACTTCCCCGTCTTCCTCCCTTATCAGTTCGACTATCTTTTCTCATATAGTTGGGACTGCAAGTCTAATTATAGTGTTTTTTTTTATATTTTTTGGTTTGCAGAAAATTAGTTTTTCAAGACTGATGATGAAAACTGAAGACTGCAGTGGATCTTTCTTTCAAAGTGAAAGGAATATGCGGCTTTTTTATGATACAAACACCGACGCCGCGTTCTTCATCATCATAGTATAATCTTTATCGTCATCGTCGTATCGTCGGTCGTCATCGTCATCGTCATCTGGAAAAACTAAATGAAAAAACAAACTCAATTGAATTTATATAGAGGAAGCTGCATGTTAAGTTAAAGAAGCAGTTGCTAGCTTTAAATAAGCCAAGTCAAGCCAGGCCAAGCCAAACCATCATCACAAATAAATGAAACAAAATGCAGAAGAAAAAAAAGGACAGACGAAACATCAGTCAGTGTGGAAGGCTGAATTTTCAATTTGATATGGGGTGCGGATTTATAGCTACGTCATCATCGTCGTCATTCTCGTAGTCTTCCTCGTCGTTATTATCATCATCACAGTCGTTTGGTTTGATGGGAAATTGTTAAATTAGCCAAGACATCGCGTTTGTGATGGATGCTAGGTGATGGCTGCTGGGATTATAATAGAAGTTTGGCCTTTGCAGTTTTGAACCAAAACCACCACCGCCAAACCGCCTAGCAGTTACCAATGTGATGGCATTTATTCCATTTTCAGAAAATTTTTGGTTTTCGTTTTTGGGGGTTTTGAGGTTTAAATTTCAGTCGCACTTCTTAGACTGAACTTATCTATTTGCAATTTTATGTCTACCAAAACTGTGTTAAAGTACAGGCTTATCCATCTTGCGGTTTCAAAAGTAAACGTAAATAAAACACACATTAAATATGTTTTTCATAACATTTCTTGTCAACGTTCAAAATTTATAATAAAATTTTGAACGTTGCCATTATGTGTGAAACACTACATTATTTAAATGACCACCACGCGAATTGTTGCAAGCATCGATTCTGTGGTAATTTTCGACCACTTTTTGACACATATTGGGCGGTACTTCAGCCATAACTTGACGAATGTTGGTTTTTAAGTGCTCAAAAGTCAAAGGTTTATCCGCATAAACACGTTCTTTCGCGTAGCCCTACAAAAAAAAATCCAGCAATGTCATATCACATGATTTTGGTGGCTAGTTTATATCGCCACGACGAGAAATTACGGGGCCAGGAAATGTCACTTGCAATAAAGCCATACTCGCTCGAGTTGTGTGAAATGTGTCATCGTCTTGTTGAAACCACATATTCTGCAAGCCGTATTCTTCAATAGCAGGCAAACAAAAATCGGTTATCATATGACCTTAATGCTCCGAATTGACGGTGACAGTCGTTCCATTGTCATTTTCGAAGAAGTAAGGTCCAATCACACCGTCCGGACCAAACTTCGACTTTTTGTGGATGTATTGGCATCTTTCCAATTATTTGAGAATTCTCAGAACCCCAATACGACAATTTTGTTTATTAAGATACCCACCAGAGTGAAAAATGTACTTCGTCGCTGAAGAAAATTTTGTTCGAAAAACCGCCGTCCACCGCTATATTGATATCTTCAAGACTCCAATAGAATTGCATCAATAAAAATTGCACTTTATATCAATACTAGCTGCGCTGCTCTAGACATATCGCCCTCTTCCCTCTATTTTATCGTAAGCGACGTTTTCAATAAATAAGACAACTTAATTAGTAAGACATTGAAGGCTATTGTCATGTCTTAACTTAAGTATAATTAATAATAATTTCTGATACTGACTATAAGTACAAGTGGTTTGAAGGACCAGCAGTAAGGTTTTGATTTGTCGTTTACGATACAATTTATTTTGGTGCTTACGATAAATTGGCGGAAACGGCTCGATATGCTGTCGAGGACTTTTTTGTAGAAATATTAAAGGTTAACAATTTTGCACATAGTGAAAGCTCTTAAAAGAGACTAAAATCCCTTATTTTGATTCATTCTTTATTGTTTCTAAGCACGTTTAAGTCTTATCGTGATGGTATATAGCCTATAGCCTTCCACAATAAATGGACTTATAGAAAACTGAAAGAATTGTTCAAATCATACCAGTAGTTTAGGAGACTACCGCGTTCAAACAAACAAGCAAACAAACAAGCAAACAAACTCTTCAGCTCTATAATATTAGTAAAAATTTTAATTTTAAAATAAAAATAAAAAAAGAAAAAAAGAAAGAAAAACTTATTTCTCTACAAAATGTCATTAAATTCAATTAAATTCAATGTTTTTTTGGTTTAATTTTATTTTATTCTTAATTTCATTAAGTTTATTTTATTTTACTCAAGTTGTTCTATTTAAACTAAGTGTTGCTTAAATTACAAACCAAAAAATAAAACCAAAACCCAATGGTGCAAAATAAATTTAATTTAATTTAATTCGTATCAACAATTGAAAGACATCAAACAAGGAAACCGTTTAGCCCATTTTTACTCCGTTTTTTTTTTCAACTCTGGGGAGCAAAAAAACAAACCAAGTCAAAACGACCCCCTCACGACCCCTATACGATACGACGCTATACTACCTTTTCTAAAGCATAAAATTGTGCCAGAGGCAGAGCTGAGGGTAGTTGAGATTGAGATTCGGAGGAAAGTCAACATGGAGCGTTAACTGCATAATTATTCATGATGTTTATGTTTATACTTCCTCATCACAGTTTTCTTTCTGATGGTGGAAGGAAAATTGTTGTCACACAAGAAAACCCAAGACAGAAAAAGTTTATATAGCATAATTTTTTGGGGGGGTCTCGGATTTAGCATTAAAATGAGTTTACTAGAACTGCTGTTTTTTAATTTCCTCTCTTTGTTGTTTAAATTCTTTTTTTCTTCTTCTGTCTTTTGAAATTCTATTCTTTTCTAAAACGAAAGCAGAAAAACGGAAGTACAAAAATATATACGATTTTGAATTCTACAAAGAAAAATAGTAAAATGGATTCTTTCTCTTGATTTTCTGTCAACTCTGGTTTTCATAAAAAAAGGGACTAACTTTCGAAGGTTAAGAACATTTAAAGTTCCAAATTGAAAATTAAAGAAAATAATCTTTTTCTTTGGGTTGAATGTGTGTTTTTGATGTTGTTGTTGTCCTTGCAATGTAAAGTACAGTAAAATGGGGAAAAGTTTTTAATTGGAAAAGGAAATCGTTGACACCGTGAGTAATTAAAAAAAAAGGACATTGTCACATTTAGGACTCTAGAGGTTATGCTGTAATTAAAACTACGATTCTTTTATTTTTCATTTTCTTATTTTCGTTACTTTATTTAAGAAAATCAAGAGTAATGTTTTGTTTTTGTTTTTGTTATTTTCTTTTTCGTTTTCTGCTATGAAAAGATACGCATAGTCGTAAGTTGTAATTAAGAATAAAACCTACAACCCGTGGAATGTTGAAGTTTTCTTCTTTTTGTTCATTCTGTTTCATACTTTATTTACGAGCATGCTTTGGGACAAATAAGGCTTGTTTCGAGGTACCTACGGCAAAAGCACGTAGACAAATAAACCAAATAGATACATGCATAACCTAAGCATACAAAGTTAGAGCTGAAAAAAAGTTAATTAAGATGTATAAAGTTAAGTTTATGGTTTGGAACTTTTTTTTTGTGCCTAAGTTAAATGTTTGGCAAATTGTTGTAAACGGAATGTTTTATTGCAAATTTCATGTTAAAGTGAAAAAGTTAAAAGAAAAATAAGATACAAAATATAGAGTTCAGTTTTAAAATGCTAACTTAAAATTGATCTTCACCTTTAACAGACTTCAGATTTTTTTAATGGAATGGATGAAGATAGTTTAGGAAAATGTAAAAAATCAAACCACTTTCAACTTCAAATTGGAATTTATTGTAATCTTTTTGATTGGTATTTTAACATTTCTCAGGGTTTCAATAGTCTAAGAGTCAAGAGCAAATTTATCCTCGAGTATTATTTATACTGTTTCGAAAAATCGTTTTTTCTGTTTGATTTTGAACAATTGTAACTCAATGAGTAATAGTTTTATTAACAAAAATGATATATCGTTTAGAAGATAAGTTTAACATCTTTAAAGATAACGTTCAGCTTATGTCAATTTAATAAAGTTTGTTGGGGTTTTCTTATAAAAGCACTTAAATAATTTTACATTTCATCAGGCAAGTCGAGAATTTTCATTTAGAAAAATCATTTTTGGTTTCAGTTTATCATTTGTAATGTCATTGAGAATTTTGTGGGGGTCATAAACAAGACGATGCCACATACCACACAACTCGAGCGAATATGGATTTATTGCAAGAGACATTTCCTGGCCAAGTAATTTCTCGTCGTGGCGATATCAACTGGCTATATTTTTTTTATATTGTGCGCGCACTAAAAGGGTTATGAATACCCTTATAATGATTGAACACAGTGCGAGCAATTAGGAAAGGAGCATAGGATAAGAAAGGAGAAACCGATGCATATTAGTTTTGAATGTCTGCACATTGTAATGAGTGGGAAATATTGAGCCTGGTAAAGCATTCCACATTCCTGTAGTGCGGCTAAAGAAAGAATCTCTGTACTTTACAGTACGTCCGAAATTTGGCTCAAGGGTAAACTGATGGGCATTCCTAGCAGTACGGGTATTACGGTTGAATTGTTTAAGGGGAGGAATGCAATTGGCTATTTCGATAGAGCATTGTTTATAAAAATAACGATAAAACAATGACAGGCATGAGACCTTGCGGCGGTGTTCAAGAGAAGCAAATGTCTCGGTAAGAGAATGATCTCCGATCATTTTTAGAGCTCTTTTTTCAATTCTGTCCAGAAGACTCAAGCACGTTATTGGAGCACCAGCCCAAATATGAGAGTTATACTCAAGTTTTAGACGAATAAAAGCTTTGTAAATCATAGCCAGATCAGAAGGGGTAAAAAACTTCTTGCATCGTCGGAAAAAACCTAAACACTTAGCAGCATTTTTGGCGATGTCAAATATGTGATCACTCTACAACAAGTGGTTTGTGATGCACATATGTACCTAGGACTGATAGTTGTTCAGTCTCCTCGACCACTCATGGAAAGTGGCATTGGGGGAGGGTTACGCTTTTGTGACAGTAGACAGCATTGTGTTTTCGAAGCATTAAATTCTACGCGATTTTTGAATCCCCATTGAATAATGCTGTCAAGATCAGAATTTAATAAGCTTATCATACGCTGCCGTTGGTAGTCCACATCCGAAGAACAAGGATGAGAATCTAAAAACGAATATGAAAAGCTGAGGGTACTGTCGTCAGCGAAACAATTTAGTGGGTTAGAAGTTTCAGACAAAAGATCATTTATTAAAATAAGGAAGAGCGTCGTCGGAGACAAAACGGATCCCTGGGGCACACCAGCGTTTGTGGTACTACGCAAAAAACCGTGTTTATGCAGATAAACCTCTAACTCTTGAGCACTCAAACACCAACATTCGTCAAGTTATGGCTGAGATACCGCCCAATGTGTGTTAAAAAGTGGTCGAAAATTACCTCAAAAGAATCGATGCTTGCAATAATTCACGTGTTGGTCACACATAATGTCAACGTTCAAACCTTATTATCAAAAAGAAATTATTGTTCAATATTTAGAGAGTTGTTTCTGACAAAACACATTTTTGTTCGAAATTTGATCGTTACAAGTTTTAATTCTTTAATACAAAGAGAAGAAAATGTGAACAGTTCAATAGATAAACAATTTTTAAAGAAAAACAGTCAAAAGTTGCAAAAATGTATATTATTTTGAAACTGGTTCTGAGATTTAAAGAAATGATCGCAAACAACAGATTGAAAAACTTACTTCTATCCTAGTTTTCAATATGTTAGGTCTTAACAAAGCTGCTTCGAGTCCAAAACCTGTACCTTCTCATTGGTGCTAAGAGGATTTCCTTAAACAAATAATTGATTAATCATTGCGATTAATGCTTCAAAATATGCTTTTGAAGATTATAAACACTGCAGAATAAACAAACATTTTAATTCGAAAAATTTAAGAATAAATTATTTCGATTAAATTATGACTTCAAATGAATCAGCAATCCTAAAAATCATTTCATGCTAATTTCCAAAAGTTTTGCAGACAAAATAGGAAATATATCGCTTCATTTGAAATCCCATCACCATCAGGATGTTGCAGAAAGTCTAATTATTATTAAAATCTTCTTAAACTCCCTGTGGCTTAAACTAATTTTGCCTAAATTACCACCCCCCCTCTTCCCCTCTCTTATTTTACATGATTACTATATCAAAACACCCTCAAGCTGTGCTTGCAGCATAGAGATAGCATAACATCAGAAGAGATGCAAAAGGCCTTGAAGATATTAAAAAACTCCTCTTACATCCATATTGAAATAGCTTTTGGAGTTTTCAATGTATACCCTAACCCTAGTATCTATACACATCCTCTCAAGAACCATCAACATTCGATGCGCTCGATGTAATTAAAATGATTTCGTTTGCTCATATGCATAGATCTAACTCAGCACGTTTTGCATTCTCTCCATCAAGGCGAAAAACACAAACGCTTGCATACATATTCATCTATACTCATTCGTTCCACATGATGCAATTTTATGAAATTAAATTCAAGTCAACCGAAAGAGCCATCATCGTATAGAAGACAGACTTGACTCTATATATATAGAATCGTATATTGAAGTAGGGCGGCGCATCCGTCCTAGATTTTCACCGGATTCAATGGTGATACCCACCTAAGTATAGGTTCAACATATATAAGAATATAAGATATCAAAGATGCCTCCAAGGTGCCGGTACTTTAGTCAAGCCAAACACCATCGACCATCAACCAAAAGTAAAATGTTACCATCACATGAAGCCCCATCTATAGAGCATGGGGATATACGCTCAAGCTAAAGCTGGAACTGGAGCCGATATGATGATGATGTGGGGTATTCATTTTCCATTCTATATTCCTTTCCATGGGTGTTCGCAAGGATTGTGCAATGTTCAATGCATCTCACCCTCTCACTCATCAATGCATAATTAAGTTTCTCTTTGATTAATGTTTGTTTGCAATCAATTACAGCGAATTATAATTGATTGAACGTCTCATCTAGCATCATTGATATGACATGAAGAGCTTGCAATATTAATCTTGAGCTTTACAAGTTTGAAAAAAAAAATGTGTAAATTCCAGAAAAACAAACAAAAACAAATATAACACTTCACCGTTTTCGAAAGATCGATATAATGATGCACTAGAAATTGATCAATCTATTGAAAAGTTTCATGACATCCATCCATCCATCTATCTCTAGCGTCGTCATCACTCGTCGCTAAAGTCTATAACGACAACGGCCGACGGAGAACGGATGACGATAATGACGAGAGACCCGCATGTCTTTTGACGGATTGATTCTGTTTGATGTTGTGAAGTGAGAAAGGCATCAGTGCAGCCAGCCAACCAACAACGTAGTGAAGTGAGTGGGTCGTTAGACTTGCAGGCTAATGAATGTGCCTATCACCTAATTCATCGTTTTTATTGGCATAACCATCGAGAGTGATAAGGCCGATAGTCATAAAGTCGGTCGGTTACTCGGTACGGGCTACATATACAGTATAGGCTAGGCCGAGCTGGACGTGTTGTCCTATCGAAATCGTTTAATTGAATCTAATTCGCTTGCCTTGATGTTGATAGCTCGGTAAGCCCGTCCGTTCGCCATCATCATCATCGTAATAGTCGATGTAACTTTCTATATCAATCTACAAAGCCCACATAAATAAGGATGGTTTATCGGTGTTAGTGTGTGTTGGTGTTCTGTGTGTGAGTGTGTTTGTTTGCAATTCTCTAGAGCTGGGTGATTGATTGACTCAGTGTCAATAAATCCGGATGTGTCGATGGAGACTATAGTTTTTCTATACATATACCTACCCACAGTAAGGAATAGGGCAGTAGTTCTCGATAAATTGAAAATTAGAGCACTTAACTTTGTTTCTAAATTTGTTTTACTCAAAAAAGTTTATATTGGACACAAAATAGCTAACGAAATGTGATAGCAAACAAAAATATATATAAAAAGTCATTTAATTGGAGAGCTATCTATTTTTATAAAGTTTGACAAAAATGTCCGAATTCAAAGAGAGTTAAATTGAAACAAAAGTGCAAGATGGCAAATTTAATTTTGAACTTAGAAATTCTCTATATTAATGTACTTGAAATCAGTTGAAGTATAAATAGCACTGAAAATAGGCTGTCTTGTCAGAGTTGAGTTCAATTTCTACCTGGGCAACTTAAAGAATTGACAAATCCTCTAAGTCCTTGTCTAGAAAATAACTTATTAGGTTAGCCGTTCGAATAAACTGTAGGTCCCTTTTATTCTGACACACCCGCACACAGAAATTGATGAGGGTTATAACTTGTTATGTTAGTAAGTAAGTCTAGGCCCTACTTCTCAACGGACTGTTAAGCTATCTAATTTATTTATTCATAAGAAGACTATCAACGGTCGTTTTTATTGGTTGCAAAAACATAAGCAAATATACACAAAATAAGTTTTGTACTAAATCAAGTAAGAAAAAAAGTACGTATACACACTAGTGGACTACTTTTTTTGTTTGTAACGAAGACACTTAAGTTTACACATTAGTAGAGAAAATTTAAACAAAAACCTTTTAGACTTTTGTCTTGTTTCAAAAACAAAAATAATTGGGTGTTGTTTGAAAATATATTTCACAGAAAATACCGAAAGTGATATTTGGGAAACTATAGGGAGCGGGTCGAAATGCTGTATTTTAAAATACTCAATGGTCAAAATTCTGTATGATACTGTACGATACTGTATAATAATACTGTATGGTTAATATTCTGTATTTCAAAATACTGTAAATTTAAAATACTGTGTTTCAAAATGCTGTATTGTCAAAATACTGTATTTCATAGTACTGGAAGTTTTGACAAATCAATTAGTCTGGTGCAGTTGATAGGTAGTTCGATGCTGTGTGTTATAGTGAAAAGCGCATCCTGTTTGGAGGCTTGGTTGAGAAAATTGTTCAATTGAAAGATAATTTGTGATGGGTTGGATCGAAATTCTGTAATTTAAATTTTTGATGAATTTTTCCGAAACGAGAGCCCGCAGAACCTTTTGGTTTGCAGTTGGGTGTAGAGCATTAAAATACCTTTCTTTTGATGTGTATGTCGATTGGGTGGGAAATAGTTTTGAAAATACTCCTTTTTTTCGTCAAAGTGCGCACTTTTTTACATTGCCAAAACGATTTTTATTTTTTAGCCTTATTTACAGCATTTTGAAATGCAGAATTTTGAAATAGTACAGAATTTTGAAATACAGAATTTTGAGATGCAGTATTTTGATCATACAATATTTTGTACATACAGTATTTTGAAATACATTATTTTGAGATACAGTATTTTAAATACAGTATTATGATCCATACAGTATTTCGACCCCAACCCAAACTATAGCAATCAAAATAAATTTTAAACAAAAATCAAAAATTTGATGTCTTACAAATTTCTCAAAATTCACACAAGTTATCGGTGGTAGTTTAGTTTTATTTTAAACTTTCTGACGTCTAAAAGAACTAGAATGAGTTTTAAGAAACAAAATAGACTGTGATGCGCGATCCACACCACAAAATTTGGAAATGATATTTTCTGTGATAGGTAAACAAAAATTTCATTTGTTAAATTATTTTTTTTGTAAGAGATGGAAATAGTTCAAAGTTTTGTTTTGTTTTAAAAATATTTGAGTTAATATTTAATTTTTAAAATTTTGTAGTGATGTCCCGATTTGTAAAATTGAAGATTTTGACATTTTCCGACCTTTCAAGGTCCTAGAATTTAGATCAATGGTTTGTAGAAATAGTGTGTGCGTGTGAACGTAAATTCAGGATACCTTTTTTCAACGTCCATATCGTAAGAACCGTCAGAAACATCGATTTTACAGATAATAACAAAAAGGAATTTCTGAAAAAAAATTGGCTGACCGCAAATATCTCTTGAACTAAATTTTATATTTTACATGGTCACGTGATTTCAACCACGGGTATTTCTGAAAAAGTTTTCCTTAAAAACTAAACAAAATATTTTTATCACCCCGAATATTTTGAGAAAAAATGATTTTACCACCAAAATGCTTGAAAGAATAACGTTTTTGACATCTGGAATTTTAAAACCTAAAAATAAACCATTACAAACTGTTAAAAATTAATCTTTGATTCAAATATCTTCGCAAAAATTAAAGTTATCGGCTTCAAATTAATTTTACTTTACAAAAAGCATTGTTTTTAACATTAAATACAATTTTAAGAACAATTCAATCGACAGTTTCTTTTATAAATAGGTATAAGAATCTACAAAAAAATAGGTAAAAACTGTTTTTTAGACTCGAATGTCCCTAGAATAAATGAAGGTATTGAGTTGGGATTTATGTTTTTAGAAAAACTATTGACAACTGTTTTTTTAAATAAACTAGGGCCTACACAAAGAACCAAAAACTTTCGATTCAAGTATCTTGAGAACTAATATTAATATTCTGTAAAACTTTTAGAAATATCGACAGACACTAATGGAAAGTGTGGATCCCATCCCAGCCTTTTTTTAAATATTTCTACACTGAATTTTTAATAGCTGCTAAAAATTTTAAATAAAATTATAAAAAGCATTAAAAAATTTTACAAACTATTTACAAATTTGTTTAGAAATAGAAAAATCTTGAGACGAATTAATTACATTGAATTTATACTTATAGTGTTTATTGTACAATAACATTGGTAACAACTACTAAATTATATATACAATTTGTTTTTTACAATTATACAAATTTAATTACATAATTGTTTCTTTAAATTTATACAAACTTGGAAATTAAACCTTCTCTACGTTAACAGATAAATTTTCGAGCTGTTTTTCAACTATAAAGTGACAAGTATCGCAAGCTTCCAAAACTTTTCAAATTTGTTTCAAATGTAAGTAAATTGTACTTAATTCAAAATTTGAACTAGTTTTCTTCGTATACTATGTATTTATAGAAATAGCATAATTTTAATAAGATTTCTTACTTTAAATCACTTTAAAACCACTTTACAACGATATGTTTTTTAGATAGGTATCACCTCTTTTTAAAAACCAGTAGTAAAAGCCTTTTTGACATTATAAATTTTGTTTATAACTATTTTGATGTCAAGGAGGTTTTGATACTAAGAATGGAAATGAAGGTTTGAAAGGTGCTTAGTTTTTTTCTCAAAAAATTTGTGATCGTTACCAAATGTATAGTTTTCATCTTAAACATTCACTTTTAATATTTAAAGTATCTCATTTCACCTGAGCTACATACATAAGACCAAGACAAATTCTGACCCAAATGCTTAAATTTTTTTTTTTTAACAAAGACGCAAAATCAATTCAAAACTAAATTCTTCTTTTAACAGCGCCCTTAGATAACGGTTTTTAGCTTGTAAGCTTCAAAATCTAACCTTGGTGATATTAAAAAAAAAAAAACAAAACAAATTGATTAAAATCTTAAAAGGTAAACAACAATCATCTATAGGTAGGAAGTAAAGTTGCGTTCTTTATAAACTAATAAACGGTTTAACAGGTTAACAAAAACTGCAAAAACCTGATACACAAAGGTATAACAATAAATTTAAAAGTTGTCTATCTAAATTATCAACAATTCACTTCTTTGTCACTAAAGCAATAAATTTAAAAATAAAAACAACATCTTAAACTATGACCAATAAATAAATCATGACAACATTCATTCCAATAAAATTCGTACTAAAAATAGAAAAAACCCAAAATAAAATTGAATAAATCTTCTTAATATTGTAAAAACAGAATTCTTCTCCCTTTAAACTTCGACAAAAGTGTATCCCATGATCTCCTTCAATTTTTGCAAGCATCCCTTTAAGGTCCCATTTATCTAAATTAACCTCTTGACTTACCACAAAATCGACCCAACGCCAAACCTGCCTATTTTGTTTTGGAATGTATACCTTTCTCAACTGTCTAAAATATTTATTTATATATTGAATTCCATTTGACAGAAATAGAAACAATCTAACACAGCTATATGTAGCTGTTTTTTCACGGTCACCAACCGCGTCTCACCGTTATACAATAAAAATGTCAACTTTCTGGTCCCACATACCTGCTCCATACTTATTAATATATCAGAATTTGTAGGTAAATTGAAATTAAACAGGTCCTGAGACAGGTTAAATACTTCAGTTAGAAGCAGATAGGTAGACTACTTGATGTGATGACAGACACAAACTGTCAAGAGTCTACAATCATTTTCAATAAGCTTAAATTCCACAAATTGAATTATTTATTTTTCAATTTATCAATTGAAATTGAAATTACCACTAGAAGTGGCGCTCCATCAAAACTCATTATGATAAGAACCCGTTAAGTGAATTTATTATTAAAAATAATGTAACAAAAATAAACAACAACAAACAGTAAACAATAATTAAATACGTACACAATAAAAATCTATCGAATTCGATGACGATAACGATGACGATGGGAGAAAGAGAACGGCTTGACGATATCTTCTATGATGCGGAACTCGAATTACTGTCAAAGTAAAACACAAACAACACACAAAAATTAAACGTCACGTTGACAGTTATGTAAAGAACACTGTGAAGTGATTATCAAAAATGCACCCCAAAAATTCACTTTAATCAATTTAATTGGGGGTTTTTATGTATTTTTATTTATTCTTATTTGCTTTATTTGATTCGGTTGAACACATAGAAAACACTTCCTTTCAATTCGACAACGAAAACGACACAAACAACAACAACGACAAAACAAACATTCTAAGATCACAAGAAACACTGGTAATCCATTGCAACATAAACTGCGAAACAGCGAAAAAACAATCACTCAAAGAGCTCCCACCTGGGTTTCGGCTTATGCACGCGACCGGATGTCCGACAGACAGACAGACAGAAAATCTCCCGTGTCCGTGGTTTGTTTTGCTGCTGCGTTGCACACACAAAACAAGCTAACACACAATTTTGACAGATGAAAAATAACGTAACGCATAAGCAAACATTTCAATCCGTCAAAAATTAAGAAAAGAACAAAAATAAAAATAAAACTGTTGTTTTAGCACAAAACTGATGACGATAAAAACAATTGATGATGTTTTATTTTAATTTGATTTGATTTGACGAAACGTAAGACAACGTAGTCGAATGTCGTGCTCAGATGACGACTCACGTTTTCATACTGAAGCTAAACTAACTGACTGAGTGAATTCGAACGGTGCTATCGCAGAAGTTCTGAGAAAAGTCAATTCCCATTCCCATGCAGGGCACCGCACCGGTTTAGTTCGATTGAAAGATGGAAAAACAGCTGTGAAGTTTGACGTTTCTCTTTCGTTCAATTTTGTTTCAATCGAAAACAACTTTTCGTTAAGAGAGCGAAGTGAGAGAGAGAGGCTCTTTTTTGCTCTTTTTGAAGTTAATGAACTCAAATGAATGCAAAGTGAATGGAATATTTAACAGAATGAACAATTTAACAGCAGACAACAAAGAGACAAGTTAACAGAAAACTTGGAATCAGTTTTTCTGTTCGCATAACAGGAGGGGGACTAAATTCTTAAAGGTTCTTTATCCTTTTGCTATGAAAAAAATAATATAATACTATGCTGTGCACTGACATCCTCCTCCTCCTCCACTACTGCATACTATATACCGTTATTGTTATCTCTTCCTCGTTATATTCCTTATATTGTGCTTTGTGCTTGCTTCTTGGTTGTATATCATTTTCAATGGGAAAGAGTTCAAGTCAATGATGGTTGCGATATGTTGGGGTTGGGGGAGGTTTTTTTCGTTCTTTGGGGTTGGTAAGTGGGATGAAAGTGAAAGTACCTACTTTGCTGGAGGGAAGGATAGTGATTGTACTAAGTACACAAATGTACACATATAGATATAGACTGTTTCGAGTTTGAATGGTTGCTATAAAAGAAGAAGGATACATCCCTACGACCGACGACGACGACGAAAGAAGATGACGAAGACAACAATGATTTCTTTTTTTATCTCAACAATACACCCTTTATATGAGGGATGGAATGGTTTTATGGGAATGTTATGGAAGGAAGATAGTTGTGGGATAGCCTTTTGTTGGTAGTTTCTTTATAGCTAAAGCGTTTTCTTTTTGTTTGTTCTCTATATAAGAGTATGTATATGGGAATACGAGTTGACAATTTTGGGTAGTTTATTGGGTTTAGTGAGGCAGAAACTAAAAAAAGGTCCAATCATACAAATTTACCTGGTGAAATCATAATAATTTTGAAAAGCATCAAGGCTTTATAGTATAGTTCAAAGGAGATTTTTGGGGATTTATTTTAAATGCACATAAAAATTGCAGATGTTTTTTCATAGCAACACAAACGAAAAGAAAAATAAATAAAATTTAAAGCTGCTTTTTTGTTTATTGGACTTAGTGATTTGTAAAAGGAAGGTATTTTTAGAAGAGAGAAAAGGTGTTTTATTGAGGGTTTTTCTGATTTAAGGGGGCGAAATAGTAAAAGAAAGTGATGATGAAAACTTGTGAAAATTTGTCTTTTTTATGAGGAACTATATAAATTTCTGTTGACGCGTTGAAAATTTACAACGTTAATTAATAGGTTTTAGCAAAAACTAAACCAAATTCGAGGATAAGGCTTTTTGCAAATCATAATAAAATATAAAAATAACACATTTTAACCGGAAATTTTTCCCTGAGATGTGACTATATGCAGTTTTGAAACTTTTATTGGTACTTATTTGATGAAAACAAGTCAGAAGGAAAAATTCCATAGTTTTTAAAACTCGAGCCTGAATCAATTTACTTTAATTATTTTGTTTGACTAGGCAAATGTAACAAAATTAAAAATTGACCTCATTTTGTATGGACACATTTTATACAAATGCTTTTATAGAACAGTAAAACAGGTGTAAATGTGGGTAAATGTAAACAGAGCTAAAATTACTTACAAATAATGCATTTTTGAACACATCCACTAAATACAATTTTGGACGAGTTTATCATCTGTCACATACTTTTCACTTTTTCGGGTGTTTTCAGTTTTTAGTTAGTAACTAGTGCTTAAGGTGAACTCTTCAAAATAAAAGTATTTTGTAAGTTTAAAGGTTCCAAGAAATACAGGGCTATCCATTTTGCGGTTTCAAAAGTAAACGTAAATAAAACACATGTAAAATATTTTTTTTCATGATATATCTTTATTATTATAAAGTTTGAAAGTTGACATTTTGTGTGAAACACTATATCATTTAAATTACCACCACGCGAATTGTTGCAAGCATCGATTCTTTTGAGGTAATTTTCGACCACTTTTTTTGACACATATTGGGCGGTATCTCAGTCATAACTTGACAAATGTTGGTTTTTAAGTGCTCAAGAGTTAAAGGTTTATCTGCATGGACACGGTCTTTTGCGTAGCTTCACAAAAAAAAGTCTAGTCGCATGATCTTGGTGGCCAGTTGATATCGCCACGACGAGAAATTTCAAGGCCAGAAAATGTCTCTTGCAATAAAGCCATTTTCGTTTGAGTTGTGTTGCATGTGGTACCGTCTTGTTGAAACCACATATTCTCCAAGTCGTATGTTTCAATAGCAGGGAAATAAGTCGGTTATAATGTGACCATAACGCTCCGAATTGACAGGGACAGTCGTTCCATCGTCGTTTTCGAAGAAGTAAGGTCCAATCACACCTCAGCTCCAGACCAAAGAGCGCACCATACAGTGATACGACAATTTTGTTTGTTAACATACCCACCGAGTGAGAAATGTGCTTCATCGCTGAAGAAAATTTTGTTGGAAAAATCGCCATCCACCACCTATTGTTCAAGCACCCAATCGACGTACCTAAAACGTTGTGAATGGTCAGCTGGCTTCAGTTCTTGTGTGAACTGGACTTTATGTGGATGTAGGTGTATATTCAAATGAAAAATACGCCATAATCTGCCCTAACACAGTCCTGATTCCTGAGAACAACGAGGAATCGACACATTCGGGTCTTCGGCAACATTGTCACTTACAGCAGCGATATTTTCAGTGGTACAAAGAAAATGATGACGCACATGCTTTACAATATTTGTAACCAATCCAATATCTTTAAATTTCTCCACAATTTTGACAATTGTTTGCGTAGTTGGTCGATTATGTAAACCATTATGTAAACCTCTGTACGGTATGTGGCTGTCGCAGAATCACCATTCTTGTAGTGGGTTTTAAAAATTTGTATGCGTTGTGCGATAGTTAAACGACCCATTTTCGTAAATGTCAGACTTTCAACTGACAAAAAATAAATTGGTTTAACAACTCAGTTTGACAGATGTCGAATTCTAGTCCTATACTTTTGAAACCTCAAAATGGATAACCTGTTACACATGATTCTTTCAAAAAAAGGATCTTCACAGTGATGTTTTAAAAGTCAAAGCACTAATATTTATTATGCTGTAGGGTTGTAAAAAAATTTGGGAGACGTATTTTGCATTATCTTTTAAAATACACATTTCACGACTCTTAATTTTTGGAACAATGGTTAGAACACTTTTTAGAATCTAAAAAAAAATACAAAAAGTTGGAATTTCGAAAAAAGGGGGGGCTAGAATTTTTTAAATTTTGATTATAGAGGTCCGAAAATTTGGACCAATGTTCAGAACAACTAGAAAAACCTAGAATAATTTTCAAAAAATCGATTTTCGAAAAAGGGGGGGATAGGTCAAAAACAGTTTTTTCTTGTTTTGTGCCTGGACTCACGGAGCGGCGGCGGTGTGAAGTTAGCACTACATACCCCCTTTTTAAAAAAAATCAAAGTAAAGACATTTTTGGAATTTTTTTCTTTCCACAACTAATTTACAACAAAAAAGCTACAATTAACTGCATACTCAGTTTTTTAAATTTCGAAAAATGTAGTGCTAACTTGACAGTCGTAACTTTTTAACATAATAAACCTCTTCATCAACCTGGATCCATTTTAATTGTCGCTGAATTGTCTTCTTGTTCGCTTTGAGTACATGATATCTATTTCGCAGCTCCTGGAATATGCTGCTTCCAGGAGACAACAATCTAACTTTATATATTTATTTTTACCTTTATAATCATTTTCAAATTTATAGATGTGAGAAATTTTGAAATGTCAAAGGAAACACACAATTCAACATAACTTCTTGAAACTTCAACAATCTTAGACTTCTTGTGCGAATAGTTTTCCCTATACAATTTAAAGCCAGAAGGAAATGTTTCTTTAACTAAAAAGGATAAAGTTAAGATGGTCTCTCTTTCTATGGTGGTTTCTAAGAAAACAAAATACAAATAAATAAACATCAGATCTCTTTGTGTAGGTTTAAGATACCTACATAAATATCTTATGGTGAGCATAACATTTACTCCTACGTTTATATTCTTCAATACAAGTTAACGTCTTCGCTCGCCCTGAAGTTGAAAGTTCATTTTGACTTTCTTATACGAGAGTACAGGAGGTAGGTATAAGAAAATGTGTGTGAATATTGTGTATTAAATTATTATCCTGAAAGTTTATGCCAGACATCAAGTCGACAACATCCATGCATATAATATTAGTTTGTTGGTCCTTTGTTGAGGATATGCTTTTGTTATGGAAAGTTATTTTGATTTTCTTAATATGTAACTATACACAAATATACATATATACCTACATATGTAATGTTTGTTGCTCTGTAAAATGTGAAAAATGCAATTTTTCTTCTTAACTCCATAGAAGTAGTTGCTTACAGACATAGGACATGCCAGACATGGGATATTTGTATATGAATTTTATTTTTTGACTAACAATAACAATAATTTTGGGCAGGATATTGTAATAGAGATTTTAATATGAGGAAATTGAGACATTATTTCAAAAGGTTTTGTTATTTAGTATATCCTGCACCTGCGATATGAGAATCTTCAATAGAAGGAGCAATGGCAGTGGCTTTTAAACATAAGGTTAAATAGATAGGTTAGGTACTATGGTATAAATTGTCTTTAAATAACCTTTTAAAATTTTAGTGAGACTAAATTGTCTGGAGTGAAAACATTACCTTTGAATGAAAACATAAGTCCTAATGCATGGTTCACAGAAAAAAAACCTAACCGAAGAACTTATTGTATTTCGTAGTTAACAAATGAAATATTTGTTGAAAAGAATTATAAATAAGGTTAATTATAGCACGTTTACATTTTGTGCCTGTCATCAGGAACCTACTCATTTGGTATTGGAAGAATACCAATGGCTTAATGTATTTTGATCAGGCTCACATCGTTTCTTAAGATTTAAAAAATGAACCTTAATTTCAGAATCCCTAACATCCACCAGTTTTACTCGGCATACATAATTTAAAGAATTTTCCATTTTAAGATCTTAAATTTGGTTAACCTCTGTGAAGTCAACTTCATCTTGTTCTGATTCAACACCATGGTTCAATTCGGCAAGTTTATTGTCAGCTTGTATGTAATTTAAGTTTTCTTCAGAAGAAGATGAAGATGTTTTTAACTTTTTTTGGAACTAGATGTTTCTTCTTTTTTGGAATTTTTGGCTTTGGCTCTAATTTAAAACGTTGCGGAACCTCAAAACTTGTCAAAACTTCTCCATACTTTAATTGTTTGCTTAGGAGTTGTGTTGAGGACGTGTGCAGTAACTGCGAACAAATAAACAATTTCTTTATAATTCGGTGAAGCACCTAAGTGCTAGCCTTAGAATACAATTTCCAGAATTGAATGTTATTTCAGATTTGAAATTTAAATACTTATTTTTCGTACCTTTCGATCTTGAGGCTACTGCAAACCAAAAGGTTCTGCGAGCTCTCGTTTCTGAAAAATTCGTCAAAAAGTAAAATTACAGAATTTCGACCCAGCCCATCACAAATTATCTTTCGAGTGGTTTAATTCCTCAACCAAGCCTCCAAACAAGGTGCGATTTTCACCATAATACAGAGCATCGACCCACCTTTCAATTGATGCATAGATCTCAAAAATGATTTTTTTTCAGTTTTTCGAGAAAATCGTGGGCTAACTAACCCCTTGCCGAAAATAAGTAGTATTTTCAAAACTATTTCCCACCCAATAGAGATACACATAATTCGGATAATTATGGATTAAGTTGACCTTTATATTATGTCTTCGTTGAGCACCGGCTTACCAAAAAATTTCAAGAATTAGAATTCAGATATGATGATCTACCAGAAAAAGGTAACGATTTTACAAGATCGCTTGGTTGATCAAAGTTTTGTGTTTCAGCTAAGTCGAAAACGTACAAAAATTAACATCATTATTTTTCCGAGAACAAAAATAAGACTTACCAACTAGTTCCATTAAGTGCAGTTTCAAGACCTTGAATCTTTTCCGGCAAATGTCAAAATTTTGTTTATAATTATCAAATTCTGTTTTATTAAATTCATTTTCTGGGAATTTGAAAGCGTTTCAGGAAAAACTGATGTTGAAATGAATCCAGATTGCATATTTTTTGAGACAACGGAGCTCTTATAAACTTGTCATAGCAGTTCAACAAACTTGGTTTTTGATAGCTGCAACAATCCAAAGTATTATGTCTATGAAATTTCATATAAGAATTTTGTCCCAAGGCTGAATTTTATCCACGAAGTGACTTGGGAACAACAGGATATGGGTGTTATTTTTAATAGCATGTTCCAAAATTCTCACACTGATATGACTGGAATGTCTATCATATAATAACAAGGCAGTTTGATCAGGGAAATGTTTTCCGTTTACAAACCAGATGTAGAACTGAAGTTCCTCCATTCAGCTGTTCTTTGAAGTTCCATCAAGTGTTCCAGGATAAGCTTCATCATTAGTCCATTAAGCTTGAACTGCTGCTTCTTTACAAATTATTAAAGGAGTCAGAGTAAAACCATCTGCTGTAACACAAGGGAGAACAGTAGTTGACTCACGTCCAGATCCACCAGAAGGCCTACCCAGTGAAATTCCTTTCTATCCAAAAGTTCTTAATTTGGGTGGATAACTGCAAAACCCACTTTCATCAGAGATAAATATGAAGCATGATTTTTCTTCGTCTAATCCATACTCTATTGCAAAGGTTATCTAACTTTTTATAGAAGACGTAAATGATGGCGGGTTTACTTGCATCGGCATTTCTGAAGCAGCTCTGGTTTCCAAAGGGACAGAGTAGGATGTGTTTTCATGAAATGTTTATTCTTCAAATTGTTGGTAGCAACGGTTTGGGATATCCGTAGTCTCCTGGGCTGCCCTGAAGGCCAGATTTTTGTTTTGAACATCACTTACTGTGCTCTGACCACATTATGTCTTTTGTGTATGACACCGGTGATCTTTTTAATGTAACGGGTTATCCATTTTGCGGTTTCAAAAGTATAGGACTAGAATTCGACAACTATGTCAAACTAAGTTGTTAAACCAATTTCTTTTTTCGCTAACTATCGCACAACGCATACAAATTGTTAAAACCTACTACAAAAATGGTGATTCTGCCAAAGCCACATATCGTGCTATAAGATGAGATTATGGTTTACATAATCGTCCAACTAAGCAAGCAATTGGCAAAATTGTGAAGAAATTTGAAGAGACTGGTTTGGTTACAGATTGCTCGTACAATTGAAAATATCGCTGCAAGTGAAAGTGTTGCCAACCCGAATGTGTCGATTCCTCATCGTTCTCAGGAATTAGGAATATCTTAAGGCACATTATGGGGTATTTTGCATTTGCATCAACACCTATGTCCATATAAAGTCCAGCTCACACAACTTCTGAAGCCAGCTAACCATTCAAAACGTGTCGTAGATACGTCGAATGGGTGCTTGAACAACAGGCGGTAGACAGGCTCGAACAAAATTTTCTTCAGCGACGAAGCACATTTCTCACAACAACAAAAAATTATCGTATTTTGGGTTCTGAGAATTATCAGGTTATTGAAGAAAGGCTATTACATCCACAAAAAGTCACTGTTTGGTGCGCTCTTTGGTCAGGAGGTGTGATTGGACCTTACTTCTTCGAAAACGACGATGGAACGAATGTCATCGTCAATTCGAAGCGTTATGGTCACATGATAACCGATTTTTTTTTGCCTGCTATTGAAGAATACAATTTGGAGACGGTACCACATGCCACACAACTCGAGAGAATATGGCTTTATTGCAAGAGTCATTTTCTGGCCGCGTAATTTCCTGTCTCTGATTATAAAAGACTTGTCAAAATTTGAGAGGTACTTCAAAAATATTTGAAAATGTACTTCGCAATTTCATATAACCCAGTAAAAGTACTTGAAAAACTACTGGTATTGGTGATTTTCAAGTACTAAGTACTGGGTTCTTAACTTTTTCAACTATCAATAAAAGAAATAGTACCCGGTTCTGAAAATAATTGAACTCAATAAAATATCATTCACTGAAAACCTGTCACCCCACCGACACTGGTTTTATATAAATCTAGCCTTCAAAAACTTCAGGGTGAAGCATCTTCTATTCATCTGGTAAATACAAATAATTTATCAGTATTTCATAAGTCAAATAATAACATAATGATTCCCCACAGATCCACCCCTGAATTAAAATCTTTGACATATAAAATATATTAGCACTTAAATCTAATAAACTGAATCCCGAAATGCAAAACGAAGAAATTTGTTTAAAATAAGGCGACAATTTATTAGCTTCATATTTTTTCATTAATAGTCTTTGGAATGCAGAAATACATAAAACAAAACTTTGATTTAAAATTTAAATAAAGCTTTAATGAGCTCGGGGCCCAATTCGCGGTCTGAGCCTGGGTCAATTCATCTCAAGCTGAGCTGAGCTAAGAGTGTATGTATGTGTTTGAGTGAGTTTGGATAAGTGAATATGTTGAAAAGTGTTATTATTGTCAACTTTGATGCTGCTGCGTAGCAAGTTTAAATGGCCGGCGACTTAATCAATGAGACAGACGGAAGGCAATTTGAATAATTGCTTTAAATGCGCCAGCCACTTGGTTAAAGCTGATGCTGGGGGCACCTCAAAGCAAATATGTATATAAAGACGCTCGAGCGAGACTAGTTGAATCTTCTGTTCTGGTTAAATGTATGTACGTATACATACATATGCCGAGAATCTGATGCTTGAACTCAGTCAAAGTATAGAAATAAGACTGGGTAACTGGATCAATTAATTTATGCTATATTTTTGCTGCTGCAATTGGCATATAGAGTGCCGCTGCTCGTAAACGAAGCAATGCGACGCAACACAACTCAACGCCAATAAAATTAATACATCAGTGCAATGTGGCAGAGGCAGTGGAAAGTCGACGCGACGGGACTAGCGTAGCGACGCACAGCTTAATCAATTTGTTTCATGATTTGATTGTCTTTTTGCTTCGTATGCGCTGCTCCATCATTTTTGACTTCTGACCGGAAGAATCAGCAGTGATTTGGTGCATTTATATGTACATGATGTAAAGTGGCGCCAGCAGAAAATCAGAATGTTTGTATAGGTTGAAGGTTTAATTTAAGCGCAGTGGCCTTAACGATCTTCATAAACATATATTTCTGTTTACTAATTTAAAAAGAAGCTAAATGCATCACTGAATTGTTCTTTAGTTCAATGCTTGTTCTTGTAAGAAAAGAAGAAATAAATTTACATTGACCAAGCGAATATTTGATGTAATAATAAAAATTGTAAATTAAATTCTTAGGTTCAATGTTTCAGTTAAAAAAAAGGAACGATTTTAAAAATCTTTCAATTTTGAGCAATTGCAGAATTTGAACTTGTCAAATTTAAAAAGATGACAACTTTAAAATGGACAGCTGCCTATACAGTGTGATATTCAAAATGAAACCTCCTATTGGAAAACCGGTTAGAAGATTACCATATCTTTTAAAAAAACCAAACACTGAATTATTGAAATTTTAAGTACGTGGATTGAAACTTATTTTTAAAAGAAAATTATTTTACATTTAACAGTAATTAAAGTTGCCCGCTTGATAAAAGAAATCAAAATAGCACATGCAGACATTCCTGGGGCAAGTATATGTACATGAGTTTGATTTTATTTTCAAAACAACATCGTCGTTTGGTGCTGGAACCGCTATTTGACAGAGAAATTGATCGTCATGTATGTTAATTTGTAAATCAGGTGAAACACTTGCAATGAGTTCAGAAATACTCTAAATAGCCTTCGCCATCGATTTTTTACCGCCCATCTCCTATTTTTAAAAGTTTTTCAGCAAAGTTTCGTGTGCTAATATCATCATGGGAAATGCCGAAAAGCAGGCAGGTCTGCTCAAATGAGCTGTAAATAAAATATTACATATTTACCGCGGTAAAAAGTAGCTTGAAATACTCTTCAGCCTTGTAACTACCAATACACAAAAAATCACGTAAAAATATAGCTCCGTTCCGACGTGAAGGACGGACAAACAAACAAACAAACAAACAAACAAGCAAACAAACAAACAAACTGACTTTCCCACTTATAATATTAGCATATATTTTACACTAACATTTAAGTTCAAAATTATATTAACACAGGATATTTCTTGTTTTCAGTGTTTTCAGTGTTTTTTTTTTGTTTTTGAATTCAAATTAAACCATCAAGCGTTCAAAAATTATAACTTAGAATCAGTGATACTTAAGTTTAAAAATTATAGTTAGGTTAGCGATCACTCATTTTGCGGAGAAAAAGAAAAATACAAAACGTATATTACAGAATCAAAATTTACTTATAAGGTAGCATTCGGTCCCCATCCCCTTTTAAGTTTAGTTCACCCTGAATAACTTAATGAATGGTTCCATTTCTATTTATTTCAATGTCTGCAACTCATAGATGTCTTAATCGAAGATTGATGCTGGCACTGACAACTAAATCCTTCGCACACTTGGTGTTCTGCAATTATCAAAATCCTTACAAATATAAACTGCAGGACCAAATAAGTTTCTATCTATGTATGTATGTTTTAAACTTATGTATCAGCCCTCTGTTCTTGAAAAAACTCAATCATGCGAATCTTCCTTTCGAGAATAACAGAATAACATTCAATGAATGTCGCCAAAGGTGGTGTTAGCAAACCATAAGTGCCCATCATTAATCCTTGACGATCTGTTTCAGGACGACTAGCACGACTACAATTATACACCATACACGTAAAGCGTAAAGGTTGATGTCATTAAACAGCACGCAGTCATGTCAAACGCACAAAACTCCTTCTGCAAAGCCATTTACCACACACCAACAACCACCAACTTCACAAAACATTCTACACTACAAGGACGACGTCGTCGTTCGTCTACGAAGACTCTAAACGACAACAGCTGCTCTCGTTTTAATGAGTAATTACCTTCGATTACAAACTCTATATACTTCACCATAAGAGCGTCTCGCAACTGTCATTGGCAGGGTGTCCTCTTGTTGCCCGAACACTGCATGTCAAAGGGTTTCAAGCCAACAGCAGCTCAGCTGCACAGAGTTTTCATGCCACAGACACATTTGCTTGGGGGAGAGAGGAATGACATTGCAGAAAACATCCTCGTTTTGGGAGATGCTTTCTATCATCAAATCCATCTGTCAAACTATATTTGCTGTCAAAAAAAACAACACACACAAAATAAAACCTAAACGAACGAGCGACGTTTCTCTTGACAGTTGCATGAGTTTGGTGTATAGTTTTCCATCAAAGTCCTCCTCCATCATGCTCTTCCCGTTCTTGCTCCTATATGGTTCTATTTGATTAAATAAGCGAACCACAAAGTGCACAAAAACACTACTCTCGCCCAACCACCATCACAACTCACCCTTGGGCCTTGACATTGCCATTGCCATTGCCGTTGCCGTTTTGTCAGCAGAACGTAACGTATAGATCGTAAATGTGTAGATAGATAGTAGGTTTATTTCTATATGGGGAGCAATGCCCATCCATTTGATGTCCACCCCCTTTTTGGTATACAGAACAGATAAGGGTGGTCATAAAGGGTATGGGCTTGGGCACATTCATTGTCACATCACTCTTCCGTTCATCCTCTTTCAAATTCATACAAATGTCCTGAAACCACCAGAAACATGAAAAGCAAGACAGAATGGCGAAAAGGATATGTGTGAAACTCTTTGATCGACGTTACTGCCCCAGCAGAATGGAGTCGCTGTAGCGGCCGCTTGTCGCGCTGTCAAAGTTGAAACATACGAAAATAGTACACAGCGCCACAATGGGAAGCTGTTGCTGCAGCGATCGCTGTCGCCATTGTTGAATAATTTTCTACTTTCCGCGATTAGTCGCGCTACATTTTGACATATCTGTGGGTCTGTTCACAGCACTGTATGAAAACAAGCCATTGGGTTCGTTCAGCACATTAAATTATCTCTTGTATTTTGTATTATTGGGTTCGTTCAGTATATTGACTTATTTTTTATTTGTACATAACTTACTGAAATTTGAGAAAAAAAATTGGATTCAATAGCAAATACTGTAGAAAAATGCATTTGAAGTTAAATCTTGTTATTAGTAATTAAAGTATGTTGTCACTGACCACAAAATAACACAACTTTGAGTACTCAATTTTAAAACTGCGCAGTGTTCAACCTACAAGTGAGGCAATTTTGTTTGATAGCCCCAATGGACTTGTATACAAAAAACGAAAAATTCCAATTCTTACCATTTATAAAACTGTTAACCTTTTTTTAGATATTGTTGTCCGTTTGTTTTCTTCCAATTTTGCATCTCTGTCAAGGCTTTACTACATAAACCTTTCTTTTTCCAAAAAGTGCCAAAGTGAGAAATAAACATGTATGTATGTATGATAAAGACAAAAAAAACATGTGAAAATTGTCTGACAGATAATTTTAGTCACCATACTGTTTTCACCATATTGTTGTTCGTGACTAGTTATATGTACATATGTATGTACACCTAATAAAGAATTGTTTTTGAGAAATAAATGATACATATTTTTTTTTTTTATTACTTCTGATTATTTTCTTACAAAACAACCCCAAATTCCATTAACGTCAAAATAACGAAAGGTAAAGTGCGTACGTATTTTCACGAACCATGTAATCACGAACATTCGTGCCTGTCAAAAAGCGAAAAAGGAAACAACCAAAAAAGCGACAGTGTAATCAGGCTCTAACAGAGAAACATGATTGTCTCGCACAAAATAGAAACGGAAACAACATGCAACGCATCGAACACGCCTTTAAACAAATCGCAATTCCAAACATTTGAGCGAACCCAAATATGCCGGCAAACAAAATTTAACATGGCGGAGCAAAACACGGAAAATTTTATTGATCTTGTTAAAACAAATAACATTTTATGGGATTTAACAAATCCCAACTATAAAAATGTAAAAATGAAAGCTGTTATATGGAAAAAAATATCCGAGGAATTTGGATTGTCAAGTAAGTACATAATTTAGGTATCTAGTTTATAAATTGCTTTATGTGAGTACTTTTTTTGTTTTATGTACTTATTATCAATTATTTGTAAGCATTTCTAATAAACAATACAATAATTTTCAGTTGATCTGTGCAAAAAAAAATGGAAAGGTCTCAGGGACACCTGCTCCAGAGATATAAGCAAAAAAACAAAATCTGGGCAGGCCGCTGAGGAAATGGACTGCGGATGGAAGTACCGCGATCAAATGGGGTTTATGAGAGACCATATGAAGCCTAGAAGGTAAGTACATTATTAGGTAAACTAAATCATTCAATACCTACATTTTCATTCATCTTTTCAGCACAAAAAGTAATGTTAATTTGACAGCAGAAGATTCACAGACCAGCGAAATTTTCAGCCAGTTGAATGAGGACAGTTTTCTGGATCCTTATCAAACCCAAGAACTTTTGGAAGAACCATCACCCACGATTTCGAGTTCGGCAAAGAAAAGAAAAAGCCAGGAATCAATGGAGACAACATTTCTTTCCACCTTGAAATCGGTTCAAATGTATCTGAACAAACCAGCTACGGTAACTGTCCCAGCTCCAGATCCCAATTCAGATGAGGACGAGTTGTTTTGCCGGTCGCTGGTAAAGAAAATAAAAAGATTTTCTACAACGAAAAAAAACGAAGCAAAAGTGGAAGTACTTCGATACCTGAACACCATCGAAGAAACAGTTTGTGATGATGAATAAATTATATCGCCCATATTGATCAGTTTTAAAAACACAAGAAATAATGTGATGAATGATTTTTGGTGTGATTTTCAAGTCACCAAAAATCATTCATCACATTATTTCTTGTGTTTTTAAAACTGATCAATATGGGCGATATAATTTATTCATCAGAAGTTATTACTTTTTGAGGTGTAGTGCTGTGCATTAAAAGGCTGTGGATACCTAATCCTACCTTACGATAAGTTCCTTTTTTTTTTACAAAAATAAACAAATATAACATTTATGTATGTATGTACCTTGTACCTATAATTAGAATTAAAAAATATTTTGCCGTTAAAATAGTTCGTTTTTTTATTGAGTGATTTCAGAATTGGATATGCCGGTGTGGATTTTGATTTTTGGACCGCGGGTTTGTTTGTAATTGCTACGCAAAAGTTTAGGAAAAGAGAAAAGTAGGAAAATCGAAAAATCCGAATTTGCGTTTTGTAGAGTTTGGAGTAGGTAAGCACAAAGAATTGATGCCGGATTTCTAAAATTCTTTCTGTGTTTAAATGGTAACGTGTAAGTATGTAGGTACGTAGATCATGGACTTTGAGGATTATTTAGGAATTGTTATGTTTTGAAATTTATATATAAGGTGACATAGCGTAACCAAAAAAAATTGAAATATTGAGAAAAATAATTTTGAGAACCGACTTGAGAATATGAAATTTAATCGCTAGGGTCATTTATATATTCATAGAGAGAAATGGGAGGGTGGGAAAGTTGTAGTGCAAAGCAATTTAAAAAATTCGTGTTGTGTTTAAATGGTAGCATTTGGAGGATGCACTTTAAGATTCTCTGTAGGGATAATTTTTTTCCAATTTTATGTTAAAGTGAAAACAATTATATCGCATCATGGATCCTTTAATGATAAATACCTTCCAAAATGTAGCTTTTCATAGGGTGAATGAAGGGAGAGAGGGACAATGTCCCCTTATGCCTATTTTCTAATTTCGTTAATTAGAGTGCTAGAGTTTTGAATTTTGAAGATACAATCTTATTTTCAGAAGCTAGTAGCTAGTGCAATGAATAGTTATTTGAGAAACAAAGAATACTACATAGTGTAAATATGAAAGGGTAAACAAACATTTATATTTATTCAAATATTTTGTTGCAAAAATTTGATGTCGACAAGATTGTTAAAAGATTACTTTGGTTGGAAAGGTACTTGACCTTCTCTTAAAAAATACTTCGTGATTGTTTCTCGAACTTGAGATGCTCCTTCCGCCCTGTTGTTGCTCCCGAATCTTCGAACAGATAATAAGTCAGTTGTTTCTCTGCGCCACAATCCATCGATTCGTTCACCGTCAATGTCGTATGAATCTAAATAGCCTTCAGGACAGTATGATTTTGAATTGTACAGTTTATCGGTTGTTTTTATAAAGTTATGAAGTATAGTGCAAGCTAGCACAACCTTATCTGCCTTCTCCGGGTGAAATTCTATGGCTTTATTTAAAATCCTCCACCGTGCAACTAATATACCGAAGGTATTTTCGATTATTCGACGTGCTCTAGAGAGCCTGAAATTGAAAACCTCGTGTGGTAAATCCAATAAAATTCCAGGGTAGGGCCTCATCAGGTTTTGTCTAAGCGGGAACGCACTATCAGCAACAAAGAAGTACGGCGCTACTCTATTGGAGTTGGGAAGTTTTTCGGGTGGTGGCAATTCAATTTTGTTCAGAAACACTTGCTTTCCAAATGCGGAATTGCTAAATATACCACTGTCGCTCTGGCTGCCATAAGCTCCTACATCAACTGCGGTGAAGGTATAGTTAGCATCGCAAACAGCAAGCAACACAATACTAAAAAATCCCTTGTAGTTATAATATTTAGAACCCGAGTTTGGCGGACGTTTTATAGCAACGTGCTTTCCATCGATGCTACCGACGCAGTGGGGCATATGCCATCGTCTGTCGAACTCGTTGCTGATGTCTTTCCAATCTCTGATGTTGCAATTTGGCATATAAACCGGAGATAGTACATCCCAAAATACTTCACAGACTTCAATGATGATTTGTCTAACCGTGGATGCTCCCATCCTGAAAGTCCATGCCAAGTAGTTTGGTGAAACTCCTTGCGCCAAGTACCTGAATAGAGTGGTTATTTAATAAATACTTTCGATTTTGAATTATGACTTACATTAATGTTACCACCATCCTACACTCTGGACTTATTGGAGTTCTAATGGATTTTTTTTGTAGGCTTGAATTTATAAGAGACAACAACAAATCATATTGCATCCTGGTTAGCCGAGTGGCCTTAAAAAATAGTTCTTCGTCATTGTTTTTGATAAACTGAAAGGTTTAAGGATAATTTAAGAAAGACCATTAAACATTTTACCCCACCTGAAAAGTTGTTTCAAAGAAACCTTTCGTAGGTCTTTCTTGGTACAAAGGACGTACCCACCACCTTCGTTTTCTCTTCTTTAAAAGCTTCATTCCGCAGTAGCACATTTGCATTATCGTTGCAATAAATGCAATCTCATCTCGTTGATCCATTTTTTAATGTAAAAATTGAAAATTAAGTTGCCCAAAAATACGAATAGTCTTACAAAATAACAAAACTAAACACAAATGTATATATGTCAAAAAAAATGACAGTTGACGTTCTTTCTGCGCTGCACCATTGTGGGCGACCTTTGCTACATAGTGGGCGATTTTAGTGACAGCTTGTGCTACAGCGATTTTTACCGCGACTAGCGAATTCCCATTCTGTTCAAGCAGTTATCGTTGTTGTGTCAGCGAATATTTTACAGCCCCGCATATGTTCAAATGTTTGTACCTACATAGATATGAACCTACATAGTGGGTGTCCCTTGGATGTACTATTATAAAGAGAGAGAAACCTCTAATAAGTATGTATATGTCGTATATGTTATGTATAGGTAGGCGGTGTGGCAGGCGGACGTGGGCTGGACAGGCTAGTGGTATGTACGGTATATCGAGCTCAATAAAGCACTTAAATTGTACGTATGCAGTTTCAAAATCATTTCACATTAATATTCAAAACTACAATGGAAACATTTTTCCATTTGACAGAATACACGAGACAAAAACATGGTAGACAAAAATTAATGAATATGACATTAAACATTGACAGGTGTTTACGTTGACAGTTGACACATGACAAAATCATTGTGGTTTCAGATGTGTATATTTCATAATGTGATGATGGGGCAATGGATCATATTCTATATACATACCTGTCAAAGGTGTTTCTTTTCTTTTGGAAAGGTACTGAGGTACACACCTCGAAGGGGTCACGTTCTAGACAATAATGTTTTTGTCACAAATAAAATAACATAAAAATGACATTTCAAAAAATTAAAGAGAAACCTTTAACAATAATGATGTCTCTTTGATTTTTTGTTTAACAACATGACGTCTCGTCTCGTACCGCGTACGTCAAATTGAAAGTTCTCTCTCTTGCATGCAACTATTGAGTCTGCGCTTTGACTTACCTACTCCGTTACTTACTTCTTAACATGCAAGTCTATCTTTTTATATATAGATAGATATTGAGTGAAGTGAGGTGAAAAAAAAACTGGAATCTTGAATAGATTCCACTTCTTCAATTTATTCTTCTAAGCTTCAAACAACCGACCAAACATCGCGTGTGTCATGAATAGCATGCTTGATAGCTTGGCAAAAGTCTCTATTATAGGACCTACCTAGCTCTATGAACAAAATCTCAATGAATTCACATTTCTTTTTTCCTATTTTTTTTTACAACTATGTATATCTTTGTTTTCTACCATCAGATATATTCGCAGGAGAAAAGAGTGAAAACTAGGAAAAAGATTAAATGATGAAAATCAGGTGAGAATTATTCATGATGACATCGAAATTGATTTATGTGATATAAAGTAGAAGACAACGAATGACCAACCGGCCCGACAGACGCGACGACAGACGAAGAGAATGGTTATTTTGGACTGGTTTTGATTTAATATCTTGGGACAGTAGAAGGATATAGATTAACATAGAATGGAAATATTTCTTGTTTTTTGTTTTAATAGATATTAAAACAATTTCTATGGAATGCAATAATTTAATAAAAACTGTAACATGTCATTTTATAGGAAATGACAGTATAACAGGCTTTTGTTTATGATGATTGATGCAATAAATGGCTTGTGTTCTTTGACAGTTATAGTTAGAGAGTTGATAGAAGTTTTGTTGTTAAGTCAACGCCCATGTCTGGTTGTTTTTCAAATTTATGCTTATGCTCGGGTTTCTAGGCGAATAAGTCAACAGAGGGAAACTGCTATTCTTTTGAAAGTCAGGGTTTGAGATAGCAGTGGATATTGAACTTAATGGCAGATTCATAAAAAATATTATATCTATTTAATATTATTGATGGAGAAATGGGCTATTTCTATCGAAGTCAGATCTTAGATAAGGCAGAAGTCAGAGAAACCTACTTGGTTTAAGTACAAGGTAAAATATGTATACCTACCTCATACTTTATGAACTTAGGGTTGGTCTTCTGGGTACAAATTTTTTTAATGATGAAAAGGCATGAATTCACAGTTAAGAAACAAGTGAAATTAAGATACGATATTAAGGACTAAAATGTATCTTATAAATGTTTAAATTTATAGGACCCCAGATAATTAGACACAATAAAAATAAACATAGTTCATACACAGGTAAGAAAAGTTTGTTAACCTACAGGAAGACAATAACGGTAAAATACTGTAAGAGCTTATACTGGGACTCTATTGTATAGAGTGACAAAATCCCGATCACTCTGTTAGGTACAAGGATAGGTATCTGCGTACGCAGCTCGACTAAGTGAAGTTGTTGGTTGAGTAGAATAAGTATTCATCCCATATCAACGGTAACGAGCACTCGGTCGAGTTCGAGTTTCGGTGTTAAGATTGTATCGAGAATTTTAGAAGGTTTCTATATAGAAGTTTGTAGAAGGTTTTGAAAGGTTTTTAAGTTATACTATCGTCAATTTGTTGACAAATTTTCTGACTTATTTATTTAAGTCCAAAGGGCTTCAACTCAACTACTCCTTCGCGCCATCGATGTGTTTGCGTTCCCTCCAGCTCTTCCTCAATCTCGACAATCCATCCTCGAATTTTCTTCTCCAAGTGCTTCTCAGTCTATTGACTATTCTGCCTCGTTCATTGAGTAAATGCCACTGCAGTTTATGCCCTGCAATGCAGTCATTACCTTTCGAAGAGTGTGTCCAAACCACTGTCACTTACACCTTCGAATAATTGTTTCAATACGTTCCTGTCCTGTTGTCCTCTATAGTTCTTCATTTGAAATAGGCCAAAAACCCTTAAGATGTTTCAAAGACACCTGTTAATGAAGGTCTGCAGTTTTCTGGTAAACAGTGGTAGCTTTGTTTTTAAGCTGAGAGAGTTGTTCGTCCAAACATTGGACACCATCCCGAACCCAGCCTTAGAATTCCCGATACGGCTGGCGATGTCTTGTTGGGTTTCGCCTTTGGTAGAGGCAATACTTCCAAGTTACTGAAAATTCTCTACTATTTGTACTGGTTGCTGTGCAATGTTTACGAGAGTGGATAGAGTGGGAAGTTCCGAGGCTGAGCATCTTAGTTTTTCCATGTTGATTTTCAGTCTAACGATTTCTTTTTTTTTTCTCCACCATTGTTGTCATTTTTGTCATAGTGAGTCCACCATCTAACGTTATTTTTTTCAACTAGTGCTTATTTCGTGAATGGTAACATTTAGCTCATGTCTAATTTGACAGATAATTAGTTTTATCTTTCCGCTGAACGAATATGGAACGCTTGAATAACGCTGGGAAATATTGCCTGCGATCAACTTAGAAAATATGCCGATTTTGCCAAAAAAATCATCTTTTCAGATGAAGCTCATTTTGATCTTGGCGGGTATGTAAAGAAGCACAATTGTCGCATTTGGGGCACAGAAAACCCGCACGCATACATTGAAAAGCCGATACACCCAAAACGAGTCATTGTTTGGTGCGGATTTTGGTCCAGAGGTTCAATTGAAGAGGAGATTATTGGAAACATTTGGGTTCAATAGGACGGCGCGGGGCGCTACGTGCCACACAGCCGAAGCTACACTCGATGTTTTGCGCCAATTTTCAAATAAAGAAAAGTTATTTGGCGGACCCTATACATTATCCTATGACATACATCGTCTGCATAATCAAGATGTTTTAGGTATGTTGTCAAATACCATCTAATTCCTCCGTTTCCTGTCAAGGCCGCCCGCAGAACATCACTGATCACCAATAAGAAAAGAATTGCAACCCTGCCTGACTCCACTTTGGACTTCAAACTCCTTCGACAACCTACCTCCGTGTAGGAAGTGACATTTAGACCCACTATATGTATGTCTCCTTGATAATGAGCTTATCCGGGATATCCCTCCTAAGCAAATAAAGCCAGATAAACTCACTGTTGACTCTTTCAAAAGTCTTCTCAAGATCGATGAGCAGCAGATGAAGTGGTGATCGACGTTCGATGACGATTCTCAAGGTGTTGATGTGATCAATGCAGGAGAATCCAATGCGGAATCCTTCTTTTTTCAGCGTTGAGTGTTGGTTCGAGGTGTTCCTTCAAACGTTATAAGATAATCTTCACATACTATTTTGGTGACTGCAGGCAAAACTCAAAAACCTCGCACTTCATCAGGTCTCCTTTTTTGCCAATTATTCCCTCTTTTCACTTTTCAGGGAAGTGTGCAGACGCAGAGACACAAGCTGCTTCGATGAACTTGACAAATTGAGTTCACAAATTTGATGGCGTTTAAATTTTTTTTTGATGTACTTTGTTATCTAAGGCTGAAGTTTCCCTCACCAGATTCTAGGGTACTAACCAAATTCAATATAGGAGCTTTAGTTTGAAGGTCTTCATTTACTACTCTTAGTTCTTAGGTTACAATATTTTATTAATATGATTGACTAGACTTTTTATGTTCTGATAGAAACTCAGGCACATGGGCTTTTTCTCCGGAAGTATGTTCTACTTTGGATTTAGAGTTAATCGTCATGTTTACTGAGTTCCGCTTTTTTTCAATGCTCTTCTCTCTTGGTCATTGTGTTTCTTTGGACCTTAGACTTTTTGTTGACTATCAAAGGGCTTTAATCGACCATCAACAGCTTTCACTGCATATCAACGGTTTTCGCCGGCTGTCAATAACCTTTGCTGGTCAAATTAATTAAATCGCTAAGTTGACTAAGGTCTGTAATAACACCTTGTTTTCCATGTCTTTTCAGGTTTTTTTTTCTTCCTTATCCTATTTGACAGCAAAAGAAGGTGTGAATTTAATCACAGCTAAGTTTAATGTTAAAAGCAATTTGTAATCTGGTTGAGGTCATCACTTATATACACTACTAATATTGCTACTGTTATTAATATTGCTACTGTTATTAACAAGATGTTATGCTGCTGTGTAGGTATTATTAAAGCAGTAGCCCTGCATCTAAATCACATTAAAAAATGATTTTTTCGGGATGTCAAAATCTAATTAAATTTGTACTCTAGCTATGATTTTAACTATAAAGGCGAAGATTTTTCGTCAAATTTTTCCTAGAATTGATCTAAGAGATCCACGATTTGTTGGAAAACTTCCACGGATCGATAAATTCCGGTCACACTTTTGTGTTTTTAAAACTATTTTTGAAGCTGTTGTGGTTTTTATGTCCTTGCATATTGACTTGCTGAAGCACACGTCAACCACTTCGTAGTCCCTTCATATAATATCCTAGTCTATAATAAATAATAATATTTATCGCAGCATTATTAAGTTAAGTATTTAAGTTTTTGGTGTCATTGTATACTTTCTTTACTTAAGTAAAAACAAAAATCATGTCGTTGCCTCTACTTGTTTTTGTATAAATTAACCATTTCCGTTGCATCATACGTAATGGATATTACATTGCATTCAAGCTCCACCTGTATTTGCTCATTACACGTTTTAACTTTAATTATATTCTACTGCCATTTGCTTTATAGAGGTACAACATTACCCTCCATTTTTTTTATGGAAACAGAATGTTTTCATCAATCATTTTTGTGTAATTAAGACACCAGCAAAAGCCCCAGCAGCAGCAGCAGCAGCAGCCAAACAGTCGGCACATTGCATGGTTCTGATGATTGTTCGGTTCGGTCGTTGTCGGCATAAGCTTTAGCTTAGCATCACTTTTGATTGCATCCCACAGTCCACATCCAGCTTCAAGGCTCGCACAAACATTTACCCAATCAACAAACAAGTCATTAGCTTCGGGAAATGTTATATGCTTTGCAGTATAGTTGTTGTCTTACATACCAACATTTCAACCTTCAGTCTTTTTCTTTGCTGTCCTGGAATAAAACAATTTTCACTTACACCTGCCATTCCCATACACAACCTGGATATCATTTCGTTTCAGAAGCCAAACCGACAAGGTGCGGAGAAGGATGGAACAATTTAATTAAAGATTCCACCTTGGGGGCTTCCACCATCCTCTAAGCGTCCTCAGTCATCACAGTCAGTCGTCATGAGTGTCGGCAAAATCGCCTTGTTCCTTTTGGTTCACAGTTTTAGTTTAGTCGCAAAGTTGACTTTTTAGCGGCTTTTTCAAAGCTATATGTCATAATGCCTCATCATACTCGACCGACGACCATGGCACATGCCACAGATGCATATAGGCGAGAAGCGAGATGGGGATTCATTAAGACTCGCAATCGTACTTCGGGTTCGCTTTGGGTCGTCGTCGTCGTCTACGCGTCTTGTGTTGCTTCCTCTTCTTCGTCGTCGTCCAATTTGTAATTAGTGTCCAGCAAGTCTGGCCTGGCTTGGTCTGCTCTGATGGCCTGAGATGGCATGGACTCGAATTGACTTTTTGTTGTTGTTGGTCTTTGTGTTGTTTATGTGGACCCCATGTTTGCTCTCGCTTAACGGTTTAATATGTCGTAATTCCTTGTAGAAATCCTAGATTTTCTTCTTATTTTTTTTTTTTTTTTTTTTTTTTTCTATTCCTAACGCTGGCTGGCTTCAGTGACAGGAACATGGTTTGGGAGGCGCGATAGAAGGTACATAAATGTCTGTCTTTCTGTCTGTCGGTGTGTTTCAACAAACGTGGAAGAGAAAAGAAAAGAACAAGCACGCTAAGTGATGTTTCCAGCGAGTGGAATTGTCATAGAGTCTGTGAGTGGGAAAACGGAAAATCCGTGATGGAACACGAGCAGAATAATATAGTTTCAGCGAGCAGAGATTTCCCAGAAGGACTGCTGCATTTAATGCCATTAAAAGGAGTGACAGTACAGGTGAGCGAGCATAACACGAAGACGGAGCAATACTCCAACAGCAGGAAGAGGGAAGGAAATTTATATATGTTGGGTTGGCTTGCGTGCAGATTTAGAGCTTCCTTCGGGCACTGGCACTACGATACGATGTGATGTGTTGCTCCTTTTGGATTTTATTCTTTTTGCTGTTTGCCTGCTCTCGGGGGTTCGCGTGGAGACATTGAACTTGACTTTCACTTCAACCAACGACGACGACGATAGTATACATATATTCGTAACGTTATGGATGAAGAGGAGAACATCGGTGGTGGTGTCTGATGCAGCAAACTTGGTGGGTTTATGAAGTTTTTCTCATGCCTGATGATGGCGAACTCTATGGGATCCATATAGTTCGTCTTCACCTGTTGGGACCGGGTATGTTTCTTGCATTATACTTCTAATGAATGCTTGAGGTGACGACAGGGAAAGGTATTCTATAGTCACTATAAGTTCTATATATGGTTGTGGATATGTTTTCAACTTAGGGTTGAAGTGGGGCTCTCTAGAAAACCTAATGGAGATGGGTAATGACAGTTCGACGTCAGACTTAATTTAGTCCTTCATTTAAACGAAGACAGAAAGCATTTTTGTAGTAATGTAAAAAGTATATGTATTATGTACCTAAATACATATTCTATTTGAAGGACCAAAATAAAACAATGAAGATATAAGCTCAGATATAAGAGAAGAAACGTAATTTAGAAAGAACAAATTGCTGGATGATGGTAAAAATATATACACTTCAACTTATTAAGAAGGGATTTTAACTGGGATACAGTAGTTCTTAAATTTTAAGCCAAAGAACAAAAAGAATCATGTTTCTTTTTCGGCTTGTATATTATGCAGGTACGTTAAAAAGGCAAGATATAAAGACTATGAAGCTTTTATCTGCTATTGCAATTTGGTACTAATCTTTGCTTTTGTTTTGAGGTTATTAGCAGAGAGTATAATTTCGATAGATTTTACGTTCAAATTTGTATATGTAAGTGGAAGCAGTCAAGTGATTAGTCAAGATTATCGAGATTAATCAAAGGGCCAGAAGACTCGCATTGATGAGTAGTTATGAGTTCAGGTAATTTTAATTGAGAAAAATTGGTAATGGAAAAATTCCTAATATATGATGCCTGGCATAGGACCGAAAAAAGCTTTCAAGATGTAGGTAATTTTCTTACAACACGTAAAGTGTGGAATGCATCACTATAAATTGCCACCTGATTGAGATAGTTTAAGAATCTTTTATGAAGACGCGTGTGATAATACAATTGTGCACTTATTTGGTATGAGTTTTATCTTACGTTATGAGGGGTCCTAGAGCTTAAACGCAGCCCATCTTAACTATGGGTTACCTGATTCCGGAACTCATCCAAAGAAAAATGTAAAAATTACCTGGGCTAAAAATTAACCTGGGTTAAATAATAATCTGGGTTACAAAATGATTTGGGTTAAATAATAACCAGGGTTGCAAATTAAATTGGGTAACAAATAAACCTGGGTTATAAATTAACTGGGATATTTAACCCCGGTTAAAAATTAACCTTGGATGTAAGATAACTTGGGTTACAAATTGACCTTGGTTAGCAAAATTGATCATTAAATTTCCAGGGTTAACTTAGGTGAAGAGTAACTAGGGTTCTTAAATAACCAGGGATTAAAAATAACCTGAATTTAAATATAACTGGGTTTTAAAATAATATTGATAACAAATAATCCTTGGTTAAAAAATTACCAGTATTGAAAAATAACGTGGGTTATAAATTGACCAAATTAAACAAAAATTATCTGGGTTACGAAATAACTTATGTTTTTAAATAATCAAGGTTTAAAAATAACCTAGGTTATAAAATATCATGGGTCATACATTAAACTGGGTTTTAATATAATCAAGGTTTCAAAATAACCTGGGTTATAAGATAACCTTGGTTTAATAATAACCTAGGTAGCAAATAAACCTGAAATGCAAAATAACTTGGGCCTCAAATTAACCTTGTTTAAAGATTAGGCTTGTTTGTAAAATAATCTCGGTTTCAAGTTAACCATTAGTTAAATAGTAACATGGGTTAAAAAAACCAAGGTTAAAAATTACTTTGGTTAAAAAATAACCAGGAACTTAAGGTAACTATGTTTAAAAATTGACCTGAGTTATAATATAACCTGGGCTTCAAAATGAGGCTCTGCTACAATTAATAACGTATTAACTCCTACAAACAGATGAAATATAATCTAATATTTTCCATGCAGTGTTAGAATTAAAAAGATTTTTAAGAAGTTGGAATGGCAAAAACGGTAAGATTAATTTTTGATCAAAAATTCAAAACGGTTCTGCTAACTTTAAAAAATACAAAAAAAATTAAAACTGTCTACACAAAGCTTGAGAGTTGAGACAAATAAATAATTTTGAACTTTGAAGCACAATTTGGTTGTCAAAAACGCAGTCGCAAAGACATTTTTGGGATAATAAAGACAAAAATTTGGCTATTCCATTGAACTTGCTGTTAATTAAAACAATAATTCTGTCTCTCTGAAAAAATACCGAAAATATAAATTTACAGAAGTGCGGGGAAAAACGTCGGAAATGTTTACTAATATCCAATTATCGTCAAGCTCCCAAAAAAAGGAGATCTTACTAAGTGCGAAAACTGGATAGGAATTTACGTTCTACCAGCCGTTGCCAAAATAGTAGTATACTGGAACGCATCAGAGAACACCTTGAGGCCAAACTCGATGCCGAACAAGCAGGATTCCGCAAGGGATCCTCCTGAATTGATCATATTAACACCCAGTGGATCATTATTTAACAGTGCGTTGAATATCGATCACCACTACACCTGCTGTTCATCGACTTCGAGAAGGCCTTTGATAGCGTTAACAGGGAGTATATCTGGTTAGCTTTGCGTAGGAGAGGCATCTCAGAAAAACTAATTGCTATTATTAAAGCAGCATATCGTTACTGTTAGTGCAAAAGGTCGTATGTAAAAATTGTCCATTTTTAATTATATTTGTGCTAAAGGTGACATTTTGCAGTCTGCAACTTCTACAAAAATATTGGATGTCATCAGCTGATCTATTATAAGTTATGGTCAAATGTAAAAAAGTCGTATGTTGTGCAGCTGATTTTTTTGTTTGCTCCCCTGTAAAGTAGTTAACTTTCACATACGAGCTTTTTCACTAACAATAACGATATGATGGATCCAAGTGTCACGTTCTGCACGATGGTAGGTTGTCAGATGACTTTGAAATCCTAAGCGGAGTCAGACAGGGCTGTATTCTGTCGCCAATATTGTTTTGTTGGTGATAAGCGATGTACTGCGCTCAGCTCTGTCAGGTAGAGGAGGGTTCCAATGAACTTTGACATCCTATTTAAAGCACTTGGATTACGCGGACGATGTTTGCTTACTCTCTCATAGGATCATGGATCTCCATCAAATGACAACAAGTGTGGAGAGAAGCAGATGTTTTGGGGCTGAAAATTAATTCCGGCAAAAAAAAAATGATCAGCCTCGGGACCCGACCATCCTCTCAAATAAATATTTTCTCGCAACCGCGCCGCCGGTGGAAAAAGTGGAGAGCTTTCAATACCTTGGAAGCATCGTTTCCATCGAAGGTGGAACCGAACAAGACGACATCTGCCGCATCGGCAAAGCAAAATCGGCGTTCGGTATGCTGTCAAAAATATTTGGAGGAATAACTCTATCAGCTTAAGAAAAAAGCTACAACTGTTTCGCTCAAATGTCGAATCTGTGCTTCGTTATGGGTGCAGCACTTGGAAGGTTACTTCAGCCATAACAAGAAAGCTGCAAACCTTCGTAAATAGATGTCTTCGTAACATCCTAAAGATTTTCTGGCCAAACCGTATTTCAAATGAGGTCCTTCATAGAAGGACAAGTCAGGAACCTATAGAATCTATAATACGAAGACGTAAGTGGCAATGGATTGGACATACGCTTCGAAAAGGTAACGACTGCATTGCAGGCCCAGCAATGCAGTGGAATCCGCTCACACAAGAAGGAAGAAGAGCTGGACGACCGAGAATCACATGGCGGAATCAGCGTCACTAGGCAAGAGTTTGAGGGAGCTGACACACATCTCCGGAAACCGTACACGATAGTGCGTAGGCGTAGTAGAGGCCCTATGCCCCTTAAGGGGTTCCCAACGGACTTAACAGGTCTGAGGACCTAAGTAAGTAAGTATAATATCACACACAAAGTAGAGGCTATAAACCTCTCCCGATAATTTAAGGAAGGCATCAGTTTTCTGAAAACCTTCGGCAGTCCCATTTTTACCTCAGCGATGCCATATTTTAGATTTGGTTGCAGTAAATCATGTTCGGTGCCTTTATCTTCATTGAAAAATGTTTATGACAGGAAACCATCATAATAACGTAAATGTGAAAGTTTTTGGTACTTATAGAATCTACGAAAATAAAGAAGCCTTTAAAATAATTCCCAGTTTTCCTGGCCATTAAACCCATATTCTCCACTTCCGTATCAATTCCAATAGTTGTATAAAAACATCAGTGACATTTATCGACTCTAAATATTGTCGGCTTATGTTAGTGATTTAATTAGACACGAACCTTTATATGATTGGACCTATAATTTATAATAATGGTACAAATGCCGCTTCGTTTTGAATTTTTTAACAATTTACAATGACCGACCCCTTGTGTCATGCATGAAGGTTCTTCAAGAAAAAACAACGTCACTTTGTCATTCTACGTCATTCGCTTTTGCTCTTGCACCACCAACGAACAGACGAGCGACGGGACCTTTAATTTTATCGAACATAAAATTTCATAATTAGTCAAGGGCAAGGGACCGTAACCTAAACACAAGACATCAACAAAATTAAAAAAAACTTTGTATCCGTCGTGTCATTTATGACCATGACCCTGACGCTGACGCTGAGGGAGGACACAAAAAACATAACATTTGAAAATGGAGACAAGTTCAATGTTAAAGGAAAAATAAAAACACAAAATAAATTGTTATTATTAACTTCATTAAATTTGTTGTGAGTTTAAAAATACTCCTCTCTTACATGCATTTGATTATTTTTGTATCGCATTAGACGCCTGTCTGCATATCAATATAGCGGTACTTGACCCCAGAAAAAGATACTGCATCCATCAGATATACAACATGCTAGAATCCTGCATAAACATAAATACGTTACAAAAATGATTTTCTAAACAAACAAACTAAATGAAATTAAGAAAACATTCAGTGCGGGGGAGGGACGGTATGTAAACAATAAACAAAAACAACTTATGCACGACGAGACTACGACCGACGACGCACGGTATAACGTTTGTCCGTCGTCGTTGGCATAAAATGAATTTCCAAAAATACACGCTCATCAAATTCCCACGAAATCAATTAACCACTTTGCTATCTTCTGATGCCCTATGCTATAGAATTAGATACATTTTAATAGATAGAAGATAGAACATCGATAAAAATGTATGTATAGAAGGAGTGTGATACTCAGTCTTCGGAGTTCAAACACAAGGAATCAGGGAAAGATTAAGATTCGATCATTGGGTTCAGCACGTGAAGGGTCCATCAATGCAGAAGTTGATGCTCAGCTCATGCAACTCCTCCGTATAGCGCTGCTGGCCGTTCGTCATATCATCGTCATGTGTGCTGTGCTGTGCTGTGCTTTGCTGTGCAGGCAGTTCCATCAAAGGGAATCAATTCTCACCCCATTAGGGACGCTAATGTGCCTGAACAAGCATTACGATGATGTGTCTTCTTCTGGGTTTTTTAATTATTTTATTTTCCTTCATGGGCGTCTTTTTGTGTGTTTGCTCAGCTCTCTGTGATGGATTAATGGACAGAGGTCTCAATGGTCAACAAAATCGTCCACATCATCGTGATCCAAATACGGCATGACGGACGCAGGGCATGGAATAACAACATCTCCTTTTTGTCCACCTAAAGTATTTTGTTGTTGTTTGTTTTTGTTGTTATAATTTTTTGATTATCTATAACATTCTCACTTAAGTTGCGTTGTCCAGCTTATTTTGAGTTCCATTCCATGTTGAACAATTCCATAGAATTCGCTGATACAATGGGAGAGTATTGTTTGTGTTAGGAGTTTGGTTGATAATTCCGAGAATGGATTCTCTGAATAAGGAATGCCTTAGAAATAAAGGCAGTAGCAAACAAATGCTGCGACGACGCACGATTGTTCAATATCTAGATATTGGATAGCTTTGAAATAATAAAGACATACGTAGTGCATTCCACCGACTAATAAAAATCATGAATTTTGTCTTCTTGGTATGCTTTTGTTGAGAATTGGTTTGTCTTTAAGTTAACAATGAAGATTTCAAAAAATAATCAAACCGATTACTTATAGAAACCCACAGCTAGGCTGCTAGGGGAATCAAATGTTGAGATTTGTATTCTATTCAATCATAGGATTCCGTAATCAACATTAAATTTCTTCATGCCGTTGAGAAACTTAGTCTTTTTCGCCACCAAATAAAAGTAAGTAGAGGGCACCTAACATTTCATATATGTGGTTACGTGCGGTATTGATGTTACCATGTGTAGCTCGGAATTCTCCAGGATAATCTTTACAATGTGTGTCGAGTTGAAATATGATTGATTCGACTCAATCGGGCTTGGAAGTAAAGTCGAGTCGAAATTTACGACCAAAAACCTAGGTCGAAATATTTGTTTGAAAGATGTCCTCAGAGAATTTTGGTGTGTGCAATTCTTCTCAAGACAATATCCTTCTTGACACATTTTTAATTACTCGGATTAGCCGCGTTATAGATATTAAATATTAAGCCAAGTCAATTTAGTACTCACCCGAACGTTTCTCTTCAAATTGAATTGAGCGTGGTCTACGGGAAACTACTATAATAATGTTATGTTGTTTGCTACGCAAGTTGTACATATTCGTAGGGGGTTCTGTCCCTTGATGTTGTTGTTAGTGGTGAAACGCAAGTTGGGAGCAAACCGTTTTCACTGCATCCCTGTTGGTGTTAAGTGACAGTTGGATCGACATTGATGAGTTCAAAATGGGATCCCAAATTCGCAACAGATTGTAATTGTTGACTCGATTGAAATTTTGGTGACGTTATATTTCAATCGTGCCAGGCGAGGGATGTAATGTGGCGATATTTTCCGAACAAAAATGACATAACCTCAAAAATAATTGTATGCATCAAAGAATAAACTTTTTGACATCTGGTAAAATTTTTTTGGAAAATCGAAGTAGGTAGTTTTTTAACAAAAAATAAAACTGAAAAAACTACTTAAGTTGGTAAAAATTGAATTCAGACTCGAATATCTTGGCAACAATTAAATATATGGACTTAAAACTAATTTTATTCTATAAAGAAAACATTGTTTTTTTACGCTAAATAAAATTTTTACTAACACTTCTGTATATATAAAAAATTAAAGTTTATAAGAAAAACTACACTAAATTAGGAAAAACTGATTTCAGACTCCAATATCTGGAGAATAAATGAAAGTATTGACTTCAAAATTATTTAATTCTATAAATTCATTCACGTGTTGTTAACACTCAGATATTTTCTAAGTAAAATTCGTTCGGCATTTTTCTTATAAGAAAAAAAAGTTCAAAAGTGGTAAAAACAGAAACAAAAACAGATATGCAAAATATTGTTGTTCAACTTTATCTTAATTTTTTTTTTGAAAAATCCTATCGACAACTTTTTGTTACAAAAAACAAAAACCTATAAAAATAAAGTGCACGACTGGGTCGCACGAACTTGCTCCTGTATGCAAAGAGTCTGTTTAAAAAAGTATCTATATAATATTTAAAAATATACCTGTAAAATAAGTTTGTCTTCAAAGACATATATGCCATTTGATTTGTCGAAAAAACCTCCATTTTTCAATTTTTTGGGAGGGGGTTACATTTAATACAGTTAAAATAATTAAAAAAAAAATAATTTAAGATTCAAAATTTTACCTGAAAAATAAGTTTGTCTTCAAAAATTTAAATGCCATTTTATCAATCAAAAAACCCTTGATTTTTCAAATTTTTTTTTTGAAAATCGTTACAGCGGTTTTTTTTAAAATAAATTTTTTATATATAAAATTTTTCAATTTTGTTCTAAAAATATTTTTGGTATGCAGTTGTTTAGTGATTGTAAATATACGCTCTATATTTCAATTTCGTAAAAAAATGTTTACCCGTTTTTGAGATATAGAATTTTGAAAAAAAAAATTTCAATATTTTTTTGAAAATCCAAACCATAAAAAATTGCACTTTTGATAATCAAATATTGTTAGGCAATATAAGAGCTCGTTCAGAAAAAAAAAATATTGAAATCGGTTCAAAAGTTGCTGAGAAAATTAAAAAACAATAAAACGGTTCTATGAGCGGTACCTTTCCTGAGCAATACAAAAATATGTTTTTCTTATTAAAAGAAGCCAAGATAAAAAATAAAATTTTAGAGAACATTTAAGAAAAAAACTATCGGTTTGTTTTTGAGAAAATTCGAATTTTCGTTTTTTGACCAAAAAAATTGTATGGGGGCCACTGTTAGTTTTGATCTTAAAAAAAAAAATTAAAAAAACGCCTAACGCAAATCTGCTCAAAACCTTAACTTCCAAGTTTGAACTCAATCGACCCAATGGTTTAGGCTGTAGGAGCGTGGACAGACAGACAAAATTGACCGGACGGAATCGCGGGACCCACTTTTTTCGACTTCTCTAACATGGTAATATCATGTTTGATTAAAATCTCGAGTTCGAAATTTTGCACGAATGCAAAACTTGCCATATATGTACATACATATGTAGTTCCTATATGTCGCAAGTAAAAATATGTAAAATATGATTTTCGACTCAAGTATATTGGAAAAAAAGACATTGACTTAAAACTATTTTTATCTTACGCAAAATGTTTTTATTAAAATTTTGTAAAACTTTTAGATATTGATAGGCGAGCAGGAGTGGGAACTTATCAGTGAAATGAATGCATTAACCGATTCGAATGATGAAAAAACTCGGTTAAAAAGGCGATTGGTCTTTTCGCACAAAACAATATAGCCCAAATTAAAGATTTCATCGCCCACAAAACAATTTTATTAACATTTTCTTGTTGTTCGATTTGGGTAATATAAAATTCGCTAAATGACTTTTTTTTTGAAAATGCTATAAAACCATCGAGTGTAGCTTCGGCTGTTTGGCTCGTAACGCCGGCCGTCTTGTTGAAACCAAATGTTGCCAATCCTCTTCAATTTTTGTGAACAAAAATTAATTCAACGTGGACCGATAACTCCTTGCTCTTTTTCGAAGAAAAATGCCTCTGGACCAAAATCCGCACCAAACAGTAACTCGTTTTGGGTGTATCGGCTTTTCAATGTATGTGTGCGGGTTTTTGTGCCCAAATGCGACAATTTTGCTTCTTTTCATACCCGCCAAGATCAAAATGAGCTTCATCTGAAAAAATGATTTTTTAGGCAAAATCGGCATGTTCTCTAAGAGTTGTTCCTTCCCAGCGTTGTTCAAGCGTAAACACAACCATATTCGTTCAACGGAAGGATAAAACTAATTATCTGTCAAATCAGGCATACGCTAAGTGTTACCGTTCACGAAATAAGCTCTAGTTGAAAAAAAACGTTAGATGGCAGACCCTATAGTAGCAAACCTTTGGGAGTTTAACCTTTTTTGGGTTTTATGCAATTACAAATTTTTAAAATGTCATATCGACCAAAAATGGCTCTCTCAATGCCACATAGCCCAAAATCAATATTGTATTGACCAGTCAATTTTAATATATCTTAACACCCAAATTAATAATTGACAAAAGATGTCATGAGTTTCAACATTTGGGCATTCTGAAAAAATTATTGTTTATTTTGGTCACTACGACATTTTGAGTTTTGAATTTTTGAAAAAAGTGGAAAAATGTCAGATCTTTCAAAAACTCGGAACGTTTAAAATGAAACAAAATAGTGAATTATGTATGGGGGGACATGCTGCCCTCCTGCAACCCTCCTGCTTGGGCTCACTGTTTATAAGCGGTTCAAGGCCCAACCACCCAAAATGTTTGCTTAATAAAAATGTATGTCATTTCTTAATTTTGGCGTTACCACAATATATAAAATGTATTTGAGCTTTGTGACGTTCATTTAGTAATATTTTGTACAACCCTTCTCTTTTTGTGCTTTATGTAATTAATTTTATGATTTGGGTTATGTGTCGTTGGGAAACAAGACATACAAAACCGAACCCCTACGTCATAAAACCCAAATTCAAAATTAATAATTCTTTTGGGCAAAACGACAACTAACAATTTAGACGTAATTTTATTTAAAATTTTAATTGGGCGACATTCGTTTTGGGTTTTTTGGCGATTTTTTTTTAAATTTGTTTGGCTTTGCGACCAATGTTGGGCCTTATAACATTTTAGGACTTGGGTGCGTTTTGATTTTGGACGAAAAGGCATAACGCCGTTCGAAAATCCGAACCTATTCAACTCGACTTCACGATTCTGCCTATAAAAGTAGTGAATGGGGTATCAGGAATGAGGCAAAGAAAGATATAATCACTCTCTCCATTGCTGACTTTTACATTTCTTGAAAAATATTTTCATGAATTTAAAAATATGTATGTACATGATTATTGAAATGTCTCATAAACCTTTTCGTAGTTGCCTTATGTCGACAAACATTTCTTATCAAAAAACGCATTCCAAACGTTGTTGAAGCGTAAAATAACTAATTCTGTTTCGCGAATGTGAGATATGTCCTAATTTTGAACGGCTAACAGCTGTCAGTGTCAATATATCAAAAGCTATACATCCTATTCAAGCATAGGATAAGGAAAGTTAAGTAGATAATAAGGTGTCCGAAACTTTAAAGCCTTAGCAGGCATTTTAAAATAAAATGGAAAGCAAAAGAAGTAACATTAAAAACTTCAAACAAAACCTTTAACATTGTATGACAAAAATTAAAAAAATTTTAGATAAGAAAATAAATACCTGCAACAAAATCCCTCGAGCAGTTCCCAAAAATGTTAAGTTACTGGAACGTAGACATCGTTTTTCCATATAAGTCATAATGGTATTGAAGCTAAATAATTTTAATTTGCTTAGTGTGTTGGAAGGACTGCCTGTAAAGTGAATTGAAAAATAATTGTATTATTATAAAGAAGTGACAATTGTAGGAAAGAAAATAGTATAACCTAAGCCTTATTTGAAATCCGAAAACAAAACTACTCCTGTATGCATTTTGAGATATTACTTTTTAAGATTCAAAAAACGTTTTTCAAGACTATCTTAATTCATGAAGAAGCATTTTGTCGAATAAATTGTGTCATTGAATGCAATATAGAGTAAAATTAAGACTTGTAATAATTATAACTAATGAGAATTTACTGAAACTAAAATAACTTAAACTGTATTTAGAAAACAAAGATTTGTACTTTGCAAAATCATCAAACAATGTATGGTTAAGGGATATTTTGTGATTTGCCTTAGCCTAAAAAACGTTTTGGTTATCTTTAGCATTTTTAATAGTGGCACATTTTCAAATATAAAAAGAGGCTGGGATGCGACCCACACTGAAAACTTCCCTTCCCGTCTGTCGATTTGTCTTGCTTAAAAGTTTCTCTATATGTATCAATTTTTACCAAATTTGCGTACTATTTTTAGTAAATTTTATTTTATTGAATATCGAAAATAATATTTTCTTTGAAATAAAATAAGTTTGAAGCCAATATTTGTAATTTTTGAAAAGCTATTTGAGTCGAAAATTAATTTTTACCAAGTTTTAGTATTGCTGTTTTTTTTTTAGGTTTTTATTTTTTTTTTGTAAGAAAACTGTGAATTCGATTGTTCTCAAAATTTTACTGAATATTGACAACAATATTTTTTGAAAGATAAAAGTAGTTTAAAGCCAATATCTCAAAGTTTTGAAAAGATATTTGTGTCGAAAGTCAATTTTTACCAAGTTTTATTAATTTTTTTTTAGGATTTTATGTTTTGTAATAAAAACTGTCAATTCGATTTTTCTCAAAATTTTTCCGAATGTTGAAAATAATATTTCTTATAAGATAAAATAAGTTTGAAGCCATAATCTCAAGTTTTTGAAAAGATATTTGAGTCGAAATTCAATGTTTACCAACTTTGAGTAATGTTTTTTTTAGGTTTCTATTTTTAATAAAAAAAATTGTGAATTAGATTTTTCTCAAAATTGTATCAGATTCAGATGTCAAAAACATTATTCTTCGTTGCAGAAAATTGTTTTGGAGATGAAATCATATTTTAGTCGTAAAATTTTGACAAATTTTTGTTTTGAGTTTTTTTGATTTATAAAAAAACCGTTAATTGGATTTTTTTACAGAAATATAATTGTTTTGTATCACGTTACAATATATAATATAAAATTTAATTCAAGTCTCTAGCGTCATTGGTTCATGAGATATTTGGGTTTAACCAAATTTTTTACCGTTGTTTTTAAACCGCTATAGTAAAAAAACCACCTATGCAATTTTTTTTGAGAGCCCTTTCTGCATCTTTCTGCCTTATTATCTGTATAAAAAAAATTTATTTGAAGTCTATATCTCTTCTGGTTCTTGAGCTATGGATGACGAAAAAAACGTCGCGACCGTACGGACGTACAAACGTACGTACACACGCACGCACATACATCTTTCTAAAAATCTTTTATTTCGACTCTAGGGACCTTGAAACTTCGAGAAATGTCAAAATTTTCAATTTGACAAATCGGACCCATTACAATCACTTCCTATGGGAAGTTAATAAACATTTTTAAGGCGAGATTCAAACTCAGTACATGTTAATCCTTTAAAAAAGTATTGTTTGTACAACAATTAATGATTTAGCTGTTATAGCTTTTTGGCAGCTGTTACTTTAACATACTTTTCGTTGAATTCCGTAATATTTACAACAATTGTCACTTTGAAACATCTATCACGGGTACCTCTGCCATGTTGATATCTTTATGTACACTTTGTGTTGGGATAATTTTTTTCCAAAAACTCAAGGCAGTTGACCAAGAACTTAAATATTTGCATGTTAAATAAAGTTTATAAAGAAGTATAAGATTTCTGTCGATAAAATAAATATCATCAGTTTTACAGATAGGTACCTTTTAGAAAATATCAAATGCTCAGAATTAAAATTATTTACAAATTATCTGATTTCAAAATATTGTAACGAGGCAAGAAAACACAAACAAATGATAGGTTCTAATAAATGAAGTAACTTACTTCACAATTAATTTTAAAACAGCTTTGTATGTTCTTTTCGTGATTTCGCTATTAAGTTTATTTACACCATGTGGAACATAAAGAAACTTATCGTTTAAATGTAGGTAAACTAAACATACACCTATTTTTAGCATATCTAATAATTTTCAAAATTAATATGTACACCTATCAATATTCTTAAAAATTAGTTTCATAAAAAGCCGCTAAACATTTTGCAATAATTTATAATTATCACCACCTAAGAGCTAGCTCAAAGACCCCCTGAAGCTTGCATAATTTAGTATAAGGTAAAAATAAAATTATATTAAACGCTACTGTACCTAACATTAGTTGAAACTCATGCGATGGACAGTTTCGTATTTTAGGGAAAGGTGGAGAAGGGGGGAGTGAGGTTAACTTCCGTAAGAAATTTTGTAAGATATATCTTTTAGTTCAAAGCCTTAAACTGAACCATTTGCTTATAGGACCTCATAAGACTAAATTGCTAGACAATTTAAACCCCTCTCATCCATGGGTCCACTACTGCTTCTCAATATCTCAAAAGTGTCGTTGGGTGACAAAATACTCCTTCCCTTGAATCCCATTCAAAACATACACAAATATCTATTTCCAAAAACTTAACAAAAACAAAAGACTCTATAACATTCAACGAATGAGGGTAATTTGTAATTGCCGGTCATTTCAAATTGCACATATTCAGCTCTATTATAGAAGTCTAACCTAGGCCAATATAAAACACACATATGGAACTATGAATGGAAAACAAACTAAAATGACGAAATTATGTAAATAACGGCACTGCAAATGTACCTATAAGTGCATTATTAAGTAGGCAATACATATTCACACTTCACACCATACCACACCACACCACACCACACTACATCGACCATCAGAGCAGTATGGCATATTTATACGGACGGATGTGTGGTACGGTTTTCTTAAGCGTTTATTCACACCAATTATTGTGCTAAAGGAATTAATTCCAGTCACGATCTTGTTGGAGATATAAAAACTATTTTTATGTTGAGTCTTGTGACATAACAGACTGCACATTTTATCCTGGTTAGGCTAGATACTTTGTCACTTCGTATCACCATCACCATAACACCATTTGCCATACCACCATCACATAACCCCCCACCCCACTTCATACAACGACAAGTCGTACGAGTTGAGTTTACGAGGAAGTAAACAATGATGTATGAAGTGAGATGTCAAACTTTCAAGTTAAATTTTCACGCGTGTGTATAAGACATAAGTGCAATGCATTATGCCCTCATTTAATTCACGGATTGTTGGGTTATATCTTAGATGTATCTTGTGAGTCTGAGAAATGAATATACCTACCTACCTAAGAGAACTTTTCATATATAGAGTACCATGATGATGTTCCTTCTTTGGTTTATTTTTTAGCTGAAACATTTCTGGATTCTGGGTGAAAATTGCGCAGCATGTCACGTGGACGTATGGTATGGCGTATTGCGCTTTGATGTGACTTATCTTTTTTTCTTTTTGAAATGAAATAAAATACGAAACTAATAGGTGCGAAGTGTCAACGCGTGCCATTTGATTATATCTATTCGAGGAGGGTGTCGACAACAGCAACGTCGACTAGAGACGACGGCCAACTCGCAGGCAGCGGCAGCGTTGACAAATGATTTTCAATGAAATTCTTGTTGAAAAACCTTGAATTTGGATGGAGGAAATTGATTTTAATGCTAGGATTGCAGTTGATTTATGGTATTGGTGAATTTTTCAACACTTTTTATAGATAAGATTCATAGCATTGCAATGGACAAGACAAATATAAAAATAAATAACCGAAGCAACCGAATGTGATATGGCTGACTTGTTGACCAAGGAAGAGAAATGAATATAGTATAGATACTATTAAATGAAGAAAAGCTGTGTATTAGAGATGAAGACTGTTAAACTCTTTTCGCCATTTTATGGAAAGCAAAATTTTAATTTAAAACTGTTTACGGTATCACTTGAAGTCATCAAAGTCTACGATTTTTTGGTGTTTACAACAATTTGGAATTCAGTTCTCCACATAGTCCTAGAGAATAAGATATTCACTTCGAAAAAATTCAGACTATACAATTTCTTCCACTTGAAAATACATTATCGCAATCAGACCCTAAAGGTTTATTTTTTATTCATCACTCCTGAGAATCTTGAGAAACGTTGTTTGCCTTGTCGAAGTTATTCCCTTTTATTTTGAACAACTATGTATGTTTGATGCTACAGAAAAGTCCAAGTATTGATGAAATTAAGTTTAAACCGCTTTAACTTTGAAACAAGAACAGTCGTGATGAATGTCTTAGACGTGCATCGTTTTCAATCTGGCAATACTTCTTTCGGAGTTGGTCTTTTTGACAGCTAAAAAAATAAATTAGGTGGCGCAACAGTCCGTTGAGAACTGGGGCCTAAGTGACTTACAACTCTCAACCATTCCTGTGTGCGAGTAATGTTTTCAGGGATGGAGGGGACCTACAGTTTTACGCCGAATCCGAACGGCTAATTTGAGAAAGCACTTTTCATGACAAGAATTACTCTTGGAGGAATTGTGAATTCCTCTTAAGAGGCAGTACCCGTGAAAAAAACTTAAGATGGCACAGGCAGAGATTGAACCCAAGACCTCTGGCATGACAGTCCAACACACTAACCATTATGCCACGGGTACTACAATTGAGCTTGAAGAAAATAGAAGTTGAGATTAATCGATAATTTAAAAATGGTTAGCTTAAAAACTTGCACAAAACCGGGAAAATTTAAAAAGCTTCAAAAAGTATGCAATCAATAATTGAAGTCCTAAGTTTATGAATGCAAAACAGTCTGACCCAAGGCTAGAAGGCATTTAAATATCTTTCAATAGAATTCATGTAAGCATTTCAAAAATACTATCTATTGTCTTTCTTTCCTTTTCTGTGAAGTATATTGTTCACCATTAGCCACTTCTTTATATTAGTTCTTGAACGTAGAGAGTTGTCTAGGAATGGCGCCCAAGAGAAGCATCTGTCTGACACCCAATTAGCATCTCAAGTGAGACAAATTCAATGTTATCTGGTTTCCTTTTCCTATTCAGAAAAAAAAACTTTCTCAAAACTATCTATTATTTTGTCACTATAAACTTTTTGTCATTTTAACCACAAAACCGCTTAAGATTTAATCAATATGCCATTTTTGTGTATGACAGCGCACTTTAGCTTTTAGGCGTCATGACACAACTTAACAAAACTGCTACTGTTTAATTTCTCCATTTTGGAAATTAATCACCATTATACTCGAAGTCATAGACAATCATTAAACTCGCACATCCAATCAATCCAACGAAGCCTTTCAATAGCTTTTCCTTAACTCTGAACATAAGGAAAATTTCATCGAAGAGAACAAAAAATTATTAACCGCAAGAGTTCAATATGGGAATTCATATAAGTCTCGATTCCATTTAGCTCTATAACCAGAAACATCACTTTATACCGACTTATTCACACCCCAAAGGGTTTCGACTTTCTGCGGCTAATAGGTATGGGTAGGTTAAAAGCGTATAGATAGAGGTAGGTATATCGAAGCTAATTATATTGATGAAAACTGATTGCATCTGACACCCGCAAAACAAGGAAACTCCATCATTAAACAATTTGTATCGTTAAGGGTCTATTAACTATCAAGCCAAAGTCATATAATATTCATTGGGAGGAGAAATCAGACGGGACGACGACGACAACGACTACCACGACAATAACGACGACGACAAATTACGTAAAACAATTTTTCATATGCCATAAACTTTAATGATCGTCATACATCATCAGCATCACACAGTGATGATGTCGATATATGTATGAGCTGAGTAGTGCATCCATATGATGCGACTGTATTATATGCCAATCAATGAAGATTCTATAATGACGAACTCCTCTCTGACCACGTTCAGCAATTTATCCCAACTCCCAACCTAAAAACCACAGATGCAATCTTCCGTCATTGATGAAATCAGTTGAGTTGTTGAAGTCTCATTGTCGTCGTCGCGTCGTGCTGCAATATTTAAGCCATCAACAACAGTGTAGTTTAATTACCTCTTTCAGTTTTGGATTGATAATGACTTAGGTATGATAGATTTTTTAATAAAGCTATGAAAACAAAAATTAAATTACTAACCACACATCAGACTGGTATTGCGTAACAATTTTGGATATTTCCTTGTCTAAGAGCAGAAGAGGAAAATACTCGAGTATTTAAGGAGTTCAGTACTCTTATAGGTACAAGTACTAGACAATGGTGCTTGTATTTGAGTAATCTGGTACTTTTACTTCAAAAATGGCAAGTAAAAGGATTTTTTAAGTACTTGGATAAAAGTATTAAGTATTAAGTTCAAAAGCAACAGTACTTGTAATACAGTACCCTGGTATTCAAAATAAGTAGTATAATATTTCAAGTATTTCGAATCAAGTACAAAGTATCAACTTCATAATTTTTTGATCTGTACTTTTACAACTTGAGTTACTTCAGCAGAAATTCAAGTATTTGAGAAATACTTAAAGAACAACTAAGTAAAGTACTTGAACAATAGTTCTCAAAGCTACTGCGGGAGAGTAACAATTCAAGTATTAGCTGTTACAATTTTAACTCCAAATTTGAAAACAATTGTATAAACTATTTTAGAAGAAATTATTGGTCAGTGACTTGAACAAATTCTAGTTCAGAACTTTTTAAACACGTGTCAAGCAATGTGTAATTGATTTAAGTATCTGATACTTGTACTTGAAAGATACTTCTTTTTGATATTTTCAAGTACCATAAAAAAGAGTCATTTGGCACACCAGAATTTATTTTGTGGCTTTCAGACTTGAATCCATCCAATACTTCTTGTATTGAACTATGAAACGTAGTTACTAATAGAATGAAGGAGGGAGTCATGAAAACCGAAAGCACGCATTTTCTATAAGAAGGCCTGATACTAAACCCTATCAAATGCTTTTAAAATATCAAGTCCAATAATCTTACTTTCTCCAAAATGATGTAAGGATTTGCTCCACACTGTTCGGTGAGGTGAACCATGAGATAACCAGTGGACCTATTGCTGCATAAAAAATAATACCGGTCATTAAAAAGCTTTCTATTTTCGAGATATTTCTTGAACTGATAATTAGTCAGCATTTCCATGACCTTGGAAAGAAGGGACGTAAGTGCAATTGGTCACTAATTAGAGGGTGAGGAAGATTCGCGTTCTTTGGGGATGGACTGAACAGATGCTGTTTTCCATCCGCTCGGAACGAGACCTTAGAAGTAGGATAGAGGAAAAAGCTTACGCAGTGGTTTTACCAGCGTTGAAGAACACCTCTTCAGAACAATAGCGGGGATACCATCCGGACCAGCGGATTTATGTGTGTTAAGATCTCTAAGGACTCTTGCCACAGTTCGAGTTCGAAAAAAGATTGGTTCCATAAAATCACTAACTCGTTCAAGTTCAACTGGTGTCATAACATTCACTAGTAGCATAGAATTGGCGGCGAACTGCCTAGCAAAGAGATTAGCTTTCTCGAAAGAGCTAACAAATGGAGTGTCATTGACAACGAACCTAGGAACCGAGGAAGAATTCCTCATGTTTTTTACGACTGACTAACAATTTTTACTGCCTTTGGGACATTGCAGTTTTTTTTGACGTAATTTTTAGTCACGAAAAAATTTGGTCTGCGAATATGGGCGTTGCAGGCCTTCCTGGCTTGCGTGAACTTTTTCCGGGTCTCCTCAGTAGGGTTGGCTTTATAGCAACGGAAACTTAACTCTTTAGCCCTTATGACCTCTTTTCAGCTCGCATCAAACCATGCGTTTTCCTTAGGTCTGAGCTTTTAACCCTGTTCGGAATAAAGTTCTTATTCCTAGGAGAATAGGCCGAACAAATCTTTGGATGGAATCAGACAAAGCATCAAGCTCACTTCTTTTATCTAAATTAGGGCTTCGATAAAGGAAGCAATAGTGAAAGATTTGCTTATTTACGGAAAATTTAAAACACATCAAATTAAGGAAAGAATTGTTGCAAAGACCATGTTGTAGTAAGAGCTGATATTTTTGTCATTTCTTCGAAAATACACTGAAAAAAATCGTACATTTGTAAAGTCTTATAGAAAGCAAAGAAAAATTGATATTGTGTGACATTGAACAATTCGTAAAAAATTGAAGTTTGAAAAGGAGTGTACTGACCTCATAATCGGTCTTTATTACTAAAAACCCTGGTGAGAACTTCTGAATAATTTTAAACTTTGAACTTTTCCTTTTTTTTTCAGTTTCACGAGCTCTTTCAAATTCTAATTCTTACAACCTCCTACCCAACTAAATGACCTCTTCTTTTTAAACTACGGCACTACCAAATCCCTTCTATTATTTGTAGTCTTACAATAGTTTAGGAACAATAGCAAAGACTTATTCTTCTTTAACTTAAGTTATGACCAAAAGAAAATCAAATAACAATGGTGTCTGGATCAAAGAAAACTATCTGAGAATACTTCTGTATTTACAACCACACCACATTGTTGTAGGTTTGGTCTCCAAACAGAAGTAGCTTCCATTTAACTTTTATATATGAAATTGAATTATAGTCACAGCTGAGTGAATCCTCTTTTGTGGCTGATGCACCAGGCACCACTTCCTCTTACCATCACACAAACCACCAGCACCGTATACACCAACTTAAACTTAAGGAAAACGAGGATGATACCTCTGGTGGTGTGGGGTCTACCAATGTATCGTGGGAAGAACTGCATTTCTGCTTTTTCTGCTTATTTTTATTTTTTTGCAATATCATGCAATTAAGTGCCATCATGCATCGGTACATCTGCTTGGATGGTTCGATTGGCTTGGATAGTTGGCTTTCCCATATGCGATACGCTCTATTTATGCAATGTGAAGCCACTTAGGTGGAACTTTGCATCATTTACAGGTTGAAAAGTATAGATAGAAGATATACCTACTATAGAAGGTATTTTACTGTACTATCTTAGGATTAACACTATAGTCTGATATCTGATGCACCACCGAAGACCGAAACGGACCAGAGGAGCTTTTTTTCCAACTTAAAGTAAAAATCCAAAGAAACAGGAGGTATTTTTCCATTGTACCGTGGTGGTGGTTCAACCGTGTGAATTCGATTTTTATCATTTGCAGTACCTACATCGAGAGTTCTTCAACCTCAAAGATGTTCCACGTTAAACGGTACTATAGGTTGTTTTTTTTTGATTTTAGGGATAAAAACAAGACACATCATAGTGGAGATGAATTGTTTCCTCTGAATTGAATCAATCTCAGACAAAATTAAGAGCCTTTTGTATTTTCGTAAGACTTTCCCAATATTACCCCATACGATTGTAATGAGTTCATTTTCGCAAGAAAACATTTCTGAATCCCTAAAACAATGTGAAAGTATGGCTTTATAAAAATTAAGTTAATATGTAATTTATTATATGTTAATTAATAATAAAATAAAAAAAATAAAAATAAAAAAAAAATATTTAAAAATGTAAGAAAACTATAAAAACTAAAGAGCTCCTAACTATTACATTTTCAATCTTTCACTTTCGTGACGGTGCAATAAAAAAAAATGCATAAAATCCTTACTTGAATCGATAGTACGGTCGATATAATTAAATGTGTGAAGATTATTACGTCAGGTATCTCACGAATAAATGCTTCAATGTTGGCTTCCAGTCCAGTCCAATGTCATGCAAGTCAAGCTTCGTTCCATTCTCAACGAGTTCGCCAATCCATAATCAGCACCAAACAGTGACATTTCTGGATGCATTGGTAGCTCTTGCAACGTGCCCTTAATTTCAAATACGTCAGTTTTGATTGTTTACGTATCCATTCAACAAGAAATGAACTTTGTTGCAAAACATAGTTTTTATAAAAAGTGGATCTTGAGAAAGCTTTTCAAGAACCCATTTTTTCACCAGTTGTATTTTAACAGGCTTCACACCTAAATCCTGCCCTAAATTTATCCACGTAGTGGAATAACCAAGGGCCAATGTCTGCGAACGGCTCAGAATCCATAATTATCACTAACACTGGTCGATACAGTTTCGATAATTTCCTCAGTTCGCACTTTACGCCAGCGTGTTGGTGGTTCAATGTCAAACTATCTAAATTTAGGCACAATAGCCCGAATAGCCGCCTTAGTAGGTCGATCAAACTGACTATAAATTGGAAGAAGCGTGCGATGAACTTTCTTAACTGAGTAAAAATTTTGTTAATAAAATTCAATAATTTGAAAGCGTTGTTCAACTTGTAAGATAATTCATAGTTAAAGCTGGCAAAACCAGTGTTAGTAAAAATTAGGTTTCGTCAGCCTTGTCAGTGTCGTTAATCTCTAGTCTCGTCAGTCTTATCAATATGATCAGTCCCATCGGTTTTATTTATCCAAAGGTCTTATACTTTTCATCGATCTGGTAAAACTCTTCGATCTGATTGTTTTGTCAAATTTATCCGTCTCATCTGTTTCGTCGATATCATCAGTCTCTTAGTCGATATCATCGATCTCATAAGCCTCGTCGGTCTCGTAGATTCTTCGGTCCCATCGGTCTCAATGGTTTCCTCATATTCATCGGTCTCAACGCTTTCCTCGGTCTCATAGGTCCAACAGATCCTAAGGATTTATAGTTCATATTTGTTTCATCGGTTTGATTGGTCTCGTCGATTTTTTCGGTCCCATCGGTCATATCGGTTTCCTCATACTCAAAGGTCATTTCGGTTTCCTCGGTCTCATTGGACTCATCTATCTTGTTAATTTTATCAAGCTCATCAATCAATCAATCAGTAATATAGTTTATATCAGTCTTTATCAGTCTATATCAGTCTATATCAGTCTATATCAGTCTATATCAATCTATATCAATCTATATCAGTTTATATCAGTCTCATCAGTCTCATCAGTCTCATCAGTCTCATCAATCTCATCAATCTCATCAGTCTCATCAATCTCATCAGTCTCATCAGTCTCATCAGTCTTATCAGTTTCATCAGTGTCATCAGTCTCATCAGTCTCATCAGTTTCATCAGTCTCATCAGTGTCATCAGTCTCATCAGTGTCATCAGTCTCATCAGTGTCATCAGTCTCATCAGTCTCATCAGTCTCATCAGTCTCATCAGTCTCATCAGTCTCATCAGTGTCTCATCAGTGTCTCATCAGTCTCTCATCAGTCTCATCAGTCTCATAAGTCTCATCAGTCTCATCAGTCTCATCAGCTCATTGTTATAATTGTTTTATCAATCTAGTCCTTTAGCTAAATGCTGATTTAGTTGAGTTTTAATAACTATACGATCAAACCCCTTTTTGTAGAAAATACTAAATGATTTGAAATAGAAGCTGAGATATATCGAAACTATCGATACTCGAAAATGTTCAACTATCTTTTAGTCAAAATAACACTATTTCGAAATTTTCGATCAATAAAAATAATCTTTATTTTGGCATCTTCTATTTTAAACATACAAGACATTTTTTACTAAGGCTTGTTTGAAAATTCCTTAAAACAGAAACTAGTTTTGGAAAATATATCGATTTACTTTCAATCAAAGATTGAAAACTCACTACTCATGGACATTGGACAGGCATATATAAAGAAGCATAGTCAAGTAAAACATGTCGTACAACTTTCATCGGTGGCGCCTTCTGTCGCTTTTACATATACGCAATAGACATATGTACTCTAGATACATGCTCTATTGCTTTAGATATGCTAAGTCAAAACTGAAAGCGTTTAATCTAAGCATTCATATCACAAAACAAGCGAGCTCCTAGTCCTCATCCTCATCCTATCATATATGCCAAAGCCAAAGCCAAGCCTCAATCCCATCGATGTATCATGATGGGGGCAATTTCAAATTCTAATCTTGATTCATGATCAAAGCAGATCATTACACCGATTGTCATAATACACATGATGCATGGCCTGGCCATAGTCATAACCCTCGGGCTCTTCATAGTTCTTCATGTTCATCCACTACTATCCTAACTTTCAAATGGTTCTGCATAAATTTTCCTGCCACTGCACTGATCGAATTCTGGTTTCGCGATTCTTTGTCTATCAGCTCTATCAACTTCAAGCCGCTCAAGCTCAAACACTGCAATGCAATGGAACCATCTTTTGATGCTAAGGAATATTTCCTTTTTTTGTGGTTAGGGAGAAGAAAGTCCATCTCCTGGCCGGAGAGCATTTTTCATTTAAAATATTTCCACTGGCCGTTTCGTTTGCTCGTTGGGATTTAAGATGATTGATGATGACGGACTGACTTGGCGGCAGCAGTCACTGTGACTGAACGCACTGGATGGCGGCGCGGCGATGCGATGGTGAATCGTTTATTTGTGCCACAGTTATAATATTGTGGAAGCCATCATGATGCTTAGAACATGCCATATTATATAGACTCCGAACCGTGTATATCTATGGGGCCTGTGTGTTCCGTCAAAAGATCCGATTGCCGATAAATGCGGAGTAATTTCACTGCAATAGTCCGTAACTTTGTTGAACGAGCAGCATCCAGAATCAGAGATATAATCATTTTCCCATTGTGAGCGCCTCCGTTATACTATCTACGATTCTACGATTCGGAGTCTAGCTTGAAGTGATGCTTCGTTGTCTAGGAATCATGTAGGGCGTCAGATGATGACGGTCTATAAGAAAATTGATGCATTACCTCTCCATTATAACGGAGTATTCTGTTCCAACATCGTGATAACATAAAATTGAATAACAATCCCAATTGTTGCCACATGGTTCATGATGATGGTGGCTGTGACTGGGCCTGCAGTTGGAGCTGGAGTTGCCGCCGCTGGTGGTGGAAGATGATATAGCTAGTGCAGCACTATGAGAGAGGTCAAGAACATTGATGGAATTCAAGTGTCTTCCCATGCCCAGGTTATATGGATAGCTATATTGGAAGGTCTATATGAGTGACCTGCTTAGAGTTTAACTTTGTATATGATGGAGAATCCTTTTGACCTAAATTGCATGAATGTACGTATGTAGGTAAGGTATGTGTGCTAAAGCAAAAGATTACTTCATTGCACAAGCTGTCAGAGATAAACGACTTGGAACAAGCTAAAAACACGATCCATTTAATGGGCAGGATGACAGCAGCACCAGCGAAGACAGATGTTTATCGCGCTGGCAGGCTGGCGCTGAATCGTGACAGCAACAGCGGCACACTGACGCGATCCGATACGACCGACGCGACACTACACTACGCCGCGCCGCCGGCAGTGGTCTTTTCCAACTACAAGTCTATAATCCAAATGATGGGCAATTTGTAAACCTTATCATTTTGAACTCATCGCGATTTCATGTTCGTCCATTTATAAGAGAAGAAGATGGTTATCTTAAGGATTTTATTTTAAGTTTGTCGCTTTAAAGGTAGGTAGGTTGGTTGGCTCGGTTTAAGGTACCATGGTACTCAAGAAGGAATGTGGTGATGGCAGGTGTTTTAGTCTCATTTTTGTTTGTGTAGAATTAATTTTGTTAGTGTTCAGCAGAAAAAGACCATCGGAGTGTTGTTTTAAGTCAACTGAATTTGCATAAATATTTAATTGATTGTTGGACCTTCTGCAAATTTTTGTGACTTGAGCAAAGAAAGATAAAAGTTGCGAAATAAGATAGGATAGCATAAGTTGATACTGTAATTTGGTGGCGGCAGTAAAATAAAGTGTTTGCTATTTTTGAAAGAGCAGTCAAGTTAAATGATGTTTTTTTTTTTAATTATAAGCATATAAATAATGTGCCATTTCATAGATGTGGGTTATGTAGGGTTTTCTATAAGAGGTTTCATTTTGAGTGGCAAACTTTTTGAGCAACTGTCACTTTTAAAGTTGTCATATGTGGACATTTGAATAGTTAAAAAAAAAATAAACCATTACTTAATGTGCAACAATACAATTTTCAACACCACTTTGAAATTGGAAAATTTTTAAAGTCACAGTTCCCAGTTTTTTAAGATAAAAGTTTTCTGAACTTTTTATTTCTAAGTTAGGTTGACTACTGAAAACTTGTTATTTAATACACTTTAGACTTTTATACTTGTGGCCATGTGAGAAATAAGAAATAAGTATGTATGCCAATGCTCTAGAATCTTCTCAAGACCTTAAGGTTTTTCATTCTTGAAGCATTTAATTAAAAATATTTAAGTTAATTTTTTGACCTTATAAGGTCACTGTTCTTAGAAGATGCATACTGAACATAAATATCAGTGACAAGTGCTGGAAAAGCTTAAGTTAACCCACAAAGTATGTTTGTGTTAAAAAATTGAAATGTTCACTAAATCCCTAATTTATAAAATTTTTTGAAACTTCTTAGAACGGTTTTGTATTTACTTTCCATACAAAATATTTTAATCAATCCCGTTTTTCGAAATAAAAATTTTGACATTTATCGACGTTTCAAGGTCCCAAGGATCTTACTCAAGGTTTTTAAACGGTAAAAGCTAATTTTTGACTAGAAAATTTCGACTTGACTTCGGAATTACTTTATTTTATACAAAATATAAATAATAAAATGAGGATTTGTAAAGGACTTGGAACAATTGTCCTTTCCGCCGACGGTATGGTCGTTTGGTAAAAAATGGTTTTTGAATAATATGTATCTCAGGAACACAAATTAAACTTACAAAATATTGTTGTTAACTTTTTGTGACCACTTTTTGACCACTTTTTTCCACAAAAAACGAAAACCTTCAAAAATAACAAGTGATAAGATATGGTTTTCGATTTTAGTATCGTGAGAACAAAACAATTTAAAAATTCAAGCTTTTTTATCTTAAAAAGTCTTGGTTTTCAAATTTTAACAAAAATGTAGATATGTATATTGACAGAAGGGCACGAATGTAAAGTTATCTTTGAAGGTTGAATCCCAACCTCTTTTTCATTTTTTTGTTTGGAAATAATTTTCGTATGCAGTTATTTAGTGCTGATTAATATACGTTTTATTTGAATTTGGTAAAAAAATGTTGACCCGTTTTTGAGATATTGAATTTTGAAAAAAAGGTATTGTTCTTTAAAATCCATGAAAATTTTATAAATTTGAATGTAAACCACTTCATGATTTTTTCGGCTAATGTAATCATCTAAAATTTGAGTACAATCGGAAAAATCGTGCAAAAATTTGAGCAAGCCGGTCTACATGAGATGTGAAAAAACCACTACATGCTCGTATTGCAGAAAATATTGCGGTTCTTTGCGATAGTGTGGCTGAAGACCCATCCACCTCAACTCGTTGTCCTGCCCATAAATGCCTCCTCTCAGCTCGTTGTTGATGAACATTATGCATTAAGACTTGCATTTACACGCATTGATGGAAGGTGTAATTGACTCAAGAACTAAGGCCTCTTGACCATATCAATCGTCGTCAATGGCCAAAATGGTGGCAAGAGATGGCAACAGCGGAAGATCAATTTTTTGATGAGGCACATTTTCACCTCAGTGGAATTGTCACTTTTGTGCGATTATTCGCCACATTAACGGAATATAACCTCAATTATGCCTCAGCGTCATCGGAAATTTCCACCCTCGGATGGAAGTGTGCTGCCGAGGTCGCTGCTGCCATTTGGCCAATATTTTGTTTCATAAATAATTAAACAATGCCTATGTTATCATAATTTAAAGAAATGACAATAATTTCCTAAATAATTTGTGTTTTATTCAACATCAAAATCGGCCCTTAAAATTTAACAACCCTTTACATTTTTGATCATTAAATATTACTTAGATATAAGAGCTAAAATATTGAAATCGATTCATTAGTTCCGAAGTCATTTCAAACACAAAATAACTGTATTATTTTTTATTATTATTATTGGCACAAGGCTTCTGGAGAGACCCAAAATATTAATATGTTTTATATTTAATGAAGCCAAGTTATGAAAAAAAATTTCAAAAATTTTTTATGAAGAAAATTTCATAAACATCTATAGAGTAGTTTTCAAGAAAATTTAAATTTTCGTTTTTGACCAAAAACTTTATAGCCGGCATGCTTTTATTTTTGGTCTTACAAAACTGAAAAAAAAAGAGGCTGGGATGCGACCCAAACTAATAACTTCCCATCCTGTCTGTCGATTTGTCTTGCTTAAAAATTTGTAGGTTTTCGTGTTTTGTTAAAAAAGTTGTCAGTTGAATTATTCTTAAAAATTTAAAAATTACCAACAATATTTTGAATATAATAAAATAGTTTGATTTCGAAATCTATTTTTGTTAACGAGATTTTTAGTCGAAAACCAATTTTTACCAATTTAGTAGCATTTCTTAAAAGTTTTTATTTCTTAAATAAACAAATACAAATTGGATGAATGAAATTAATTTGAATATCTTCTATTGTTCACGAGATATCGAGAAACGAACATCAATTTTTACCAAATTTGCGTGCTATTTGTTGTAGATTTTATATTTTTATGAAAAAATGGACTGTTGGATTTTTATAAAAAATGTACTGAATGTCGAAGCAATATCTTCTGTGAGATAAAATAAGTTTGAATATTTTTAATTTTTGAAAAGATATTTGAGTGAAAAGTAAATTTTTACCAACTTTTATTAATTTTTGTTAAGTTTTTTGTTTTTTTTTTGTAAAAAACTGTCGATTCCATTTTCCCAAAATTTTACTGAATATTGACAACACTATTTTTTAAAAGATAAAATTAGTGTAAAGCCAATATCTCAAATTTTTGAAAAGATATTTAAGTCGAAAATCAATTTTTACCAACTTTTGTTAATTTTTGTTAGGTTTTTAATTTTTCTAACAAAACTGTCCATTCGATTTTTCTCAAAATTTTACTGAATGTGGACAACAATATTTTTTAAAAGTTAAAATTAATTTAAAGACAATACCTTGAAGTTTTGAAGAGATAACTATGTCGAAAATCAGTTTTTACCAACATTCATTAATTTTTTTGTAGGTTTTTATTTTTTGTAAAAAAAACTGTCAATTCGATTTTTCTCAAAATTTGTCCGAATGTTGAAAACAATATTTCTTATAAGATAAAATTAGTTGGAAGTCATAATCTCAAATTTTTGAAAAGATATCTGAGCCGAAAATCAATTTTTTACCAACTTTGAGTAATGTTTTTTTAAATTCTTATTTTTAATAAAAAAAACTGTCAATTCGATTTTTCTCAAAATTTTACCAGATTTTAAAAACGTTATTCTTCGTTGCTCAAAATTATTTCGGAGCTTAAATCATTTTTTGTTTGTAAAATTTTCGAGGTGATAATTATTTTTTTTTTTCAATTTTTTTGATTTATTAAAAACCGTTAATTGTATTTTTTTTTCCAAAAATATATTTGTTTGGTATCACGTTACAATATATAATATACAATTTAATTCAATCTTTTATTTCGACTCTAGGGACATTGAAACGTCGAGAAATTTCAAAATTTGCAATTTGCGACAAATCGGACCAATTACAATAACTTCCTATGGGAACTTAAAAATTGAATCTGCTTAAAACCTTAGTTTTTAAGTTTGAGCTCAATTGACCAAGGACAGATAGATGGATGGAATCGCCGGACTCACTTTTTGCCGAATTTTCTCCCATCGAAATGTCATGTTTGATTAAATTATCCATTTTGAAATTTTTCATACGAATGCAAGTAAAAAACGTGTTTTAACCGTAGGCTCCAACCTCTAAAGGTGGTCTAATAACGAAATTCTCGGCATTACTTGAAGATAACTAAATTTGTCCAGAATGCATAACATAGATGAAATTATTATTAAAATTTATTTTCCTTAAATAATATCAAATTAATTTTAATTAAATTTATTTCGGTCGACCATCGACATTCAATTTAGTGGTTACACATTTTCAATCTTAAAGACCTATGCCAATCGCTTAAGCTTTTTCAAGATTCTATATATATAGTCTCACGATTTCATGATTCTTTTTTCTTGTTTCTAATCAATTTTTTTATTGGTCTTTAAAAAACCATTTTCACTTTTTGGTAAACAAAAAATAAATCCACTTTGAAAATTAAAAGAAAAATTTCATCACGTGAAAATGGGGGCTTGTAATATTTCAGAATAGCTTGCATTTTAGTCTTTATATAGTCAGCAAATATTATATATATGTACTTAATTTACACCCACTGTTGTTGCGTCGTCGGCAGAGGAGGGGTTGTATGATGGAATCATATTCTTATGATTCGTTTTTATTACTGTTATTAAATTAAACGCACAGAAGCGGAATGATTATTCAAATTTAATAAACGAAAAAGCTAAGAAATCTCCCTTAGAAACTCTCTTCCACTTCTCGTCTTTTCTTTTATATTTTTCTGTTTTGGAGGTTGTTAGGTTAGGAGGGTGATCTTTATTTTCTCTTCCTAGCGAAGATGCTTAAGACTGGGCTGGGCATCCTGAAACCTAGCCTGACACTTGTTCTTTTTTTTATTTATGTGAAATTCTATTTATCTCGATTTTTGTGTCGGTTGATGGCATGGGATCGGAAGTTCTCCCAAACACTTGGGGTTTTATCGTTCCCCAAAAAGGCTCACACACAATAGAATCTATGTATGGAAGGAGTCCATCAAATCTGACAAGCCTGCCACCACATACCCTCCTTTATATGTAGCTCCTTGATGTACGTACATAAGTCAGCTATTGATATTCGCCCTTATTTAATGGTCTATCTTCTGTACAATACACGCATCAAAGCAAGCTTGTTTCCGAGAAGGGTGAGATTGTGGGAAGGAGGAATGGTTGATTCACATCCGGAATAAAACCAAAAAAAAAGGAGAATAAAGATGTGTAATGGAAAGCTTATACGAACATTAAACCATGTTTGGCTATTTTTATTTTATAGAATAAGGAAGTTAAGACGAATGTTAAGTGAACTAAAAAATCTCATTTCATTTGGGGTTTCAATTAGGTGAAGATTGATAAAAGTTTGAAGGCAGTGTGTTTGGTCAGTGTTTTTTTTAAATCGTATATCGTAACGAGAATATAGGGAAACTAACTGAAAATCTATAACTTTAGGTGTTAACAAACTCAAAAGAAGATATTCTGGAGTATAAATTCGCTCTTCCTTAAAGTAGTATTGAATCAAGATAATTTACAAAAACTTATACCATATAATTGTGTTACTAAATTTGTAGCAATACGAAATTCCCCCTTTATATACATATAAGGAATATAAATACTTCCCTTCCTTATAAAAATGCAACCTTTTAAGATTTTTCAACACTCAACAAAATTGAATGATTGTCAGTTCCTTTCTTTTCCTTATAGCAACTACGAGTATCATCATTGAACAGGAAAGAACTTCCAATGCGAAATGAGAAGATATGGACTCTGCAGTCCGCATTCACGTATGTATAAGTTTATAGTGTAAATTGAAAAAGTTTATTCAGCTATTTTATTTTATTTTTTATATTTTATAAAGGGACGAAAAAAAGAACTTTAAATTAATTCTTTTCTTTCCATCTAACAGCTTGCAAGGAGTAGATAGACCAAGACCATCATATCGATGGGAAAAAAGAAAAACTGGAAGAAGTAGTGGAATTGTCTTTGTTCTGAAATAGTTTTATATTATATTTGAAATGAAAGTGTTTCTTTCATGAAGTGAATTCATTTTGAAACGAAACAAAAACAAAAAGAAAAGGAAGAAAATGAGTGTCTATAAAGTTTTACGACGATATGCAACAAATGGAGAAGACGATACTTTTTCAATTTTAGCATTTTTGTTTGAGATTTTGATTTGTTTTGGTGGACACAAAAATTCTGTGTTTGAATTTGATTTTGACTTGGGTTGAAAGGTTGAAAGGTTGAAATAAGTTAAACGTCAAGACTTCGGGACGGTGTCAGAACTTAGAAGTTCGAGACAGTGAAAATGATTTATGGGACAGAGTTTATAGATTGGAATAGATGAGTCTTTTGTTCTTTGGTCAGTTATCTCAGTATAGAATTTTCCAATTTTTAAAAAGTTGATTTGAGTTTCAGTCAATATTGGAAACTTAGTGGGTTTGAGTAATAAGTGGTCAAATTCTGGGAAGATCCTACTATCTTCCTTTTCTACTCTTGGCTTTCTCGATTTTAAACCCGAAAAGTTCTCATTATGAGGACTTTTCTTATTTTTACTTAACAAGTTCTTATTCCATGCTTTTCCATTTTTTGTTGGAGAATAAACACTTTGGAGCCACCTCTTTTATTGGAAGATTAGGTATGACTTTATTAATGTTTGATGCACTGATGCGTAATTCTATAGTTTTACTTACATAATTGCTTAATGTAAGTCGCAGTCTTTCTCTACTGCGCCGTGCATTGCGATTGGATTCGAAGGCTTTTCGTGATGGAGTGTCTCGATTCTATTCGCTTTCCATGACCTTTCCATCTAAATCGTTCTACTTTGGACTAGATCAACGTCGCTTTACAGTTCATCGTTGAATCTTCTCCTCCACTCTCCATTTAAGTAAACAGGGCCAAAAATCAATCGAAAATTTTTTCTCTCGAAGCATTCTAAGACGTTCTCACCTTGCCTTGACAAGGGCTAAACATCAGCTTCATATATGAGAACCTGGATGATGAGTGTCTTGCAAAGGTTACGTTTAGATGCTCGAGAGAAGACTTTACGACTCAATTGATTTTAATGTCTAAAGAACCAGAGTTATTAACTTCCCATAGGAAGTTATTGTAATGGGTCCGATTTGTCAAATTAAAAATTTTGACATTTCTCGACGTTTCAAGGTCCCTAGAGTCGAAATAAAAGATTTTTAGAAAGATGTCTGTGCGTGCGTGTGTACGTACGTTCGTACGTCTGTACGTCCGTATATCCGTATGTCCGTACGTCCGTACGTTCGCGACGTTTTTTCGTCGTCCATAGCTCAAGAACCAGAAGAGATATCGACTTCAAATAAATTTTGTTATACAGATAATAAGGCAGAAAGATGCAGAAAGGGCTCTCAAGAAAATTGCGTGGGTGGTTTTTTAACCAATGCAGTTTTAAAAAAAAGGTGAACATTTTGGTTAACCCTAAATATCTCATGCACCAATAACGCTAGAGACTTGAGTTAAATTTTATATTATATATTGTAAAGTGATACAAAACAAGTATATTTTTGGAAAAAATCCAATGAACGTTTTTTTTATAAATCAAAAAAAAAATTAAAACAAAAATGTGTCACCTCGAAATTTTTACGACTTAATATGATTTCATCGTTAAAACAATTTCTGGCAACTAGGAATAATGTTTTTGACATCTGATTAAATTTTGATAAAAATCGAATTGACAGTTTTTTTACAAAAAAAATAAAAACTTAAAAAAAAATTATAAAAGTTGGTAAAAATTGAATTTCGACTCAAATATCTTTTCAAAAGCTTCAAACTTATTTTATCTTTCAAAAAATATTGTTATCAACATTCAGTAAAATTTTGAAAAAAATCGAATTGACCGTTTTTTTTTATAAAAAATTAAAAACCGAAAAAAAATGTAACAAAAGTTGTTAAAAATTGATTTTCGGCTCAAATATCTTTTCAAAAATTTGAGATAATGGCTTCTTACTAATTTTTACTAATAAGAAATATTGTTTTCGACATTAGGAAAAATTTTGAGAAAAATCGAATTGACAGTTTTTTTTTACAAAAAATAAAAACCTAAAAAAAAACAATACTAAAACTTGGTAAAAGTTTACTTTCGACTCAAATAGCTTTACAAAAATTAAAAATATTGGCTTCAAGCTTATTTTATTTTCCAGGAAATATTGTTTTTGATATTCAGTAATTTTTTTTATAAAAATCCAGCAGTATGTTTTTTCATAAAAAAATAAAATCTACAAAAAATAGTACGCAAATTTGGTAAAAATTGATACATATAGACAAACCCTTAAGCAAGACAAATCGACAGACGGGATGGGAAGTTATCAGTGTGGGTCGCATCCCAGCCTCTTTTTCTACGTTTGATTTCAGCGCTGGTGTTGTTGTATGAATTTACAGTGGTGCCTGGGTAGACAAAGTTCTTAACTAACTCAAATTGTCCATGGTGAAGTTTTGTTCAATGTCCTTTCTTGATTACGGCATATATTTGTTCTTGAACTCATGCACCACTAAGCCCATCTTTCCCGCTTCCGTCGAAATGCTCGAAAACGTACCTCTGAAATCAAGCCTTGATCTTTGATTTTGTCAATATCATTGGTGTCTCTGAGTGACGAACCTTTACAAGATTGTGTCTCTAGAGTTGATGATTGAATTTTACAGAATTCTTTCCGGAACCATGTTGAGAGATCATTTCTAACCTTAAAGGAGCAGCGTACATTCTCCATTCTGTAAAAATAGACAAATTTGACAAGGATGCGAAAACTAGGCATTGCTCTGTAAAGTTCATCTCTATAGATACAGTTTTACAAGGCCTTAAAATCGGTGAATACATGGTGGTTCTGAGTTTGTTCCATAAATCTGCCGTAATGTGAATATTTGGTCAATGGTGGACTTTCCTGGTTTGAAGCCTATAATTTTATGGTTTTGATTTGCATTTGCATATTTAAGATCGGTTTTGAAAATCTGATATAAACACCTTTTACAAGCAGCGATAAGAATCAATATTTTGTTGTTAATCAAGCCACTATATATTTTCCGGGGCGTGGTGTGTATTTCGTAGGACTTTCATGTTCAATCTATACATTTACTCCTGGTGATTAATTCAGAAATCTTCCAAAAGTAATTCTTGTTATGAAGAGTTCTTCTAAAACTGAAGGTACCGATTATTACTGAAATTAATCACACACAGAAATGGTTGAGTACTGCAAGTCACTAAATAAATAGAAATAAAAAAGTAAAGAGGTAAAGACGTTTTTAATAAGTCTATGTTTGATTTATGAAACGTCTCAAAAACGTGCGCCTTTCTGCACTTATCTTATATTATAGCAACATTCTTTAAGGCCAGCACTCAGCATTTTCCAGTGTCTGTACAAATTGATTTTATAAATGACGAATTTTTCCGGTGAATCTACCTTCGAATACAATCTATAGAAAAAAAGAACACAACAACGAACGGAATATTAGTAAAATCCTCTGTAAAAGCTTGCCTAGAGATACCTAAACCACTTATAAAACGGCGAGGGCATGGTGGCCGTATATTTCATTAGTTGAGACGTCTGTCTTAATACAACCATATATTAAAAATCCTTCTTCTTTTAGCGGAATTCTTCCAGTTTGTATTATAAGTTTGCGTATTGATTTTAACAGTGCTGACAAAACCTTAGTAAGTGTAAAAGTTAGCTCTTAAATGCTATTTCAGACTCACCAAGATTTTGTATTGCACACCTAAATTTGAGTTGGATGATTATATATCGGTATGAAAAGTCAGCCACTCTGTCAATACTAATCACAATAAATAAGACGTAAGACTCGATGAGAAAAATTTCGGTTCAGTCTGTTGAGACGAAACTACGCTAAATAGAACGAGATTAGTTTGCATATGGTGGACCGACATTTTCCGAGAGTCTAGATATTGGACATTTCGTTTATTACTGATTTCCTCTCCAAGTGATAAAAAATTGCTAGAAAGTTAAACTAAAGGGTGTTTTTTTAGACTTGCAGTTTTCAATCTGGCAATACTTTTTTCGACAGGTTTCATTTGATTTATGCTCAGTTTAATTTGGCATTTTATAATGAATATTCAGATCTTGCGACTCGTCAATTTATTGAAGGAAGCTTCTGGTGAACGCATTAGCTTGCATCGTGGACCTGTGGTGTTTCCTCCAAGATCGTGCGATCTTACACCGTTGGATTATTTGTTGTGGGGTCAGGTGAAGCCGCTTGTCTACGCAGATAAGCCTGACACATTTAAAGCCTGGGAACAAATAATTTGACGAGTTATTGCTGACATATTGCCCCAAAGCTGGAATTTATTCTAGCCAGTGGCGGCAGCCACTTGCCTGAAAAAAATTTTAAAACGTGATGACAAACCCTTATCTTTATAATAAAGGTTAATTTTTGGCCATGACATTCAATTATAATGGGTGATTTTTTTGAGGTTAGGATTTTCATGCATTAGTATTTGACAGATCACGCGGTATTTCAGACATGGTGTCAAAGAGAAAGATGCTCAGTATGCTTTGACATTTCATCATGAATAGACTTACTAACGAGCAACGCTTGCAAATCATTGAATTTTATTACCAAAATCAGTGTTCGGTTCGAAATGTGTTTCGCGCTTTACGTCCGATTTATGGTCTAGGTTAGGTTAGGTTGAGGGGCTGACAGTTGATGTCTTTACCGTCACACTTAGATCAATACAGATCCATTGTGATACCCATGAATATTGCTACTCAAGCTAATAAGAAAAACCTATGTGTTCAGTGAGTCAAGCCATTTAGAGGCTTTGACGAAGTTCAGAATGTTAGTACCTGGCGTACTAGAGAGTTCTTTTAAATCCTCGAAGAAATAGTTGCCAAGCAGTTTCTTCCTTTGATGGGAGAGTGCGGGACAGTGACACAGAAAGTGCGAAGTATCTTCATGCACCTCCTCGTCACCGCATCCTCTGCATAGATCATCTGAACTGATTCTCATCTTTTTCATATGATAACCTAACAGATTATGTCCGGTGATTATGCTTACAAGAGCTCGAAGTGATCCCTTTTGTAGCTGCATAATTCTTTCCGTTCTTTGTTTGTTAAAACAGGGCCAGATCTTTCTTGTAGTGCCGCAGGTGTCAAGAAGGTTCCATCTTTCATCGGCCTTAATTGTTATTCTTTTTGAGATTTCCTGTTTTAAATAACAGGTAGGGATGCTAACTAGCTGAGCTTGGCTTACGTCAAGCATTGACCCTAATCTTGCTAATTCATCGGCTTTCTCGTTGCCTACTATATCGCTGTGGCCTGGGACCCAGCAGAGTCTAATGTTGTGCTGTGCGCCAAGAACCTTAAGCTCTTCGCGGCAGCATGAAACAAGCTTTGATTTCACCTCAGTTGCAGTAATCGCTTTTATTGCCGCTTGGCTATCAATGTAAAAGGTGATATCAGCTCGTGGTATCGCCATCATTGATACCTTTTTAGCAGCCGTTGTCACTGCCAGGACCTCCGCTTGGAAGACGCTGCTGTGGTTTGGAAGCCTAAGCGAGGCGGTCAACTTGAGAGATTCAGAATAGAAGCCTGCCCCTACACCAGTGTCCATTTTAGAGCCATCAGTATAGATAGCTATTGACGACTCACTGGAGTATGGTATATTATCTATCCATTCCTCTCTGCTTGGGATGGCAGTTTGGAATGGTTTATGAAAATCAAGTACGGGTATTTTATAGTCTGCTGTATTACTATGACCCATAATTTTATGAAGGATCTGGGCGTGTCCTATGGAACTGTTTATCCAGACTTTAGTTTGACTAAGTCTCAGGGCACTTTTGGCCGCAGATTCTTGAACAAAGAGATCTAGGGGAATCAAATTGAGTATAACTTCCAGTCCCGCAGTTGGAGTGGATCTCATTGCTCCCGTAATGCCAGTGCACGCAAGTCTTTGAATTTTTGTCAAAGTTTTCAGGTTCGTGCTCTTTTCTAAAGCTTTCCACCATACCAAATTACCATAGGTTAGTATTGGTCTAATTATTGCCGAATACATCCATCTGATAATTTTAGGGTTTGGTCCCCAAGTTTTCCCGAAAATTCTATTGCAGGAGTAAAAGGCAATCGATGCCTTTTTGAATCTATCTTTTATGTTCAGCCCCCAATTTAGTTTTTTATCTAAGATCACGCCGAGATACTTTGCGTGATCAGAGATTTTAAGAGGGCATCCTTCAATCGAAGGAATTTTAAAGTCAGGTATTTTGCGCTTGTTAGTAAATAGCACTAGTTCTGTTTTAGCTGGATTGACTGTCAGCCCACAGCTCCTAGTCCATTTGCTTACCAACGAGAGGGCGTATTCGGTTTGTTCACTGATAATGGGTAGGAACTTGCCAGTCGCTAGTAATGCAAGATCATCAGCGTAGGCTATTATCCTTACTCCACTTGATTTCAATTTAGAGAGTATGCCGTTCATGACAAGAACCCAGAGTAGCGGTGAGAGAACCCCACCCTGAGGGGTGCCTCTGGATGTGGTTACTCTTACCCTTTCTTCCGCTATCTCAGAGTTAATTTGTCTCTTTCGGAGCATACTCATTATCCACTGTGTTATTACTTTTTCGACTTTGTGGTCGTCCAAGGCTTGTTTCACTGCTTCGTTCTTCACATTATTGAAGGCTCCCTCAATATCCAAGAACGTTGCAAGGGTGTATTCCTTGTCATGCAGTGATTTTTCTATGACGCTGACAACACTGTGCAATGCTGTTTCAACGCTTCTTCCTTTAATGTAGGCATGTTGAAATTCCGATATACAGTCCGGTTTCAGTGTGCTTCGGATGTGTATATCAATTAGCCTTTCAAAAGTTTTCAAAATAAAAGATGTTAGACGATAAGGGAACATACCCCCATTTAAGGCTATTATTGAAGATGTTAATTAGGTGTGGGATGATAAGGTTTATGCATTTCTGAAGCATCATAGGGAAGATTCCGTCTAGACCAGGGGATTTGTACGGGGAAAAGGAGTGAATGGCCCATTTTATCCTTTCTTCCGTTATAATATCCGATGGTACTAGGGTTTCTGTATGAGACTATGTTTCTGGACTGCGGATATCAGCTACGCAGCCAGGAAAGTGAGTATTCACAAGGAGCTCAAGCGTTTCGCCACCAGATTCAGTCCAGCTGCCTGTAGGTTTTTTGAGGGATCCTAGAGCGACTGAATCCTTGGTCAGAATTTTCCTGAGTCTTGCTGATACATTTGTACTTTCTATTTCGTCGCAGAAGGTCATCCATGAGCTACGTTTTGCCCGTTGAGTTTCGACCTTAAAAATACGTTGACTGGCCTTATAATGTTCCCAATCAGCTTCTTTCCTAGTTCTTTTGGCGACGTTGAAAAGTCTTCTAGTTTCTTTTCTTAAGTTGCCTATTTCAGTGGTCCACCAGGGTGGTTTTTTCCTACCTTTTCCCATATGATTAATGGGACAGCTTTTTTCTAAAGCGCTATTCAGAACAACTCTGAGTTTTTCTGACGCAATATCTATGTCAGAGGGTTCTTGAATTAGAAGTGTGTCCGGGTTTTGAATCCCCTGTCCTACTTCCCTGCAGAATATATTCCAGTTGGTTTTCCTGAAGTTCCTAAAGGGTTTTGGAGTTGCTACTTCATTGTGTATCAAGAACCCTATCAGTTTATGGTCTGAGAATGATTCCTCTTTAAGAACATTCCATTGATCTATTACTAGTGTGCTTGAGTTATTGGTTATGGTAGCGTCAAGCACTTCTTTTCTATTTTTAGTTACAAAAGTGGGTTCGTTACCTCTGTTTGCTACTAAAAGATTATGGTCTAGTATAAATTCAAAAAGAGACTCACCTCTGTTGTTGATGTCGGTACTACCCCATTGAGAATGATGTGAGTTTGTATCACAGCCTAGTACCACGTCCCATCCCTCAGAGGCAGCTTTCTCTACAAGCTGGCTTGTGATATTAGCGGGAGGCCCTTCTTGTCCGTCATGCGGCATATAGCACGATGCCAGGATCAGTGGTGGGAGTCCCTTCCTCTCTATTTTTACAGCACATTGGTCTGGATCACTGTAATTTGCTAAAAGAAAGAGATTAAACTTCTTCCTGGCTAAAATACAAGATCTTATATTACTATTAGCTACTTGTGTGGCTTTGTATAGTGTAAAGTCTGATGTGTGTAGTCCTCTAATTCTGCCACCTGAAATCCAGGGTTCTTGAATTAGGGCAATGTCAATTTGTCTACTTCCCAAAATGTAGACAAGATTGGAGCTGGCGGCTTTACTATGATGAAGATTAATTTGAATCAATTTCATGCTCATATTTTGTTACTTACTTGTTTTGGTTTGTTTGTTATTAGCCGCAGTTTGCACCGGTTTATGCCGATGCGTACCTTGAATCCTATTTTCCGCAAAAGGGGTATAGATTTGTGGCTAAGTTGCACCACCACTTCTGTACCTTCTTCCGTTCTTTCTCCCATCTCTATTACTTTCCAGCTCTGACTTAGCTGTTCCGTATTAAGAGATTGGAGATATCGTTCTACGCGATCTCGGGGTATCGCGGGACCTTTGATCGTCATTCTGGCCTTAGGTTTGACGAAGTCGCTGATTTCGTTCGGACCGACCAAGCGGAGATCAGCGTTGGGCCAGGGAGCTATCGTTCTCTTGACGAAGTCCTGCAGGAAAACGAGGGTATTGTCGTCCTCGCACGTCAGAACTTTGAACCCATGGATGGTTTTGAGGTTCCCAAAGAGTGGTGGTGGCCTGCTATTAACGATAGCATCGTTAACCTCATCCAGGATTCTCATTTCCAATAATTGCCATTGGTCTTCTGAGAGTTTTCTAGAGGGATTGCCGAAATCCGCAATGGCGAATTTGCGCGCCTCCAACGTCTCATCTGTAGCCAAGGTCTTTTTTCTTTTCTGCAGGGGTGATCTTTTCGTAGGTGAAAGTGTATCATCCTGCCTTGTTCTTTTGGACGTTTTTGCCACTGAATCAGGGTCCAGGGGAGGCACATGGCCCACCATCTCCTTCTCCTTCATCAGGTTCTTAGTCCCTATATTTTTGTCTTTGTTCGTCGCTGTCAGTGTCTTAAGGTTACGTGTAGCGTTTTCGAGCACTATCTTATCCCTTGCCGTTAAGGAGTCCGGATCTTTGTTGGATAGGCGTCGAATTGTCCGTTCAGTGTTGCGTATTCTCCTATGTAGTATTCTGTCTACGGTGAGAGTTTTGGTTGTCTTTTTCTCGATCACCGTTTTTGTCGTCCTAGTACTTAGTGAAGTTACGTCCATGACACCGCTGCTTGACGAAGGTGAAGGGGTTATGCTAGAGCTGCATTCGGGGACATGGCCCCTTGTACTGCTTTCACATGCAACCTCCAGATTCTTCTCCTTCGAGACCGTCTTACCATCCTCCAAGCCCGTTGTTGCACATGGCCCCTTACTGGGTCTGGTGGGTGTAGACGGTCTCGAAGGTTGCAACGGCGTCTGTTCCCTAGTCGGGGGTGCAACTGAAGGGGTCGTTCCTTTCCTGGATTGAATTATATCAATCGGCGGATTGGGCGGTCCCATCAGCGCACCCATGTCAGTGTTCCCTTTGGAATTCGCCTCCCCCGATGTTTGGGCATGTGGCCCCCCCATCATAAGAGGTTCGTTCTTTAGGAAAGCACGAGCGTTGAAAAGTCTTATCTGTTCGTTTGTCGTCAATTCCTCCCATTTCCTTTTCCCAAGTCGTTTGATTGTCTTTTTACAGTTGGAGATTCTACTCCGAACTGAAGTGGTAGACAATCGTGAGAGGGTAGAACTAGCATTTGAACATGTGTCGTCGTCGTCTAGTGTTCCGATGCTAGCTCCATCCTCTACACCGAGGTTGGAAAAAGGAGTGAGAAGAAGGTCTTCTTCCTCCTGTGTAATGTTCGTTACTGTCGTCTCTGTAGTTTTGTCCTTGTGTACGTGCTTGTCTGTCACTGGCGACTTCTCCCCTCTTACTGTTAGAGAGGCAAAGCCCGCGCCGGCAGCCGTGACTTCTGTCGACGTTTCAGCGTATATCCCCGCTGGTTTTTCGTTCTTTTGTTGTGTACTGTTCATGGTTTTTCGTCTTTTGGGTTTCTCTTGGTTTGCCTAAAAGATCTCAGCTGGCCAGCTGAGGACTTAAGAAATAAAAGTCTACAGCTGATCAGCTGAGAATTTTAAGCGTAAGCCTCCCCACCACTGCAAGGTGGAAACCCCAGAGGAGGATTTATGGTCTACATAATCGACCAAGTGAGCAAACAACAAAGCACTCAGTTTACTTTATTGGACATTAAACCAACCACACGAATGCGTACAGTGCGTACAGAAGAGAATATTGCGTCTGTTTCTGAGAGTGTTGCTGAAGACCGTGAAATGTCGATTCGTCGCCGTTCGCAGCAATTGGGTTTGTGTTATTCGACCACATGGAAGATTTTACGCAAAGATCTTGGTGTAAAACCGTATAAAATACAGCTCGTGCAAGAACTGAAGCCGAACGATCTGCCACAACGTCGAATTTTCAGTGAATGGGCCCTAGAAAAGTTGGCAGAAAATCCGCTTTTTTATCGACAAATTTTGTTCAGCGATGAGGCTCATTTCTGGTTGAATGGCTACGTAAATAAGCAAAATTGCCGCATTTGGAGTGAAGAGCAACCAGAAGCCGTTCAAGAACTGCCCATGCATCCCGAAAAATGCACTGTTTGGTGTGGTTTGTACGCTGGTGGAATCATTGGACCGTATTTTTTCAAAGATGCTGTTGGACGCAACGTTACGGTGAATGGCGATCGCTATCGTTCAATGCTAACAAACTTTTTGTTGCCAAAAATGGAAGAACTGAACTTGGTTGACATGTGGTTTCAACAAGATGGCGCTACATGCCACACAGCTCGCGATTCTATGGCCATTTTGAGGGAAAACTTCGGAGAACAATTCATCTCAAGGAATGGACCGGTAAGTTGGCCACCAAGATCATGCGATTTGACGCCTTTAGACTATTTTTTGTGGGGCTACGTCAAGTCTAAAGTCTACACAAATAAGCCAGCAACTATTCCAGCTTTGGAAGACAACATTTCCGAAGAAATTCGGGCTATTCCGGCCGAAATGCTTGAAAAAGTTACCCAAAATTGGACTTTCCGAATGGACCACCTAAGACGCAGCCGCGGTCAACATTTAAATGAAATTATCTTCAAAAAGTAAATGTCATAGACCAATCTAACGTTTCAAATAAAGAGTCGATGAGATTTTGCATATTTTATGCGTTTTTTTTTTTAAAAAAGTTCTCAAGCTCTTAAAAAATCACCCGATATATACTCTTCCCTAAAAGTATGCGAGACCGATACCGAGAACAGAAACAGCCTGAAATGTTTGTATTTTAAATTTGGACCTTCTCCTATAGAGAAAAAAAAACATTCAAGCAATGAAGCATCTTTCAATTATATGGTACTTCAGTCAGTTTGAGATTTTGTTTCTGATCGGTTTTTCGGTCTCACCTAAGTCTCTTATTTCCAAATTGTATATCCACCAAAAGACCGTATTGTGATATATTTATCTTTATTTGTGTTTGCCAAACTATTTCTACTTAAAAGTAGTGTACTATTCCTTCCAATGTACCTAAAACTTTTAAGGCACTTCAACTTCATCATTGACAAAGAAACTTATCACACTATTATTTGCACTTAAAAATCCTAACGAACCGATAAAATTCAATTAAGACTGTAAGGCCAACTCTACTTGAATTTGATATAACTATAAATCTTATAATCCATTCCGAACACGTATTTCCAAAATCACAGTTAAACGCACAGCACACTCCCTCTCATCCTCACTCATCACCATCATCATGCCCAAAAACAGTTCCAAAAAACGTACAAAACTTTGCGTCTAAGGCGATTAAAACTTTTGCCATATACGAGTGCTTGTGTATAGCCAGTGTTTGTGTAGATTAAAGATTTCAAGCTTTCAAAACGATAATCTCATTCGATGGAATACAGAGCCATGTGCCTAGCCACAAAAGAACCTGTACCAATGCCACCTTCCATCAACCATCACAACCACATCCCTTTGCAGGAAAATCATTGCATTTGGGAATAATACTCGTACCTTCTCTTAAAATAGACGAATTCATTCCTCCCCCTGGAAAATGTTCCCAAATAATTTACCACATCTTCTATTGTTCGGTGCGGTTCGGTTTGGGCTACCGTAACTTTTTTCAAGATACCCAAGTATCGCCTTACTTTTGATTCGGTTATCCTGATGCTGAAGGTACGCTTACCTATAACATCCACACAAATGTGGTCGTGCATATCATACAAATTGAGGAAACTAAACACCAAGAAGAAAAAATCAACCAAAATGTAGCATGAGTCCTTGATGGCCAAAGCAAGGATTTACTTGTTCCGTCTCTGATTTTCCATCACTGCTGCAAGGATAAAGCCTCCATGGTGGTCGTTGTTTTTGCTTCTTTTTGTGTCGCTTTATTCAGTTTTCTGATCCATCTATTATTTTGTTCGTTGCGCTATCCTGAAAAGGACATTGAATGAGTGCTTTATGTTTTTTGTGTTTGTATATCTAAAAATGGCATCTATATTTCTTTAAGTATATAATGCGGGTGGGTACTTCGCAGCGCACTATGGCGGATAGGGTAAGACGAGAAAGACTTTCGCCTGCTCCTCACTGATGCTGGCAGAGGCATTGAACTTGACATCCCTTCGAATTATAATGGAGTGTAATGTCCTCGAAAGAGACAGAGAGAGAGCAAAGCTGAGCAGAGCAGAGTAGTCGGCGATAAGGAGGTAAAGAAGTATGCAGGAAACAGCAACAGGAATTCACAAACTTAGACAAAGGATGCTACTGATATCCTTGTTCTGACAGTTTGGAATACAAATTCGTTCGCACCACCTCCATACCTTATCTCTTGTCGATGACGCTTTCGTCTACATCGCTTGCTTTGGTCGTCGTCCTCGGTCACTTCTAACGTCTCGTAAGTCGTGTCGTGCTTCCAAGCTATAGGTAGATGTACTGTGATGCCACAGCTTGATTTTGCTTTTCATACTTCACTTTTTCTTTTTTGGGTCTGGGTTTCTGCTCCTCTGAAGACATTCTGTCTGGTAAGTTTTGGTTGAAATAAAACAAGAAAAACAGGATTGTAATAATGAATAGGGAGCCTTCTATATTCGTGACATTTGATAAAAAAAGAGAAGACAAAACACCCACAAAGTCATCACGACACCATCACACCAACAAAAATGACAAAAAGGAAGACAAAGGTAGAGTTGTCCTTGAAAAACATTCTCTCTCTTATTCAATGTAAAGTGGCCATATTTTTCTGATGACAGTAATTTCCTTTGATTGGCGTGCTCCATCTTCTTTTGTATATAGTATAGGTATTGTTATAGATTAGATGATGATATACCTCATAGCTATACGAAGTCCTTTTTTCTTTGAATATGATGATGCTTTTTTGTGTCTTGAGATTCTCATTGTATTTAGGTACTTACTAGGTAAGTAAGGTTGTCTGTTTATAAAAAATGACAATGAACGTCATTGTCAGTAAAGGTCCACTCTGATTGTCCAATCTTTTTGCATTCAACTATAAGTGTCATTTGAAGTTAATACAAATTGGCATACTGATGATGGTTTCGTATAATGAAACGGAATTGGGGAGAATTGTGTATAGGAAGGAATAAAGCAAGGATTCAACGTAATAAGATTCTATAATCAACAAGATCTTTTTAGAATTGTCGGATTTTGTATGTGATGAAACGTCTTAAGTCTTTGAAATGAAAATCTAACATTTTTGTTAGGGGTCCTTCAATAGAACGAATTCTTTCAGAATCTTACAAATTTCGTTGTAGTATAGCGCCAATAGAGTGAAGTCATATCTGCTATTAAAAATTAATAAATTTGGTTAAAGGAGTGGTTTGAAAAAATGCTTGAAGTTTGAGACACATGATTTTGGGTGAGCAGTTGATATAGAGTTTTTCAGTTAAGTCAATAAGACCGTCTGCGAAATTATTACAGAAAATCCTGAATTACCTTTTTGAAGTTATTTAAATTTAACTTTTGGGATTGTTTGTCAATTCTTGGTAATATTTGGAACTAAAAGGGAAACAGAAATAAAATGTCCTGTAGAAATAAAGGAGCTGATTTTGGAAAAAATAAAGAGCTCGAAGGAAATGACAAGGCACAATTTTCCAGATGGTAGACAGTCTTTAACCCTCTGAAAAATGAACTTAAAAAAACGAAACGGTAAGTTCAAAATTAATTTACTAAGTATATTTTTGAGAAATCTAAACACCGTTGCTTCTACCGAATACTCTTTTTGGAAGCAAGCAAAAAAAAGCGTTTAAGAAGACAATAGCCCAGAAAAAAAAGTCGCCAATAAAATCTCAAGAAGGTAAATAGACCGGAAACCCGAAACAAAAAACTTTGCTGAACATGTCGCATTTTATAGTTTGTTCATAAGAACGACTAATGTGAAATTAATTTTGTCACGCTCAAAGAAGTAACCAGCATGACCTGTCAACAAAAGTTATCTAATCAAAAATCAATTTAGCACAGCTATGGTTTTGAAAAATATACCCTCGATAACCTTCAAAAATTCCAATTAATTATAATCGCATGCCGTAAACTAAAATTTTTACCACATCATTGGATATTGCAGAAGTTATTGTTATACCTTAACAAGGTAAGTCACCAAAACAAGTGACCTCTTACAGACCAATATCGCTTATACCAATACCACAGTTTTCGAAAAACTGCCATTGAAAAAGTTCAACCAAATATTAGAAGAAAAAAGACATATTCCGAAATATTAGTTTGGATTTATAAATAAACATTTCACGATAGACCAAGTACATCGAATAACGAATGTGGTGGAAAAGGCACTTTAAGGCAAACAAGTATGCTAGGTTATATTCTAGGATGTCGTTTAAGCCTTTGACATTTGGAACTCGAGTACAAACTGCATAAGGGCCCTTCTTAAGCATTGCTACAAGATACTGAAATCATATGTTACAAGCCGACATTTTATAAAACGATACGACCAAAATTATTCGGATGTAAAGAAAATAGATTCCGGTATACCGCATTGAAGTGTCCTAGGACCAACCTTGCATCTTTTAAGTATAAGGAATATTACACTGAATATATCAATACTATCCTGACAACATTAGCTGATGATACTGCAATATTGGTGCAAGATAGATCCGTTACAAAGGCAAACGAAGAATTACTCCTGCTAACCGCTATTTCTTTGGGCTAAAAAAGCAATTGAGTAGCAAAGCCTTCTCTCGAGCAACCAAAGTTTCGCTTTATAAGACCCTCATCATCGCCCTCCTGCAAAGCGGTGCAGAAGCATTGACTATGACAGAAGCGGATGAAAGCACCTTGGGTCATTTCGAGAGGAAAGTTCTTCGCGTGATTCCGAATGAATAGAAGGGGAGTGGAGCAGAAGATGGAAGGACAAGCTGTACGGTCTGTACAACGACGCGACGTATACTTAGCCAGAAGAGTAAAAGTCCAACGACTAAGATGGCTGGGTCATTACTTTGCCACTGCAAATACAAGTGTGACTGATAATCCGAATTTATCGCTTTACGGGGACTGCAGCAATGTAACGATTCGTACGCCTCACTACAGCATATTTTAATTTTAGATATACTTCTTCTCATCTTTAAAAAGTACAAATTAGGCAACAATCTCTTGGGTGTTAAAACAACAGACAATAAACACGATTTTACGAACAATTTTTTTTTCAGCAATTAAGCTAATTTATTACTGAGTGGGTATGTTATCAAACAAAATAGGAGAAAATGGGTCTCAAAAAATTTACAAGTGATGGAAGATGTGCCGATGCATCCTAGACAAAGTGACTTTTTTAGTGTGATTCTTCAAATTGGCATTTAAAGGATATATTCTGAGGATAAATAAATTCATAAAGTAGTTTTTTATCACTAAAATTCCTGAATGCTTTCCATTTCTATGTGTAATACATCTTCAATATTCAGTTAAAATATTTAAAATATTTTATCAATTTTTTTCAAAAATATTCATAAGTTGTTAGATTTCACCTGTCACCCATACATCTTAAAGAAATGCTGAACCATTTATGCTAAAAAGATTTTTCCCTCAAAAATGCAAAACGGTTTAAAAGAAATGTTTGTTTTTAAGTTTTTGAAATATATTCAAAAAATCATGTTGAAAAAGGATATTTTTAAATTTATATGCTCGAATTCAAAATCAGCACTGAAAATTATCTGAAACATATTTTTCAAAACCATGAAAGCATTAATCCAAAGTTTCTCAAAACATCATTTAAAGTCAAATGAAGACTCATAACTATAATTGGAGTTTTCAAAAACTACGTGCGATACTAAAATGATTTTAACTATATCTAGAAAATAAAGATTTAAACTTTTCAAAATGATCGTACAATTTCTGTTAACGGACATTTTGTGTATTGACTTAGCCTTAAATACTTCGTTTTTGGGTGACCTTAGAAGCACTTTTAAAGTTGAATATTTAAAAAAACCCTGATGTGATAGAAACATTCTAAGGCGAGATTTCATTTCAGAACAACTTGATTCCTTAAAAAAGTATTGTGTGTGAAAAAACCTTTTTTTGTCGACCATAGTGATTTGTTTTTTAAGGTTTGCCTTTTCGAAAACTTCTAAATCAACCCATTTTCAACTTTCTGCTGTGTAGGTATACCATAATCAAAAAATCTATGATCGCACTCAAGAACTCAAAGTTAATGATTTGTTGCTATTTGTTCTGTTTTTAGAAACATTTAATAAAGGACGTTACTTTTGGAAGTAAAATCATCTTTTCCTACAAAATGCACAGATAAAACCCAAATAAGGTTCATCAAAATGGCAATGTATCTACAAAATAATTACTTGTGCTTTTTGGTATGGATATCGGTTCAAGAGCAAACTTCTTCGAAAAGAACATTATTAAAAAAGTTATCATAGGTATTTTTAACACCGAACTCTTAAAATATATAATAGACATTTTTTGGGATCGAATTGAACCCAAGATAGCGAAATTGTGAAAATAGATTTTTGTGATATTTTTTTTTTAATTTTGCACATCTTTTCCAATAAGCTAATATGAAACTATGCCCTCAAAGTGAATTTATCACATACCATCTCTTAATTTCAGCAGGATCTAAGAGTGGACCTTAGATCTGTGTCACCATTTATATAATAATTTTCAAACATAGGCCTTTTGAATTAAAAAAATGTTATACCTTATAGATTCAACTAAAACCCTTTGCATAGTTATGTTTCCCTGCCATACAGGCATAACAATACAAAAACTGCTGTAGAAGTATTTATACTCGTTAGGATAATGGTGATATCTTTCATCTACTCGTAGGTATAAAGTTACAAATTGTAAAACTTTCTGACATGAGGAAGTAGAAAACAAAACTAACTCAACATTCAACTTGCTTTGTCTGCCTGTTAAAAGGATACATTTTTACATAAAACCTGTAATATATTGTCAAACATTTCAAAAGAGGAAATAACTCCTTTACATATAAAAACTAGAACGCCCACAAGGAGGTCACTCTGTGAATTATTGTCGTTATCCATTTAAATCTGTCGCATGATGATGATGATGATGATGGTTAAAAGATTCAAAATATTATGACAAACTATAGGCTCATAGAAATATACAAAAGGTGTGTCCCTTCAAAGACCGGCACCGGATGTTGATGCGTGACACAATTGAATGAGATCTCGCTATTTAGACACATCCAGACACAAAACAGACAAACGGGACGGACAACACTAACCTTTCTCTTTTTATTTTTCGGAACAGCCAGCCATGTGTAGTGTAAGCTATTATAAAATCCCCCTCAAAAGACGACTTCACTTAATGCGGGTCAGGCCACTTATATTCATATTCAAAGACCTCCCGGCTAAAAGTGTCAATTCGAGTTGCTCTCAATTTTTGACGAATGTTGCCTTGCGTTGCAACGACCGACATAAAGTGTTGTTGTTGCTTTTTGGTTCGTTCTGCCGAAAGAGTTGTATGATGCGGAACAACGAACTGATGCATTTCCACTAAATTTGCTCGATTTGAGCTACATCGTTAAACGTCAGTCAGGTGGGTGATTTCAACAATGGACAGGGAGGGGCGGAGGGTCTTTAACGCCAACTAAAACGTTTTTAACGGGGGCACACCTTATATAGTCTTCTTGTGTGATGGCTGGCTATATGGGGCTAAGTACCCGTGGAATTATTGTACACGCTAATTTAGTGAACCTATGCGGATTGCAAAAGGTGTTACACTTCGTTAACAGAGTTTGGCAAATTGCATGCTTTTTATACTTAGTCAGGTAACAACAACTGTTGTTTGCTTTTGAGAGGTGTTTGGCGTTTTGTTGGGGGTCGGAGTTCGGAATGCAGTAAGTAACAGGTGCAGTTGTAGTTGTAGGTATATAAGCATAGATGTAGCACGATTCCCGTTTGTCATTGTTTTCGAATATGCAGTTATTTGAAGTGTAATTGCCGTGTAAGTGTGCAGTGCATAGAAGAACCTAAATGTGAATGGGAACGGATGCAAAAAGTCGTACCTAAATGGAGTTTTTGTTTACAATGGAAATTAGTGAGAAAGTAGGCTTACATGAGAGATGGTCCACTCTGAATGGGATGCGAAAATTATTATGCTCATAGTTAGGAAGAATAGGTTTTTGTTTCGGTTCTTTTTTCCATGGCATACTTTATTTTCATTTTGAATGCGGGTGTTCGTTGGGCTATTTTGTCACTATACCCCATACCCCCATATTAATTAAGGCTCGTTAGAGTTATGTTGACTTAAATAGAATTGCTTAAATGTTAAATATGGAAGCATCTGCAAAATTAAGTAAGAACAGAAAGGGGTAGAGGGGTGAATTATTTGAGTTTTATTTCAAAATGAAACAAGAGGCTGGGATGCGATCCACACTGATAACTTCCCATCCTGTCTGTCGATTTGTCTTGCTAAAAAGTTTGTCTATATGTATCAATTTTTACCAAATTTGCGTGCTATTTTTTGTAGATTTTATTTTTTTATGAAAAAACGGACTGTTGGATTTTTATAAAAAATTACTGAATATTGAAAACAATATTTTCTGTGAAATAAAATAAGTTTGAAGTCAATATTTGTAATTTTTGAAAAGCTACTTGTTTTAGTATTGTTTTTGTTTAGGTTTTTATTTTTTGTAAAAAAAACTGTCAATTCGATTTTTCTCAAAATTTTACCGAATGTTGAAAGCAATATTTCTTATAAGTTAAAATTAATTAGAAGCCAATATCTCAAATTTTTGAAAAGATATTTGAGTCGAAAATCAATTTTTACCAACTCTGAGTAATGTTTTTTTAGGTTTTTGTTTTTTATAAAAAAAAATGTCTATTAGATTTTTCCCAAAATTTTATCAGATGTCAAAAAAATTATTCTTCGTTGCACAAAATTGTTTTGGAGATGAAATTATATTTTAGTCGTAACATTTTCGAGGTGACAAATTTTTTTTCAGTTTTTTTGGTTTATACAAAAAACGGTTAATTGGATTTTTTTCCAAAAATATAATTGTTTTGTATCACGTTACAATATATAATATAAAATTTAATTCAAGTCTCTAGCGTCATTGGTTCATGAGATATTTAGGTTTAACCAAAATTTTAACCTTTTTTTTCAACTGCTATGGTAAAAAAAAAACCACCCACGCAATTTTCTTGAGAGCCTTTTCTGAATCTTTCTGCCTTATTATCTGTATATCAAAATTTATTTTAAGTCGATATCTCTTCTGGTTCTTGAGCTGTGGACGACGAAAAAAACGTCGCGAACGTACGGACGTACGGACATACGGACATACGGACATACGGACATACGGACGTAGAGACGTACGGACGTACGAACGTACGGACGTACAGACGTACGGACGTACGGACGTACGGACGTACGAACGTACGTACTCACGCACGCACAGACATCTCTCTAAAAATCTTTTATTTCGACTCTTGGGCCTTTGAAACGTCGAGAAATGTCTCAATTCGACAAATCGGACCCATTGCAATAACCCTCCTATGGGAAGTTAAAAATCAAATCTGGGGCTGCACATTATTGAAGGAAAAACAAAATACATGGTGGTGACTGCGAGAAGAACAGTTGGTCAAATAATCAGTTAGCGGAGCATGGATTTGAAGAAGTACAAGAAGACAAAATACGCGCCCAACAGATCCAGCTATTTAAATTAAGAAAATTTACCACAACTGTTAAGCTGCTGCTTCTCCCCATAACTTTATGAGGAAGTTATGGGGAGAAAAATCTTCAAACAGAAAGAGATTTGTCCCTACACCATTTTGAAAATGCTGTTCAACTTGATAAAAAAAAACAATATTTTTAATTAATTTTAATTCTTTTGTGTTTATTTCAAAATATTAATCACTACTCAAAAAATAAACAAAATATATTTTAGAAAACATGTATGTACTCGTACTTTTATATGTTGTTCTTATTCTGGTGATCCTCTATGATTTGGTGGCTTACAAACCATCATATATTCCCGAAGATTATTGCATGTTTCATCGTTCTTCCATGCACTAGTTGGACAATTGATAGTTGTTTCTTTTTTAACACAGTGCAAAAACATTGCAGCACAAGGTTTGCAGCCTCCTGGTGGTAGTGGTGGCTTAGGATCATTTGCATGCTTTTCACGCATTTCCTTGACTTATGAGAAATAAAATGAAGTTTATTAATTTAAATGAAATAAATAGATTAATTTCTTACCCTGTTCGGCACATTTGAGAATAGCATCTGTAACAACTTGAATAAAATCAGGTTTTTCACTCAAAAGGTCAGTCAAAACGGTTTTAGTTTTTGCCTCGTCAACTTTCATTGTTTCAAAATCAACCAATCCTGTTTCATTCATAATGCATTCATTATAGCACTAATACAGAGAGTAAAAATACTTTAAAAAGGGACTTTTCTTTGGTTTAATTCTGATATTGTCTCACTGTATTGAAATGCATTTTTTTATGACCAGGACCGTGACCACCAGGAGGTGAATTGTCATTTTCATTCAGATAATCCTTACATTTTGCCATGACTTCATTGCCAGAAAAATTTTCATGGGGACAGCAATCTCTGGCATTTTTAAAATCTGGTCGGCTATTGCAGTCGATTGCATCAGTTACACTTGTTGCAACCTTGAACAAATAGAAAATGTAGAAAAACTTTATTTGTTAAATTTCATAATGTAAATCACACAACACAGCCCGATTATAATTACAGAATTAAAAACCTACCAATCCGATGGCAACAATTAAATTAAGCACCCCAAAGCGATTCATATTCAGATTGAACTTCGAATTCAAACTGATTCGTTATGAGAATTTCGTGATGAGCTTTATAGTGTGACAAAATTGAAAAACACCAGTTTTTAGTATTTTGTTTTGTAATTATTAATTCATCACGCTTGACCGCGGAAAGTGTTCATTGTGAGTAATCGCGTATGAAATTATATCGTGAAATTTTCGCAGGTCATAAAAAAATTAACATGGCTGGGAAATGAAACGTTAATTTTGCTATAAATTACTGAAATCCATTGTATTATTGACGGTTATTGTAGAAATGTCAGTTTTTAAATATAGTCTTATTTCATTTTAACAATGGCACATTAAGGAAAACCTAAGTATAATTTTGTTGATTTAAATATTTTTTTATTGCTAGGCTCGATGATCTGAACTCCAAATAAGTGCGATATGGAATTTAATTGAAGTGTTTATTGTTTGTTTCAAAAAGGCTTTAATTATAAATTATTTGAATAGAAAAAATGCTAATGGGTGATGAGTTTTGAAGGTGTAGAGATGTAGGTACTGATATATTTTAATATATTAAAGAATATAAATCAACAACTGTCTGCTTGAATCACAAACCAATTTTATTGTTGAAATGCTGCCAGACTTTAAAAATCTTAACAAGCAGTAAACCAAATTAAATTGTTTTTAATTTTTTGATTTCAAGTCTTTTTTTTCATGTTTTCAAAACAACCTTTATAAAAATGTAGACAGAAAGAGCATGTCTTTTAGTTTTTAATTCGTAAATACTACAATTACAACTTAAGACAGAGTTTGGTTAAGTATTCTTCATTCGCGCAGTACAGCTATATAACGAATCTCTACACATGACAGCGCTATTTTAATTAGGCTAGAGAGTATACTGATTGTCACCAATCAATTTGAATGCTCTACGTTCATTACTTTCTAAGAGACTTTAGTAAGTTACAGCACAACCAGCCCAAAATATTATACTCAAGCTTTAGGCGTACACTTCGTGTCACATGAATAGGGACAATTTTTTTTCGTTTTTTATTTAACGATATTAGTTTTTTGGAAAAACACAAATGGAGAATGAATGAAGTATGTATTAAGTTTATATTGCAAACACAAATTTTGGATTAAGCTCATAAATACAAGATTAATGGGGGTTTTTCCGAAGGTCATAAAAAGTATCTGTTTGTTTGTGTCACATGAATAGGGACAAGAAATTTACCTATTAGCGTGTTTTAAAACACATAAAGGGATACTCTGATTGTTTAGAGGCTTAGTACGGGTATTAATTTGATAGAATCAAGAAGTATGGGTAGAGGCAAGGGTCTAACCAAGGAGAAAATAGGCCAAATTCGAGCTTACCGGGATCTCGGCAAAACTATCAGTTTTGTAGCCAGCAAAATTAGAAGAAGTTCAAATGTTGTGTAGGGAAAGCTACCTCAAAGACCCAGAGAGGTCTGAAAAAAAACCACAAAGGAAGAGTCAAGAAAGCCACATCATTTCAGGAAAGGCGAGAGATAGTGATATCTGTTTCAAATTCAAGGCTTTCCATTAGTAAACTCAAGGCAGAAGCTGGGGTAAATGACAGTAGATCGGCTGCTGATGGAGTGATACAGAAGGCAGACCATGTATGACACCAAGAAATGTAGAAAAAAACACCATTAAATGCTGGACGCAAGAGCCAACGCCTTAATTTTGCAACAAATCCAGTCAGGTGAAATTGAGCTTGGCATACCGTGCGTCGTATTTTCCGGTAAAAAAAAATTAATAGTTGCTATTTCCATTAATGTGATGGCAATCACTTAATGTATTAAGCATGGAAGAAATCTATCATGAAAAACGGCACAGTAAAGGAGGCAGTGTAATGGTATAGGGAGCAATCTATGCAACCAATTACAGGACTGTGGAGCTTGATTTTCAAAGCTCTAAAATGACGGCAATCACTTACAAAGACGAGATCCTGGAATGAGCTTTTCCGCAGTTTTCTGAATTATTTGGTGGACAAAGTTGGATTTTACAAAAAGATAATGCGCCAATACATACAGCACGGGCATCAAAAGCCTGGATTCATGGGCAAAATGTGAACCTATTACCATGGCTCCCATAATCTCGTGAACTGAACATCATGAAAAACGTGTTGGGATGGCTTTCAAGAAAAGTCTACAAAGGAGGACGGCAACACCAATAAACCGAAGAGATTATTGAAACCATAAAACGGTCCTGGACCCAAATTTCGCTCAATTATCTGACAGCACTCTATGAATCCATACACCAAAGGTTACTTGAAGTAATTCAGAAATCAGGAGGTAGCACACATTACTAAAAAATATTTTAATCCATTCAATTAAAGCAGTATTTATCTAAGCCATAAGATTTTTTGTTATTTTCTTTACTTTAAAGGGTCTTACAGGTAAATTTAGATCTTGTCCCTATTCATGTGACACGAATTGTATATAAGTCTTATATGTATATAATAGAAAGATCAGAGGGGGAGACAAATTCTTTGCAAGTGAATTTAGATACACAAACCAAGAATTTCGAGTTTTACTGTCTCCTTGTCTTCATTAAAACTAAAGGTGTGTAATTTCGATAAAAGAGACTGATGCCAAACTCTATCAAATGCTTTTGAAATATCAAACGCAATAAACTTACTTTCTTAAAAACTTTGTAAAGATTTGTTCGACTGTTTGGTGAGATTAGCCATTATATAACCGGCCATTAAGAAGCGCTCTGTCTTCGAGATATTTACTGAGCTGAAATAAACGAGACCTATAGCGAAGCACAGATGAAAATGATAACTCAGTAACAAATGGAGTTTTATTGACAAAGATCGTAGGAACCTAGGATTTGGATGAATTCCTTATGTTCTTTACGAATGACCAAACATTTGTACGGCTTTTGGGACAATACAGTACTGTTGGCTTTAATTTTTGGTAATTCATACATTTTGTCGTCACATATAGGAGTAGTAGGCCTTACGGGCTTATTTGACCTTTTTTGGTTTTCCTCAGTTTTCTAACGACGGCGACGAAAATTTACTTCTTTAACCCGAATAACCTATTAGGGCTGATCCTTTTAACTTCTTTTGGGGATAGAAGTTGTCATTCCTAAAAGAATCTGAATTGTAGCCAAGGTCATCATCGAAGGTTGCGACCGTCTCCCTTGAGTATATCGTACTGTCAAACGGTTCTCTTAGGAGCTATATCTTTAATTAGGGGTTTCGGAAGGAGAAAATACTAGATATAATAAAGTTGTAAGATGTACCTTGAGATAGAAAACTGATAGTGTACTTTTCAAGGTTAGAAATAACAAACAAGTAAAGTTTTAGTGATATACGAAATCATATACAAAGGTAGCAGGTATTGAAAACTAATATCCAATAAGCAAATTCGTTTCAGAGCCATTTCCGTCCATGTTCAAATCGATGAGGACTTTTTCGTGAGGAACCTAAAGGACTGATGTTTTCCGATTTAACGATAATTATTTAAGCAAGTGAGCTTCAGCACTAGTATCAGCCAAAATATCGACTCATCAAAGTCTTAAAATTCCATTTTGTTAATTTTTCTGCATTTTAAAAAGAAACTAGTATTTGGCATTTTAAAAAACTAACAAATATTGATGCAAAGTGAAATGAATTACAAAAAAAGTCCATACAAGTTTTTAATCAATTTTGTTTTTCTAAGAACAATTTGTTAATCAAAATAATCAAGCATTTTTGAGAACATAAAACAAAATAGAACAATTTTGTATGATGACTTTTTAAACTCCTGAGTTTGAAGTCAAACGTTTCAGCGTTTAAAGCCAACACAGAGATAATTATTGTGGGAATTAAAAATCACATGTTTTATTTTATTTTATTTTTTGTCCAAAAACATGACATGATTGTATTAAAATCGTAGGAGAAAATCAGTTACTAAATATGAAATTAAATGACTTGTTGTTTGAGATTTGCTATTTTTCTTTGTAAAGATAAGTATCAGTCAATTCATACTAATAAATTATCCAGCAAAAGTAAAGCTACTAAATGTAAACATTTATAGTTGAGGTGACAGTGCAAAATTTCTAACAATAGTTTATTACATTTTTATTTAATTCAATCAATCCAATGAAAATAACAAGGCTTTAAACTCATTCTTTAGTTTTTTAAAAGCTTTGGTTCAGTGTTTCAGAATAATTGATTCAACTGCAATTTTATTTACAATAATTTCATTGAATATTTCTTTTTTAACTTACTGCGCACTGAAAAACACTGTTTCTGGAATTTATAAAACATATGATTTAAAAAAAAAAAAACAAATGTGTTCATACATAGAGCGATTTCTCGAAAATAGTTTTTATAATCAAATTGTTGACACTTTTTAAATAAACAACTTTAACTTTAAACTTTTACCATGGACTCAACCATAACCAATGTTAGCACAAGAAACTTCGCCAATTTTCTTCCGATACCCTTTCGAAGACTTATCAGTAGCTATTTTAAACATGCTTATTGATTTGAAAAATAAAAACAAAACCACTTCCAATATGTGTTTATTTAAAACATAAATCGTTTAGTATAGCCAATCGATTTCCATGATAGTCGATACTGTATTCAAAGTTCCAACAGGCTTATACATAAAACTCCATAAATCAGTGGAAAATACTAATCCTTCTCCAGCCATCAGCAAAAACTCAATTTCCAAGCATAATTTCTCACATGGTGATTTCGGAATTAATGTTATCGAAATTTCTCCACTTAATTGCTGAACAAAAACAAGACCCTGTAAGATCAATTCCTTTTCCGCTGCCTTATAATTGTTTGACATCAAAATCCAGCTCGAATAGAATGGTTCGAAGTGAAGGGGATAATAGTATGGCCTTTTGATGAATTTTCTTGATGTCTTAACAGCATCAAATTTACAATTTCGAAATTGTAAAAACCATTCGTCAGTAGGTGAACTTTCAGAAATTTTACCCATAGCCGTCTCGATGGAGAAAAATTGTTTCATTAGAAGATTTGTTTCAATATTGCAAGGCAAGCTGTTGAGGTAATCATTTGGAGCTTCCAGAATTATTGAAAGAATATTTTCCAGTTTTTGAGTTGGATGGGAGTCATGAATTACAACTGGAAGACCTTTTTCCAGATAGTTCTGTTCAATCATTGAATAAGTCACATTTGTACGAGTTGGCAGAAATTCTAAAGAAAAAGATTTCCAATTCTTAAATAAAAATTGATTGTTTTTTTAATCTTACCAAGCTTTTCACACAGAAAACAATTCATTTTGTCCGTTTCATATTTTCCAAGGCTTAAAGTTGCTGACGATGAAGTTTCCACTTTCTCAGCAATATTTTTATCCACCAAACACTTTGCCTTATACAATGGTGTCCAATTCCAAAATGGTAACAATTCGATTAGAAAAAGTCTTCCAACAGCACTCAGTGACCAATTTAACACATCCACATTACAACACAGCCACCATATGACACTTGCAACAAACAGAATTATTCCAATTCTTTTCCAAAATCTCCATCTCCAAGTCGATAGGAGAGGTTGACAAATTTGTTGAAGATCTTTTGTAGTTAAATTTTTCTGCTTACAAAATTTTAGAAAATTTTCAAAATCTTTTTCAATTTCACTATGTGTTGAAGATGACATTTTAAAATGAACTTGAAGTCAACACTTCTTGAACGAGAATATTGAAATAAAATTTTGTAAAAACGGCTCTCGATAGGAGTAACACTTTGTAAGGCAATAAAATTGCAAAATAACTATGGAGGACATGCGCCAGAATATGCTGGAAAAGTGTGTTACTGGTTGCAGTTGATAACAGAAAATCTAATTTTCTATTACATTAGCTGCGAAAAGGAAAATTTTTCTATTGCCTTTCAAATGATACATCTGCGTCTTTTGTTAAAGTCAGAAGATACTCATGTCATATACGACAAAAACATGAACGAATTTAAAGAATTTTAAAATATTTAATGAAGTTCCTTTTAAAATGTGTAACAGTGGGAGTACTAAGAAAAAGAAAACAGCATGAATCTTGGCACAATTAAGCTGAAATCGAATGTTAGGTTTTGAAACAAATAACAACAAAGCACTTTTCTTTAAAATAATCTTTTTTTTTTGTATTTTACATTAAATTGTGCTTCTAATTTATATTTTGAAAACAAAGAAAACAAAATGGAAACGGGAGGATTTCTAGATCACAATGTGTGAAGTTTGAGGGATCTACCGTATTTACCGAGATGCAGGCATTTGAAGTTCGAAAATCGATGCAAAAATGATTACATGAAAGGAGAAGGTCTCAATGTCACAATGCTGAAATTTCAGCCCTCAAAGATAGTTACATTAATGGAAAGGTAAGGATTCCTGGATCAAATTATGGAAATCTTAAAATAACACTCTGCAAGAAATTTTACAGAGTAGTGTGGGACTCTTACTGCACTATAACCACTGGTTAATCACAACTAGTCTATGCAAGATCCACAAATGATTTTTCTTTCTTAATTTTAATTTCATGGTATAGTAAGTTTATTTCCATAATATGTCGATTTTATTTCATTGAGTTTAAAAGGTTGGCCCTAGGACACTTCATTGCGGTACACCGGCTTCAATTTACCTTAGTTCCTTAATTTTGGTCGTACCGTACTCTTAGGAGTTGGGTCGTAATATATGATTACAGTATCTCTTGGTATTGCCTGGGTAGGACCCTATGCAGTTTGTACTCAAGTTTCAAGGACCAAACCTTGTCAAAATGTGTAAACAACATCTAAGAATATAGCCGGGCATATTTTCATTTTTTCCACTGCATCCTTTTACTTGGTCTACCGTGGAATGTTTATTTATTAATTTAAACTGATAGTTTGTAATAAATCTATTTCCTTGTTATATTTGGCTAAGCCTTTTATATTGCAGTTTTTGGAATACTTTTGACATGATTGGTATAAGCGGTTATTGGTCTGTAAGATGTCATTTCTCTTGTTTAGGTATAACCATGACTTCTGCAATTATTTAATGATGTGTTACATAAATTAGTTAAAGGCTTGTGGTTATTATAAATTCGATTTCTTAAGGCTATTATGGACGACTGTCAAGTTATCACTACATTTTTCGAAATTTTAAAAACTGAGTATGCAGTTAATTGTAGCTTTTTCGTTGTAAATTAGTTGTGGAAAGAAAAAAATTCCAAACATTTTTTTTAACTTTGATTTTTTTAAAAAAAGGGGGTATGAATTGCTAACTTGACACCGTGAGTCCAGGCATAAAACAAGGATATTCGAAAATTTAACGATGCAATTAATTGTAGCTTTTTTATTGTAAATTAGTTGTGGAAAGAAAAAAATTCCAAAAATTTTGTTTACTTCATTTTTTTAAAAAAGGGGGTATGTAGTGAGTGCGTCAAGTTCGCCCCCCTTTTTTCGATTTTCCTATTTTGGAAAGTTGTTATAGGTTGTTCCCGGTTTGTTCCACATTGTTCCAAAGTTTTGTTTGCAAAAATGGGGTTTTAGACCCGAAAAACAGTTTTTGACCTAGTCCCCCTTTTTCGAAATCGATTTTTCGAAAATTGTTCCAGGTTGTTTTGAACATTGTTCCAAATTTTTGGACCTCTATGATCAAAATTTTAAAAGATATGGGCAAAATTTGAAAAAAAAAATCTAGCCCCCCCTTTTTTCGAAATCCCAATTTTGTATATTTTTTTAGATTCTACAAAGTCTTCATGTGTATATTTTAAAAGATATTGCCCCCGATTTTGTTTTCAAAAATGCAAAACACGTCTCCCCATTTTTTTTAAAGCCTGCATTTTAATAAATAATGAATAAGCACATGTACAAGAACCAAAACTTTTATTTATGGTGATGATCGAAGCTACAAAAACCCACATTTAAAAAATATGCATAATTACTTAGATCAAATAGTTTCAAAGTTTCATTCAATTATGTTCAAAAACAAAGATATTGAGTCCAAATAACACTTAAAAGTGTAACATTCTGTTTAACATATTCTGGCTCCCCCTTTCCAAAATTCAATTGTTCCGGGGCTTTTCAAAATTGTTCGAGAGATTCTTTTCTTAAAATTGATTTTTGGTATGAAAAATTAATTTACAAGTGATGAAATGAAATGATGATTAAATTCTTTCAAGGGGGGGCACTATGGAGGGAAAACGTTATTTTTTTCGTTTTTGTTCGCCTTTAGCTATATTTGCTTTTGGTTTTGGATGAAATTTGGAAACGAACTGACTTGGAACATTTTTGGAATTTTTGATTTCTTAAAAAGGGGAGCTAAAAAAATGTTTACAAAATTAAAAGACATCGATATTATTTTTGAAAGTTCGAACGGTTCTTGTACATGTGCTTATTCATGTTTTATTAAAATGTAGGCTTTAAAAAAAATGAGGAGACGTGTTTTGCATTTTTGAAAACAAAATCGGGGGCAATATCTTTTAAAATATACATTTTACGACTCTTAGTTTTTGGAACAATGGTAAGAAGACTTTGTAGAATCTAAAAAAATATAAAAAATTGGGATTTCGAAAAAAGGGGGGCTAGATTTTTTTTTCAAATTTTGCCCATATCTTTAACAAATTTTTTTCAAATTTTGCCAATATCTTTTAAAATTTTGATCATAGAGGTCCAAAAATTTGGAACAATGTTCAAAACAACCTGGAACAATTTTCAAAAAATCGATTTCGAAAAAGGGGGACTATGTCAAAAACTGTTTTTCGGGTCTAAAACCCCATTTTTGGATGTTTTGCAAACAAAACTTGGGGCTAACTTGACGCACTCACTACATACCCCCTTTTTTAAAAAATTGAAGTAAACAAAATTTTTGGAATTTTTTTCTTTCCACAACTAATTTACAACAAAAAAGCTACAATTAACTGCATACTCAGTTTTTTTAAATTTCGAAAAATGTAGTGCTAACTTGACAGTCGTCTATTATGGGTATGGGGGAAGATTTTTGTTTAACGCTCAAAAGTTTACTGATAGCAGATCTCATTTTTACGGTTCTTAAGAGCACTTAGTTTCCACTTTATCTTGTTAAAGAAGATTGTACTGAGCACATTTTTTGAAACTTTTTCAACAATTTCAGCCATTATCTTAGCCATAACTTGAGTAATGTTGGTTTTTAACTCGTCTTGAGTTATTTTCAGACGCAACTCGAAAGATTACCCTTCAAAAAAGATATGACGGTGTCAAATTTCATGAACCTTGTTAATAATTGACGTCACCAAACGTAAAATTATGCGACCAGTGATAAAGAAAATCTTACAACTAATATTATGACACTTCAAATAACAGCTGAGTTGAACAGGTGTCAAATGTCAGTGCTATCAGTGTGTAAAGTTACCTAACATAACACAGTATAAATCTTACTATACTCACTTATAAATCATTAACTACTTAAGTTCTTATTTAATTTTAAGGTTTATTTAAATTTATAACAATTTAAATTAATATTGTCAAAAACCAAATTTATCAAAACCTGCAACAATCCATCACTTCTGCACATTACACACTCGAGCGACAACTTTTTCGTATATTCATAGTCAAAAGGTATTATTTCCACCTCCATTAATATCACATTACGACGGACGAGGCACGGTACGAAAATAATATTACAGTGCACAATTTTTATGCGCCTTGTGTTTGATCTGATCTCTCCTGTCCTGGTGTATAGTTATGGTGTATTGGTCAGACACGTCACAAAATAAAACAGTCGTGTGGTGCAATAGTCCCAGGAAATGTTTGGATTTGGATTCCTCCTCCGACAAGCGTTGGTGTCAGCAGCGGCACCACGCAAAGACCATCAAGGTGGCATGGAATATAGTGGTTTTGTGTTTTTGTGGTAAAGTGTTCTCTCTCTGACCGATTCGACTATGCCACTAGTATCGTAAACAAAGTCGAATTAGATCATGTTCAGTGATTGTGTGTTGGCAGCGTCGTAGTCGGCGGTGCGGTGGCGGCGGCGAGCGACGGTCGCTAGTGTTGCGCAGCCGATGGGACTGGTAATCAAATTGCAATTATCCATAATTTGCATAATTGAAAGTAAGCAAGAACTAGGGGCCGTCCGTCGTATAGTCTGGGACTAAACAGAGGATATCGAAGTCGCAGCTTCGGTGTAATGTACCCACCAACCAGGTTTCCAAAACAACGACGACGACACGAACGTCGACGGACGTGGAGTTTCTATAGTCATTGATGGTTTCTGTAATTATGATAGCTATGCTACAACAAAGTCACAGTGGGACGCTGCATTATACCTATTTTTGTGTTGCTGCAGGTTGCAGCAACCAACGCAACGTCATCACCTAAAATAGCTATGCCTTTGAGGACGAGCAAACCAAAATTGTATAGGTATACCATACTAAGTATTTAGTTTTATGATGGAATTGGTGGTATCACGAAAGAAATACCACACAATTGGGACTCTGACCATAGCTTTTGTTGGGAAATTTGTACGCATTGTAAACCGCAATTGATATTTTGAACAAGGCGTATGAAATTTTTTACTATGGCACAAAATGTTGCAGCACATTGTGTGTATGCGTCTGGCATATGGCCACAAAAATTCAAGAACAATTTTACTTTTTGTTTGTATAACAAAACCGCATGTTTCTAAATTATGGTATGGGCTTATCAATCACGATATAGGTTTTTAAGTATTATATAATCTACAATCTATTGAAGGTTTGGTACACAAACTTCGCTATCTAACTTTAGAAATTTTAATTAAAAGTAGAGAAGGTAACGTTAGATACATTAGAAACAATACCTTGGTTATTCTTTTTAATATAGTCTAGGACTGATTAATATTTTCACTTACGTACTTATACTTTATTTGAGTATACCCGTTTATTTCAAAAACTGACCTAAAAAACAGTGAAATTAGCAATACATTTTAATTAAGCCTCTTATAACTTTGATAGGAGTGCAATAATTAGAAAAAATGTCGAGACCTTTTTTAAAGACCATTGAAATTACTTTAAGAATAGGTCACATTCATGATTTAAATATAACAGGTTCTTAAGTTATGAGATAGAATTAGAATTAGAATTAGAACTTTATTCATTTCAATAAAATTTTACTAAGAATACATACATATATTTAGATTGGATTGAATTGAATAATTATTAAGGCATGTTATTTAAAAAGTTTTATAAAGCTTTTCATTTACTTTGAACAGTTATCACATACATTTATATTCTTTTTTTTTTTTTTTTTTTTTTTTTTGTAACTTTTAGTTTAGTTAAAACAAAATATGGGATCGATTGACTTTTAGTTTAGTTAAAACAAAATTATGATTCTAAGATTACTTAATAGAATTTAATAGGACTTTTAGATTAGTTAAATCGGAACTTCAAGAGAATTTTACTTTATTTATTATTTACAACTTAAATATTTAAGTTGTAAATAATTTAAGTTGTAAATAAGTTATGAGATAAATTCCTAAGCTCTCATACCATTTATTTGGAAAAAATACGCTATAAGTGACATCTAAATGTCAGTCTATAGAAGAATGCGTAAGAAGGTCCATTTTCGAAAATTTCACGTTTTGGCGATACGATTTGATATCATTAAATTTCTTAAGCAAATTATCTCCGAATGGACGATATGACGCCTGAAAAGTGCGTAAAAGTGGTTAAAATTACCCCAAGAGATTTGCACGCTGCGAATCTTCAAAAAAAGGTCATTAGAATAAATGAAGGCCAAGAGATAGAAAACTGATTAAAACCCTCTTAAAGTTTTATTTAGTGTGCTCAAATAGCAGAAATACCGTTTTTATAGCTGACACAGAAAAATGTGATAGTTTGAATAGAACAAAACTAACAAGATAAGAATTTTAGAGTACTGCAGCTTTCTTCACATCATTGTATATACCTTAGATTTCCCATTTTAACAGTTGAACAAATGAAGTAGATCACTTTGTTGCTGATGTGGAACATACTGTGAAAAAGAGTACTTCAACTATTCAAAACTCCAGAGAAACTGAAATAAAATATCCTATTAAAATAAAGGATCTGATTTTGGAAAAAAGAAGAGATCGAAGGATGATAAGGCGTCTTACCCTTCTTAGCAAGGAAATAAAAAAATGTAGATTTTTGAAAAGTCTGAAAACAGATGCTTCTACTGAATACTTAAAACAGATAGCCGCAAAGCTATCTATCAAATCTCAAGTATTAAAATGGATACGAAACCCAGATTAAAACGCATACGTTTGTCTTCAAGCCATTCCCAGCAAATACGGCAACAGATTCTCTACAAACTGTTGCTAGAAACGAAGCATATGTCAACATAAGTTTTCTAGTAAAAAACCTGTCGGGTACATTCCTATCACATTTCTGGTCTTGAAAGAAATGCCCTTAATAACCTTTTAAAAAACTCCTATTTATATGCCTTGAACTAAGATATGTAACACAAGACATAAGATGAACCACAAACAGAAGTAACATCTTACAGACTAGTATCGCTTATCCCAATCATGGCAGAAGTTTTCGAAAAACTGATACTGAAACGTCTCAGGAAAATAAGAGAAGAAAGAAGACTTATTCCGAACCATTGGTTTGGATTTAGAAATAAACATCCAATGATAGACCAAGTACTTCGAATCACTTATGTTGTGGAAAAGGCACTTGAAGAAAAATAAGTATGATCGAGGTTTGACAAGGTCCCTCACTTGATACTTGACTGAATAGGGACCCTCCCAGACAATACTACGGAATACTGAAACTTTATTTTACGAACCGACTCTTTGGAGATCGATACGACCAACATTACTCGAAAATTAGGAAAATTCAAACCAGTGTACCAGAAGGAAGTGTCCCGTAGGACCAATCCTGTATATCTAATGTACAAGGGATATTTTTGTATGGATATCAACGCTATCATGGCCACCTTTTCGAATGATACTCCAAAATAAGTGCCAGATATATCCGTTTCAAAGGCTACACAAGAAATGCAAAAAGCAGTCGATTTTTGGACGGGAATATAAAGAACCTCTAATACTGCCAAATACCCTGAAATCGTTTTGGATGCAAAGGATGCAAAAACATGCTGTATCACACAATCAGCGTCTGCAAGGTCAACTGCGATATAGAGACCGTCCTGATTTTACGAGATAATGTTTGGAGATTAAGAAGAACAAGCCTCATGAACTGATATTTTAAAAGGTAGGGGGAAGTGTAAAAACTATAAACTTCCCCTAAAGTGAATTGAAATTTTAGAAAGAAAAATAATTTGCCTATCTGGGGTGGAATTGTCTAAGGTGATTGTGATAAATAACAATCAATATACTGGATTTTGATCTATTCGAATTTGATAGCTGAAAAGCTGTAGCAACAAAAATGTGATAGTAATTTTCCAGCATCTGAATAGAGCTACCAGATTTTCTTAGTTACTTTTTTTACCTTAGCCGATTCCGCCCCTGGTCCTAATAAACCAGTACCGATTCTCATCGAATGACTTTTGAATATTTTTATTTCCAACCCCCTACAGTATTAACTTAATTTTAAAAACTTAATGTTTAAACCCATCATAGCTTTAATAAATATAAATTCATATAAATTAAACAACCTCTGCTACTTAAAACCAATAACCATTTAGTCCGTCACAAGAAAACACATCGGAAACAAAAAATAATCCAATTCCATCCCTTGTGTTTTGTTGGATTTTAATTAAATTGCTCATATCACAATCACAATGTCAATTAAATTGAAACATAAAAACAGAGATATATGTAGGTATTCTCCCACAAAATCAACAAAAACAATAAAATTATCCAGAGCATGGAATTCCTGTCCTTACCCAACTTACAAATGCTTAAAAGAACCAATCCAAAATTTAAATGACATCGACGCGACATAGTGGCGGGCGTCGAAAACAAGAGATAAATCATTTGAAACGGTAAACGTATAAATTGTAATCGTATACATATATTAAAACAACATCCATATACCATTGACCCAGTGTTCTATATTTTATGTGGCTTACAACAACTCCCAACATACATAATCCTCATAAGCAACCTCATAAAAATCGATCCACCATCACCCCACTACCGGAGGACAACTCTGAAAAACATTGTTTTCCAAAACTGAAAGGACGAATGCCAAAAAACAAAAAGTTGAAACGCGGATGTGAAGTAAAGGTATATGGAACGTGGTCCTTCGTTAATGGTTGAAACAGCAGATGCAGGGCGGTTATTTCAGGAGGGCGTTAGGTAGTAAGGATTTTCAAATATCGAAACTTAGGAAGTTTCTAATTCTTCTTAAGGAAAACTTATTTAAAACCTTCCTAAGGAACAAGATTGTTTAATTTTTAAAAATAAAGCCAAATCAAGCTCTTACGTGTGGCGTAACGGTTAGTCCATAGGACTGTCATGCTAGATGTCTTGGGTTCAATCCTTGCCTGATTGATGAAAGTCGGTAGTCACTATCACTAATTGAATTTCTAAGCTCTTAATTTGATTAAATATTTTAAAATTAAAATTCGAAAAAAGTGGGTCCCGCAATTTTGTTTCTTACCATATTTAAAATTTTAAAAATCATAAGTATGGAAAATTACACTTCAAAATACTGAAATTTGAACTTCCTAATTCAAACATCCCTAGCGCTCCTGAAAACTCATGAATTGAATTATTTTTAAACATGTTCCCGGTTCCTGGATGTCCATAAAATATATAGGACAAGCAACACAACTCCAGGAAACTTCGAAATTCGACAACAAACTCCAACTCCATATCGAACAACAAGGACAAAAAAAACTCCCATTAAAGTTGAAAATTCAATGCAATCCTGGGAGCCAGGACTTGCCCAACGATATTGGTCGAACGGTAGGAGGTCCCGCCCTTTATGTTGTATCACATTGAATAACATTTTTATTCTTCTTCCTACAAACATGATTTTCGTGGCAAAAATAAAAATACAGTAGTTGTTGGCGCCAGACAGTCAGGAGGCGGGCGAAATGAACCAAAAATTGGAACAACCAAATAGTAGCTGTATATATGTAGGTACACAGAGCTTATAGATTTTTATATATGTACATATAACAACAAGGATAATAAGTGTAGGTATAACTTAACTGTGTTAAGGGATTTCGTCTCGTTTAGCATTGTTTGGGCGCCTTTCTTGTTTTTTGTTCTGCTTCTTATTCTTTCGAGAGATGACATAGCAAGGATAAAATTGATTGAAACATAAATTCATCCAAGGATGTTGTTTTAAGATTATACATATTTTTTCGTATAATATGCGAGAAGCGGATAAACGACTTGAAGTAGTATTTAAGGATATATCGATAGGACTAACGATTGGAGGAAATCGGCTTAGATGAAATTCGGCTATTTTTATTTCTTATTCTGACTTCTTACAACTTATGTATATTTTAAGTTTTGAGTTTTGGTGAATCATGAAAAATTCAGTCCTTCCTTTCTTTTATATATCCCTATTTTGTATTAAGATTTCATTTAAAAGCTATGGGTATTTAGAAAAATTTCACTTTTAAGTTTGAAGAATTAAGTCTGATATGCATCCAAAATTAAACTGGAAGCACAATTCCTATTATAGAGACAAAAAAGTGTTCCCAATTATAAAATATAATCTATAAGAAGACCACACTCCTGAGTAACGCATTTTTTGAATATTAATACAAAGAAATCTAGTTCAGACCACATGTTATCTTTTTAACTTACTAAAATTAACCAAATGCTTGATTAGAATGAACCTACTTTGTATTTATCATCATAAAACACAAGTCCTAACATATCTTTAATTTGAATGTTTCTGCGGTAACGATTTCGGGTATAAAATCAAAGTAATTTCACTGAAAAATCACACTTGTCTTTTGGTCGTTCACCATTAGACATTAGAGCACCAGTGTTAGTCTAAAACCTTCACTTCGAACTCACATTTCGTTGACTTTTATTAAAATCAAATAATACCAACAATAAAATGGCTGATAAGAAAAATCTTCTTTTATTGTTCGACCGCCCAGCGGAACCGATTTTCATGGAAAAAGGTAACCGTGCTACAATCTTCGATGTTCCCGACAAGTTTCTCACTGATCGTTACCGACCAATTGGAGGTGAAATTCAGTCAAGGTTCGGTGAGAAAGCTGAGCAAAGAATCCCTGTCAAGGACATAAGCATTCCTGACCTCAAGATCCCAATGTCACTTGGTCGTCGTGAACAGTTCTCGTTGTTTATTCCACGTCACCGTCGTATTGCCGGTCGATTGATTGACATCTTTTTGGGATTGAGAAGTATCGATGATTTGCAGAGTGTTGCCGCATACGCCAGGGATCGTGTGAATGCTTTCCTCTTCAACTATGCCCTGTCAGTGGCTCTGCTCCATAGGCCCGATACGAAAGGTCTCGATTTACCCTCGTTCATAGAAACTTTCCCTGACAAATACGTCGATTCCAAAGTGTTTACTGAACTGCGTGAGGAAGCCACCGTAGTGCCCACTGGATCCCGTATGCCAATCGTCATTCCAAGGGACTACACTGCATCCGATTTAGATGAAGAGCATCGTTTGTGGTACTTCCGTGAGGACATGGGTGTCAACCTTCACCATTGGCATTGGCATTTGGTTTACCCATTCGAAGCTTCTGATCGCTCAATCGTTGCCAAGGATCGTCGTGGTGAGCTTTTCTACTACATGCACCAGCAGATCGTCGCTCGATACAATATGGAACGATTCAGCAATAACATGTCTCGTGTGAAGCGCCTCAATAACTTGCGTGATCCAATTCCTGAAGGATACTTCCCCAAGATGGACTCACTCGTTGCCAGTCGTGCATGGCCTCCTCGTTTTGCTAACTCTCAAATGCAAGATCTTGACCGTGAATTGGATCAAATCAAATTGGATGTGGCTGACTTGGAGCGCTGGAGGGATAGGTTCTACGAAGCTATTCACCAAGGATTCGTTGTTGATGTAAGTTTTTTAAAGCAATATTTTTACGAAGCTCTTGGCTTATTAACTATTTTTTATAAATAGGAATCCGGTAACCGTATGACACTCGATGAAAACACTGGAATTGACATTCTTGGCAACATGATGGAATCATCAATCCTCTCACCCAATCGTCAGCTCTATGGTGATCTCCACAACATGGGTCACGTCTTCATGTCATATATCCACGATCCTGACCATCGTTTCCTGGAGTCATTTGGAGTAATGGGTGATTCGGCTACTGCTATGCGTGATCCTATCTTTTACAGATGGCATTCATTTGTCGATGATATCTTCCAAGAGCATAAGGAGGCTCTCACCCCCTACAATCAGAATCAATTGAATTATAGGGATATCACAATTACCGGAGTGCAGGTTGACAATGAAGGTGGTGGCACCAACAACCTCCAAACTTTCTGGCAACAATCTGACATCGACTTCTCCCGTGGTCTGGACTTCGTGCCCAGAGGCAATGTTTTCGCTAGAGTCACACATTTGCAACACCAACCCTTCACTTACACCATCAATATTGACAACGCCGGTGGAGCCCAACGTTTCGGAACAGTTCGTATATTCCTGGGACCAAAGACCGATGAACGCGGTCAACCCATGCTCTTGAGGGATCAACGCCACATGATGGTTGAGTTGGATAAGTTTGTTGTAGCACGTAAGTTTCTTTGAAGAAAACCAAAGAAAGAGTTCAATAGTTTGAAATACAAATATCTTTCAGTGCAACCTGGTCAGAACACCATTCGTCGCCGATCAACTGAATCCAGCGTAACCATTCCATTCGAGAGGACTTTCCGTAATTTGGACGCTAACCGCCCAGCAGTTGGAGCACCCGAAGAGCTTGAATTCAACTTCTGCGGATGCGGATGGCCACAACACATGCTCATTCCTAAAGGTCTTCCACAAGGCCTTCGCTGTGAATTGTTCGTCATGGTTTCAAACTTTGAAGACGATAGGGTACGTTACCAAATGTGACCAATATTTAATTGACTTTTTGGCATAATCGCACTTTCCTTCCTCAGATTGACCAAGACTTGGTTGGCACCTGCAGTGATGCATCATCCTTCTGTGGAGTTCGTGATCGCTTGTATCCCGATCGTCGTCCTATGGGCTTCCCATTCGATCGTCTGCCCCCAACTGGTGCTGACATGCTGTCTGGTCTTTTGACTCCCAACATGCAAGTCATCGATCTTAACATTGTACACAACGACCGTACCACAGTTCGCATGCAAAATTAAGTCCAACAAAATATCATATTTCAAAACTATGAAAGTTGTAAATTGGAATCGATTTAAATAAAAAATAAATTGCATACTTAAACAACAAACCTGTTTTTCTACTCTTAATCTTCAGAACTCTTGTAAAAAATTAATATTTTTCAACCTAGGTTTGCCATTTTTTCTGAAGTTCGTATGTGAACATCAAATTTTAACAGAAGCAGGCGTTTTAGTAATAGAAAAGTTTCAGGCTGTTCAAGAATACAGATCAATTTAAAGTGGTGCAAGAGAAGACGAAGTTCAATATGTTTTGATAATCGCAATTGGATGCAACTATCTCAACGCTATTTCCTTTTGACAATACAAATAGTAAAGTAAGCAAAATTTTGCACATTTTTTTTACAGTTTAAGAAATAATAATAAAAGTGGAGTTGCCTGTTTCACAGCATTTTTTCCAAACCAATCTTTAAATCGTCTATGTACTCTATAATTTGAGTCTTTTTTCGTCATTGAGTGCTGAAAAACTCTAGAAAAAGCAAAGTTAAAATTTTCCGGGAAACTTTCATTATTGTTGAAATATTTTTTGATAAAGACGGCGCATTGTTCTCTTGTGCAGCACTTACCCTAAACTGTCAACCGTCAAACTTTGATTTTAAGAGTTTTCAAATTTTTTTAGTATACGCAAATTATTGTGCTACCATTATTTGAAGACAAACATAATACTGTACAGAAATAATAGCTTAAATACAACCAAACAATTATTTCATTTAAGTTTATGAGAAATGTATCCAAGGTCCTGTCCTTCATCCAGATACATTTTAATGGCGTTAGGTCTTTTCGCCCAATATCATAACCCCTAAACTCTTAATTGTCATGCAGCCCAAAATTGGTCACAAAGCCCAAAAAGGTAAGCAAACATTTCCAAAAAAAACCAAATCAAAAGACTTAACGCCCAATGTTTGTTGTTTAATGTTTGCGTTTGAGCGATACAATTTAAAACCGAAGATGACGTAGTGCCCAAAATAACCAAAATTTGTATTCGTTTCATGACATTGTAAGAAATATTAATTGAAACACCATATTTTCTTATATACCTAATCTTCTAAATCATAGTTAACGCATTTTATTTACCATTAAGAACTTAATTATGATATTTAAATCCATCAATCGTTCGATATTACAGCTTTTCTATGACCATGATATTATGTATTCGTTTTCGTAGCTGTACCAAAACCTCTCATACATAAGTATACAAACTGTGAACTATTTTTAAGCTAGTGCAATAAAACCTTTAATATCGAAGCATCGTTTGTCAACTTATTATATTTGGTTCTGCCTTTTTCACTCCGTGTCCATTATAACATCTTTCGGGCGATATTTCAATTAGTCACCCCTATCACAGAGTCCCTCGTAGCGAGTCCCCGAAAATTTTGTTACGCTACAAAATACATTTACATCATAAGCCCCGAACGAAATCAAAAAAGCATTGCCACACAGTAATACTAATTTCGGAGTGTCAAAATCAGCTGATTTGAGTGAAAATAAGAAAAAGAAAAAAAAATCGTTCTTCATCTTTCGATTTAGTTCTATTTGTGCTTGTCTTTAAAAATCGATAATATTGCCGTTGCAATCTTTGCAATAAATGAAGAAAATACACAAAGACTACGAACACTAAAAATGCAGCGCAAAATTTTAAGGGATGCTTTTAACCCCTTGGATTTTGATGACAAATTGTTGGTAACATATATTTTAAACATTCCACTGCTTACAAAGAAAATTGATTTGCAGATTTAAAAAAAAACTTTCGGGTAAATAGGGCAGCGTTTATATATATATTGGAGATCCTGACTCAAGAACTCGACACTAGCGTGTTTTCGAGTTCAATCACACCAATCAGCAGATTGGCAGCCGTTTTGAGATTCATTGCGGAAGGAGGATACCAATACGGCGTTGGCAAAGATTTTGAGATCAGAATGGCCCAGTCAACCTTTTTCACAAATCTTAAAATTGTGCTAAATATTTAAGATTTTCGAAAATCCTTGGGTAATTTCAGGTTTTTCTCGAACCATTTCATAAAGCCTTTGGAACTGAATTTTATTTGTGATAACTTTATTTGCCCTTCAAACAAAAAAATAAAATATAGGTAAACACTTTCACATTAAAACAATAGTAAAGCTTACATGATTCATTTCATATATTTTATTTTTATTTAATTTATCTTCGCACGCTAAATGTTTCTTTTTCGTTTTCAATTGAACTCCGATCAAAATATCTGTTCGTAGAAAAAACTGCCAAACTTTCTATTCATTCGGGGCTAGTGATACCACTTTTCACGAGCTCCGAATTTCGTAGAAAATTTTTTTAGTACGACGGGAGCAATGATACTTTTTTTCGGGGTTCGTACTACGAATCTATTACGACGGGGCCTGTGATAAGGCTGAGTAATTTGGGCGTGATGATATTTTAAAATTGTTTTGGGCAATTTGATATTGATTTTGGGTTTGTAGCATTTATTTCTAAAAAAGCTTTTGGCCGATAGAGCCATTTTAGGGCGATATGACATTTTTAATATATTGCCGTTATTTTACTGAGCAATTAGACCAAACTTTTCTTTTTATTTGGAATTTCATAAAACCGAAACAAGTTTGAACGCCCAAATTTTCAGTAATATTGCCTAAATAGTACAACATCAAAATGTAAATAAAATTCTTTGGGTCTCTATGACATTTTTAATTTAGGCGATATGGTTTTGAGCGAAAAGATCGAACACCCATTTTAATAGGTTGCGAGTAAATTGAGGAAAATTTGTTATATATACATAAAATACATTGTATAACAAAAGACCTTTAAAGTTAATGAAACCTGAAATAACTGTTAAATTTTTTGGAAAACCTGCCAACCCTCTCAATAATGATCTGTTTGTAAACCCAAACCCAAGAAACAAAAGTAGTCATAGGACATTCACAGTTAAAAGGTGTTGCTTAGAAAATTTGAATATAGTGTCAACTGTACTGGAAATAGCATTGAAATCTTTGCACCCTTGAGTTTATAAATATTAAACTTCGTCTTCTCTTAAAACTTCATACATTAATAAATTGGGCCACTTTTGATTGATCTTTATTCTTAAATTAAAATTTTATTTAAAAATTTATTCTCATAAACTATCGATTGATAGTTCATATACGAACTTCAGAAATAGCAAACCTAGGTGGAAAAATGATAATTTTGCAAATTTTTACAAGAGTTCTGAAGATCAAAAGTAGAAAAACAGGCTTTTTTTAAGTATGCAATTTATTTATTATTTAAATCGGTTCCAATTTACAACTTTCATAGTTTTGAAATATGACATTTTGTTGGACTTAATTTTGCATGCGAACAGTGGTACGGTCATTGTGTACAATGTTAAGATCGATGACTTGCATGTTGGGAGTCAAAAGACCAGACAGCATGTCAGCACCAGTTGGGGGCAGACGATCGAATGGGAAGCCCATAGGACGACGATCGGGATACAAGCGATCACGAACTCCACAGAAGGATGAAGCGTCACTGCAGGTGCCAACCAAGTCTTGGTCAATCTGAGGAAGGAAAGTGCAATTATGCAAAAGAGTCAATTAAATATTGGTCACATTTGGTAACGTACCCTATCGTCTTCAAAGTTTGAAACCATGACGAACAATTCACAGCGAAGGCCTTGTGGAAGACCTTTAGGAATGAGCATGTGTTGTGGCCATCCGCATCCGCAGAAGTTGAATTCAAGCTCTTCGGGTGCTCCAACTGCTGGGCGGTTAGCGTCCAAATTACGGAAAGTCCTCTCGAATGGAATGGTTACGCTGGATTCAGTTGATCGGCGACGAATGGTGTTCTGACCAGGTTGCACTGAAAGATATTTGTATTTCAAACTATTGAACTCTTTCTTTGGTTTTCTTCAAAGAAACTTACGTGCTACAACAAACTTATCCAACTCAACCATCATGTGGCGTTGATCCCTCAAGAGCATGGGTTGACCGCGTTCATCGGTCTTTGGTCCCAGGAATATACGAACTGTTCCGAAACGTTGGGCTCCACCGGCGTTGTCAATATTGATGGTGTAAGTGAAGGGTTGGTGTTGCAAATGTGTGACTCTAGCGAAAACATTGCCTCTGGGCACGAAGTCCAGACCACGGGAGAAGTCGATGTCAGATTGTTGCCAGAAAGTTTGGAGGTTGTTGGTGCCACCGCCTTCATTGTCGACCTGCACTCCGGTAATTGTGATATCCCTATAATTCAACTGATTCTGATTGTAGGGGGTGAGAGCCTCCTTATGCTCTTGGAAGATATCATCGACAAATGCATGCCATCTGTAAAAGACAGGATCACGCATAGCAGTAGCCGAATCACCAATTACTCCAAATGACTCCAGGAAACGATGGTCAGGATCGTGGATATATGAGAAGAAGACGTGACCCATGTTGTGGAGATCACCATAGAGCTGACGATTGGGTGAGAGGATTGATGATTCCATCATGTTGCCAAGAATGTCAATTCCAGTGTTTTCATCGAGTGTCATACGGTTACCGGATTCCTATTTATAAAAAATAGTTAATAAGCCAAGAGCTTCGTAAAAATATTGCTTTAAAAAACTTACATCAACAACGAATCCTTGGTGAATAGCTTCGTAGAACCTATCCCTCCAGCGCTCCAAGTCAGCAACATCCAATTTGATTTGATCCAATTCACGGTCAAGATCTTGCATGTGAGAGTTAGCAAAGCGAGGAGGCCATGCACGACTGCCAACGAGTGAGTCCATCTTGGGGAAGTATCCTTCAGGAATTGGATCACGCAAGTTGTTGAGGCGCTTCACTCGAGACATATTGTTGCTGAATCGTTCCATATTGTATCGGGCGACGATCTGCTGGTGCATGTAGTAGAAAAGCTCACCACGACGATCCTTGGCGACGATTGAACGATCAGAGGCTTCGAATGGGTAAACCAAATGCCAATGCCAATGGTGAAGGTTGACACCCATGTCCTCACGGAAGTACCACAAACGATGCTCTTCATCTAAATCAGATGCGGTATAGTCTCTGGGAATGACGATTGGCATACGGGATCCAGTGGGCACTACTGTGGCTTCCTCACGCAGTTCAGTGAACACTTTCGAGTCGACGTACTTATCGGGGAAAGTTTCTATGAACGAGGGTAAATCGAGACCTTTTGTATCGGGCCTATGGAGCAGAGCCACTGACAGGGCATAGTTGAAGAGGAAAGCATTCACACGATCCCTGGCATATGCGGCAACACTCTGCAAATCATCGATGCTTCTCAATCCCAAAAAGATATCAATCAAGCGACCGGCAATACGACGATGACGTGGAATGAACAACGAGAACTGTTCACGACGACCAAGTGACATTGGGATCTTGAGGTCAGGAATGCTTATGTCCTTGACGGGAATTCTTTGTTCAGCTTTCTCACCGAACCTTGACTGAATTTCGCCTCCAATTGGTCGGTAACGATCAGTAAGGAACTTGTCGGGAACATCAAAGATGGTAGAACGGTCACCTTTTTCCATGAAAATCGGTTCCGCTGGGCGGTCGAACAACAAAAGAAGATTTTTCTTATCAGCCATTTTACTGTTGGTATTATTTGATTTTAATAAAAGTCAACTAAATGTGAGTTCGAAGTGAAGGTTTAAGACTAACACTGGTGCTCTAATGTCTAATGGTGAACGACCAAAAGACAATTGTGATTTCTTCAGTCAAGGCAGTTCGATTTTATACCCAAAATTGTGACCACAATGTTTATTAGAAATGTTGTTATCATTTTCTAATTTTTGTTTAAAGACTCAAGTTTCTGTGGTTTGAAATACAAATTTGGGTTTCTCACAAGAGAAAAGTGATAACTAAATTAGAAACTGTGTCTTTCATCAAAGAAACCACACTTTTTGACAATACACACTTATGTGGTTGATTAATCTAATGCCACTTCAAGAATGGAAAGACTTTATGAATTTAGAACCAATGCGATAAATATATTGTCAAATTTTCCTCATATTTCAAAATTGTGTGGTGTACACTCAAACAATTTAAAATAAAAACTCTTTTCAATTCTGTGCCATCTGTGTCACAGTCTTAAAACAATTAAAAACGATACTTCACCTACAAGTTTCCTCCCCATCATTTAGCAAACTAGTTATCATCATCAAACCATTAACTTTATACGACTTTATTATTTTGCACAAATTGATATAAGAATCGTCACGCGTTTAAGAAAGAAAAAACCTTTAACTTGCGCCTTGTTAGTTTTTTTTATTACCCCTCATATGCTCCCACATATTCAATTCATTTTCACTCAAACCGCAGTAAATTAGATAAGCTGTACGTCTGTGAGTCTGCACAGCTATGTTATCCAATTTATTTCATCCAGACGCACTTTACAGCTTGGAGCTCATAAATTTGTTTCTAGAATACCAGACCAGATCATCAGGCCAGACCTCCAAGAGGGCTCTTTATCCGCATACCTACTTCTGAGTTTTTTTTTTTAATAATCTTATTCCTTTAGCTGATAAAGTACTCGTATGTCTGCATTCAAAATGCGAGTAATAAGCACATTTTAAAGATCTAAAGATACCTCCAGTATCTCAAATCGTTGGCATTGTGTGCATATAAATGTGCGGGGGATGAAATATAAAGACAGTACCTTCTATAAGAGAGTTGTACAAAGGCACTCTCGCTATAACAGCGCGGATATTGCACGCCACGCAACTGAAATAATAAAGAAGTCGAATATCGACATCGCGAACGCCTCGTATAGACTTGAATACAGAGCGAGCAATCCCCCCACTTCAAAATCTCTGACATAATAATTTGTATGACCATAGATGTACTTATAGAGACTCCATGTAAAAGAAGTGAGCCCATGTTACAATTTATGTGCTCAAATGCATTATCTGTACAAAATTTCAATACAGATACTTTGTAAGCATACTTACGAGAATTTGGTCTCGATAAAATGCTCAAGGGCAAGTGTTATAATAATTTATAGAAACCATTGAAGGTGGATTAAGAATTGATTTGAAAGGTATTCAGGATTTATTTTTTTAAATGTAGGGACATGTTAAGGGAGAAAAAAAGAGTGGAAGATACTATTAGGCAGTACCTACAATAACCGTTAGCAAACGAGGCTTCAGAATTATTGCACTTGACATGTAAAGTATTATAAAAAGAGTGTACATACATACCTTATTTCATTTAAATTAACCTCCATCTTGGTAACAAAGTGTTGGAAACCCTGAAATAAAAAATGTTTGATAGCTCAGTTATTAAAGTTGAAGCTTTACAAAAAGGTTAGGTGACAATATTATTTCGTAATTATAAGATGACATCTTTATAAAAATCTCGAACGAACAAAATAAGGCATGCGAAGCAACCTTATACTAGTAACTTCTTATTTTTAACCTTAAAATGATTTTTTGTACTTCCAATAGGAAGTTATTGTTATTCGTCCGATTTGCCGAATTAAAAAGTTTGATATTTTTCAAAGTTTCAAGGCCCCTTAGATTTAAATCAGAAGTTTTAGAGAGATGTCTGTGTGTGCGGTGTACGTACGTTCGTAATCGTAAGTTAGTTTGTCCGAACGTTTGGAAAACATTATTTCATTCTTAATAGGACTGGCAACTATAAAAGACTAGTCTTGCTCTCGTATCGTGCAAGTAATAAGAGACGAGACGATACTGCTTTTGAGCTTTGGAGAGGAGACCGTGACGAGACTCAGTTATATGAAACCCTGCTTGTGCCATCACATACAGTTTTTTTACGGGCACTAACTTTTTTTTGTAGTAGTAGTAGTAGTACTCGTAGCATGATGGTTAGTGCGTTGGACTGTCATGCCAGACGTCTTGGGTTCGATCCCTGCCTGTGCCATTTAAAGTTTATTTCACGGGTACTGCCTCTTGCGAGGAATTGACAATTCCTCCAAGAGTAATTCTTGTATTAAAAAGTGCTTTCTCAAATTAGCCGTTCGGATTCGGATTTAAACTGTAGGTCCCTTCCATTCTCTGACAACATTTCTCGCACACAGGAATGGTTGTGAGTTGTAAGTCACTAGGACTAGGCCCTAGTTCTCAACGGACTTTTGCGCCACCCAATTTATTTTATTTTAACTTTTTTTTGAGAAATTGACGAATCCTCCAAGCCTAATTCTTATCAAACAAAGTACTGACTTAAATTAGCCATTCTGCATACAAATTTTAGGTCAACCCCATTCCTGGCATTAGGAATGGCTGGGAGTTCTAAGTCACTAGGTCCAAGTTCTTCAAGAGCTTCAGCGCTACCAGCCACACAACCAGTCTTAAAATAGCAACAAACAGACACTTTGAGGATGGAGCAGCAGCTTCGAGTTTGATCCGAGGACTGATATTTCAATGAAATTTCGGATAATTTTAATACATTTCAAAAAAAATAATCAACGTAGATACGAAGATAACTAAACTCAAAAATTCTTCATTGAAAATACTGTGTAACTTCGGTTGCGAAATAACTAATTCCAAAAAGCGGAAAACATGGGTTTTAGTCTTTTAGTCAAACTACAGGATTAAGTAGAAAGATTCTCAATTGTTCTTGAGCTACGCACACGGTATCTTTTTTTTAAATCACTAACTTCCACAACAGTTTATATTGGTCTACGAGTCTCAAAATTTCCCGTGCTACTCAAAGACCCAAAAGAATTATAGTTTTGCAAATCGTGACTCCCAAATTTTCATCGTTTTTGTTGTAAATTACAGCAATTTCAGGGCCTTATTGAAGCATGTAACATTATTAAAAATTACGGTTTTTTTACTTGTCAAGTGTCAAAAGATGACAGCTCCACAATTTAGAGCGGCTGAATTAGCTTGCTATTCAAAATGAAACCTCTTTTTGGAAAATGTTTTTTTTTTTAATTTCAGGATCTTTAACTGGTGACAATGCTTTCTCGATAGTTACATTGATACCAGCGCTGATATATCACAAGTTTGATTCTCTTAGGAATGAGAACTTTTATCCCGAACAGGGTTAAAAGCATTAGACCTAAGGAAAGGTCATGGTTTAGATCGAGCTGCAAAGAGGTTATTAGGGTTAAGGGGGTAAGTTTCCCTTGTCTTAAAGCCAATACAACTAAGGAAAACCGGAATAAATTCAAGCAAACCAGGAAGGCTCATATTCGAGGGACCAAATTTTTACAAGACCAAAAATTACGGAAAAAAATACTGCAATGTCCCAAAGGCAGTACAAATATTTGGTAATTCGTAATAAACATGAGGAATTCTTCCTCTTCCTCGGTTCCCACGCTTGTTGTCAATGATACTCCATTTGTTAGCTCTCGAGAAAACTCATCTCTTTACCTGGCATTTTCCCAATTCAACTCTGCCAGTGAGTGTAATGGCTCCACCTGTCATTGAGCGCGTTAATGATTCTATGGGGCCAATATTTTTTCGCACAGACACACACGTACTATGGCGAGAATCCTAATGGTATACCCGCTAATATTCTGAAGAGGTGTTCTTCAAGGCTGGAAAAACTACTGCGTAAGCTTTTTTATCTATCCTACTCCCCAAGTCTCGTTCCGAGCGGATGGAAAACAGCATTTGTCCAGCCTATCCCAAAAAATGACCGACCGATTGCCCTTACCATCCCTTTTCAAGGTCATGAAAACGCTGATTAATTATCAGCTCCATAAATATCTCGAAGATCTAGAGCTTCTTAATGACCTATAATACGGCTTTCGCAGCAATAGGTTCACTGGTGATCTCATGGTTCATCTCACCGAACAGTGGAGCAAATCTTTACATTGTTTTGGAGAAAGTAAGATTATTGCACATGATATTTCTAAAGAATTTGACAGGGGGCTCTCTTATCGAAAATGCCTGCTTTCGGTTTCCATGAATCCCTACTTCATTGGATTAGTAATTATCTGTCGGATCATTCAATATAAGTAGTATTGGATGGGTTCAAGTTTGAAAACCACAAAATAAATGTTGGTGTGCCTCAGGGCTCTGTTCTATCTCCAACACTCTTTCTCATTTTTATTATTTGATCTCTTGTCTGCAACTTCTAATCCAATACATTGTTTCGCTGACGATAGTACTCTTAGCTTTTCATATTCGTTTTCAGACTCACATCCCTCTTCTTCGGATGTGGAACTTCAACGACAAAATATTACAAGCTCAATAAATGCTTTTAGAATAGGTTTTGTATAATTTTTTGATTTACATCTGAACTTTAGTTTTCCATAGCTTCTCGAAGAACATTTTGTGGGGAAAAATCTTTAAGAATGAAGGAAAAAGAGTGGGAATAAATGTATTCTTGGAAATTCGAAAATATTCAATGAATGTTATTATTACTTCCTATACTTATTAAACTATATAAAGTTCCTCCAACACAAATCCATTGAATTTATTAAACAGCTTCCGCTTGTACCAGCATTCAGGTCACGCCCGGACATCGACAATGAACCTTACTTATGGGCTAGCACTTGGCCATTGCCGTCGTGTCCTCGGCTATGTCGATATGGAGTAGAGTCGATGTTGTCCTGGCACACCAAAAATTGTTGCAACTTGAATGTAGTGTAGTGTAGGAAGGTTGTATAGTGGCTATAGTACCTATAATTTTGTAGTATATTCCTTCTATTTGTTCCCAGAAAATGTGAACCCTCTTTTCTATTGAATGAATAGAGAGTTATTATGCGACACATTTGGAATTGATCCAAAAGTAACTATTTTTTGGCCTATTCCAGCAACATTTTATTTCAACCCATGATACAGTTCGATAGCCTTTTTATCCTCCAAAGTGGTATCTACTATAATAATGCTGTAAAGGTCCTATAGATAGCATGCAGATATTTTACGACAAAATTTCCAAAAAACATACATCACAACGACAAAGGCGATCGCTTGCTCTGCTGTCCTATGTTAAGTTAAGATTCTTTTGGGTATAAACTATACAGTATATAAAGTCTCGCCATTCCTGATGGGGATATCATCTATCCGCCTTCAGGCCCAGTCTTTCAGGCTACATTATGTACTACTGACGGCCTTCGTGTGGGCTTCATCGGTATGGGAAAAAGATTTGGTAACCAAAAAGTGAATGACCGTTCGATGGAGTGTAGAGTTTTGTTGCAGGTTGTTCGGTTTTCTTTTTTGGGTGGTTGGTTGGTCTTTTAATAAATTTCTCTGAACGAGTTATTTAATGGAATTTATTGGAAATGAAAATGGGACGGATGTTGTTTTTTGTTTGATTCCCTTAGCAATATTAAATTGTTCCATACACACAAAATATACTTGTAGAAGAAAAATAGTAGTTTTTAAAAGAATTCTGAAAGGACAGAGGATACTGGAAGTCCAAAGAGAGCAAAGCAATTTTTGTCTATTGAAAGCAATAAATCAGTGACAATGAAACAATTTTAAGAAGCTCGCCGTTAAGAACAACGTGGGAATCCTTTTTCTTCTTCTTGTTGGTTTAAAGAGTACTATGTTTTTTTATTGGCTATTGCAAACATAATGATGATATTTCTTTAGGGTATATGGAAAATCTAGTTACATTTTTAGGATCGGAAAAATAATTGACATTTTTTTTCGGCTTTTTGTAAAAATGTATTTAAATAGCTGCACCCAGTGCCGTTACTCATATGCTTTATTTTATAACAAATTTAGTTAGCATACAAATTGTTATAGTGAGCCAACTTTAAAATATAGACATATGCTGACATGGTGCTCCACTCGCATTAGTTTTAGCAAGATGTTGTGAATATTTAGCCTCCTTAATAAATGGGCTATGTAACACATAAATAATTTTTTAAATTGGACCATTAGTTCCTGGGATAAGCACGTTCAAACAAACAAACAAACGCATATAGTCTTTAGTTTGTATATATTTAGCCTTCTTTAATAAATGGACTATCTAACACTGAAAGAATTTTTTAAATCGGACCATTAGTTCCTGAGATAAGCACGTTCAAACAAACAAACAAACAAGCACACAAAGTCTTTAGCTTGTATATATTAAGCCTTGCTTAATAAATGGACTATCTAACACTGACATTTTTTTAAATCGGACAATTAGTTCCTGAGATAAGCACGTTCAAACAAACAAACAAGCACACCAAGTCTTTAGCTTGTATCGGGTGATTTTTTAAGAGCTTGAGAACTTTTTTTTTTAAAAAAACGCATAAAATTTGCAAAATCTCATCGATTCTTTATTTGAAACGTTAGATTGGTCCATGACATTTACTTTTTGAAGATAATTTCATTTAAATGTTGACCGCGGCTGCGTCTTAGGTGGTCCATTCGGAAAGTCCAATTTTGGGTAACTTTTTCGAGCATTTCGGCCGGAATAGCCCGAATTTCTTCGGAAATGTTGTCTTCCAAAGCTGGAATAGTTGCTGGCTTATTTGTGTAGACTTTAGACTTGACGTAGCCCCACAAAAAATAGTCTAAAGGCGTCAAATCGCATGATCTTGGTGGCCAACTTACCGGTCCATTCCTTGAGATGAATTGTTCTCCGAAGTTTTCCCTCAAAATGGCCATAGAATCGCGAGCTGTGTGGCATGTAGCGCCATCTTGTTGAAACCACATGTCAACCAAGTTCAGTTCTTCCATTTTTGGCAACAAAAAGTTTGTTAGCATTTAACGATAGCGATCGCCATTCACCGTAACGTTGCGTCCAACAGCATCTTTGAAAAAATACGGTCCAATGATTCCACCAGCGTACAAACCACACCAAACAGTGCATTTTTCGGGATGCATGGACAGTTCTTGAACGGCTTCTGGTTGGTCTTCACTCCAAATGTGGCAATTTTGCTTATTTACGAAGCCATTCAACCAGAAATGAGCCTCATCGCTGAACAAAATTTGTCGATAAACACATTTCGAACCGAACACTGATTTTGGTAATAAAATTCAATGATTTGCAAGCGTTGCTCGTTAGTAAGTCTATTCATGATGAAATGTCAAAGCATACTGAGCATCTTTCTCTTTGACACCATGTCTGAAATCCCGCGTGATCTGTCAAATACTAATGCATGAAAATCCTAACCTCAAAAAAATCACCCTATGTATATTAAGCCTTGCTTAATAAATGGACTATCTATTACTGAACAAATTTTTTAAATCGGATTATTAGTTCTTGAGATAAGCACGTTCAAACAAACAAACAAGCACACCAAGTCTTTAGCTTGTATATATTAAGCCTTGCTTAATAAATGGACTATCTATTACTGAACAAATTTTTTAAATCGGATTATTAGTTCCTGAGATAAACACGTTCAAACAAACAATCACACAAAGTCTTTAGCTTTATAATATTAATAAAGATGTACGAAAATAATATTTCACGATGTTTCTCGTCAGTTATATGAATGTTCGATTTTTGGGCAGTTTTCGCATTTCGAAGCTGTTATCTTTTGACAATTTACAAGTTAAAACTACATTATTATTGAAAAAGGAACAATACACGTTTCAACAACCATTACAATTGTTTAACTTTACTACAAGCATGGTAAACAATTCACAAAACTTAAGCACTGGTGGAAAATGTAAACTTGAGCTGTTGGGACAAGCTAGTGATATAAAGAATCAAAATTGTGTGAATCACTAATGAACAACTAAGAATATTACTGCTGTAACTCGAAGTGTTAACGGTTTGGCAAGTCCTCGTCGATTTTTGGAATATGGCATTTCACAGTTGACACAGTATTTTGAACTACGACTTAGGTATTAAGGCAAGTCAACGTCGGCGTATCTTCGCTCATTGGATATTTGAAATGTTTGAAAATTATCCAGATTTCCATCAAAAAATCATTTTTTGTGATAAGGCTCATTCTTATTTCAGGTACAACGTTAATAAGTAGAATTCTTGCATATGGGGTTTGGAAAATCAAAAATGATACTGGAAAACTCTCCACCCTCAAAGTGTGGGTTTTAAGCTGCTTGGTTGATATTGATTTGGACATTTTATTTTCAAGAAGCAACAAAATAATGGAAATTTTGCAAAAACAAGTTTCTTGACGCCAAGATCATGTGATTCAACACCTCATGAAAGATATTCTATAGTATTCTGAAATGTAAATTAATCTATTTCGAGAGTGCAGTCAAGTTCAGGTTAAGCATGCATTGGGATATTCCTTTAAGATCTTAAAACGTGTTTCCTAGTTTTTGTATAAAACTTAATACAAAACAAAAACTATAAAAGGAGCAAAAATATGCTAATATTGCCTCCAACACTAGAAGTTCAGTATGTTGATAATGACTTTATCCACAAGCTCAATGTTCTTATTAATAAAACAAACAAAATATTATTATTTTGTCTAGAAGTTCATAAATTATGAAACAAAAATTATGATACAAATTTCTTATAAATTTGAATACATTGCTTTAAAATGTCCCATGAACTTAAAAAACTCAATATTTCCTCAGTCATCCTTGTCCCAATTCTTGCGCAAGTACCCCAACTCTCAAAGAAAATGCTATCATGTGAATTTGCAATAACATGAAGACTCTTCATTCTTTAACTTTTATTATGTAGGTAAAGAAAAGTTCATACAATTGCAATATTCAAAAAAACAAAATAAAGCAAATTCCCTCTTTGTGTGTGTGTGTGTGTGCTATTTGAAACAATAATTCTTCAAGAATTGCTCGTCCTAAATTCCCCCAAACGACAATTGCCAAAACTTATCGAATTGCTCCATTTCTTCTCATTCTTGGTAGGTTAGGTAGGTTAGGAATGTTCCCCACAAGTCACAAGTTTTATTAAATTTCTTCTTCTAAAAACTGACGAAAGTATTATAAGGTATAAGTATGATGCTGTTTTCTTTTTTGAAGGTACCTAAATTCCATCTCCATCCCTTCATAATCATCGTTCTGATGATGGCGTTTTTGAAGTCGTTGACTGCCTGAAGTAAGCCATACCTAATAACAATTCTAATAAAACATTCAGCGAGGACTTAGTTTCTACAAAACTCCTTACTTTAGCAAGTTTTTTGTGTGGAAAATTTAAATACGTCATAAACCACTCAGTATAAAAGCTCCACTCTTCCTATTCTATGCCTTCTTTATGTTGTTTTGTATATAGTGTTTAGGAAGATTTGAAAGGCAGTGTTGTCGGATGGCGATGGCACCTCTCCCGCAATGAGGAATGGAGGGGGGAGGGGATAAAAAACCCAAATACCGACTGACACAATAATCCCTAATCTTCCTGCCAGCCTGCCTGGTTCTCGGGATCTCTCTAGAAGAAGAAGAGCCGGATAATGATGAGCTCTCGGAATGTTGATTATACCCAGCGCCAGCTACCAGCACAACAACGTGTTCATTAAGCTACAGTATAGTGCTACAATATACACCAATGTGATTGTTTACTTGCGAGGATGACTTCTAAATAGAAGCGTAAAGGATTCATCTCTGGAAGCCGGAACTCTAGCGCGTGTTAGTTGGTGATTAAAAAAGTACACATATATATCGTCAGTAAAAAAGCTGAAATATGTAGTACCTTGCTCCTGAACAAATGGAAATAAAGTGGGTACAACGAAAATACGTGCTGTCAGCATTTGGGTGCTTTGTTCGCAAGAACTCTATAAGCTATGCTCTGCGGATTGCGGGTGGAATGAACTCCTTGACATTGTCCTAAGTGTAAGAGTAAGTACCTATAGGCCAATGGACCCCTTCTAAAAATTGTGGATGATGTTTATAAGGTTGCCTAATGCTTCCTTCCCCTATAATATAGGGAAGGGATGGAAATGGTGGAAAAGACCTAGTCGTCGTTTAACATGAAAAGCTCAATGAGCTGGATCTTCTATATGAGTGTGGAAGAGAGAGAGACAATTTAAGCCTTTTCCGGCCGAAGTAATGTTGGAGATTAGTCAATTTATGGGGCATCGTTCTTATGCACGATTTCACACTGATTCAAATGCTAGAGTATGTTGTTTTGAGTTTATAGAAGTCTTATACACAGATATGTACATATATAGAAAAGTTTATGCAGATGTAGGCCAAAGAGGAGGACATTGGCATCAAAATAAAATTAAAGGGAGTCTTTTGCGAAGTGGTTTTGGCCGTTTAGATTCTGATTTGTAGAATATTATAGATATTTATGTACCCATAGAAGAACATGGTAAAGATTTTATATAAGTGGTTGGAAGGAGGTTTTTAAAGAGAAGCTGATTACTTAACTGATACCGATACGGAACTACCATTAAGTAAGTACTTAAAGAGTGTATTTAAAGTAAAGCAACAGAAGTGAACTATTTGCTGGTTAAGTGAACATTTTCAAAGTATTACTCGAAATTACTTAGAAGTTTTGACAATTGGGAAAATGAAATTTTATGTTTAGGCACTTCTTTTATGAATTTAAACCCTATAAGGGGTTGAGTTTTGATAAGTTTAAAAAGAAATGAGTATTTTTTGTGAGAAATCAATTAATGTATATTTTATTGTTCAAGGGAAGGTTTGGCATTGGCAATGGATACGGACATTAATCAAATGGCGGCAATGGTTACGGTGGCAGAGCAAATACTTTTCATTAAATTATCCATTACCAATCCCAATTTTTGCCGCTGTATGTAATTGATATCTTGACGAATTCGATCTTTAAGGTCCTTAACCTATAAGAGAGCATTAGCATAGGGCTTAAGTCTTTTGTTTAGTTGATTATACCTGAAACACATCTATTAAAATTATCCATTTTTAACTCATCGAATTCAGCAAACTAATTTTGGTCAACCTTATTTCCACTATGATCTTGAGCCACAAGATTGAACGTATGAAGAAATAATTGACTACTTTACACCATAAGGGGACATGTCCAAACTTAACTTTTTGTCGAAAATCAAAATAAAACTGTTCGAAAAATTATTTCACGAAGATTTAAAAATGATATTAATATAAACAATTTGCGAATTTTCACGTTTTTAAAATCATGTCTCAGGATAATTCAACAATATTAGTAATTACTGCGATGTTCCCCCAAAGGATGTACTTGTCCCCCTTTTTATGCAAGGTCTTTAATAATTATTAAAAAAAATACTACAAATCGGTAGTGCAAACAAAGTAACGTTCTTAAAACTGCAAAGCCAATTTTGAAAATATTGTACGTGATTTAAATACGAGCTCGGTATTATCTTAAATCTAATACGAAATGTGGATTTTGGGCTCTAAAGCTGTGTTCATGTCATTTTACTCATATGTGCATTAAATCTTTCGGCAACTATTGTTGTGTGTTAAAAAGTTAAAATGATATAAATTAATTTCAAAAAAGAGGCTGGGATGCGACCCACACTCATAACTTCCCATCCTGTCTGTCGATTTGTCTTGCTTAAAAGTTTGTAGGTTTTCGTGTTTTGTTAAAAAAGTTCTCAGTTGAATTATTCTTAAAAATTTAAAAACTACCAATAATATTTTGCATATAATGAAATAGTTTGATTTCAAAATCCATTTTTGTTAACGAGATTTTTAGTCGAAAACCAGTTTTTACCAATTTTAGTAGCATTTCTTAAAAAAAAATAAAACAAATTGGATTAATGAAATTAATTTGAAGTCAATAAATTCTATTGTTCACGAGATATCGAAAACCGAAGATCAATTTTTACCAATTTTGCGTAGGTACTATTTTTTGTAGATTTTAATTTTTTATGAAAAAACGGACTGTTGGATTTTTATAAAAAATGTACTGAACGTCGAAAACAATATTTTCTGTGTGAGATTGAAGCCAATATTTTTAATTTTTAAAAGATATTTGAGTCGAAACTAAATTTTTACAAAGTTCTAGTCTTGTTTTTTTTAGGTTTTTAGTTTTTGTAAAAAAACTGTCAATTCGGTTTTTCTCAAAATTTTACAGAAAATTGAAAACAATATTGCTTATAACAAAAAGTTATTTTAAAGCCAATATCTTAAAGCATTAAAAAGATATTTGAGTCGAAAATCAATTTTTACCAACTTTTATTAATTTTTGTTTAGTTTTTATTTTTTTTGTAAAAAAAACTGTCAATCCGATTTTTTTAAAAATTTTACTGAATGATGACAATGATATTTTTTAAAAGATAAAATTAATTTAAAGCATATATCTAAAAGTCTTGAAAAGATATTTGAGTTGAAAGTCAGTTTTTACCAACTTTTAGTAATGTTTTTTATAGGTTTTTATTTTTTATAAAAAAAACCCTCAATTCGATTTTTCTCAAAATTTTATCAGATGTTAAAAAGATTATTCCTCGTTGCACAAAATTGTTTTGGAGATAAAATTGTTTTTTGTTCGTAAATTTTTGGAGGTAAATGATATTTTTTTTGATTTATAAAAAAAAAAACGTTTCTTGGACTTTTTTCCAAAAATATATTTGTTTGGTATCACGTTACAATATATAATATAAAATTTAATTCAAGTCTCTAGCGTTATTGGTTCGTGAGATATTTAGGGTTAACCAAAATTTTCAACTTTTTTTAAAACTGCTATGGTAAAAAAAACCACCCACGCAATTTTCTTGAGAGCCCTTCCTGCATTTTTCTGCCTTATTATCTGTATAACAAAATTCATTTGAAGTTGATATCTCTTGTGGTTCTTGAGCTATGGGCGACGAAAAAAACGTCGCGAACGTACGGACGTACGAACGTACGTACACACGCACGCACAGACATCTTTCTAAAAATCTTTTATTTCGACTCTAGGGACCTTGAAACGTCGAGAAATGTCAAAATTTTCAATTCGACAAATCGGATCCATTACAATAACTTCCTATGTGAAGTTTAAAATACTTAGTTTTCATTATTTTTTCCTCTTCTTGATTTAAATTTGACTAGTCCACAAAGTTTTGTTCTTGGCAATCAAATTTCACTTTTTCGGTGTGTTTTGATCGACTTTAATTGAATCCTATCATTCTATTCTATCATGTCAAGTTTTTGAGATATTAAGTTTTTAAATTCGAAAAACCACATGCATAATAAGTATTTTCTTATCTTTAATTTTCAGTCGAATTTTCGAAAAATGTGCATAAATCGTTAGGTTTTCCCTGCCCCACATAAATTTTAAAATACCCTGGAGGAGAAAATAGTTTGAAAATAATTTGTTGTTTTTCTATAGAATTTGTTCTTTAAACTAGGCTACAACATCAAGTCTTTAAAATATATTGCAAAAATATATAAGTAATGTCGAAAACGAGTATTTTTAATATTTGTGGAGATAGTTAAAATCGAAGTTCAGATTCGAAAATGAACTACAAAACTGATTCTTCAAAATTACAAAGTCATTGAACTCAAAATGTTAAAAACTCTTAACATAGTGAAATTAAAACTCATAACTAATGAAAATTTCCAAAAACTAAGTAAAATACTAAAATGATTCAAACTTTAACTAAAAGACACAAATGTTTACTCTGCAAAATCATCATATATACTGATTTTGTTGTATACATATTATGTTGTGATATGTTTTACCTTGACCTTCAAAATCAGTTTTTGTTGGTCTTTTGTATTTTTGAAGGGACTGGGACATATAAAAAAAAAAATTTTAAGTTAGATTCAATTTTAGGACACCTTGGAAAAAAAAACTTGTTCTGTTCGTGTAACAAAATAATAACGTATTTTTGTAGATTGTGATATGTCTAACATTAACCTTGAAAAGTTCATTTTTGCTGCTCTTTGGCATTTTTAAAGGTATGTATATGTATTTTAAAAATCCGATGTGATTGAAAAACTGGTTTTACAAAAGATAAACGTATTTTTGTCGACCAATATTTTCAACTGAGACAACGATTTTTATTGTGATTCACTGTATTTAATGCGGACAATGGCAATGTTTCCGGTTGTGAGATATACTAATATTATTATCAAACCACAATAATGTTTTCCGAAAATGTCCGAATGTCGTTAAAATTTGTTCGAGGTTTGTGTATTTACTAAGTTAAGTTATGCACTGTATTGCCGACGTTCTATTGATTTATTTTAAATCACCAGGAATCCGGAAACTGTTAAATGTACAAAAACGATTGAAGATATTCAAAAATTAAAATAGAGTGTCGTAAGAAGTAAAATTAGGTTCTATGCTATTTATATAAATTGTTAATTTTGTTAGTGTTGAGAGAGTCACACTTATTTTTGAACAAAACCGATTATGAGCAGAATATGCAATAAAATTTATAACTTGAGTTAACCGAAAAATTCATTTGAAATAAAGTTTCAGATTTTTGAAACATTTGATGTTATTAGCTGTAAAACAAAACATTTTGAACTCGTCCATAGCTCGAGAACCAGTAGAGATATCGACTTCAACTAAATGTTGTTATACAGATAGTAATGCAGAAAGATGCAGAAAGGACTCTACAAAAAATTGAGTGGTTGTTTTTTTACCATAGGAATTTAAAAAAAAAAATGAAAATTTGGTTAACCCTAAATATCTCACGAACCAATAACTCTAGAGACTTGAATTAAATTGCAGATATATTATATATTGTAATGTATTACGAAACAAATATATTTTTGGAAAAAAAATCCAATTAACGGTTTTTTTAGAAATCAAAAAAACTGAAAAAAAAAATTGGTACCTCGAAAATTTTACGAACAAAAAATAATTTTGTGCAGAATATTTTGAGAATAACGTTTTTAACATTTGAGAAAAAATCGAATAGACAGTTTTTTTTTTACAAAAAATAAAAACCTAAAAAAAGCATTACTAAAAGTTGGTAAAAATTGATTTTCGACTCAAATGTCTTTTAAAAAATTTAAGATTGTGGCTTCCAATTAATTTTATCTTATAAGAAATATTGTTTTCAACATTCACTTAAATTTTAAGAAAAATTGAATTGACAATTTTTTTTTTACAAAAAATAAAAAAATTTGTTAAAAATTTAATTTTGACTCAAATATCTTTTCAATATGTTAAAATATTGGCTTCACACTATTTTTATCACACAGAAAATTTTGTTTTCAACAGTCAGTAATTTTTTTATAAAAATCCAACAGTTAGTTTTTTTCATAAAAAATTAAAATCTACAAAAAATACTCGTAGTACTCAAAATTGGTAAAAATTGGTTTTCGACTAAAAATCTCGCTAACAAAAATAGATTTTGAAATCAAACTATTTTAAAATTTTTAAGAATAATTCAACTGACAACTTTTTTAACAAAACACGAAAATCTATAAACCTTTTGAGCAAGACAAATCGACAGACGGGATGGGAAGTTATCAGTGTGAGTCGCATTACAGCCTCTTTTTTCAGTTTTATTTTACATCAAAGTGTCAACAATTTCTATTTTTCAAATTAGTACATTTTCTAGTCGAACATAATATTACGAAATTTTATGTAGGTTAGTGAGTTGTCCTTTGTAGCACATTTTATTTATTTAATGGTAGCGGGCCATGCCTAGCCTGCGTTAGGGAGATGGACACAAGGTATTCCATGAATGTGGATAACTTTCTCTGATTGTCCTGATCTTTAAGCATTCCAATAATAGCTAAACAATAATTTCTTACCGGTAAAAGGGTAATAATTTGCTTCAATTGCACTTTTTCCTTTTCAACAAAATAATATGAAAAGAAATAGTACACTATGGCGTATACGCATTTTTTTGTATAATATAATCTTTGAACGAACTTCAGTGGCAACCTTTTTTATTTGTGTTCAAGAAAAGGAAGGGAGTATGCAACAAGACAATAGAAGTGGTTGAATATTTGGCCTACTTGTCACACAGATAACTATAAAATTACTGAAAGATGTCTAAGAATTATGAAGAAAAATAAGAATTTTTCCTAACCCGAATTCTTCGTATCAAATTTGTTGCTTCAAAAAGTAGTAAATAAGAGTATTGCTGGATAAAATCTGTAAGAATGTTGACAAATGACAAAATAGGACTAGACTATAAATTTAACTTTTCACACAAAAATAACTGATAACTTGACAAAAAATGTTTATTTTTTATTTACGAAATGGAAATGGCAAATGTCACATCAAAGCCAAAAACTCTCCTTCAGGGATGAACATTAGCCCGAATTCTTTTCAAGTCACAATTCGAGTCACAATTTTCTACTTAACAAAAAATTCGTTTTAGAATTATAAAAAAAGTAGATAGGTATGTGCGTACATTCGTAAGTATTAAAAAAAACTTTGAACATGAATTATTTCGAAAGCAGTAATAAGGCCAGAAAACGGAATAATTTGGAGGAGTAGTGCCCTGAGCTGTTTTGATATTAGAATATTTTTAAAATTACCATTCTGAAATTAAGTATAGAGCATACGAGTACATGTTCAAAATGACATTTTTCAAGAAATAAATTTAAGGAACTCGACTTATAGAAATTGTGGCATCGTGCTTTCTTTTTCCACTTAAATCGTATAATATAAGGCACAGCTTTAATAAATTCTTCAAAATAAGGGAAGAAAGAAAAACAATTGAACACTGGAAGGCAAATTTCATTGCATGTTTCTTATAAATGATGCTAGTTGAAGCTTATATAAAAATACTTAGATACTGATACTTATTCAGTCAAGAACTGTTCTTATTATATTGCAACAAGTTGAGTTGACACAAATAAGTTCAGTTCAGTGAATCATAACATTAAACAACAACCCTCAATACCTTCTCGTATATTTTCCATACACGTAGCTATAACTAGTTGCCTATAATAACTGTGTATATATACTCTTATGAAATTGGATGGAAATTTCATTTCCTTTTGCCAATTAAAATAGTTTTCTATTACACTGGGGGAGTTATATGTCTATCTTACCAACCTAACTACCTACCTACCAAGTCCTTTAGTTTTACTCTCTTACGATGGAGTTTGGTATAAGTTTGTGTTTTCTTGAAATGTGTCAACAAACGTTCTTATGATTAGACAACTAAGGAAACATATTGGTTAAGAGTTGTAGGCAATGTTTCAGGTGTTCGTACCTATTTGTATGGCCAAAGAACTCTACTCACAAATAAAAATAGAAGAAAGTAAGTGTAGGTAGGTACAAGCTTGTACTGAATAAGTGCGAGGAGTGATTTTCCTTAATTAAATTTTTCTCTTTATTTTATTCAGAAGAGAGGAAATAGGAAAAATTGTGTCGTCTTAAGTACATTCATACAAGTAAATAGTTTGAATAAGAAGTGAATATAAGAAGTGAATATAAGAAGTAGAACTGTATAAAGGCCGCAGAGGTGTAGAAGACTGGAAACTATAAACTCTTTGAGAAGGTTTTCTTGATTACTACTGACTTTATTTCTTAAAAGATGACAATTCTAAACCCTAGAAAATAGAATTATTTTCAAAGATGTCAACTCATAAAAATATGTTGTCAACTCATAGAAATATGCAATGCAGAAGTCTAAATGGTAGTAACCGTGGCATGATGGTTAGTGCGTTGGACTGTCATGCCAGAGGTCTTGGGTTCGATCCCTGCATATGTCATCTAAAGTTTTTTTCACGGGTACTGCCTCTTGCGAGGAATTGACAAATTCTCCAAGAGTAATTCTTGTCATGAAAAGTGCTTTCTCAAATTTGCCGTTCGGATTCGGCATATAAACTGTTGGTCCCCTCCATCCCTGACAACAGTACTCGCACACAGGAATGGTTGAGAGTTGTAAGTCACTAGGCCCTAGTTCTCCACGGACTGTTGCGCCACTCAATTTATTTATTTAGAAGTCTAAATGTAAGTAATATCCTGCAAGAAATTATTATAGTCTGATAATAATTCATATGTTCAGTTCTTTTAATTTTGTGTTCATTCTTCCCTTTTGACCTCCTGAGTATAACGATTAAGGGGAAAGGCAAAATATGGTAAAGCATTCCACATTCGCTTAGTACGACAAAAGAATGAATCTTTTTACTTGTGAGAACGACCAAAGTTGGGCTCTAGGTTATACTGCTGCGCATTCCTAAAGGAAAGAGTATTTTGTTTTAATTATTTAAGGGAAGGAATTGAACTGGCCTTGTGCGTCTATACTAACCTACTTACTTAAAGTGATGCTACAGTCTGGGCCTCAACCAAGATGCGTCTCCAGATACCTCCGTCCCTAGATAGCTGTCCCCAGTTTAACATGTGAAGTTGGTTGAGGCTCTCTTCCATCTACGTGTGTCACCTGACTCAGGGACTGTGCCGTCCCTCGGAATTTGTTTCGAAGACCTTCCCGGCTGGAGTGTTAATGTCCATTTGCACTATATGACCCAGCCATCTATAAGGTCTAAGCATCAACTCTTTATATGAAACCTTGGATGATGAGTGTCTTGTAGATGGTGATTTTAAGTGATCGATGGAAGACTTACTACTCAATTGCTTTCTAATTCTGAATATATACTCGTAGAGGTGTCTAGATAAACAAAGCCCTTAACTAGCTCAAATTTAAATAGCAAGACACCTTCGCTTCTCCGCTTCCTTCACAATGTTCACGCCACAGACATCAATCATGTCAATATCATCAGCGTATCCGAGTAATTGAAAATACCTTTGGAGGATGCCTCTAGTGTTGACAATTGAGTTTTGCACAATTCTTCCCAGAACGATGTTTAAGAAGTCGCATGACAGTGCATTGTCTTGTCTTGGTGAGATATTTTTCGTCTTTGACAATCAGTAAGAGTCTTTATTATAGATACTGTCATACGCGGCTTTGGAATCGATTAATAGATGATGATTATCGATTTGAAGTTCGTGGGTTCTTTCCAGGTTTGCCGTAATGAGAATACTTGGTTGATTGTGCACTTTGATAGTGGGAAGACACAGATATGGATCTATCAGGTTGTTGACGAACGGCTTCAGACCATCATACAATATTACACAAAGGATTTTATCAGCAATGCTTAGGAGGCTGATGGAAATCCAGTTGGGGCATTTGATAATCTGACCATAGACGCATTCATAGATCTTCTTAAGGTGGCGCTATAGTGCTGTGTGAACTAGGGCCTCACCTAACAAACTTTTCCATCTAGCTTGGCCCCTAGCTATATGTCTCCAGTTTCGCGCTCCAAGTTAGGTGAGGTCACTTTCCACTTGTGCGCGCCACTTGATCCGCGGTCTTCCTCTACTACGCTGTCCTGTCGGAGCATTGGTTTGCATGCGCTCTACGTGACCAAGGCATCTCAGCGTTGGACTTTCACCCTTCTGCCTAAGTGTACGTCGCTGTACAGCCCGTAAAGCTCGAAGTTCCATATTTTCCTCCACTCACCTTCTATGCATACATACGTGACCGTTGATCACGCGAAGAACTTTTCTCTCGAAACGACCCCAGGTGCTTTCATCCGCTTTTGTCATAGTCCATGCTTCTGCACCGTATAGCAGGACGGGGATGATGAGGGTCTTATATAGCGACACTCTATATGGTCGCTCGAATGAGAGCTCTGCTACTCAATTGCTTTCTTAGCCAAAAGAAACAGCGGTTAGCAAGAGTAATTCTTCGTTTGATCTCAGCGCTGGTGTTGTTTGCTGCGTTCATAGCGGAGCTTAACTAGACGAAGTCCTTAACTAGCTGAGAATTACGTCAGTCGATGGTGACGTTTTGAACGAGACGTGCGTCGGTTGACAGCATGTACTTTGTTTTGCCCTCATTAACCCTTCTACCCATTTTTGCCGCCTCTGCCTCAATATTCACAAAATCCCATTGCTAAGTTCTTTCGATTATGTCAATGTCATCAGCATATGCTTGTAATTGGACAGACCTTTTAAAGATAGTGCCTCTAGTGTTGACGTGGGAGCTCTGCACTATTCCTTGAAGTACGATGTTAAAAAAATCGCATGACAGCGCATCACCTCGCCTAAAGCCTTTTTTAACATCGAAAGGTTCTGCTTAGTTTACCTTTATGGAGCAGCACGATTTATCCATGGTCATTGGTCATCCTACCTAAACGGACGAGTTTGGCAGGAATGCCAAAGCTATACATGGCTCTATCCAGCTCGTCACTGTAGATGCATTCATAGAAATTTCCATTAAAACTCTTAAGATTTCTATAAGAATTAATAATGACTTTCAACATAAATAGCAGACACGTGGGAATTTTAAAATCTTAATCTACATGTAACATTAATAATTCACTGTCATTTAATTTTAACGATTTAACTAATTTAAACAACTAAACCTTCATAAAACAACAACAACGTCGAACATAAAATATCTTGTGACAACATCGAATTAAATTTATCCTTTTTTGTACAGATTTTGAAGTGAATAGTTTCCGGATCTGTATCTGTCTCCAGAAAACTAATTAAATTTTCTATTAGTTTACAAGTAAAGAAATAAAAAACATACAATCTGTTACACGAGTACCAGAACCCAGTACACTATTCAATATCCTTTTGCTCCTTTACCTCTACACACTCTGCAAGTTTCTATACTGCCACTGCCAGTGGTGCTGGGATGCTCTTTCAATAACAATTGAGCCTGGAAAATGTTGTTGGCCAAGTCTTTTTGTTGTTTGTTCTTAGTTTTGCATTCACATTGATTCGGATTCGGATTCAGTATTGCTGAATGTTGAAGCTGTAGCTGAATTCCATCTGTTATAAGGATTCAATTTAATTGCACTCACGATACGTCTTCAAGAGTATCGGAAGGGAGCGAAGCCTAGAGTCGGAGGTAGGGTAAGACTTCTGTACCTACCTACCTACCTTATCCTACCTACATCTCACCTACCTACTTGTAGATAGATTGGAATGATTGAAACTTTGTGGGCGGTAAAGGATTTCATTTCCTGCTTGTTTTTGTTTGCACTATGAAAATGAGGTCAATAATATCGGTTACTAATTACTTGCACTCGAAAATGAGGATTAATCTGAACTGAATGTAGGTAGTGCAGGGAGCCTAGGTACGTACATATTTATAGGGCCTCTCCTGGATGAACAAGATGATGATGATGATGATGAAATGAAGATGAGAGCGGATTGTTACTGGATACTTCTATATTATATTGGTTGGGCTTAACCTAATTTATTTTGATAATATAATTTAGGTTTATGTTTCTATACCTAGGTAGTGTATATTTTGTCCAATGCTCGATTGGGTGATGGTGTTTGCCTTGGAGGAGTTCATATACAATATAGCCTATAGGAGATTAAATTTCTGTATATAAGTTCATCAACGTTGAGGTTAAATAGATTGGATGGGAAATTGTGGTTACGGCGAATTCATTTAACTTATAACAAGTTTCAAATGTATTGATACTTAAGGCGATGGTTATATGGTTTAAGTGATTTCGATATGCGAATTGGGCAATTATTGAATACGCAAAATACGGTTGGAATCAATATTTTGAATAAATTTTAAATCAAAAGTTAGTAGAGGTTGATAATTTTCCGTTAACTAGTTGTGATGAATTGCAATTTACTGTGCAATTCTTGGATGTTTTTTTTCCAGTCTTCGTGCCAACTTGAAAATGTGTAAGCATAATGAGTTATGGTTTGCTAACTCTTCGTTTGTTGGTTTCGACTGATTATAGGGTATTGTTCCATGTTGACCAACAACATTTTAAATATATAACGATTGAGGACCTTCTATAAAAAAGGGGACAAGTCCATATTTGTTGCCTTTGGGGACATAGCCAGACTTCCAAAAATTGAAATACTTACTTATATTGTTTACTTATCCTAAAACATGATTTTAAAAAAACTTACAAATTGTTTAATACCATATCATTTTAATATATTCCTGAAATAAAAAATTTTTTCAAGAGTTAAAAAAAACAAATTTTTAAAAATATTTTTTAAGTAGATACACATAAAAACATCACTGTACAAAAAATCAATTTAAACTTAAGCACATGCTGACTTAAAAAATGAATGCAAAGTAAAATTACTTTCAGTAAAAAAAAAGTCAGCTTAGGAAAAACATTTTTGAAGATGCATACCTACAAATTTAAATGTTTAACGTCAAAAAGCAGTCGAATTAAAATAATTGCAACAATTTTGAACAAATCGAAAAAACGTATCAATTGATAAGGTTTTAGTATAACGGAAACGGTTCTTCTGTCAAGAAATTGTCACTTTGATCTTTTTTATCGGGGTTTCAATTTTCATTTAAAACATTTTGTGTGTCAATAATTCGAAAGTCTTGACGAAAGGCTCAAAAATATGCATCCTTTATTTTTGTTCACCATTTTGAATAGTATTTTTTGTATGTCTTTCGAAAATAAAAATAGAAACTTTGTTGGATCATTCTTATATAATATTCTTACATTAAAAATATGAAGGTTAAAAAAAGTTTTGAATAATTTCAAGCTCATCGAGTCTACCAGAAATAAATATAATAAATAACATGAAATTTATTTTTAAGGACACTTTTTGAAATTGAAAATTAAAAGCTGTTATAAATCCAAAACTTTCCCTTTCCTCCTCATTACTTTGTTAGCCAATTCTCACATTGTTTTTCAAGCCCTTATGATAATAATAAAGATATGGCTATATGTGAGGATATTTTTGCCTAACGATTATTTGACATGCTATCCTTAAAATTTTCTCTACTATTTTTTATTTTTTTTTTTTAGTTCGTTTTGTTTTCATTGTTCCCTTTTTGCATATTCATATTCTTCATGTCATAAAATTGAAATACTTTAACTGCCAGACAGTTTGCAATACTGTCCGCAATGCGGCATCCCCAAGGCTTCAACTACTACTATTTTCATCGAATAAAAGAAGTAGGCTAACAACTTCTTTCACTTTTTTCATTTTTTTACATTTCTTTTTATTTTATTTTAGGAAGAACTTTATTAAGAAAAAGGAATAAATTTAGCTTATTTCATTCTATCATCGTCATCATCATCATCATCGCCACAGGAAGTGAATGTCTTGAATCAAATGAACATCAAAATGCTCTTCAAGGAATATTGTATGTTTTCTATCTCTCTTTCGGTCGATTCGATTGTCGGATGCAATATGCGAAGATGAAAAAATAGTTCTTTTCAAAACATTATTGCTACGAGTATGTTTTCATCGTCATCTTCAATTTTGAAACTGCACGCTTTAGTCAATTTCTGTACGAACTTTTGAAAACATAAAAATGTTCTATTTTTGTCAAAAATATTAATTGAAATGAATTTCCAACTTGTTGTAGAAACTACATACGTTTTAAACAGTCTCGTAGTCTACGAACAAAACGAAAAGTTGCAAACTTTAAATATTCAGCTCAAGGAAAGTTCCATTCGAGGAAAACTCAATTAATATTGTTTTATTCACAGGTCAAAAATAAAAATAGGGAACTAAAAAATCTTTTCATTTCTGTTGTGTTGGATGAAGAATGGCAGGACACGGATGTCCTGCCTGAGCACACACATTTGTGAACATGTTATTTGTTTGACGAGCTTTTGGTCAAATCACGTGAATAAATACCAAAATAAAAGAAAAATCAAGAATATTTAATCAAATCATCAAGCTGTATAGAGAGAATATTGGAATGGTAGGTTTTCATTTTGGTATACCTTGTACCTACCTACTAAAACCACAGATTGAAGAATTGCATGTGGCACGCTCTGTGGCAGGTCACTTCACCACATGAATCCAATATACGTATACAAACTAAATGCATGGGTTTGCCAACTAGTGGAACAAATTGAGTTAGTTCGTCATCGCGTTGTGGCGGCTTTTGCAAAATGAAATTTAACTTTTGAGCTGCTTTAAAGTCGAATAACACCGACCAAATGCAAATCAAAATCACATACGAAAGGCGAGTACACCCTGAAAATCATCAACAACACAACAAAAAATATATATGTATCTAGTTAGGGAGCGTGATTAATTGGCACAATCTGATATTGGCCATTTAAATGCGCCATACTTACAACATCATCAACAGCAATAGTTTTTGACAGTCAAATAGGTTTACAAGGTGATTTGAGGTATATAAAATGGAACATTTATTTTATTTGAGTTTTTATTCGTTTGCTTCTGTTACCGTGACCCAAGCACGACTCGACCATCACGACCACGAATACGACGAGGTGACTTCATACAATTATTTGGTCGTTTTAAGCTCAATTGAAAATCTGGCTTGCTTCGAGGCATATCTTACAATTTTATATGAGGTTTGTATAATTTAAAAAAATCGTTAGAAACTTCTACGTGTTTAAGAAACTTAACTAGACTTTTCAGGAAACAAATCAATTATATTCATGGGGTGTAGGTTTTATGTCGATCTTTTTTAAATATCTTTTAAATTAATTGCAATTGAATAGGATTTTCCAATAAGAGTTTTCATTGTGACAGCCTGCTTTGGGCAGCTGTCATTTTTCAAGCTGTTATGTTTTGAAATTTTAGACATTAAACAATAACCGAGTTTTCAGAGCACAATTACAAGTACCAAAAGAACTCTGTAACGCTATATAAATTATAAATTGGGTGCGCAACTGTCCGTTGAGAACTAGGGCCTAGTGACTTACAACTCTCAACCATTCCTGTGTGCGAGTAATGTTGTCAGGAATGGAGGCGACCTACAGTTTATATGCCGAATCCGAACGGCTAATTTGAGAAAGCACTTTTCATGACAAGAATTACTCTTGGAGATTTTGTCAATTCCTCGCAAGAGGCAGTACCCATGAAAAAAACTTTAGATGGATAGGCAGGGATCGAACCCAAGACCTCTGGCATGACAGTCCAACGCACTAACCATCATGCAACGGGCACTACGTTATGTAACGGGTGTTTTTTAAGAGGTGTTTAACTTTTAGTTGGCAAGACTATTTTAACTGGCAGCCATTTTGTCAGCTGTCAGTTGACTTATTTTTATAGTTTAGTGTGACATTTCAACATGGATAGACTGACGCCTGAACAGTACTTCCAAATAGTTAATATTTATTATGATAATCATGGTTTTGTTCGATGATTGTATAGCGATGAAACTCACTTTTGGTTGAATGAATACGTCAATAAACAAGACTGCCGTATTTGAAGTTATAATAATCTTAATAAAAACTGACTATTTTGGGTGTTTAATGAGTTGGTGGAATAATTTCTGATCAGAACAATACAGTCAATGGTGAAAGCTATAAAGCCAGCATTACTGACTTTTTCATTCACCAATTAAAAAACCATTATGTGAAGAAGCTGTGGCTATAACAAAACCGATCAATGTGTCACACAGCTTATGCCCCAATTGATTTATTAAAGGAAACGTTTAGAAATTATATAGTTCTACGTTACGGACCCGTAAATTGCCCATAATTTACCACTTGAAGGATACAAGGCCAAAAATGTTGGAAAAGTCATCGGAAATAGATTAGACTACGTCCAAGCCAGCCAAAGCGGTTATAGCTTATATGCTAGAAAACATATCTAAATTATAATATCAGAAGATTATTTTTTTAACAGAGTGAATTTAAAAAATTTAAGGAAGTTCAAAAGTTTTATGAGCAGGTGAAAAGAAATTCAAAAGTGCATAAACCTTAAACCGAAGGCTGTAAAGATGCAAATTAAGACATCATAGCGGTCAATGCGAGGATATGGAAGCATCATTTCTGCATACTGTATAACGGTAACGATGAACCAAATTCCGCTGAAAAGCTGGATGATAAATCCAATAAGGACGGCGAAAGCCAACAATCCCGTTTTCCTGACTTAGACTTGGTTTTGGTTTTTGCTCTGTAGATACTGCTGATGTTGTTGAAGGTCTGCTGTCTGTTAAGTCAAACGCTGTTGGACTGGATTCTATTCACCCTAAATTTTTGTATATGATTTTGCCTATCGTGTTGCCATATCTTACGTTCGCTTTCAATACGATTTTAATGTCGGGAGTGTATCCTGACCTGTGGAAGGTAGCCAAAATCATACCACTCCCAAAAAACGCAAAAGGCGTTGAATTCAGGCCTATCTCAGTCCTTTCCTACTTGTCGAAAGTCTTTGAGAAAATTTTGCAGAAACAAATCAATATTTATCTTACGGCGAGTTCTATGCTTACACCTAAACAGTCTGGTTTTCGTAAAAAGCACAGCTGCATCACAGCACTTTTGAACGTCACTGAAGACATAAGGCAAGCGTTGGATAAGGATGAGGTAACATTTTTGGTTCTGCTTGATTTCTCAAAGGCTTTCGACACAGTTAACCATCTCAATTTATGTAAAAAGCTTATCCAGAAGTTTGATTTTTCACCATGTGCTACGAAGCTTATTTATTCTTATTTGACTAATAGAACACAAGCAGTTCAAGTTGGTGACACCTTGTCTAATTTTTTGCCGCTTGCTTCTGGTGTTCCTCAGGGGTCCATATTGGGTCCTCTATTGTTCTCTATTTACGTCAATGAACTTCCATCCTTGGTTGATAATTGTTCTTGTCAAATGTATGCTGATGACGTTCAGCTGTACCTAAGCTGCCCACTTGGACTCATTGAGCATGGAGCTTTCAGTGTCAATGAAGACCTTGAAAAAATTTTAAATTGGTCCCAATTAAATGGTCTTATTTTGAACCCAAAAAAATCAAAATGTGTAGTTATATCTAGAAAGTCTAGATCTTGATTATTTTCCGCCGATTATGTTGGGCAATGCTCCAATCGAATATGTTGAAACTGCCAAAAATCTCGGTGTGACTTTTAACCGCTTTTTGACTTGGGACAATCATATAAATGGACTTGTCGGCAAAGTATATGGTGTTCTACGTGCATTATGGATTACCCAGTCTTTTACGCCGGTAAAAACACGTTTACTTCTTGCCAAAACTTTAATATTACCGATTTTGACATATGGCTGCGAAATATACTGCAACTGCAATTACGTAAGCAAACGTAAACTCAATGTTGCCTTTAATAGTACTGTTCGTTACGTCTTTGGCCTACGAAGATACGATAGAATATCTGATTTTGCTACGCTGCTGCTGGATATGCCGTTTGAAAATTATCTTGAACTTCGCAGTTTGATCTTGCTCTCTGACATACTGCTTACACGCCAACCACAATACTGTTTTGACAAAATTAGTTTTGCTACCTCGCATAGATCTCGTCAACTGATTCATCCTCGCTATTCGTTTTTAACATCCGAGCGCCAATTTTTTGTAAATTCAGTCCATCTTTGGAATTCCTTACCACGCAATATTAAAGAAATTCATAACACAACAAGAATTAAAAAGGTTTTAAAAAGTAATTTTTCAGTAAATACTTAAATGAAATTTAAAAATTGTATTATACATAAATATATATTCTTTTCTCTCTCTCATTATCGTTTATTTATATTTGATTCAATTTTAATATTAATTTAACTAATTGCTTGCTCAACTCTGTAAAATTAGCTTATAACTATCTTATAAGATATCGTATCTTACAGTTATTTAGCAATCACGAAATAAAACAAATAAATAAATAAATAATAAATAAAAAGACGAAGTAATGCTTGGCATATTTAAGTTAAAGTCTAACAAAGCCGCCCTAGCACACGCTTAAAGGTCGAACTTTTCAAAGCAGCTGCAGATAATTTGGTTAGGAGCATGTACCAACTTATCAAGATAACCTCAGAATTCTGAAAAAACGAGGCACTATAAACTGCACCAACTATAGAGGAATCAGTCCTCTTACCATAGTATACAAAATCTTCTTTGCCGTAACATGTGATAGATTAAGGCCCATCGTCAACAATCTGGTAGGTGTGGCTTTAGACCAGGAAAGTCTACTGCCGATCAAATATTCACATTGCGACAGATCTTGGAAAAAACCCAAGAACTTCAAATCAAAAATACGATTTCAAGGCCGCATATGGCAGCAGAAAATTACTTTTTTAAGCTTAAAAAGCAATTGAGTAGTAAGGAGTAGAAAGTCTTGGAAACTTTTCCGACAGGAGAGCGCTGTAGGGGAAGCCCGTAGATCAGGTGGCGCGAACAAATGAAAAGTAAGCTCACCTAACTTTGAGTGTGCAACTGGAGACATTTAGCTAGGGACCAAACTAAATGAAGAAGTTTATTGGGTACGGCCCTAGTTCACACAGGACTGTGGCACCACCTTAAGTATATTAAGGTGCGTGTCCATTTGAGAGTACTTCTGCTAGTTAACTCTCGAGAGCAACTCTCGGGAGACTGTCCATTTGAGAGCCAAATTTTAGAAATTTTGCTATCGCGAGCTCTCTGCTAGAATATTGAGAGTTTTCTTTCTGAGGATATTATGAGTTGGCCATGTATTCTTACAAGCGAAGGGTTGCAGCTGCTTTAATTATTGTTTTGTGGCTGATGATGCGTTCGCGATGACTAACTTTATATTAAAGCCGTATCCGTTTCGCAACCAACCAGCACCTGAGTATTTTCAACTACTGGCTGAGCAGGGCTTGAAGAATAGTTGAAAATGCCTTCGGAATTGTTGCAAATCGTTGTAGGGTTCTTATAGAAAACCGATGAATCGAAGTCCTGAACGAACAAGAGATGTGGTTATGGCTATCTGTACCATGCACAATTTTTTGCTATCTAAAAACGAACCATACTACTTTAGCACTGGCATGGTTGATTCTGAACAACCAGAAACTCATGATTTATTCTATGGAAGCTGGCGTTTAGAGAATAGTGTGGCAAATTCATTTTTTGATCTTGAAAATGGCACAAGGCACAACTATAGTGTTTCTCAAAAAGATGTTAGGGACGAATTCAATAATTACTTTATGACTCCAGAAGGTGAAGTTCCATGGCAGTACAGACACAGACAAGAGGTACTTACCAGATTCGATATAGTTTCAGAAGGCGTTAAAAATGGAATAAGAAACTGCAGAGCCTCCAATGTCCACTGCTTTGCCATGTTTACTCTCGAAAGCTACTCGCAAAATACGAACTGTGTTGGTATTCCGCGAGCTTATCTCGGATAGTGGTAAACACATGTGTCCACTTGCGAGTGACTTTCAAAAAAAATCGAATGTCGAGAGTAATTAGTCAACTCTCTGCGAGCTACTCTCCAGACTATGTCCACTTGAGAGATCGCTCTCGAGAGCAGCTTGAGACCCGATTACATTCAAAGTTCAAACTAATCTGTCGGCCAACTGTTTAATCAGTATTGGCGCATACACGCCTGCGCATACATGACGATTGTTTAGTCGGCCGATAGTTCAGTTCGCTCTGTGATTTGGCGTCGTGTTGTTGAATATGGCGTCGCCCAAATCACAATTGTTGATTCGAGAATAGTCGGCCGACTGTTGGATAGTCTGCGCCCTGTTCACCAACCTAACTGTTTAGTTGGATCGGTGTACGCACTTTCAGCCCAAACCGACCAAACTATCGGCCGATAAAAAGTCTGCAGTCTGCGGGGGCTCTAATGGTCTACGATAAATTACAGATCTTAAATAGGGAATTCTTGAAATTGTCGAGGACATACATATATTTCAAAATGTGCGAGTAAATTTTTAAAATGGCAATTAACAATGATAGAAATGGTTTACTGATTAGATTATTTGGCTTCTCAACTGCTCTTAAAGGTCTTATGAATGCCTTCTGAGCAACGGCTTAACAACTGCTATTAAAAAATGAATGGTTTGTATTGCTGTATTGTTAGCTGTCAGCATTTCATCTTCTTACTATCTAGTCTTTCTATAAAAATTGAACAATATTTACATTTGCTCGGTAATCGAAAATGATCAGAGACAACCTATTAAAACCTTAACAATAAGTTAAACAATACTCTACTCATGTCTAACCAATGATCCTAACCTTTCGATTGATTTGCTAAAATTTCCAATTTGAACCAATGTTTACAATTTATTTCCAATATCATTAACATTGAATTGAAGTTTGTAAATTATATGTTTATTTAATATCTCAAGTGCAGTATTGAATATAAACACATTTACCCAGCATAAAAGCCAATTCCATCAAATCCACTTCCCCTCACTTAAGAACATACCAAATATATTAACCCCATCACTTTATCAACCAAAATGAACTTCAAGGCAAATAACAATCTCTAAGAGAAACTCGTAGAATATTCAATTAAAGTTAAATCATTCGAAAAAGTTTAAATTGAATTTCAAGTTTTTCGTTTCAAAAGAAGTCTAAAATACAACATAAATACAGACATATGTGTACTACTCTGTATGATGCCAAAATGAAACATCATCATACATTCATTCAAATTGTGCAATTTTTTCCCCCAAATCGATAGTCCAAGTCCAGGAACAGTCTTTTTAACAAAGAAGAATTCTTCTTGAAAAACCAATCGTTTTCATTTGTTACACTGTTTCTGTTCCTTCTGCTGCTGCTGCTTCCATTTCCATCGTCCATCAGAATCCTTTTAAAGTACACTTCTTCTTCTTCTTATTCTTATTCTTCTATTGTGGAATGTTAAAGAAGTTCCGTTTACCTAATTTCGTTGATTTTGATGCAAAAGAAAACAGTAAGCTTTTGGCTTATTGCCAATTTCATGTCAAGCCTTTGTGTTGTGTAAGGGTCCTTCCAACCGAATGAGAAATAATAAAAGAAAAGCAAAATAAAATAATACAAGAACAAGAAAAAAATAAAACATAACAAACTTGAAGGTTTATTTTTCTTTCTACCTGTACTCAACTTATACCTGAATTCTTACCCATGGTTATCTTCAATTTTAAGTAAGAATAATGTCAATGTATGAGTTCAATGCCATTATATCGAGGATTGTGATAGTGTCACAAACTCACAATCACAAGGGACGTTTTATTGAAATCCTATATATCGAAAAGGGTTGCCATATATTAAACTAGTTAAAGAGTCCAATTTAAAAATAATTGAAGCCCAAAATGACAGCTGGAAAAGTAGCTCAAAAAGTAGCCCAAAAGTAGCCCACTAATGTTTTAATAAATTCTCCTAGCCTTTGACAACTAATTGATTAGAAAGATCTCCGTTTTGTTTAAATATACATTTGATTTATATTTTATGTTTTAACAACAGAATCACCAAGGAAAGATTTGGGCTATTTTTAGCCCAATTATACTCTTGTTGTCATATGTCAGAAAATTGCTCACTTTTCGATAAATATCCCAATATATGGTAAGCCTGTTATCGACTATAACTTTGGTTCATCGTATAAGCTTACCTATATACATTTAATGGTATTTCAAGAGCGAGGACGACTAAGATGACAACGACGACGACGGCGACGTGTCCTTTGTGGAATTATTTCTGTGTGACGTGTGGTGTAGGAGGATAAGGTTCATTGCATGATTTTGTTTTCATTTTTCTTTTCTTCTTTATTTTTATAGAAAATTTGTTGACAACCTGTATGAAAATGTCTGGTTGTTTTTTTTTTCTTCGTCCTTTATTTTTGTATCTTTAACATATATTTTGCCTATCACACGACTTCACATTCATACACCACATCGTTCAAGGGAAATTGAATAAGAATAGGCTTTTGGTCCCATTTCACAACAATGAGATTGAAATATATTACACAAAAGCAGGAACTTGGGACAGAAATCAATTAAGGCGTTGACATTCGTTAGAAGAATAATAAATTTGAATCTATCTACATATTCTCGTTTATTCAAATAAAGAGTGGAATGAGTTTGAAATCGAACTTGATATATAAATAAGAAAGGTAACATCATAAAGGCATATAGAAAATTCTTCGAATTTATTTCGTAGATATAACAAGGACATTCATTAATTTAAGATTTGACGTTGCCTTGGCAGATGAAATGGATAAAAGGATGACCATAAATGAATGAGTTATTTTTAAGGCTCTTTGCGATGTTTTTTTTTTCTAGATTAATACTTAAAAGACAAAACTTCAAATTACTTTTGACAGCTTCTGAAGCTAAAGGTTTAATGGGGAAATATGCCAAATCTATTTTTACGATTCAAGATGAGACTTCAGACCACCAGTTTGGTATTTTTAAAATAATTAAATAGCAATACCTTTAAATATGTTTTGATTTGTTTTCTATCCGAAAGAAATCTTCAAAAGACACTCAGTAAGAATTGGTATTAAGAAATGTGGGACTCTTACAGCACTAAAACCACCAGTTAATCAGGACCAATCTAGAAAGATCAAAAAATAATTTTTGTTTTTAATTATAAATCACTTTCGGGGAAGTCTATAGCTAAAATGCTTTCCCATTGCTTTTAGACCATCAGCTCATGAAGCTTGGTTCTTCTTAACCTCCGAACATTGTGTTGTGCGTTTCAGGCAGTCTCTATTTGGGAGTTGATAGGACTTTGCAGTCGCTTATTGTGTGACACAGCGTGTTTTTTAATCACTCTTGTAACCATTTTCAATTGAAGGTTACGATTTAAATCACTGTTTCTTACATACCAAGGGGCATTTATTATTCTATGAAGTACTTTGTTTTGAAATTTTTGGATGGGGATAGCATTTGTCTTCTTCAAAGCAGCCCCAAAGTTGGATACCATGAGTCCAAATGGTTCCTAATACTTCCTAACATAACATTAGTTTGTTCTGAATAGATAGGTCAGAGGTAATTCCTATTAACTTTTACATTTGTCTGTATTCCAAGTTTAGCTCTTCCCTTTTGTTTTTTATGTGCTCTTTCCATTTAAGTTTTACATTCAAAGTCATTCCAAGGTATTTGGCAGTATTAGAGTAAGGTTCAGTTTTTGGAAATTGGAACATTATTAATTTTTTTTTAGTAACATTTTATTTCATTAAGCTTGATACGCGCGCCATTTTTACGCCCAAAAACTAACTTTATTGCCTGCATTTTGCAATTTTTGTGTAGCCTTTGTAACGCATCTATCTGGCACTAATATTGCAACATCATCACCAAAGGTGGAAATTATAAGTTGATATCCACTGGAATACCCTTGTACATAAAAGATAAAAGGTCGGCCCTAGGACAGTTCCTTGCGATACACTGGCTTCAATTTTCTATTTTTCCTAGTATTTTTGATAGTACCGTGCTCCAAAGAGTCCGTTAGTAACATATGATTCCATTATCTCGTAGTGCTGTATTAGGAGGTCGCTATGCAGTAGTTTATAGTCAAATTTCAAGTGCAAACCTTGTCAAAAGCTTGTACAACATCTCAGAATATAGCTAAGCACACTTGTTTTTCTTCAAGTGCCTTTTCCACCACATTCGTATTTTAATGTACTTAGTCTATCGTCGAATGTTTAATTCAAAATAAAAACTGATGGCTTGAAATTAGTCTTCTTTAGCTTTGGCCATGATTGTAAGCCATATTGGTCTGAAAGATGTTACTTCGATTGGTGGCTTTTTTGAAGGCTATGAAATGCATTTTTTTTTTTTCAAAACTTGAGAAGTGATAAGATCTTAGCCTGGTAATTTTGTGTTATTTAATGTATGTAAACACATGTTTCTTACTTCTTTTAGCGTGACATGAGAAATTTCATCGTTTCTTTCAACAAACTATTAACAATTACTTTTATCAAAAAATTTTAAAGGTGTTAAATTCCAAAATGTTGGTGGCCAATAAAGATCACCTCTTGGAAAATATTGAAGTCGATCATTTAAATGAATGGATGAATTCTAATAATCTGCTCAGTGAGTTGAAAGCTGGCTTCAGATCGCGATATTCTATCGTCTATCACATTTTTGTACTTCGCTCGAATGCTGAATCGTTTCTATCGAGGTATAAGAAACTATATGAATTTTTCATTAATTTTAAAGCTGTTATCGACACCGTCTATCGAAATGTCTTTTTTAAAAGCTTTTCCAGTTAGGAATGTCACTTAAGTTCGGTACAATATTGCAAAATTTATACAAGACTACTAAAGCAGCAGCGTGGAATGGTCAATGCTTATCAGAGTGGTTCCAAACGAAATCGGGAGTAAGACAGGGCACTCAGTCTAAGTACGTTTGCACTCTTCATTGAAGATATAGTCGAAGCATTACCAGCAGAAATTGAGTACGCAGGCGGTAACATTAAAGCTCTTCTCTTTCGCTGACAGTCCTTTCAGCTAATTATAAATAAGCTTGTTGAATATTGTAAAATGTGAAACCTAGTGATAAATTTAAATAAATCCAAAGCAATGGTTAATAGGAATAGCGGAGGAAGATCGTGTGCAAGTGAGCAATGGCGCTATAATGGTGAAAGAATAGAGTTAGTGACAGAATACAAATATCTAGGAGTCTGCTTTGCTGAGAACTTGAGCATGAAAAAGCATCTCACTGTCAATCTTGTTAAGTTGAAACGTAGGATGGAAGCAATGCTTAAATAATAAGGAAATTACACATACCAGTAAATTCAGGGCCTTTGAAGCTGAATCGGAATCGGTTATGTTTTATGCGGCGCAAGCGTGGGGAGATCGGAAATATAAACAAGTGGAAAACCTGCTCAGATTTTACATAAAACGGATTTCCCACCATCCTTCGAGTATGCGAAACTACATGATCATGATGGAAACGGGTTTATAGCCTTTATTCATAAAAACACTCAAGTTGCAGGTCAATTACATCTTCAAAGTTCTCGATATGCCAAGTTATCGTCTTCCAAGGAAAGTAGTTCTTCAACCAATCCAATTCCGAGATGGATGGTTTAAAAATTGGATAGATCTAGCGAAGCAGGTGGAAGTTGACTTGAACCTTCTCTCATGAAAACCAACTTTATATCGCTTAATGGCTCGTCTGGATGAGGCCTCAGTAGAACAATACACGCCAAAAGTTCACTGCACCCTATGATTTATAGGAGACTAGATTACGATCTCCGGGAAAGAAACTACTTCCACCACAAATATACTAGCGAACAAATTTCATGCATCATATTAATTGTATTAACCAAATTATTGTTAAAATTTATATTTAAATAAAATCAACCTAAACTTATCTAATCTATTGAAGTCAGAAGCTCAAATTCCTACTGTTTCGTTGCTTGAATGGCACCTAACTGCATTAACTTGTTCAAAATAAGCACCTTCGGGATCAATTTTTTTCCTTTTAGTTATTAACCATTAACAGTATCAGTTTATTCGGTCTCATTTTTCTCTAAATAGAGTCTAATCACACCGCCACAAATCACATCCAACAGCAACACATTGAGGAAAGACATACTTTGTAACAATGATTTTGCCACCAAATTCGACAATTCCGTATATTAACGCAGTCTTCGATTATGATTTTTTAATGGAAGTTTAGAACATTTTGATGGATTTCAATTACTAAACCAGCGAAGATACGATGTTGTACTAATTCAAAAAATCGAAAAGAAATCAATGCTTTCATTACGTTCTCATTCTATACAGGAGGAATATTTTTAGAAGTCCTTGAGCCATTCACACTCTTTTAAATCTTCACTTTATTTATTACTTTAACAGCTCCAATTCGTCTACCAGTTTTACCATTGCAGGTCGAGAAGGTGCTTCTCCAAGACAAGGTTGTGTTAGACTTATACAAAGTCTCTCTTAGCTTCCTTTTTTATGATTTCCTCAAATTATTCATCAACATAGGAAGTCAGTATCTCACATTTGTTTTAAATGAAGTTTTCTGAAAAGTTTATAATGCAAATTAAATTTGACAAAACTTAAACACCAATTGAGAAAATCAGATGCACCACTTTCTCATACTTAAAATACCGCTTTGACATAAAACTGCTAAACGTATGATTCTCAAATTAACTGTGCGCATAAATTCATAAAATTCTGCATGAATATTAAACAACTCGTTGAACTTTTATTAAAGTTTATCATGTAATATGAACACACCTTGCCAAAAGAAAAAAAAGTTGGTACATGGAAAAGTGCCATCTATCGGATGCAAAACTTATAAGTGTAAATCCTTCCTAATATTCAAGTCTTGGTGTTTCTCTGTATATAGACTTGTTGTTGATGTAAATTTGATGTGCTTGCTTTGTGGTTGCTTACCTCTAACCTCTGCTTAAGGTTATTGCAATAGCCCTTTTAACTTTGAACGAGTAACCCATCATCATATCATAATGCAAATCTCCTTTTCCCGTTTAGGTTTAGGTTGAGGTGGGTATACCTATATAAAGGATGAACTGTTTCTAACCCTTGACATATTAAAATAAGCCACTTCTTGAGGCTTCTTGGTTCATGTTTTATATAGTTGAAACGTTCTTCATCGTCAACAACATGACGCTTTGTCGTCGTCAATGATGTCGTTTATGTCAAAAAGAAACTTTTCAGTTTGTGTGGTTGAGTTCCGGTTTTTTGGTCAAGTTCCAGAGGCAACTATATCCAGTGTACTTTTATTTCCTCTAGACTGTATATAGACGACTAGGTCGATATAATAATTTACCCGTTTGTTTGTTTGTTTTGTTTGATTTTGGGTGACGTTTTGTGGCTTTTATAAAAAAACAATCTTTAGGAAATCGTTTTGGATGAGGAGGACGACCGTTGAAGACCGACATCGAAGGTCTAACCTGTTACACATTTTTTGGTGCTATAGATTGTTGTTTTATCTATTTTAGGTGACATAGTGACAAAGAAGGGATGGTATATAACAGCTTTTCGAATAAAGGTGGCATTGTTTCTATTTGACTTCTTTTATTGAAAGTGATTTTTCCAAAAAAGGTAAACAACGAACATCTTTAAACGAATAGAGAGAGAAAGAGAGAGAGAGCATCAGAAAAGGCATGCAAATTGGTAATAAATTTGTTTTTAGTTTCGTTCGAGAAAACTTTCAAGTTGTCAGAAAGGAAGATGATAGTGATGGTGGTGGCAAACGATGATTATGATTGATTGAAGCAGGCTTCAGTAAATTAATTTTAAATAATTTAAAACGAAATTGTTCTTTTATACAGTTCAGTGGATTGTGGAAGTGGTTGTGGTTGTTGGAGTTTGTCTTGATTGTTTTAGTTTTATTGGAAATTGTTTAAAGATACAAAACTTTGTGTTTATAAGTATTTTAAGTCTAAGAAAGTCAGTGGAAAAGTTTAAGTTCAAAAAAGGGTTTCTAAAAATACGTCAAGTAAATAGTTTTTGGATGTGGTTTTTTACAGTTAGTATATATATTTTGTTAGTCATAGAGGGGTTTCTAATAAGAGGTTTCATTTTGATATTTTTAAAAAATGAGCATATTTGGTTTTAGAAATCAATTGATAATAATTGTGTCATTTCTGGCCCCGGTTGTATGTCCTCGATAGCATCACACGAATTCAATTTTGTCTTGAATTGATTATAGAGTGTCAACTTTGAGATTTTCTTTTAAGTGGCTTCTAAAAAAAATCCGTGTCCAGTTGTGATCACCTCTTGGAGAAGTTAGAACCTTTTTTTTTTGCAAAAACAAGATTGTTTCGTTACTCGTGTGGCACGTTGCGCTTTCAATTCCTTTCAAATCATAAGTCAACACTCGCTAACGTAATCCATTTACCATAACTTTTGTAATAGCTATATTTTCAAATATTTTATGAGCTCCAAAGACGACAATTCTGCTTATTAACAAAGCCTTCCAATCCGAAATAAAAATGGGCCCTAGCAGTAAAAAGGATTTTCGATGAAAATCCGATTTATTTTGATGCATTTCAAGAACCTAATCAGCTAAGATAGGTTTCCCAGAAAAAGGATACACACTGCAACCTGGCGATCTGTCGGATTTGTTTTTATTAGTCTTGGGGTGGCTTCTGGACGGTAAGATGGTCGAACTACCAACCGAATCGACCACGTTCTACTTCGCGAAAGACATTCCGTGGACACTTTTTTTAGTGTGGCAAAGTTCAAAGACCAGTTTTACGAAACTGCCAAGTAAGTGGCATCTAGTTATAGATCCGATACGCAGTCCCTTCAAAACAGAGAAGGAAAACTAGTCACCGAAGTAGAGGAAAATGTAAACGTGTTCAAACAGCACTTCCAGCAAGAACTGAATGGGCTTCATGTTATGAGCAAATAATTAAGGAGAAAAGTACCATGACATGAGTCAACGAGGACCCAGGCACAGCGCCAGCGCCCAGTATTGGAGAGGTTAAGAAAGTCAAATAGAATAAATCAACCTGCGTAACTCTTCAAATATTTATTTTTTTTAATGATAAACGCACACTCAAGGGGATAATACTACCCTTATTATGTAGACACAGTGTGAGCACTAGGAAAGGGAGAGAGGGGTTGAAAGGAGGTGTCGGTGCACATTGGTTTTGAATTCCTGAATATTGCAATGGCTGGGAAAGACAGAGTGTGGCAAGGCATTACACATTCGCGTAGTACGGCTAAAGAACGAATCTCTGTACTTGACAGTACGACCGAAGTTGGGCTCGAGGGTATATTGATGAACATTCCTAGAAGCGCGAGTATTACGGTTGAACTGTTAAAGGGGAGGAATGATCTCTAGAGCATAAACCGCTAAAATAACGGTAAAAGAGGGTGAAATAAGAAACATTTCGACGATTTCAGGCGACGTAAATGATCCTATGATGATATTATCACCAATCAATCTAAATGCTCTACGTTTAATACTGTCCAAGAGGCTTAGGTAAGTGGAGGTGATGCTGGTAGGGTTCATACATCAGCTCATCAACCAAATTTGGAAAGGGGAAAGTATGCCCGATGACTGATCCGATGCCCTGCAAAAATTGCAGAGTTACATCCCTGAATAATTTTGCCTCCAAGATCCTTTCCAACGTACTCTGTGAGCATCTTAAACCTTTCTGCAATACTATGATCGTTCTAATGTGGCTTCAGAGCAGTCAGATCAACGACAGACCAAATATTCATACTAAGGCAAATCCTGGGAAAGGTCAACAAATTTCAATTCAATGACCACCATCTTTTAATCGAATTTAAAGCCGCATATGATAGTAAAGGACGCAAAGAGCTTCAAATGAGCGTTTACAATTATAGATGAATGAGGACATAACAAAGTAATAATCCACGCTGTGGTTACAGAAAAGGGGTCTCGAATAGACATAAGGAATTTATTTTGAAGCTATTCATTAAATATTATAAGGTTCTGCCAGCTTTTAGAGCTGTTTCGAACATGCAGTAGTTTTTCTCGTACTTCACAATAAAGTGGTTCAGTACTTATGAAAACGTAATTTTATAAAAAAAATTAACATTCTGTATGAGTTTTGAGATCAATAAACCAAAAAATATATTAACCAAAATTGGAAAATATTGCATAAAGCCCTTAAAATAGGAAACAAATTTTAATACTTTTTCTATTAACCATCCATAAATCTTTTCTAGATTCCAATAGGAATATATTTATAATTTTTCGTATATATTTACTATATATCTAAACATACATATAGAATAGGTTTCTGATTTCAAACAAACAAGAAAATAAATCCTAAAAATCACTAAAATATATTTCCTACTATTTTTCATACTCAGTTTCTTTCAGTCAGTCTTTCATTGAAAAAAAATATATAAGGCCTCAAAAACCAATCATCAACCTCATTTTCAAGATTTACTTTCCCTTATACCCTTTCTAACCAAATATACTAAACAGGATACAAAAACAAAAAACACAGCAAAATAAAACTTTTAGAAAGGATTTCTATGTAATCGAGAAAGAACCTTTTCCAATGTACCTATACAAAAATAAAAGCAAAAGGCTTTTTACATCTCGAAAAAGATTCTGTAGACCGTAAAAAAAGAAAGTATTTTAGCCTTGTGTGTAGATTTTTTGTTTAGCTTATATATAAAAGTAAGAGGAAGGACCAAGACCAAACGGATACCTACTCGAACTATGTACGTCAGTCAACCACCAAAATAATTTCGACAATTGGAAAACTTTTAACGTGCCAAAGCGTCTATAAGTGGAGCACAAATAAAACAACACAAAAATGATAAACTCTCTCCTGATGCCGAATTTTATTGTTCTCCTTATTGGTAGGTTATAGAAGGTTTAGTTGTCCTCGACGTCGTCGTCGTTGGTCGTTTATACCTACGAGTATATATGTTATAGGTATACAAAAAGGATCAAGATCCATAGAGGGTTAAATTTAGATTTATGTCAGTTGGATTAGTTTTTGGAAAGTAATGAAGGAACATACATTATATAAAAGAGTGTTGGGGGTTTAAAAACTCATAAACTTCCTAAAAAAGAATTATGTAATACAATCCAGTGTGTGTTATGTTGATAATACAAACGTTCAGAGAAGAGGAAGTTTTGTACATATACAAATAATTCCAAAAAGGACACAAAATATAGACTCTCACATACATATATGGATATCCTGAATGAAACAAAACAACTTACTTTTTGTTTTGTATTTCGAAGAACGAAAATTATAGACTTCCTTCCACACTGTGTTGTGTACATATTGGAAAAATCAAGTTTTGTGTAATGTTGATAAAACAAACTTTTATATGTTTCGTAATAGTTTTGAAAAACCCATGCGAAGTAACTTACATTCAGACATAATGGGGTCAATCATTTCAGAAAGAAAACTTATACAAAGAGATAGAGTTTGATGACAATTTATAAGAAGACACAAATTAAGAAAAGTTTGTTGTTTTTTTCCGATTAAAGATATTTAGAGAATAAAACTTTTCATAAACATTTCTAAACATGTAAAAGTAGAGTCAATCCTTACTTAACAATAATATTAAAAGAAGTCTAAAGTTTTTCATACATATATTAGGGCCGTTAGCATATGAGTGTCTGTTTTTGAAGTCTAATCCGCAACAGGTTTAGAAAAGTTGTGACATATACAAATTTTTAATAATAACTTGTGTGGTATTTCCAAATTATGGTGAAAAACTTTCAATATTTTGTAATATATATTGATGGTCTTAGACTGATATATTGTGTTCTTCCATCAATTGCGGTCCCTTGCAAGCTTTCTCTAGTGGTTGAGACCAAGCGCTCTCGCATCAGTAACCGCCTGGTTCCTGTTGGTTCGATCATCTATGTCGTCTCGAGCTTGTGGGCTGGGGTTCATATAATTTCTTTACTGGAGCGTTGTCCAATCGTTAGATGTGGCCTAGCCAGTGTATTCGGTGTGTTTTGGCGCTTGGGGCTACATCCGCTTCTTTGTACAGCTCACGATTGAATCTTCTCCTTCGTTCAACGTTTTGGCGTATAGGGCCAAAAATCCGCCGTAGGATTTTTATCTCACAAGTGCCCAGTATGAATTCCCCTTTTTTACATACTGTCCAGCACTTGACATGCTAGAACTAGTGAAATTAGAGTTTTGTATAAAGCATATTTTGTCTTCAGAGAAAGAACATTTTAAACTATTTGCTTATCCAAACCGAAGTAGCAGCGGTTCGCTGGGTAATTTTTCTTAGAATTTTTACTAAGGTGCCGTTCGTACGTCCGTACGTTCGCGAAGTTTTTTCGTCGTCCATAGCTCAAAAACCAGTAGATATCCACTTCAAATAAATTTTGTTATACAGATAATAATGCAGAAAGATGCAGAAAGGACTCTCAAAAAAATTGCGTTTGTGTGTTTTTGACCATAGCGATTTAAAAAAAAAGGTGAAAATGTTGGTTAACCCAAAATATCTCTCAAACCAGTAACGCTAGAGAGTTGAATTAAATTTTATATTATGTGTATATTAGGACGTGATACCAAACTAGTATATTTTTGGAAAAAAATCCAACAAACGGTTTTTTTTATAAATCAAAAAAACTGAACAAAAATATTTGTCACCTCGAATATTTTACGAACAAAAAATGATTCTTTTCTAGAAAATTATTTTGTCCAATAGAAAATAACGTTTTTGACATCTGGTAAAATTTTGAGACAAATCAAATTGACAGTTTTTCTATAATAAATAAAAACCTAAAAAAAACATTACTAAAAATTCGTAAAAATTGATTTTCGACTCAAATCTCTTTTCAAAAAATTGAGATTATGGCTTCAAACTTATTATGTCTTATAAGAAGTATTGTTTTCAACATTCGGTAAAATTTTGAGAAAAATCGAAATGACAGTTTTCTTACACAATATAAAAACCTAAAAAAAAACAATACTAAAACATAGTCAAAATTTAATTTCGATTCAAATATATTTTCAAAAATTAAAAAAATTGATTTCAACTAATCTTACCTCACAGAAAATATTGTGTTCGACATTCAGTAATTTTTTTATCAAAATCCAACGATCCGTTTTTTCATAAAAAAATAAAATCTAAACAAAATAGTACGCAAAATTTGGTAAAAATTGATTTTCGGTTCTCGATATCTCGTGAATTATAGAAGATATTGACTTCAAATTAATTTTATTCATCCAATTTGTATTTGTTTACATAAGAAATAAAAACTTTTAAGAAATGCTACTAAAATTGGTAAAAACTAGTTTTCGACTAAAAACCTGGTTAACAAAAATAGATTTTGAAATCAAACAATTTCATTATATTCAAAATATTGTTGGTAATTTTTAAATTTTTAAGAATAATTCAATTTTTTAACAAAACACGAAAACCTACAAACTTTTAAGCAAGACAAATCGACAGACAGGATGGGAAGTTATCAGTGTGGGTCGCATCCCAGCCTCTTTTTGTGTTTGATAAAAAACAAGGTTTTGATCAGATAACTCGTTAAACTTATATATTTTAAGGAATCTAGTAAGTAAGCGATGCTTACTCTCTGCCCTCTATCTCCGAAACGGTAGCGAGCTTATGATAAAATGATCGAGAGAAACATTTAAGAAAATTTTATGCTCGGCAATTTTATTTCTCAGTACTATTGGAACTTAAACGGAAATAGTCATGAAAAAGCGACTGTCGAAACTTTTGGCCATCCGAACTTACTACGCAGAAACCAGATTTTATGAACATTTTTCCAGAAAGTTTAAAGCCAAAAAAGAACTTAGAAATTCATGGTGATTTAAAAAAATCAAAATATTGCAGGGTTTTTCAAAATAGTGAGATTTGTTTTGTTACATTCCAATAAATTGAACTTAATTCTGAGATAGATGTGAAAAATATCACAAAAATACGTAATGCAAAGAAATTAATTTTTCAAGGGTCATGGAGGCGTATGTGAAACATTTGTTTTTTTTTCGAACAAATTCGCTTTAGTCTTACTTTCAACCTTATATTGTTTTATTAAGAATACACACAATCAATTCTATCAAAATATTGTTACAAACAGCTTTCATCTCAGTCTTAAAATTTATGAAAGTATTTCAGGCTGATATCATTAGTAACTTTGTATGAACCTATTTTAACCACTCTGCAAAAAAAGAAATCAAAAAGGGAAAGTCTCCAGTCTCAGGTAATTCTCTGGTTTTCGTGATTTTCTTCTTCAACTTTTTTAAAATCCTTGTACCTAAACATAACTTTCGTTCCATCAAGACATGTTCAAATTTATATCATCTTAGTTATCACACCATTAACTGTTTTGTTTGAATTCAATGAAAATGGGATATCTATTAATAAAGATTCCCCAACATATATTTTTGAAAACAAAACATAAAACGTTTTCACAAATTATCAAATATTCACCCCAAAAAGGCCAAAACCACATAACGACCTGCCTGCTTATCTGAACATTAAGTCACATGACTGCCAACCCTCTCGTTTCTATGGATATACACATGTAGATATAGTACGGTCACCAATAAAGCGATTATCAAGAACTCATATGTTTATATGCAAAGCCGCCTTTTCCTATCATCACTTTCCTTTCACTCATATTACCCACAACATATTATACTATATCCAAACTTAGAACGCTCTTGATAAAATTTAAAATTCATAACGAGCATAATCAGCACGTGCAGCACACATTTTATACAGAATAGTCAGCTATATGTAGCTTGTAGAAAATATCAAATTGCTTTCCCCCATCATGTATCGCATAAAGCCAGGGCCAATTTGGCAAATCAACAACAAACAACTTTATATATGAGTATATATACATACATACTCGTATGTATTTGTATCTATGACCATAATAGTAAAATCTACTATTCTTGCAGAGCATATGACATGGCATACCAATTATCTATCCCATGTCAACAAGTTTTATACCGTCGTTGGCCAAGATCCATCCATCATTCTTAGCTCATTATCATCTTTGGTTGCCAACAGTCCAACTCACTTAACATCATCATCTGTCAGCAATGTCAGGACCACTAATAATCATCTGCAGCTGGTGTTACGTCCGATGTCCTCATCACATCGTCCGTCACGTCACAAGACCGTCAACTAACGACGGACTCGACTTTTGGTATAGAAAATAAGGTTCACATCAACATCGCATAACACCATCTCTTATTATAATATGAAGTGGCGAGTGGTGAGAAGAATGGAACATAAATTATCGCCCACCCGATGACCGAGTTTACCAACCCCAAACCAAACGAGAAAATTTTTACTCTCTACGAAAACAAAAGTCTCGCTTAGATGGTATAAAGTTTCATTCAATATTATGTAAGCGTGGTTGAATAGCTAAAATTATCAAAAACAAACAAATTATAATAAAAATCAAAGCGAAACCTTTTTAAACAAAAAGCACATTATTGTATAATAAGATTAGGTAGACTCGGTACTATACGAGTACTTAAAGTTGCCCGAAGCCGGAATGAATGGAATGACAACACAATTTTCGTTATGAAGACTTTCTTATTGCGCATCCAAATATTGTGACGGAACACTTTGGAACGCAAGTAACGTTCGATTTATCGTCTAATGTAGATATATTTGGAGCTATAAAAAAGGAGCTTTGGAGTATTAGAAGTGAATAAGTTATAAAAATGCTTATTTCGGTTAACAATAAAAGCTATAAGATAAAACATTGATCACTTTAACAACATACGAATTGTTCATTAAAAATTATCAGTGCCAAGAAACATGGCCTAACAAATGCCAGACTTTTTTTTAAGGCAAATAACGGCTCCGTAAAATAACTCAAACAATTAGTGATTTATTGTACTATGGAATCAATCCCCAGATTCGAAAATGAAATAAATTCCCAAAATGGTATAAAATAAGTCCCCCAAAAAGGATTAAAATAAGTCCCCAATTTTAAGAATTGTCTTACCATTTTATTTCTTCTCTAATACGTAATGAAACTTTCAAAAACTGGCTTTATTTTACTTTACAAAAGTCAAATCACGTTATATTTCAAAAGTTGGTCATATTTCTCTTTGACAAAATGAAATAAGGCCATTTTCCAATAAGAGCGCTACAAAAGTTTTTTTTTAAATAAAGCAAACACTGTTTTGGATATCAATGAAATTCTTTAATCCTGTGAAAGTACGTTCGATGCCATTATGTATGGAACTCGATTTCTTTTGCATGACCACCACGGGAATGCTTGCAGAAGTCCAGATGCTGAACCCAATTTTCTACGGTTTCCAAGCATAAATCGGCCGATAATTCTGGAATTTCACGTTCGATATTCGTACGATCTTCATCAATCGTCGCTGGCTTGTTGGCATAGACCATAGACTTGACGTAGCCTTACAGGAAATAGTCTAACGGTCACAAACCGCACGACTGGACCATTTCGTTCTACAAACTTGGTTTCCAATAGATTGATTGTGACATTCGCTGTGTGGCTTGTGGCGCTGTCCTGTTGGAACCACATGTCCTCCAAGTCCATTTCATCCAGTTGAGCCCCATTCACAGAAACGTGCCGGTCTTGATCATCACGGAAGAGGTACGGCCGAATGACTCCGCCGCCGGCTAGCCCATAAACCACACCAAACAGTATTTTTTTTCGGGATGCAGTGATGACTCATGGAGTACGCGTGGATTGCTGCCTGACCAATACCGCATATTTCGTTTATTGACGAAGCCATTCAGTCGGAAATGAGTCTCATCGCTGAAAATGATTTTTCCATGAAAATCCGAATCATTGTCAAGTAGTTGCTCAGCCCAATTCACGAACATACGACGCTTCTGGTGGTCAAGCGGCTGCTTCAGTTCTTGCGTCAATTTAATCTTGTAAGGATGTAGGCCACTTCGCCACAACGACGTCACAGAGATGCCCAACGCTTGAGAACGACGTGTGAAAGATACATTTGGGCTTTCTGCAACTGAAACCTCAGCGTCAGCAATATTCTCCACACTACGGACAGTTCTTTGTCTCACTGGCACGGGAACATTTTGTACTGTGCATGTGGATTCAAATTTTTCCACTAGACGTTCAATTATTGATCTGCTAATACGATTATGATGATCATAAATTGGACGTAGCGCTCTTAACGATGAGGCCACTGACTCCGAATTTCGGTAGTAAATTTTAATAATTTCGACTAGTTACTGGCTCGTATATCTTTTCATCATGAAATGCAAACCTTACTGAAGAGAAACGTCAAAAGAGCGGCAAAAAATATGGCGTCGTTTGCTGTCCCTGTCGCTCTACTTTTGTAGCGTTCCTGTTGAAAAACTCGTTGTTCAAGTAAAATAATCTATTAGGCAATATACTTTACAGTCCAAACGAACTTGAGGGTTAAATTAAATGTCATCTATCAAAACTAGCAGATCTGTTGCCACTAAGATTCTTGCATGTCCGTGACTATGATTATTCTAAGGGTTCCCAATAAGTACTTGACAACTATGAATTTAATTTATAAATGTAAACTTTAACTAATCATCGAACTGACATTATCAATTTATTAAGTAAACTCTACATAGTAAAGATTATGGTAAAGTGTACGAACTAGCAATGCCTGAAGATTATAAAAATTTTCTACCGAAATTCGTAGTCGGTTATCGCAATTTTTAAAGCGTTAATTACAATTTTCAGTTATAATTTTTGCTAGGCAATAACAAGTATAGAGCAAACATTTTAAATTACATATTCGTTGTGTGATGTTGTTGTGTCACTGAGACAAGTGTCAAAGTTTCAAAAGTATCGCTTCCGTTCAGTTCTCCATAGCCGATATGACGCACGGTCCAAATCAATCAATTCCACGATGTTCTCAAAAGTCGAGCATCGCTCAGACTACATTATTTCATATTTTTCGAACGGGTAACACACATACAAGATCAAGCTTACTCAAGAACTGCACCTGATAGAGCATTTGAAGCGACATACGTTCTTTGATTGGGCTCTGAAGAATATGGGCCAAATAATTTCATCACAAAATCAACTTCAGTGACGAAGCTCATTCATGGGTTCGTCAATAAGCAAAAGTATGCGTTATTGGTCGGTTGCAAATCAACAGGAATCGCCACTGATTATTAGGACATATTTTTTCGTCAACGATAAGAATCGCAATGAATCGAAAAATATGGACTTGGACAACAGGGTGTTGCCACCAGCCTCACAGCACACCTTATGGTCGATTTATTGAAGAGTAAGTTTGAAAAGCGTGTTAGCGTGTTATCTCAAGAAAGGGCCCAGACGATTCATTCGTGCGATTTAATGCGTCTAGACTATTTTCTTCGGGGCTACATTAAATCATTGGTATAGGTCAACCAGCCAACGACGACGGACGTTGGAAGAGCTCAGAGCCAATATTGAACGCTAAATAGCGGACGTTTTGGCAGAGCTATGTGTCCAAGTCATCGAAATTTACATAGGTCCAACGAACCGAATGCTGTATACGTGCCCGCGATGGCCATATGAACGAAATTGATAATCATTGATAAATATTTTAATTGTACTTCAAGCCAATAATAACATTTTTGAAATATCTAAAATGGTTAGCGTTTTATTAAAAAAAAAAATTGTCAAGTCCTTATTTGAAAACCCGACATATAGCTTATCAAGTTAGACTTTAATGGTTATTTCTTCTCTTTTCTGTGACTTGTTTTTCATGATGTGCATTAAGCTGATGTTTAAAAACATATTTGACTATAAAAGCTTAGACAAATACGTCTTTTTCTTCGATTTTGTCCTAAAAACTGCAACATTTTGGAATTTTAATAATTTTTTAAATATATGTCTTGGAAATTATTACCGATAAATCATACTTCTGAAATTTGTAACTGTTAGAGCCCCCGCAGACTGCAGACTTTTTATCGGCCAATAGTTTGGTCGGCTTCTTAATAAGTATGGAGAGGAATGCATATGCGCACACTACAGCGATTCAGTATAGGCCGATAAAAAAGTTTGATGGGCTACCCGATTACATTCAAACTAATCTGTCGGACAACTATCGGCCGACTGTTTAATCAGTTTTGGCGCATTCACGCCTGGTTGTTTAGTCGGCCGATAGTTCAGTTCGCTCTGTGATTTGGCGTCGTATGCGTGTATTTTGAACATGTCGTCACCCAAATACATAACAATTGTTGTTGTTGTCAGTTACAATCTAGTTCGAGAATAGTCGGCCGACTGTTGGATAGTCTGCGCCCTGTTCACCAACCAAACTGTTTAGTTGGCTCGGTGTGCGCACTTTCAGCCCAACCTGACTAAACTAGCGGCTGATAAAAAGTCTGCAGTCTGCGGGGGCTTTTATTAGTATTATAGTCTATGATTGATTCGGCTTTATAAGACCAAACATTATTTGCCGTCCTTAATAAATATCAATGTACACTGTTAAAGAACACGGCTTTTGGAAACAGAAGACTATGCAACTCAAGGCTTTTGGTGAGCTAAGTCATAGAATGTTAAATTCTATTCTTCTCTTCTTTGATATTCAGCTCATAACTTTTGCACAATATAGAAACGGCTTGAATCGATACTATACATTTTTCAAACACTTTCTGAAGCTGTTTATTTTGATGTAGTTATCACTTAACAGCTTCATAAAATAAGTCTTTAAAATTAGTATCATACTTTTAGAAACAAATTAAAAAACTGAGTATTTAGTAGCTTTTTGTTTAAAATTAGTTGAAAAAATCCAAAAATTATAAACCTCTTTTTAAACAAAAAGTATTGAACTGCATTTTCAGAATTTTGATGCGAAAAATCACCAATTCTACTTTTTCCAAAATAAAACAATAAAAGATTAAAAATTGCAAGAAAATTATTTTCTTAAAATTAAAGAGATAAGCAATGATTTTAAAAGATGTACGAACGATTTCATGTTTGTAAAAAATTATATAAAAGCATTTTTGAACACTAAATAATTGGTAAACAAATTTGGGACATGTATAAACAAACGATTATTTGTTTAACAGCGTTCTTAGAATATTTAGATTTAAAAGTTGATGGGCAAACTACATACATGCTCCAAAATATTGAAAAATGAATAAGAAATGTTTGGAATACGTTTTTTACACACTAATGTCGTTAAAAATCATCTAAAAATATATTCAAACGTGGATGTACTAATTTTTCTAAAAGTTGTATAAATTTGTACCAACTATGTCTAAACAATAACAATTAACAACTATCAGATTTGCCTAATTCAAAACTTAAAACTTCTTAAGGCTTGTTAATAAAATCAAAAGAATTAAAAAGAAAAGTGAAAAAATCAAGGAGTTTTGAGTGTTGGAATGTTGTATAAAAATGCTTTCATGACATCAGGAACAGGAGGAGACAACTGATAATATTACCGTAGTTTATCAAAAACTCTTGAATTTTTTTGAGAGAAAACAGGTTCAAAAAAGTTAAGTACTCCCAAAATTTTAGCAATCTTATTGATTCGAAATCTTGTTCTATGAATTGTTTTTTCGAATTGATTTTGTGGTTTTGATCATAGCAACAAAATTACCACATGAATAAATGTTTCCACAATTTCATTAAATTGTTTGTCTCTAAGGACTTATTCTGTTCCAAATAGTTCTCACTGTACAAAATGATAAAATGCTTCTATGCCAGCTATAAAAACGGTACTTATGTTATCAACAAAACCAAAGCAAACTTTTGGAAGCTGTACGCATTTTTTCTGTAGTTTTAGGATATAACAAATAGAAAATCCTCAAAAACCGATTTTTTACTAAAATATTGGAATTTTCATATTTATATATTTGTTTTCTTGCTACTTGCAACACATACTGTTGTATTATAACATTCATCCACAAACCATATAATCAACTCTAAGGCCAGTTTTTGCTGATAAGAAGATCACAAATCTTTGACTCTAAACTGCTTGAACAGCATGCCGCTCCGCTGCCGGCGCGGCGGCGGCGGCCACTGCTACCGATAAGTTTTACTCTTGATTTTTAATATAGCGAACGTAGTCGCTAAATGTACTTCGTCGCGCATATAAGTCATAATTAAATCTTAAACTTGTATTGAAAATATAGTATACAACCTCTCACAAAAACGGTACGTGAAATCTTTAACTCTTTAACATCATCAAATCCACATTAAATCCTTTTTGAAAAAATTATAAGAAGAACAAAACCAACAAAAAATATCCGACTTTAAAAAAAAAAAAAAACTTTAAACTTTTCAATACTTTTCTAAGATAATCCAACGAATGTAAAGTCTTCATGTTTCCTTTATCGTCAGTCATATTTTGTATATTAATACAAGTAAAATGGATTTACATATTATATAAACATAAATCAATCATCTGGTAAATCATATACCTACTACATAGATATTCAACATTCAGTGTTCCCTCGTGCCCGTTTTTATCCTTGCCTGCTTTTTTTTGCGTCCCAAGTGAATCCTTTTTTCAATATTGCAATAGTAACATCATCAGAAGGGGAAGGAGGACCGGAAAATCCCCCGATTCGTGAATGATTCGCAAATACTTTTCCATATCGATTGTTGGTATAGTAAATTGTAAACATTGCAACATCGGTTACGGCACGGGTACGACGACGGGCATATATAGCAAAACGGTTGAACGGTGAGGAACGTTCTGCTCTCCTACGCTTGATACTGTACAATGTACAGTACATATCCTGTATATAATATGGTTCTCCTGGGAATCGGGGTCATTTGGGTGGATTGAAGTGGATTTATATGTTGTTTTTGTTTTTCTTCCCCCGAATCCAATAAGAAAAACAAAAGTAAATCTTTTTTATTTCCTATATTTTTGTTTTTATTTGTTTTTATTTTTATATTATTTAAAAAAAAAAAGTTAAAATCGAAAGAAAAATTATTTCTTTCTTATCATCAAAGTTCTCTGTTGTGTTCGTTGGAAGATCGAAAGACTAAGTGTCACGTTCATGTGTATAAACGATGTATTTTTAAGTTGGCATAAATGTACACTTAAGTGTTTAGAAGAGTAAGCTATAAAATATATGTATAATGGCATCGATTTTAAGAAGAAACTTTTTAAAGTGATTTTATGATGCTGAGAGCAATGAGCTTACTTAATATACACACACATACAAACATAATATTATTCAACTAACTTCAATATGAGAATATGTAATCAATAAAAGTTTATCAATATTTGCAATCTAAAGATAGTGAAGGAATATTTGTACTCGTATGAAGAGGTTTTTGACGTTAAAGGGTGTAAATGTAATCAATTTTAAATTTGAAAGCACTATGTAGAATTCATAACTTACGGGTACCTTGAGAACTTTGTATTGGAGTACTCTGAACTCTCAAAATCCTATTCGACAGAAATTCCTATGAAAAATTGGCAAATAAAGTTAGAATTAAATAAATCTATTTTATTTCTTAAGAACAAAACAAATATAACATTTAAAATGATACCGGTCGACAAAGTTTTGCTGTTCGCAATCAAATTGAACTATTTTAATCGGCTTTGAAATCTTTAATATTTCTTTTATAAATATAGCTCTTTGAAGCTATATCTTCATTCATGAAGTTACTTTTTGATTCAATTCTTCTTTCTTTCTTTAATATTCAGTTAAGGTATTTTGAATTTAATACCTATTAGAAAAATCTTCATAAGTTGTTAGATTTAATCTGGCTCAAATTAATTTGTGCTAAGACGGTCAAGCAGACAAAGGTTTGTACTTTGAAAAATCATCATACAATTTATTGTATAAGGATGGATACATTTTAACTAAGCCTTCAAAACCCCGTTTTTTAATGTCTTTAGCATTTTAAAGAAGCATATTTTAAAAACTTAATGTGATAGAAAAATTAAAAGACGAGTGTAATTCGCCCTTAAATTAGGGATGAATGTATCTTCTTAAAAAAATGTAAATGATCGTCAGGAAAGTAAGAAAGAAAAAGATTTTGTTAAGTTTTAAGTTTTTCAAGTGTATTAAAACTGTTAACAGGAATTGAGTTAGAAAATGATTTTTGAAGTCCCTGAAACTTTTAAAATGTAATTTTTCTTGGAATCAAAAATTGAAATTTCGGTATTTTTGGGGTTTTCTAAAAAAAATGAAAACTTAATTTTTCGTGGTAGCGTTTTTAGTTTGCAAAATATTGTAGCTGAAAAAAATATGTTGGTATAATATTTTTTAATAATAATAAAAATTATACCAATTTCGTAATACGTGCGTCGTAGTAAATAAGCTGATAACTACGTATACGAGGTGTGTTCAAAAAGTACCAGGATTTTTTAATTTCGCGGGTCTGCAGAGTCCGAAGGTCAAAATTTGTGTTTATTGTGTTGGTATACATGCCCCTAAAGTATAAAGCAATTTTCAGCTATATTCACTGTTTACTTTGTCTGTGGTAGTTGCTAAGGTTCGACGTGTTTTTATGAGCTCGGCGATTTTCGCTAGAACTGCTGAATTTTTATCAAAAAAATAATCGCATGAACATCGCTCAGGAGCTGTTAAATGACGTCAACGACGATTCAAGCTTGCTTGAAAGGGTCATAACCATGGTTATGAAACATGGGTGTTCGGTTATGATGTCGAAACCAAAGCACAATCGTCCAACTGAAAGCATCCAACGTCACCAAGAGCGAAAAAAGCACGTCAAGTTCGATCAAATGTGAAGGTCTTGCTTACTGTTTCTCCGATTATAATGGCATAGTGCATCAAGAGTTCTTACCACAAGATCGTACGGTTAATAAGGAGTATTACCTTGAAGTTATGCGACGTTTGGGTGAAGCAATCCGAAAAAAACGCTCAGATTTATGGAAAAACAATTCATGGCTTTTGCACCACGATAACGCACCTGCTCACTCATCGTTGCTTGTTCGTACATTTTTGGCCAAAAACAATACCGTAGTCATGCCCCAACCTCCATATTCACCAGATATGGCTCCGTGTGACTTTTTCCTGTTTCCAAAGTTGAAGAGACCCATGAAAGGACGGCGCTTTTCCTCAATTGAAGAAATAAAGGCCGAATCGCTGAGAATGCTCAAGGACATATCAAAAAGTGAATATCAAGAGTTCTTCGAAGATTGGAAAAAACGCTGGCATAAGTGTATTATATCTGGGGGGGACTACTTTAAAGGGGACCACATTGATGTAAACGAATAAATAAATTTTGTTTGAAAAAGCGAAAATTCAGGGTACTTTTTGAACACACCTCATAAATACAGGAGACAGTCCATTAAGTTTTGATTTGTTGAAACAAATTTACTGTCCAGTTTCCCAGCTTGAGAAGTGGCCAAAATTGTCAAGCATTTTTCGTTTGTTGATTTCAACCCTGAAATATTTATTTTATAAGGTTTAAGATTAACTTTGATAAAATTTTTTGATTGTGTCTGTTGAAGTTGGAAGAAATACGGCTCAATTATTACCTACGCCAGACCATGATTCGCACCAAAAAATTTCATTTCTGTATGCATTGATAGCTCTTGCAATGTTACTGATTGTTCTTCACTCCAAATACGATAGTTTTGCTTGAATACAAAAATTTCAATAAAGAAGTGTATCATCTTCAAAATTGTTAAGAGCAAATTTCTTGCACTAGCTGGTATTTTGAAAGCCTTTATAGCTAAGTCCTTCCGCAAAATTTTCATCGTATTGGACTAAAAGAGGTCCAATCTCTGTGAACGGCGACTAAACGATATTCACGGTCATCACTAACACTGGCCGATACAGCTGCGATATTTTCCTCTGTTCGAACTCTACATAAGCGTGTTGGTCTTTTAAATTCCAACAGTGTAAATTTGGTGCAAAATATAGTCACCAGCCACAACGTCCCAAATATTCGCTTCAGTAGGTCAATTAAAATGATCTTAAAATAGAAGAAGAACTTAAAGAACTTTCTTAGCAGAGAACGCATTTTGCTACAAAAAATCCAATATTTTGGAAGCGTTGTTTGTTTGTAAGACGATTCATGGTTAAATTAAAGACCAAATTGAAGATATTTGACAGTGGCACAAAACACAAAATGTAGGTACTTGAAAGAAAAGTACGTGACAGACCTTTACATATCAAAAATATCAGTTCGAAAAATCGAACCAGAATTTAATAATCAATATTTATAAGTAAATACCATCAGCATATTATAGAAATTTACAGATTTCTTTAAAGGCACCAGCAATATGAACGAAACAATTTTCAAACACAGCAAAAACCGAGTTGACTAATTTTTACAATTATGTGAACATGATCAATCTTATTTCAATTCGATAGCAATTCTACAAGTGAAATGATTCTAATCCCATACGACTTCTAGCCGTCAAAGCAGTCTTACTTTCATATAAAATACCCTTTGTGCTAAGCCAAATAAAGTCTTGCTTTTAATTCCTAGAAACATCTCATCTTGATGATATTTGTGCCGTTTCGGTAGTCGAAATTGAAGTCATTAAATATTTTCCATAATTTGACTCAGACAATAAAAATCTTTAAAACTTGTACGCGGTCTTAAATATAAGTTTGTGTATCTTCTTTCTCATTTCAGATGAAGCAAGCTTCATTGGTTATTGTTTGTATGCTCCTTTTGACATCATATGTTGGAGCTCAAACTAAAACCTCCAACTCTTCGGCAGCAACAACAACAACACCAAAACCAAAAATCGACTACGAAGCAGTGGCCTTAGAATTAGTCGAACATGCCAATCTCTACATGAACGAACATTATTCCAAGCTTCGTAGTATTTTCCTTAACTCAGCGAAAAAGTTCCATCATCTAAATCTTCCTTCAACACAAAATAATGATATCCAAAGTAGCTATCGAGCATTTTCCAATCAATTGGCATTCAACTTGAGTATAATTCCATTGGCCGAAATCAAGAATGACATCCTCCGAAGACAGGTTAAGATTCTTGGGAAGCTTCAGCTAAATGGTCTTGAGCACGAAGATTATGAGAGATCAATGAATATTGTGAGAGCAATGCTGGGGTTAGGGACGGCGAAAAATGTCTGCCATTATCGTACAGGAGCGAATGTTTGCAATCACATTGCTTACATGCCACAAATTCATGATATTGTCTCGAAGACGCGGATTTTGGATGAATTGAATTACTATTGGACGAATTGGCGGAATGAAATTGGAGTCGAGGGACGGGCGAGATTTGTTGAGTTTGTGCATTATTTTAGAAAAGCTGCTGCTTACAATGGTAAGTCTGATGAGATGTGAATTTAAATGTTAGTTCAACAAAATTCTCTTTCAGGACACGTATCACCTTCTAAGACCTGGTATCTTTACTACGAAGAGGATGATCTATTGAAAGAGCTCGAAGGAGCTATGTGGGACATTATGCCACTCTATGAAGAAATGCATGCTTTCATAAGGAATGTGCTGCGAAACCAATATGGTCAAAATATTATGGCCGATGACAGTCCAATTCCGCATAATCTTATGGAACAAGTGTTACAACATGCTTGGAAGGCTAAGAGTATTTTTAGTCCACCTTTTCCGGAAAGAAAACTCCCAGACATAAAGCACAAGATGGATCAGGAGATATTCACAGCAAAGAAAATCAACGAATTGGCATCGCATTTCTTCGAGTCACTGGGACTGAATAATTTCTCTCCGTAAGTAAGAATGTCTTAAATGTCAAACAGTGTTTTTCGAATATCGAAATTTTCTTTTGTAGACATTTCTGGGACACATATGCTCGAAAAATGTCCGACGAAGAAGCCGGAGACGATTGTAAAGCTGTTGTCTTCTATTTTCCACCCGATGTCGGTCTTCGATACTGTCCTAAAGTTGATTTTAAAAAATTCCTTCAGATGCACGGCCATATGAGTGAGCTACAATATAATTTGTACAAAGCACATCTCCCGATTGGTCTTGATCGCGAAGCTTGCCCAGGATTTGGAAGTGCTATTGGAGAATCTGCCATTGTTTCAGCTGGAAGTCCAAGGCATTTAGATAGAATTAAACTTATTGAAAATTACACTCTAGACAATGAGCTTACTATGAATCGTCTATTTCGTTTAGTAAGTTGTCAGAAGAAGGCTTTTTGAGTTTAATTAAGGGCTTATTTGTCTTTGTTAGGGTGTCCATACGCTTATTTCCATTCCAATGTACTTTACAAATGAAAAATTTATTGTGGACTCACTTGAATCTCGAATTCAACCGGATGACTTGAATTGTGGTTATTGGAGTATTCAAGCTAAATACGCTGGTCTTGCGCCACCAGAGGAACGCAGCGAAGATCATTTTGATCCCAGCTATTCCCTGTATAAGGGTTTGCATCCTTTGAAGCAGAATACTGTGTAAGTAGTAGCAATTATTGGAAACTTGAGATTTATGAAAAGTATTGGTAACTGTTTTATGGTATTTTAGAAAACTCGTTTCTGAAATTCTTGGATATCAATTCTATAAGGGACTTTGCATAGCTTCAAAGCAGTATGTCCCCGGAGATCCTACTCGTCCCCTACACAACTGTGATTATTATGAACAGGAAGAGGCGGGGAAAATTTTGAAGTGAGTTTTTTTTGCAAATAATAGTCAAATAATTGCTAATAACATTTTATTGTCAACTTTTTACCAGAAATCTAATGAAATTGGGTTCGACAAAACACTGGCGAGACGCAATGGAGCTGGTGACAAATGAGCGAAAATTAAATGGCAAAGCTATTATGGAATACTATGAACCCTTGTATCATTGGCTAAAGGAGAAAAATAAGCAAAATGGGGTACAAGTTGGTTGGGATGCAAGTGCGACTAGTAAGTTCTTTTATACTTTTACCAAAAGTAATTTAATTTAAATAAAAATTAATTCTTTTTTCAGACTGCCAAAGCAAAAATTAAAAACAATATTAATTTAAGTTTAAAGATGTTATGGAATCTGATGAAATTGTCAAGCCGTTAAAAAATACAACAAAGTGGATGGAAAATCTACGTTTTTCAGAAATATATTCCTGCATCAAAAAGAATTGAGTTTAACTCATACATTTGTGATTTTTTAAACAAAATACTTTCACTCCAATGGAAAGGAAAATATAAAAGCTGAATAAAACAACTTGATGTTGAGACTTTTCCAATAAGAAGTTTTATTTTAATATTTCAAAAAACAAGTATTTTTGTATGAGAAATCTAAAAATAATTAAGGTGGCTGTTGATGGGAAAACCAGAACACTTAGACCAATAGTTGGTTCGTTGTGAATTGTGATACCACATGGATCTTAAAATGTACTTTGCTCGCTGAACTAATTAGAGCTGGCTATGAAGCATTTGAGACAATAGATTTCAGAATTTCTTAGATCACTAGGATCATTGTAGTAAAAGTCTGAAAGGTTAATAAGTCTTCGTCTTAGTGATAGTACAGGACATAAACAAAGAAAATTGCAGGGATTGTGAAGACGAAGCAAGAGACATAGATTAAGACCGCCAGAGTACACGCCTCCACCAACCCCTTTCGGTTTTAGATCCATTTGTACAAAAGTTAATTGTTGCATCTATTTAAAATGACTTATTCTTTTTTAGGTAGACCTGGAAAGGATGGACACTTGGACATTTTTGTTGAATTATGGATTAGAGGTTATTTAGTCGGCGTTAAGTTGAAGTGTTCAATATATTGATGATTGTTTGCTGAAAATACCTAGCGGAATAAGATGGAACAGGACATCAAGTCCAGCGGAGGGGGTAGAGCGGACATACATAAGCAGGGTGTTCGTTGTAATTTACTGAGTTCGTCACGATTTGTTGCTGTGTCCAGCATTAAGTATCGGTGAAATGACCGAGACGTATAGCCAATGTGTAATATGGGTTTGCAGACTCCATTTATTACCAATGGCTTTTTTACAAGAGAATAGGGCCACAGTGGATTTGTTAACTGTCTCTTCAATATTATGTTTCAAGTTTAATTTCGTATCCAAGATGAGACCAAATATTTAGCTTTGCCTGAAAATGTAAGCAGTATACCATTTCTATAAAAAGGGTATATGTGGGGGATTTTATATTTCCTAAAAAAGAGGACAAGTTCGGTTTTATAGGGAATGACGTTAAGTCCACATCGATCTGTCCAGGCAATTACCTTGTTTAAAGCACTTTGTATTAGTTCCTTCATGGTGTTAAGATGCTTAGCAGTTACCGCTTTGGCAACGTCGTCCGCGTAGAAAATCACTCTCAATACCTCCATTTCTAACATTGTTATTAGTTTATTTACTACTAGGTCCCAGAAGAGAGGAGAAATGACACCCAGTTTTGAGTTGATAGTTTTGCTTATCAGCATTTGATTTATCTACCTACTTATTGATTTATCTACCTTCAGAGATGTCAACGCGTGATTGCGTATGTGTCAACATTGTTAAGCGATCCTCTATATATAAGAAACTCCTTGAACTCCTTGCGTTGGAAGGAATGTTCAGTTTCTACAGATTTCCCAATATTGTATATGCATGTTGAGCATTAGATAACAAAGATTTGTTAATTTTTTGCCCTCAAGTGGATATCATATCAGAAGCTCAAATGCTTTAAGAAGGAATGATGATAGTCTAATAGATCTTAGATCTCTAGGGTTAACATGGCTAGGTTGACCAGCTTTGCGTATAAAAACAACTTTCACTTGATGTTTTTCTTTAACGTGGTTCCAAGAAAAAAGTCTAAAGGCATAAATCACAAGATCTCAAAAGCCAATTATTATGATTACACGCCGTCTTTTTAAAAATAAACGTGGATCACATCAATATCTTTCTATTCCGCGAATTCAAAGTCATTTATCAAAGCTTGATAGCGCATTTCATTCACCGCAACAGTTGTTCCAGCCCCATTTTTGTCCCTAAATCCTCCTTACCCTCTAACTATCGTCCAATTGCACTTACGTACCTTCTTTATAAGGTCATGGGAACGCTGATCAATTTTCAGCTTAAGAAATATCTTGAAGAACGGAAGCTTCTTATTGACCGGCAGTTTGGCTTTCGTTGCAATGGGTTAACTGGTCATCTCATGATTTATCTCACCGAACAGTGGAACAAATCCTTACATCGTTTTGGAGAAAGTAAGATTATTGCACTCGATATTTCAAAGGCATTTGATAGAGTTTGGCATCAAGCTCTCTTATCTAAAATGCGTGCTCTTGGTATTGACGAATCTCTTCTTTGTTGGGTTAGAAATTATCTTTCGGACCGTTCAATTCAGGTAGTATTGGATGGGTTCAAATCTGATATCCACAAAATAAACGGTGGTGTGGCCCAGGGCTCCGTTTTGTCTCCGATGCTCTTCCTTATTTTTATTCTTTTGTCTGAAACTTCTAACCCACTACATTGTTTCGCTGATGACAGTACCCTCTGCTTTTCATATTCGTTTTTAGATTCTCATCCTTGTTCTTCGGATGTGGACTATCAACGGCAGCGTATGATAAGCTCATTAAATTCTGATCTTGACAGCATTGTTCAATGGGGATTCAAAAACCGTGTAGAATTTAATGCTTCGAAAACTCAATGCTGTCTACTGTCACAAAATCGTAACCCTCCTCCAATGCCACTATCCATGGGTGGTACCTACTTGCATCGAAGAGATTGAACAACTATCAGTCCTAGGTATGTGCATCACAAACCACTTGTTGTGGAGTGAGCACATATTTGACATCGCCAAAAATGCTGCTAAGTGTTAACGTTTTCTTCGACGATGCAAGACGTTTTTTACCCCTTCTGATCTGGCTATAATTTACAAAGCTTTTATTCGTCCTAAACTCGGGTATTACTCTCATATTTGTGCTGGAGTCTTCTGGATAGAATTGAAAAAAAAGCGCTAAAAATAATAGGAGATCGTTCTCTTACCGAGACATTTGCTTCTCTTGAACACCGCCGCAAGGTCACATGCCTGTCATTTTTGTATCGTTATTTTTATAAACAATGCTCTAGTGAAATAGCCAGTTCATTCCTCCCCTTAAACCATTCAACCGTAATACCCGTACTGCTAGGAATGCCCATCAGTTTACCCTTGAGCCCAATTTCGGACATACTGTTAAGTACTGAGATTCTTTCTTTAGCCGCACTACGCGAATGTGGAATGCTTTACCTGACTCAATATTTCCCACTCATTACAATGTGCAGACATTCAAAACCAATGTGCATCGGTTTCCCCTTTCTAATCCTATCTTCCTTTCCTAATTGCTCACACTGTGTTTAATCATTATAAGGGTATTCATAACCCCTTAAGTGGGGTGGCCAGATCAACTGGCTTGCGGTTGAGTTATTGTATAAAAACTTTAAGATCTAAGATTTTATGCTTAATACGGTGTATTATTGGTTGTATCTATGCCCATTCAAAATATCGACGAAAAATGCTTAAGCATCCATATTCTCAGTTATTCTCAAGCGAAACTTTTGGTTTTGATTCCTTAAAACACACATTTGTCCTAACAGCTTAATTTTGTTTATCAATTTCAAAGTTGCCGGCCTAGATAAGACAACCCAAAAGAATAAAAAATTGTATAGTACCATTTTTAGTAATAATTTTTAACTGTCAAAATATGACAGCTTTAAAAGTGACAGCTTTATTCTATTCAAAATAAAATCTCTCTATTATATGATAAAACAAACAAAACACACCTGTTCACTTAATCGAATGTTAACTTCCAAAAATTTGGTGTTAACTCAAGCGTGCCTCTCACTGTTGCCCTTGGCAGACCTGTTCTCCTTTAATTTCTTCTTCGACTGCCCTTAAAGTCGCTAATCGTTTTTAAAATGATTTCATAATTCAACTTTAATTGCTTTAAATCAGACTAAAAATAAAATGTAACCAAACCTTTTTCTCTTATTTTAATTGTATTACAAATTTTATTACAAAAACACATTTTTCCCTCTTCAAAATCATGTTCCTTTTATATTATTTTAATAATAATAAGTAATAATAATCAGTTTACTTAATTTTCAAATAACAATATTTTACACCAATTCAAACATTTTTATATGAAATTACTTTTCCACTAAGCACTTCCTACCCCAATTTAATATACGAGTACTCCAAAAAAAGGAAAAAGCAAACATAAATAAAACAACAACACATTTTCACAATACCTAATAAGATTTTACCCGGTCTAATCTAATTCCTACTTTACACAATTAAATTCCCTTAATTAGCATTTTGCCATTTTGCTTGTGAGTGTGATCAAAAGGAAAAAATTAAAGCCATAAGCCACGCTATACCCTACCTACTTACCTAAACCATTTCCTTGCTGTACTCTCGTTCGTACTTTAACCATAATTTCGACACACAAACAAAACAGCAACAACACAAGAGAAAAAAAGCTTTGAGTTACTTCCAGAAGTTAGGTTCATGATTTCAATCATAAGAACTTAGGGAGAATTATATTCCCCACAATCCTGATATTAACGTGTGCCTCAAAATGCTATCCCCGCATCAGTAAAAATACCAAGTGAAAGCAAAGGTAGTTTTTCTTATGGCAAAGCCCGAAAACATTTTAACAGAAATCACATCGAAAATAGGACACGAAATATAATCATTAACTTAGATTTACTTTAATTAAGAGAGCGTTGTAAAATTTCCTTTTTTTAACATAAATTCAAAGGATCAAAAACGTTTGTTATACTGTTATCCTATTTCCCAAAATTTAATTAGAAGAATGTTAAAAAATCTCCTCTTTCTTTTACAGGTTTCTGTAACTTGGGAAATTTTAACATTCATTGAGGATTATTTTATTAACATTCCTTATTTTTCTTCTAGGACTCTGTTAAAATAACCCAAATACTTTTTTCCGGGATTTGTTAGCTTTTTGTTCGCCTTACCTACCTTACCAAAGCCGCACCGGAGAAAACTGGTGCAGTCATGCGCCCTTATGTTACCAACATAAAAATCCTTTTACTTGTTTAGCCTACTTTTTACAGCAGCAGCGGGACAACGACAACACAACGAGTGTGTAAGGGAATTTTAAAGTTTAATCATATGTTTTCGACGATTCTGCTTCTTCGTTCTTCCTCTATCCTTTATCCTGGCCTGTGCTGTGGAATGTTGGTTAAAAGGACTCTGATGTTTATGTTTTCATGGCATGTTCCTGCTCTGCTCAGCTTAGCTGGCAGCGCTCTTTGTGTTTTGTATTTGTGTGAAATCTATAATTTATATCTGTGTTGGCGCGATGATGATTGCTTTTATATTTGGGCTTTAAAGTCCTTAGTCCTTCGTTTCGTACCTATATACTGACTGTACTCGTACTAGACTGCTAATAATGGATATTAGGATGACGAACGCGACAAGGGGTAGCTGCTATATTGCTACTGCTCTGCTGTGGCTTGGTTGATTTATCAGATCGGGAGTTTTGGAGTGAAAAGTTGAAAACATTTGACATGATTTTTTTTTTGGGCTGAGGTTAGCTTCAAGGGGGTGTCGGGTAGGGGGTGTTTGGTGGTATTTCTGGGCACAGGTAGGGATGTGTTTGAAAGTATATACATATATAGGATAAGGAATCACAATCGAATTTTAATGACTTGAAGTTTTTGTTTTATTAGTGGTGTAAGGTGATGTGAATTGCGGTAAATGATGAGGTTTTAAAAAAGGTTGAGGTTGAGCATTCAAGAAGAAAATTTAATTAAAGGCAGGCAAGGTAGTTCAAAATAAAAACAACAACATTTCTTTGACACGAGTTTTGCTTTTTTTTTAAATTGACTCTTGAAGATTGCTTGACATCTTTATTTAAATTTAATGGAATAAAGTCTTTAGTGAAAATTACAAAACAAGACCTGGAGGTTTAGGAGTAAAATAACATCTCTTCCCTAAGGCTATGTATTTATGTAATTTATTTAATGAAATAATCGAAACTTAATTGGTTACATAAACAAAAGTTCAAAACGGATTTTAGAACCCTTGAAAATGAAACAAAGTTGAACAAAATTTTGGACTTTATTTCAAAGGGTAACAAAATCCAAAACTAAACTAAAGTGAAATTATGGACAAACCGGATTAAGAGAATAGAAAATATGAATAAACTACAAAATATGATCATGGGTGGACTTTATTATTTGAAAAATCTTCATGTGATCAGCAAAATTGCGAACTTCACTTGAGCGCAGACATGACGATATGTCGTTAACAAAAAAGGGCCAAGATGGTTCCAAGCTAAGAAAAATGGCAGAAAACCAAGAGCTTTAAGTTTAAATAAAATAATTCCGTGGGTAAGTTGGTCAAAAGCTTTAGAAAAGTCAATGTATACACAGTCAACTTCATTACCTTGTTCTAAATCGTTTGAACATATATTTGAGAATGTGAGGAGATTTGTAACGGTTGATCTTTTTTTCACAAAACCATGTTTCGCAGTTCGCAAATGAGATTCTTACTAAAAAATGCTATACTTTCACAAAAAACTTGTCCAAAAAATTTAGGAATGCAAGAAAGCTTTGCAATGGGCCTGTAGTTTGTTATATTCGCCTTGTTAACTTTCTTGAAAATTGGTGTTAGAAATGACTTTTTCCATATTCTGGGAAATTTTTCTGTTTTTAGAGAAAGTTTGAATAAGAACGTAAGGGGTTAAACTTAAGTATTAATAAACTTTTTTAATAATATCGATGGAATACCATCAAGACCGGCTCATCAGTCATCATTCAACACGGATAAAAGATCAAGGACCGTACTCTATAGCACAGGGATGTGACTACAGCAAGTTTGCGAAAAGGAGTGAAGACTATGAAAATCTACTTCATCAACTACTTCAGGGTTATTAAAAAATTACTCACGGAAATTGGTTGCGAAAGCGTTACAGATATCAACAATTTTATCTTGTAAGTGATGTTAACTGGAAAGCCAGATATTTAGTTGAGTTTGTGAGCTATTTTAGTGAATTGTACTACTAGAAACAAAGCTAAGCAGATCACATTTAAAAAAATACAAATATTTTATGTAAAAAACGCTTGCAGGAAATGGAAGCAGAATGTTGCGTCTTGGGGCAAAATAGACTACTCAAACGTGGCAGAAACTGCTTATATCTGGAAAGGAATCTATCCTGTTGATTCACATTACACATTAAAGGGGAACCAGTGGAAAATGATAAAAGTGTTGAATTTTCAAACGCTTCCGATCTAACTTTTACAGTACTTTATCAAAAACTTGCTATGTTCAATAAGAAACGTATCACATATTCCGGTGAAAGGCGTATCAGAATTCTATGAACATTTTAAAGCATCTTTAAGTCCCAATGTAATAAACAAAGTCAGAAAATACCAAAACTCAACAACAACACAACAACAAAATTGGTGCAACTGGCAGCCAGATATTTTCAAAATTAAATTTAAAATATACGAAAAGTAAAAATTAAAAAAAAATATATAAAATCCCATAGCTATGAATAGGAAATTGATGAAAAGGACTAGTACTGCCTTTATCACAGTAAAGTTTTTAGTAATTCCTTGAAAGGCGGGGGAATAGCCAGTGCAAAAATTGGGAAAATGGAGATCGTTCAGGACGTGAAGAAATTAACTGTTTTTTTTTATTGGGAAAATTATTCCCAATAACTGTTATTCAAATTAATATACTTTGTTGTTCATTTTCCCTTTATTAGTTTATGTTTATATTATTTATAAATAAATAAAAATACAATACGTGGCGCAACAGTCCGTTGAGAACTAGGGCCTTTTGACCAACCATTCCTGTGTGCGAGTAATGTTGTCAGGAATGAAGCAGACCTAAAGTTTTAAGCGGAATCGGAACAAATTATTGGAGACAGCATTTTTCATGACAAGAATTACTTTTGTCAGTTCCTCGCAAGGGGCAGTACCCGTGAAAAACCCTCTGGCATGACAGTCCTATGCACTCTCTGAAATTATTGGCTTAAATCGTTGGCTCGTATAGTTTTAAGTTATATGGTGCTGATGTCTGTTCTTCTTCTGACAATTGTTAACAGCTGCTTAAAAACAAGTACTTGTTGATTTGACCTTTCAAGAATCCCTTTTACAACGATAGCTTGACAAAACGGACCTTCGAGGCAATGTTGGATGTTTGTATATTTCTAGACCATTTTGATTATTTGCTACGATGAAACTAAAATATTGAAGTATCATTTCAAAAAATATTGATTTCTTTTTTAAGGATGCCTCTTCTCCAATACTGGTTAACCCCGATAAAATGAAAAACAAAAAACATACATACAAAAACTACTTCTTCACCAAAAAGATATACAGTTTTATACACTCGGCTTCTACTGAACGTGTAGAAACATTTTTAAAAATACTTTTTTCCCAAATTTTTAAGGGCATTTGTGTCATTTTTATAACTACTCTCTTAAGATGTTAAGAAAAGAATTTCAAAATAAATATCCAAATTAAACTGCTAGTTTTTTTTTCGCCTATTTGCAAAGTATTAACAACTATCTATAGTTTTATTTGAAATTGGCAACACTGCACACAATATAATTTTCAACATTAAATAATTAATTCCCGTTTTCAGTATATTCTATAAAAAAAGTAAGACACCAAACATAAAATGTCTGGTATATTATATTTAGTCAAATTCGGTTTATTTTGAACGTGACTTCTAATCGACAGTTAGTATACTAAACAAAATAAAATAGAAAAGAGATATGACGATCATATCACTATAAACATTCCTTTAAAGTAACCTTTCTGCCACAAGAGTTAAAGAAAAAAAAAAAAAACATTTTAAAAGTATAAACAAAAAATAAAATATAGTTATACACGAATTGTGAACTACAAATTTCGAAAAGTCATGACTCATACATTCTCTGATTAACACAATAATATTTCTAAGCAATATCTTACGTCTTCATTTGAATAGAAAATAATGCGTACATATTATTTAAATAAAAACAAGACAATTCGCAATTCGTTTCGCATGTGCAAGACACTTTGATTAAAATACCGACAAATGAAGAACTGCTTAAAGCTTTTGAAAGTTTTATGTTCAATCCAAAAATGGCACAAACCATTTAGGAATCTAGACAACATGACAACATTTTGTTACATTCTGTTATTTCGCCTGCTTTGCTTATTCGCATTTGACAATTTATTTATACCTAATAGTGTTTCAGTTTTAATTGTGCTTTTTCCTAAATAGTTCTGTCCAGAATAAAGTTCAATAAAAAGACAATATTTCATTAATATGAAGATGTTCAAAACATAAATCATACTTTCTACATATACATTTTGTGTTATCATTAACTCGACCAAAATCATTCATTAATTACGGATTGCGAGCGACTCATCAAATCAAAAATTAATTTAATAAAATTAATGTTTCATAATTTAACTGACTACGAGTAATTTCTTCAATAAAGTGCTTTTAAATTTACTTTGATAATCGGTGAATGCATAATAATACATCAAACAAAAAATAATTGGTGCGGTCAAATAGTACGAGTATATCATTTTTATTAGAAATAAAGAAATTATTGAAATAAAATTATATCGTAAGTTATGTCACCGAAGCCGAAAGACAGAATTATGAGATATACTTAGCCATCAGATTTAAAATTCCCATGATTTTATTGACATTTGTCAGTTCTGGCTTACAAGTGTTTTCAATAAGAGAAAGTTATTTTTAATTTTGTTTCATTAATTTTTAAAAATAAATGTAGACTAGGAGTTTACTGAGTGTGACAGTAATATTGTTGCAATTGAAAGTTCAATATCATCGTACTCTTTTTCCGAAAAGTTTTGTATAATTTTGAAGAATTAATTTCAATTCATTTATAACTGTAGTCTGTAAATTTGATTGTCAGTTACTATTAAATAAGTAGATTCAAATTCAAAGCTTATGTAAATTATAGGTTAATCTACAAACACATACAAAACTTATCAACGACATTTCATAAAGCTTAACATTGTGAGTAATATAAATATATAAGGTTTAATATCAGCTTTTGACCTATGATCAAGAAGTTTTAACTTTGGATGAGGGAAGGGCTTAATTGCTTTATTTAATTTTGCTAAACAAAAACAATGCTAAAGTTATTTAAATAAAAGTGAACCCATTCCACGGAACGGTTTTACAATTTTTACTAAAATTCTTCTTTATTTTGGAAACGTGTGTTTGGTGAATATTTTTAAACTGGGTAAATAAAAAGTTGTCAACTTTCCCAGAGATTTAATAAATTCATGTTCTAATCAAATGGGGTTCAAAATGTTTGCTTTGCGTTTATTGTATGTTTAATGGATAAAGGATGTTAGATTTCGGATTTTTGACAAAATCTCTTTTAAAATGTTCCTTCTAAAAATTGTCATAATTATTCAATATCTCCGAAAAATTTAATATCATAAATCTGAAAATAAAATTGGTTTATCAATAAATTATTAACTTCAAATAGGCAGTTATTGTATTCGGTCTTATTTGTCGAACTGAAAATGTTGACATTTCTCGACGTTTCAAGTTCCCTAGAGTCGAAATAAAAGATTTTTAGAGAGATGTCTGTGCGTGCGTGTGTACGTACGCTCGCGAAGTTTTTTCGTCGTCCATAGGCCAAGAACCAAATAAATTGTGTTCTATAGATAATAATGCAGAAAAATGCAGAAAGGACTCTCAAAAAAATTTAGTGAGTGGTTTTTTTATCATAGCAATTTAAAAAAAGGTGAACATTTTGGTTTACCCTTGAATTAAATATTGTATTATATATTGAAATATGATACCCAACAAATATATTTTTGAAAAAAAAATTCAATGAACGGTTTTTTTTTACAAATCAAAGAATATGAAAAAACAATATTTGTCACCTCGAAAATTTTACGAACAAAAAACGATTTTATCTCCAAAATAAGTTTTTGCAACAAAAAATGTTGTTTTCAACATCTGGTAACATTTTGAGAAACATCGAATTGACAGTGACTTCAAATTAATTGTATCTTATAATAAATATTGTTTTCAACATTCGGTAACATTTTGAGAAAAATTAAATTGACTGTTTTCTTACAAAAAATAAGAACCTAAACAAAACATTACTAAAAGTTGTTAAAATTGAGGCTTAAGTAATTTTCGACTTAAATATCTTTTCAAAAATTTTAGATTATGGCTTCAAATTAATTTTATTTTATAAGATTTTTTTTTACATTCAGTAAAATTTTAAGAAAAATTGAATTGACAGTTTTTTTACAAAAAATAAAAACCTAAAAAAAGTAAAAATTTGCTTTCGACTCAAATATATTTTCAAAATTTAAAAATATTGGCTTCAAAATTATTTTATCTGAGAGAAAATATTGTTTTCGACATTCAGTACATTTTTCATAAAAATCCAACAATCGGTTTTTTCATACCTACAAAAATAAAATCTAAAAAAAATAAATTTGGTAAAAATTGATGTGCGGTCCTCGATATCTCGTGAATAATAGAAGACATTGACTTGTTTATATAAGACATAAAAAGCAAGACAAATCCAAGACGGGATGGGAAGTTATTAGTGTGGGTCGCATCCCAGCCTCTTTTTTTTTCTTAATCATTTCTCATTTGTGCTTGAAATATGAAAATTCAATTCTTGTTTTAATATCTTAGGCAGAAGAAGTCGGAGGGATGAAATTACCAATAAAAAACCGTAACTTTATAATTTGCACCATTAAATTTATCTAATAAATGGAATGTATTGTTGAAGCGTGTATTGTTCCTATTTATTAGTAGTAGAAGTTTTTACTTCCCAAATGTCAAAAGATGACAGTTTCAAAAGTAGTCGCTGAGCTGATAGAGGACTATTAAAATGAAACAAAAACAACAAATACAAAATCAGTTAATTGTGAAATTCCCAAAACAAAATTTTCAATTTCCCATTATTTTTTCATATAACCTTTAAAAAGGATAAAAATATGCATCTCCCACTATAATAGAGAACGCTTCTGCGCATTATCAACTTCTCCACCATACCCCACAACAAACCGTTTCAAATCAATATTTTTCCAACAGATTGCGCTGCTATCGCCATACATACTCCTTCTGCATATCTCATCTCGCATCAAAGGAAAAACATTGGGAAAATTTCTCTCGATTTACCTAGAAAAAGGATTACGTCAATCCAAGCCCATTATATAGGATTCCAATTCAGTAGCCGACTAACTTTTCAGATGAGCTGAGGTCCCCGTAGGTTCGCACAGTTTTCGAAATCAATACATATAATCAACAGTATACACACACATCAAGTTAACACACACACACATATATTAAGTGTACATACACATAAGAAAATAAAATTCCATAACAGAAGAAAAAATCAAGTCAAAAAAATTATTTTCCACACAAAAAGAAAATCGAAAAATCAAAACGAAAATGTGAAAATAATTGTTGCTAATTCAAAGTGAGCAAAAGTCCCAAAACAGTGATGGTGGCAAATAAGTGAACAAACAACACACAAGATTCTTCCAGCTTCCAGCTGCAAGTTTTCCCCTTTTTCTGATGTGCTGTGAGATTAAGTGAGTTTTTGAATTTTCTCAAAGTGCGTTTCGGCTGAAGAAAGTCCCTTTCTTTTTCACTCATCACGACCAGCCTATCAGCCAGCCGCAGTCAGCCAACGGGCCAGGCGAGCGTTAGCCATTCTATAGTTTGAAAAGTTGAAAGTTCAAATTCCCAGAAAAGTGTTTTGTAGCAGCAAAAGAAAACGGAAAAGGATTTCGCTCATTCCGAAAAAATGTTGGTGTACATGCAATATTCATATGTATCCAATGGCTAAATCGGTCACAAGAGTTCCACGGCAAATTGTTTCGACAGCCTCGTCACCGTTGCCGTCGTTTTCGTTGTCGTTCTCGGTGTCATGTCGTCGACGTTAACTTTGTCGTCGTCGTAGTTTTTGTCGGTGGTATAGTGAAGTCAAGTCGTCGAGTCGGCAGCAGCACAGCATTGAATTGTCGCGTTTATTCGTTTTTTGGGTCATAAAGTGACACGATATCGTGGTGGTGCCATGAGCAGCAAAGTGGGGTCAATGCGGTAGTTGGACGCGGCGCGCAACAATCCGCATAGCTCATAAATTTCTGCTCCCTGAATAATTAAAAACTGTCTCTGTGTATCTGGAAACATTACCTAGAGTCGAGTTGGCCATAAGTTGTTTCGCGAAATGAGAATTTGTTTCCTCTCCTATTCAGTGTTCTGTGTTAAACATAGTTAAGTTCTCAACCCTCGTATAGGTATATAGCAGCTTTTACTGTATTCGAATAGTACGCCAGCCCTGCCTACCACGCCGGCCGTACGGTACTAGCCCGGAAGTGCTAGTTTCGTTTTCTCACATTTTATTTTACCTCAATTCTACCCTCGATGTGAAACCCACGCAAAGATATACTAGACCAAGAATAATTTTCACTTGCTATAGTCCTGCCTGCCTGCCTGCCAGCTTAATAGCCTGCTAGCCTGCCAGTTTGCTTTGTGCCAGTGTATGTAAAGCTCAATCACCCCGGAAAACGAATTAATATTTAAAAAAGGATTTCATCTTGCTTCCTATTTTTATTTCTCTTTCCTTGTGACTTCCTTGCCCCCACCAGCTCCCGCTGCTTCCACAGCGGTAGCCATTCGCCAACGACGACGCCACGTCTCGCTCCTTCCTAGTGCTCGTTTCTCGGGCTCAGATGTACATTTTTATTCAGGACATTCATAGCCTCTACCTGTATCGCGTTAATAAAACTAAAACGAAAACGTTAACGAAAACGAAAACCAACAACTCCCAAACCACCCAAGACCAACAAGACCCATAGAGCAGAGGAGGATAATAAAAATGCATCAACACCGTGGTGACGGTGGACTACGAGAACGATGTTTTAGTGGTGGTAGTTCGGAAAGGATAACTGAGGATGCAGGGTGGCCCAGCAACAGTGGGTGTGGAAATAGCAACAGTGGCTTCTCCACTATCTCGTCATTCTTTAGTAGCAGTACCGTTAGTTACAGTACCGCCACCATCCTTTTAGCAACAACCAAATAATACAACAACACAAAATAAAGGATATTATTCATCATGCGCGAAATGTGTTTGCCTGTCGTGTAAATAAGATTGCCACAAAAAAAAGAAAAAGTTAAATTAAATAAAACTTAGGTATCCTTCTTTGTATAACTACGGCTGCTTTCTGTAATTTTCGCCTTTTCGTATTCGTATTAATCTTGGCGTGAGAAATAAGTGTAAATTAATTTTAAATGTTTCTTTCCCCTACATAAGTGTTAGAAATTGATGTGCGTAAATAAGAAAATAAAATTAAAATTGTATATGTATTGTAACAGAAAAGAAAAATCAATTTTCCGTTATTAAAAAAAGTACCTAGTGGTTAAAATTAGTTAAACTAACATAACTAGTGATTAAGTGTTAATTATGTATTAATCAACTTAAAAATTAAAAATCTTCAAAGTTTGTTCGCTGCTTATACGATCTTCCGCTTGTTAAAAATTACAAAAAAAAAATAATAATAAATTATAATCAAAATATATAAAACATAAAATTAATTGTAGTTAAAAAATATTAAAAATAGTTATTAATAATAGTGAAAAAAAATATTAGTTAATATTGTTCCATCATTGAAAAAATCGTTGTGTTTTTATAAATGTATAGAGAAAATTTATATAAAATAATAATTATTTAATTGAAAATATTTAAAATTTGAAAAATGAAAAATAGTTAAGTGAATTTAGTGAATATATAGTGAAAAGTTAAATTTTCAATATTTAATATTAAAATTAATTAGATTTTAAGACATCGAACGGATTATTATTAAAGTGGATACACCTAATTGGTTACCAGATTATATAATTGTAAGTAAATTTGATAACAACATTTTTGAAATGTTACTTTTTTGTCTTTTTATAATAGAGGCTCAATATGAAAAAAAAATCTGGTTAAAAATCTCCTTAAATCAAATTGTATATTATCTATAATTTATTACAGCTAATAGCAAACTAACATACAAAAGGCTTTCGGCTTTAACGTTGAAGTTTTTAAAACCCTTTAGCTAAAGGGAAATAGTTTCTTAGTTTGAACAAATTGAAATAAATGCCCTTTATCTCTTTAAAAAAAAAATCAAACTTTAAAAAACAAGTGAAACACAGTGACCATAAATCAAATTGAACATTTACAACAAAATAATAAAACTAGATTTTCGCTGAACTCATTTTTTTCAAGTTACATAATCGCATTTAAGATCTTAGCTATTTCAAATTTGTTTAACTTCACTTCTTATAACATTTTATATAAAGCATGAAGTTCACGCCCTGGCTGGCATTTGAGATACAGAATTAAAAATGTTAAGCACTCATAACACTCGTAGTAAGACTGCTGATCATTCTCCTAATTAACTCAGAAACATTTCCACACGACGACTTCGTTTTGACAGAAACTTGGAGTTCAGTCCTTGATTTTTTATCCGTGTTGAATGATGGCTGCTTAGCCGCTTCCGATGGGGTATTCCTTCGATAGTATTAAAAAAGTGTAGTAATGCTTTAGAAACAGACAAATTTCCCAGTATATGGAAGAAGTCATTTCTAACACCAATTTTCAAGAAAGTTAACAAGGCGTATGTAAAAAATTACAGGCCCATTGCAAAGCTTTCTTGCATTCCTTAATTGTTCGAGCAAGTTGTTTGTGAAAGTGTAGCATTTTTTAGTAAGAATCTCATTTTCGCACAGCAACATGGTTTTGTGAAAAAAAAGATCAAACGTTACAAATTTCCTCACATTCTCAAACATATTTTCAAACGCTTAAGAACAAGGTTATGCTTTCGACCAACTAAGCCACGGAATTATTTTATTTTAACTGAAAGGTCTTGGTTATCCACCTTTTTTTTTTTAGCTATTGGATCAAATTATACCTTGAAAACAGATTCTATGAGATGAAATTTAGAAATTTTCATTTAGAACCTTTTGTTGCTCAATCTGGTGTTCCCCAGGGAAGCCATCTTGCCCTTTTCTATTCATCCTGTCTTTTAACGAGACGTATCGTCATGTCTGCGCTCAAGTGAAGTTCTCAATTTTGCTATTGACATGAAGATTTTTCAAATATTAAAGTCCACCCATTATCGCATTCTTTTACAAGCCGACATTTATAGTTTCATATTTTGGTGTGGGAAAAATAGCCTTGCCCTCAACCGTTTAAAATGCCAGACATAATAAGGTTTTTAGTAGTACCCGTGGCATGGATGGTTAGTGCGTTGGACTGTCATGCCAGAGGTCTTGGGTTCGAATCCTGCCTTTGCCTTCTAAAGTTTTTTTCACGGATACTGCCTCTTGCGAGGAATTGACAAATCCCCAAGAGTAATTCTTGTCATGAAAAGTGCTTTCTCAGATTGGCCGTTCGAATTCGGCTTAAAAACTGTAGGTCCCCTCCATTCCTGACAGCAGTACTCGCACAGAGGAATGGTTGAGAGTTGTAAGTCACTAGGCCCTAGTTCTCAACGGAATGTTGGGCCACCTTATTTATTTAATAAGCTTATCACTAATATGTAAAAAGAAATTTTCATTTGCAAACACGAGTTTGTTTTGAAAAGTTGTTATTAAATATTTCAAACAAAAAAATAATTTATAAATAATCGCATTGAAGAATATTTTGAAAACTAAGAAGTTAAACTAAAAATTAACTTCAATATTGGAAATGATTTTTCGACAAAAGAAAGTTTTCGATTAACGTAAAGTACCACCGAATTTGCGTTGTCTAAAATTGGAACAGCTTTTATCTGAACTTCATTGGGGTGGAAATGCAGCCTAATATCTCGGTTTTGTAACAATGCAGGGAATAAGCAAAGCAACCGTCTGCAGAATAATTCATCGAGTGTAGAATATTATCATTGCCTCGTAATTTGTTTCTCAAGGATGATTTTCTTATGTAGCTGGATGTATTGACGGTATTATGATATATGTATATTGGTTCACCAATTTTTTTAAATGCATATTTTATAAGTAAGTTTTTAGTTGTTTTTATAGGTTTTCGTTCTTGAATCCAATTGTTTAATTTTCCAAGAAGTTAAATAAGTTTTATTTGAATACCTGTTTTTGTTTCTAAAATATTTTAGTCAAAAATTAGTTCTTAGTAGCATTTTTGAAGGTTTTTAGTTTTATAAAAGTAAATAGGATTTTTCTAAATTATCATTTATTATTTTAGCAATAATATTTTTCATTGAGCTTAGAAGTAAGCCTAAAGATTCATGTGGTATCACAATGCGCCATTAAACTGGCCTAAGTGTGTCATACTCCGTCAGGGACAGCCACTTTAACCTAACCTAACAATAATATTTTGTATAGAATGAAATAATTTTGAAGTTAATGACTTAATTTTCATTCTCGAGATATTGGATGTAAAATCAATTTTTAACCAACTTTAGATACGAGTATAGCTGACGAAAAAAGGTATACCGACTTACGAACGTACGTTCACATTCATCTCTCTCGAGAAATGTCAAAATTTTCTTAACATAATAATAATATAATTTATAGCAACAAATATTTTTTATTAAGAGCAAAATTGACAATCGGTATAGTTGTGTAATTTTTGATTCAGAAAGCCATGACAAAATAAATTGGAAAAAATCAACATGGTCGAAAAGGTTATTTGCCTATGTTATTATTAAATTATTTGCCTCCTTATCGTTGTTTCACTAGAAGACCTTTGTCACGTGAAAGGTCATCTGATATATGTACATAATATGAACATATGTCTTTAAATGTTCACAACAATGGACAATGGGACAAAGCCGCTAATTTTACTTTTTAACGATAATTTTTGGTCGTCATTCTTAATAGTATTTTTGATATAATGTTAAACCAATAAGTCACATTTTTGGCCTGTCTTATAATGTTCAGTAAAAATATCGAAAAAAGAAAATTTTTAAAAATTGTATATTATATACTGTTTCATTATGAAATTGATTACAAAAAGAGGCTGGGATGTGACCCACACTCATAACTTCCCATCCCGTTTGTCGATTTGTCTTGCTTAAAAGTTTGTTTTTACCAAATTTGAGTACTATTTTTTGTAGATTTTATTTTTTTTATGAAAAAACGGACTGTTGGATTTGTATAACAAAATTACTGAATATCGAAAACAATATTTTCTGTGAAATAAAATAAGTTTGAGTCGAAAGTAAATTTTTACCAAGTTTTAGTATTGTTTTTTTTTTAGGTTTTTATTTTTTGTAAAAAAAACTGTCAATTCGATTTTTCTCAAAATGTAATCGAATATTGAAAACAACATTTCTTATCAGATAAAATTAGTTTAAAGCCAATGTCTCAAATTTTTGAAAAGATATTTACGTCGAAAAACAATTTTTACCAACTTTTATACATTTTTTTTTTGGTTATATTTTTTGTAAGAAAACTGTCGATTCGATTTTTCACAAAATTTTTCAGAATGTTTAAAACAATATTTCTTATAAGATAAAATAAGTTTGAAGCCCTAATCTCAAGTTTTTGAAAAGATATTTGAGTCGAAATTCAGTTTTTACCAACTTTGAGTAATGTTTTTTTCAGGTTTTTATTTTTTATAAAAAAAACTGTCAATTAGATTTTTCTCAAAATTGTATCAGATGTTAAAAACATTATTTTTTGTTGCACAAAATTGTTTTGGAGATGAAATCATATTTTGGTCGTTAAATTTTCGAGGTGACAAATTTTTTTTTCAGTTTTTTTGATTTATAAAAAAAACCATTAATTGGATTTTTTTCAAAAAATATTCTTGTTTTGTATCACGTTACAATATATAATATAAAATTTAATTCAAGTCTCTAGCGTTATTGGTTCGTGAGATATTTAGGGTTAACCAAAATTTTCACCTTTTTTTAAAGTGCTATGGTTAACAAACCACCCACGCAATTTTCTTGAGAGCCCTTTCGCGTCTTTCTGCCTTATTATCTGTATAACAAAATTTATTTGAAGTCGATATCTCTTCTGGTTCTTGAGCTATGGACGACGAAAAAAACGTGGCGAACGTACGGACGTACGGACGTACGGACATACGGAAAGTTAATAAAAAAAATTATTTAAGAGAAAATAATCAATTCATCAATTTTAATTTTCGGGATTTGTTTTCCTTCATGGATTTCTGATTCTAACTCGTGCACCTCTTTGTGACACCTGAACAAATAGATATAACTTCAAAAGCTTAAGTGATTTTAATAACACTTTACAAACGATTTTTAAAGTTCACCTGGGCGTTCTTCTTCATCATAACTAAAACTAAATTATTGAAAATTATAGAAATTTCAAGAATTTTTTGAAATTCACATGCTACAACCAATTTATAAAAGAAGTAAACATAAATCGAAGATTATATAAAGGGTTTTTTCACATATCGTTTAAATTATTTCTCTACGCCCACAAATTTTTTCAGGAAACTGCTTACCATACTACGTGCAATTTCTTGTATTTTCCTCAAATCCGGGGGAAAGTCTCTAAATTACACACATGTATAAAAAAAATAACAAATTTTAAAACAACATCCTCTCCACCTAAACGTATGGTTTTATTGTGTTATGTTGACAGCAAAAATACCGTTTTCATTACAAACAAAATTGAATTTAATTACCTTTTGTGTATATGCGCTACAAAACATAGAACTTTTATTTACAAAATAAATTCGTCAAGCCAAACAATTAAGGGAATTTAAAACTCTGCAAATTCTGATACAAAAATGGCCACAGGAAATAGATTTTTGAAAACTTTTTCGAAAAACTACAACATAATATCTATTAGCAACTCAAAAATGTTGCTAAATTTAGCATTTATCTTACAAATAATTTAAAAGCAATGTAACGAAATAATATCAAATCAGTAACAAGAAGTAACACCCAAGTTTCATTTTCATCAATTTTGATATTAAGCTTATGCTACTGAATGGTAGCTATTCATTTTTGTGACTTTTTTAAGTTCCATACAATCTTTACTATAATTTTCATAGTTAAATACTCGTATTAAGATTAAATTAACAAAACAAAAGTTAAAAGATTTAGGAATTTAAAAAAGGAAATGAAAGTTTCCTACAAAAGAAAAAAGCGATTCATTTTTCATCTAAAAAGTAATCAATAACCATCTAAAGCAGCAAAAGGTTAACTTAAAACAACGAAAATGCATTGCGGTCTTGAAATATCATCATCATTTTCTCTAGAATTTCAGAGGAAAATGTAAATATTCCTGCTTTAATGTTTCAGTTATACCAATGACCAATTTTTCAGAAACATTCCAATCAGTTCTGGAAAATTGGTCTGCGACACATAGACATTACTTGAAGAACTATGAATGTATAGAAACAAAATAATGTAAGCTAGTCAATCAAACGTAGAATGTGACGCTAACAAATCGTGACTTGAGAATTCAAATTTTAGTGAAAAATTTTACCATTAGTGAAAAATTGTAAAGTAAGAAGTATTTTGTAGAAAAATAAATTTGATACAATTTTGTGGTAATTTTTTTTTCAAAGATAATGAAACGGCTTGTGAGAAAATAAAAAAAAAGAAGCAATCGATTGAGATCGTTTTTTAAGAATATACTATCGTTCTGTGCAGGATTTTGGATTATATTGCCGTCTATACATGATATTGTTTAATATTTTCACCAACTTAATAATTTTCTAGAAGTTTTTCTTCTTCCAAATTGATAGAAGTATGTTTATACAAACATTTCACACGAAACTCACACAATTCCTAAATTGTATATTTTTACTTTGAATTTTTCGATTCTTTACCAAACAAAAAGAAATTATCATCAAAATCGGTTCTGACTTTTTGCGACATTAGCGCAATTATGAAATATCTTACACCTAAATGCGAAAGCTTAAATTTTTAGACAAAAACTATTGAAGTGCTCAAATTACGGATTCCAGTTTTTAATCTATATAGAAATTCCAGAGACACATCTCAGGGACAAATTTTATATTGACCTGTGCAGTTCTTGAAAGTAACAACATTAATTTAGTCTTAAACATACCACAATTTATATGTGATTACAATGTTGTCAATTATGGAATTACGTCTAATTGTAGAGAAAACAAGAACACATGAAATATTTCGGAACTCAAAAATAAGATAAAAATTAGGGTTTTGTAATCATTTGTAGGTACCTAATGTAGAAATGTACGTCCTGATATTTTTCTTAATCCTCTTATTTCGAAATTATTGTGTAACGTAACCATAAAATTTATATACTCAAAACAAATCTACGAATACCAGCCACATTCTACATATTTGCGGCTTTTGCAACATATAATCATTTAATTAGCTCCAATTTTAGATACCAAATTATTTAATTCCATACCAAAAAGTGTTCACTTAAGTAAGGGACGTTAAATGTAATTTATTACGTCTCTGTGTCTAAAATATGTCCCATTAAAAACAATATCTACCTATGCATATTCCGCATATACACTAACGATACATATACGTTATAAATTATTATAAAGATAGTCTCAGTGTGTTGTAATATTTCCATAAATCTTAACTGTCTTCCCAAAGCCCCAAATAGGATCTGTCCTTTAAAAATGCTATTTCTATTTTCAAAAATGTATTTTATATTTTCGGTCACATCTGAAATCAACCTCGGTTAATTTAAAATACAGAGAAAAAAAAGAGTGAACCTCCTTTACGGTGGCAGTGGAAGTGGCAGTAGCACAAACAATATCAGTTAACATTATTTTTAGCTTGGCTCGGGTAAGAATATTTCATTGGTAAAGGGGTATAAAGAGTGAAAACATAATAGACTCCTCTTTTGCCGGCATAAATCGTCCTTGGATGTACTATACATTATTACTCAAATGTACTGTACCGAACATATGAATAGGTATGTATATGTACATAACATACGTGTTTGTGTTTCTTTTATTTATTGTGGGTAAGACACGAAAGGAGGCAAAAATTATACCTATATAGTACCTATATTATTTTATGCAAAACAAAATATGTTGGTTCATACTCATATAGAAAATATATAAAGTTCCATATGGGGAAAAATAAAAATCTCCATTTCATATGTTTGCTTTGTGGTGCGCCCGGCCACACCTAGGGTAACCATAACCATGCAAAAATATATCCTTTTCCTTTGCCAAAATAAGATTTAATTTTCTTTTTTAAGACTTTCTCCAATTTTTTTGTAAATATTTATATATTTCTCGTGTATTCACGATGGCAATGCCATAACCAAAGTCTTGGTTGTTCTCAATAAATTATGGACACCAAGCTCAAAATCAATTCCAAATGATGATTGTCACAAACTCGAAAATTTTGGTTGTTGATACAATTTTGAATGAGTACTCTACCTGATTTTTACCATTATTGAGCTCTGAAGACCTAGTCAACAAAAAATAAAAATACTACTCTGACGTATCCTACATATAAACAATGACATTTGACAGAAGCCGCCGCCGTTTAAGCGTATCTTCAACAAAATGGCCGCAACCATCTGTCAAAGTTTAAAAAAAATAATATTGAAAATCCTTTATTTATTTGTTCTGTAAAATGTATTAGTTTCTCATAGAAATTTATTGTAGTCTGTTCTATTTGTCGAATTAAAAATATTGACATTTCACGACGTTTGAAGGTCACTAGAATCAAAAAAAAAAAAAAAAAAACAAAAAAAAATATTTATCATTTTGAACATTTTGTGAACAAAAAATGATATTCCCTCCAAGATAATTTTATGCATCGGAGAATAAAGTTTTTGAGATAAGGTATTTTTTTAGAAAAATTTAAAACTTATTTTCGACTCGAACATCTCGGAAACAAAAACAGATGTTCAAATCATAAGCTTAATAAATCATATGCAAAAGATTGTTGTTAACTTTTTTCAGTTTTTCAAAAAACGAAAAACTTCAAAAACTACTAAAAACTGATAAAAAAGTGGGTTTCGACTCAAGCATCTTGAGAACAAAGAAAGATATTGACTTCAATGACTTTTTCTATCATACACAAAATGTTATAAAGAGGAAAGATTTGTATTTTTGCATGTAACGAATAAACTCAAAAAGTACTGGACCGATTTTAATAATTCTTTTTTCATTAGAAATCTACATTATCACTGAGTAACATAGGTTATATTTAGTACTAGATTACTATAGAAATCTTTAGAAATTCCTAATAAAACCAACCGAAGGTGTAAAAAAATTAGACATAAAATGTCTTTCATCGCATACACTGCGAAGAGTATTAATGATTGGACAAAAAAATGTTTTCTAATTTAGTGATTCATGGTCGTTTTAATTAGCATGCTTATAACTTAAATATCTGTACCTATTTATGTCTACCCGTGCGAAGCCGGGATGGGCCGCTAGTTATTAATATTTTGTAAATGTTTTGGATATATCAACAGATGCAAACTAAAACTTGTAAAAAGTTAAATTTTGTAAACGGGTGTAATGACAGTTTAAGATGAGCTTTACCAAAAAAATTAAGCCTAAACTAAGAGAATCTTCCTGTTTTTTTTTTTTGTATTCAATATAAATTCAATACTTTCATTCATTGTGCTTTGAAAAAATCACGAAAAGGCGTATGGTAGGTGGTATGGACAGTTTAAATAAATGACTGTCTTTCCTTATTTAGATTAATGTCAAAGAAATTTATTCAAATCGTTTCAACAGTTTCCGATAAATTTAAAAACAGCAAATATCGAAACTATTTTCTGTTGGAAATGGATTTATTCTCATATGTCAACATCCATAAGCAATACAACGTTTCATATAAATTACTTTGTATAATTTTAACTTGACAAACATTTTCCAAAATCTATTTTCTTTGCAAATTTATTTTCTCCTTATAAATTATTTTGTTCTAAAATATTTTCATTCGTCGTTCAACTAATGTTCAATAAATAACTTATTTCAAATTACTGTGTAACATAATTATTTCTTCTGGAAATATCTTCTTGAAGCGGAACAATATTTCACAGGTTATGGGCCCAGGACCCAGAGTTCCATTGTGGTTAAACAATTTGAAGATTTTTTAAAAGAAGATTAATTTTTATTGTTGTAATTGAATTTTTTATTGAAGGAATTCTTAAGCAAATTAGTTGAATGGCTGCGAGTCCTGCTACGATATATAGTTCTGCACGCATGGAATTGCTGTCTAAGGAGAACTATGACACCTGGAGTATGCAAGCGGAGGCACTTCTCACCAAGAATGATCTTTGGGATTTTGTCAATGGAAATTGTGTTAAGCCCACAGAAGGTGACGATTTGATTGCAATATGGTGTAAACAGGATCGAAAGGCTAGAGCTGACCTGGTTCTGTCCATTCATCCATCAGAACTGAAACAGATTCGTGGATGTGAAACCTCGCGTGAGGTTTGGCTCAAATTGGAGTCAATTTATGCTTCAAAAGGTCCAGCGAGGAAAGCTACGTTATTAAAGCAGTTAATGCTTCAGAAGTTGGACGACGGTGGTGATGTAAGAGAGCATATGGCCAGATTTTTCGATGCAGTAGACAAGCTCGACAGCATGAAGGTCGAAATAAATGGTGATCTATTATCTATAATGCTCCTGTATAGTCTTCCATCTTCATTTGAGAATTTTCGCTGTGCAATAGAGTGTCGAGATGACCTCCCTATTGCTGAAGTCCTTAAAGTTAAAATTATTGAAGAATGCGAAGCACGAAAACAGACAACTAGTGGTGTCGTTATGGCCATGGCTGCTAAAAATGAAAAATTTTCGCATAAGACTCATCATAAAGCTGGAGAAGTATCACAGAAGATTTGGGATAAGAAGATTAAGTGCTTTAAGTGTGGAATTTTAGGACACAAGGCAAATGTTTGTCCTACCAGAAAGTCGAAACCCAAACAGTTTGTGCATAATGCTGATGATTCGTTTGCTGCAAATCATTCAACGGTTGTAGATGAGGGTAACATGGTGTATACGAAAACAAAAAGAGCGTGGATTCTGGACAGTGGGTGTACGTCTCATTTGTGTGGTGATAAGACGCTCTTCGATTCATTGTGCCAAGTACCTAGTGCAAAACTGAATCTTGCAAGTAATGCAACAGCTGAAGTCAAAGCTAGAGGTGTTGTGCATTTATCTGTTGCAAGTGATACAGGTTTTCGTACTATTGCATTCAAGGATACGTTGTTTGTACCAGAATTGCGAACAAATTTGATTTCAGTGGCAAGGCTAACAAACAAAGGACACGAAGTCAAATTTGGGAACGAATGTGCTATTGTTCAAGCTAAGGACGGTTCTGTAAGCATGATTGCCGATAGAAGAGGTGATCTGTACATTGTTCGAGAACGGCCTGAATGTGCTGAAGCGGTGATCCAGCCTGATTGCTCCGAACTGTTGAAGTGGCATGAAAGGTTGGGACATTTGAACAGCAAAGATCTTCTTAAGCTGATTCAAATCGGTGTTGTTCCTGCGATTGATACGAAGAACCATGAGCATTTATTAAAATGTGACGTTTGTTTGAAAGGCAAGATGGTAGCGTTGCCGTTTCCTAAGTTTCGAGAGCCATGTCAAGAAATTTTAAAAATCGTTCACTCTGATGTGGTAGGTCCATTTCGGAAGGAGTCTCTTGAGGGAGCAAAATATTTTGTTACCTTTATAGACGAAAGCACGAGGTGGTCAGAAGTTTATTTTCTTAAACAAAAGAGTGGTGTTTTTGAGGCCTTCAAACTCTATCAAAATCTTGTGGAAAGGCAAACTGGAGCTAAGATAAAATGCTTGCAATCAGACAACGGTGGTGAGTACTGTAATTCATATTTTCAAAAATATCTTTCAGATCAAGGCATCGAAAGAAGACTCACAATTCCTCAAACACCTCAACAAAATGGTATAGCTGAGAGGATGAACAGGACACTCATGGACATGGCAAGATGTTTGTTATTGCAGTCTGGATTGAGTGGTGCTTTTTGGTCTCAAGCAGTTGCTACAGCTTGTCACATTAGGAATCGTTGTCCGACAAGTAGTCTGAATGGTGAAATTCCTTTTGTCAAGTGGAATAAGAAGAATCTGCGACTTAACTACCTGAGGAAGTTTGGCTCCAAGGTCTATGTATTGGATAAAAGCACAGGTAAAGACAAACTTGCGTCAAGATCTCTGGAAGGAGTATTTGTTGGATATCCTCGAGAGCGAAAAGGATATCGAGTGTGGTTACCAAACTTACATAAAATTATTTACGCTCGAGACATAAAATTCATCGAAGACACTGTAAAGCTTCCAAATGATGTACCTTCTGATTTGGATGAGCTGTTTGTTTTGTGGCAAGATTCACTTCCATCTGACATTTCAATTAATGAGAATCTTTTGCAGAGTCCATTGAATCCGGAGGTTAATATGGAAGTCAAGGCTGAATCAGTTGAAGGGAAACGTATTCCAAACCAACCAACAAGAGCTCCTGGAAGACCAAGCTTTGTTCGTACTGGCAGAAGAGGGCGACCAAGAAAGTTGTTTCAAACAGTACAATCCAAGAGCGAAGATGAAGAAAAAGATCTTAATAGATTCAGTGAAGATGAAATCAAGAATGACCAGTTTGCTGGGGTTGCTGAAATAAGTCTTACAGATGCTTTGAACAGTGATGAATGTGTGGAATGGAAAGATGCAATGGAGTCAGAGGTAATTAGTCTACTTAAAAACGACACCTGGGAAGTTATTGAAAACGATAAGAAAAGCGATATCGTTGGCTGTCGCTGGGTCTTGAGCAATAAATATAGCTCGGATGGTAAAGTCGAACGACGAAAAGCTCGGCTTGTGGCAAAGGGGTACAGTCAGAAGTATGGAGTCAACTTTCACCAAACATTTGCTCCAGTGGCAAGACTGGAAACTTTGCGTTTGTTATTGGCTCTTTCAGTTCAGTTGGGACTTAAAGTTTGGCAGTTTGACGTTGTGACAGCATACTTGAACGCAACATTGGATGAAGAAGTTAAGATGAAAGTACCTGAGATGCTTAATGAAATACTGCAAAGAATAATTTCCAAGCAAGGGGAAAAATCGAACTTCGGAAGAAAAGCCAGTAACATGCTTCAACAATTGCAGAGTGGAGGTAATGCTTGTAGGTTGCAAAAATCCATCTATGGACTGCGGCAGGCTGGCCGTCAGTGGTACCTCAAACTTAGTGCTAAGTTGCTGAGTCTTGGACTGAAGCCTACAGTAAACGAGCCATGTCTTTTTCATGATGATTCAGGTGGCGAAGTTTTGTTTGTGCTTATATATGTCGATGACATATTAGTGGCATCGAAAGATATTGAAAAGTCAATGGAAATACGGAACCGTTTGATGGAAAGTTTCGAGATTAAGGATCTTGGCTTGGCTAAATATTGCCTTGGTCTAGAGATTCATCAACAAGATATTAAGATTGAGCTATTTCAGAAAGGATATATATTGGGACTCCTAAAACAATATGGAATGGAGAACTGCAATCCAGTTGCGACACCCTCAGAGAAGAATGTAAGTTTTGATAATAATATAACTGAAATTCGTCCACAGGAAACTTTCCCTTTTCGAGAACTCACTGGGGCGTTGATGTATTTATCAGTTGCAACTCGTCCAGATATTGCAAACACTGTATCAAGATTAGCACAATTTACAATTAATTCAAAGAAGTGTCACTGGCAAGCAGCGAAGCGTGTGCTAAGATATCTTGCTGGAAGTGCAGACCTTGGATTGGTTTATACAAAAACGAATGACTTGTTAATTGGGTACACGGATGCGGACTGGGGAAGCTGTACGATTGATCGTCGATCATATTCTGGGTACGTTTTTCTACTCAGTGGTGCAGCAATATCGTGGAAGTCACAGAAGCAACGTACTGTAGCACTTTCATCGACAGAAGCTGAATATATTAGCCTATCTGAAGCTTCGAAAGAAGCCATTTATTTAAGAAGTATTTTGATAGAACTTGGCTTTTCTAACCTTGCTAAAACTACAGTTTTTGTTGATAATCGGGGAGCACAATGCTTGGCAAATGATCACGTGTTTCATGCACGTACAAAGCATATAGATATAAGACACCATTTTCTGCGAGAATCTGTTGCTGCTGGGATGTTTGTTTTGGAACCAACCGAGCGCATGACTGCAGATGTCCTGACTAAACCACTAACTCGAGAAGTTCATTGGAGATGTATTAAAGGTCTTGGATTATCAAAGCAACATACACATATTGAACGTTAATATTGAGAGGGCGTGTTGGAAATGGATTTATTCTCATATGTCAACATCCATAAGCAATACAACGTTTCATATAAATTACTTTGTATAATTTTAACTTGACAAACATTTTCCAAAATCTATTTTCTTTGCAAATTTATTTTCTCCTTATAAATTATTTTGTTCTAAAATATTTTCATTCGTCGTTCAACTAATGTTCAATAAATAACTTATTTCAAATTACTGTGTAACATAATTATTTCTTCTGGAAATATCTTCTTGAAGCGGAACAATATTTCACATTTTCTTATTGTTTTTTTTTTTATCATAAAAAAGAAACCCAAAAACTTCACCCAAAACGTTGTAAAGCCAATTCCGAGAAAAATATAAGACTATAAAAATAGGAGGAATTTGAATTAGATACTTTGGTTTTTGATTTTTCGCTTTTACTTTGAAAGATTTATTTTGAGTTAAAATAGGGAAAAGGGCATTTTTGGGAAACCAATAAAATAAATTACATTGTTGGTTTTCTGCATTAAAATACCGTATCTTCTGTGATAACACTTGCAAATCCCCCACCCCTTCCAAGAATTTTCAGCAGTTCTTATAGTTTTCTGTTTCAATTTGAAATTTTTCTAAAATTTGTAAAGTTTTTAACCCTCCCAAACATTTTCAGGAGTTCTTATAGTTTTCTGTTTCAATTTGAAATTTTTCTAAAATTTGTAATGTTTTTAATTTTTGAAAAACGAATTCAACCATTTAAGTCGGTCCACCCTGATATAAGATTTGATCTTAAAGCTTATTTATTAAGTCAAATAATACTGAAAAATGATTACTGAAGAAATGAAATAAGCGATAGAAAAGTTAACTAGTCAAAGCAGCTCCAGTATTGGAAAAACATGGGAGGCCTACGAAATTTCCCGGAAATTCATTACCTACCATTACTCGCACACAGGAATGGTTGAGAGTTGTAAGTCACTAGGCCTTGGTTCTCTACGGACTGTTGCGCCACCTAATTTATTTTTTTATTTATTTACGATTTGACTAACATGAGCAAATTCTGCAAGACTGCTGATCAACAATTGCGCTTGTATGGAGCTTGCACTAGGAACTGTAGTAGTTTCAGTTTTAACGTTACAATAAAAAATATATGATAACGAAATTTATTTTGGACTTAAATAATTAAATGAGGCACTAAAACTAAAAATAGTCATTAACTAGTGTCAATGAAAAATTTAACCGATTTTTTACTCCCAAAATGTTTACAGTTTGTTCTGATTCCGAATTGGTCATTGAACAAATTCATATCAGGCTTCATGGAAAAATGGGTTCTTCAGATTTTAAGGCTCCTTTTTTTAAAATGTTAAGACTATAATATGTTGTTACACTGTTACATTTACAAAAACTGACTGTTTGGCATGCTATATGGGTTGGTGGAATAATTATTCCATACTTCTTTAAACAAAATACTGGTCAGAAGGTTATTGTCAATGGTAACCACTATAGCACCATGAATTGAATACTGACATTTTTATTCAGCAATATAGCACCATGAATACTGACATTTTTATTCAGCAATTAACCAGCCATGATGTGATGGAGCTGTGGCTTTAACAATCAAGGCATAACATGTCACCCAGCCTCTGCCATGATTGATTTATTGAAGTAAACTTTTGGTAACCGCATAGTTTCACTTAACAGACCCGTGCATTGGCTTCCAAAATCGTTCGATATAACACCGGTTGACTATTTTCTGTAGAGATATGTAAAGTCGCTTGTCTACGCTGATAAGCAAGAAAACATTGACCACTTGAAGGACAAATTTCGACGCGTTATTGTGTTGGAAGAATTTTGAGCCAGGTATGCCGGACATACATGCCAAAAATCATATTTAAATTATATTGCCAGAAGTTTATCTTTTAAATAAAGAAAATTGTATGTTAATTTATTTTATTTCAAAGTTTTATGCATCTAAAAAAAACACCCTTTATTATGATAGAATGATTAATTTCTTATCCTTCATTCTCATTCAATCAAAAAAATAAACTGAAGAGTATATTTTTGTTCATATCCAAAATCAATTTAAATTTTTTTTTCGAAAATAAAACTAAAAAAATATTCAAGACTTAGTGTTTCTTCATTAAGATACCTATGGTAACTCTACCCAGATTGTAGACAAAAGTTTCTCGATGAATGGGGAACACCTTTACCTACATCTTGTACTTTAAGTGAACGTAAAACAGGGAATAGAGGTTGGCATCTATACTAGCAGAGCCAGCACAGAGCCTGTAAAAATGTATTCAATCTCAGTCATAGACCCGACTTCTGCGGGTAACCTCAAGAGCTTACTTTTGGACTTGCATGTGGACTTATAATCAATGCATACAAATAAGTTCTTTATTTCTTTCTAAAATCTGAAAAATAAATGAATATCTTAAAGGATTTTTATTATTTATTCATAAGGGTTGGGTTAACAGGGATTATTCGATATAAGGTTAAAAACTCAAAAATATCAATATGTTATGTTTAATGTTTATGTAGGCAGGTTGAAAAGTTCCAGAGTTAACCGACTTTTCCTAAAACATATGAGCTAAATCCAAAATGTCAAAGCCTCGTACATAACTGACGAAAATGAAAGAAAAACAAAGAACATAAACCCCATCAGGAAATATCCTTCCATCGTCAGTCGTCGTTGTCGTCGTATCGCACAATCACATTTGAAGTTAGAAATCCAAATCAGTGATTGTGATAGAAAGGCAGAAAAAGTCAAGGAAGCAAAGTGAAATCAGGAAACACAATAAGCTCCTTGGATACGTATGTATGTACATACGTATAGCTATCTAGTATCTTCATATAGGTATAGAATAGATGTACACCTTCTTCCAAAACGTAAAGCCACTGAAATCGATTAAATGCCCGCATTGATTTCCTTGTTCGTCACTCTTGTTCCGCTGAGCTGCTAACATGCGACAAAGTCCACAAGAACAGGGTATGACGACAACGACGGTGGATGGCAGTCGGGTGGTGGTGGAGGCATCTTACATTTGATTTAGATATTAAACCCTTCTGTTGATTTATTAATCGATACCATTTGACACGGACAAGGACGAAAGACGAACGATACGAAATCGGCTTCAATCTAAAGAAACAAGTTAAGATAGAAAGGTCTAGGTAGCACCTATATAGCTATAGAAGGCAAAATTGGTTTTTGTTGGTCTTAGATGTTGAGGTATATACTAGGTAAGGTATTTCTATTGTGCTTGAGTGTTGCTTCAATAAAGCTGGACTGGATAGGACGGAATGGGACGGGACGGGACAAGACGGATCGACACAACAAGAAACAAGGCAAATTGAGCCTCTGGGATTGGTGTGGTGACAACAACGACTTTTGTTTGTTGATGGAATTATTTATTTAGCAACTGACACAATATGGCGGTAGAGTTGTATTATGTAGCCCATTTGCTAGCTGATTGTTGGTCATTTATTTGGGTTTTGTTTTTCGTTGTTGTTTTTTTTTTTTTCTTTTGATTTTTTGATATTCCCACTTGGCCACTTTCTGTCAGAGTCAAAATAGAAGGGCCCTCTCACAATTTGAGGGGTCTTAAAACAAAATAATAATAAGAAAAAGAACCTGAGTAGAGCAATTTGTGGTATTTACGGTTCAGTAAGTTACCTAATAGCCATGAAAACTATCCATTTAGGGACATAACTTTTTGAAAATACAAAAATAATATCCACGTGGGAGTATTTGTAGCAATATTTTGACAAGTAATAGCTGTACATTTTATCAAAGAAATACTTGCTTGATGTTTCATGTTGAAAGTTATTTTGGGTTCAAGGCAGTAAATAGGAAACATTGATTTATGTTTTGTTTCGTTTGTTATTGATTTTGTCCTTGAAGTAAAGAAACAAAGCGTACTTAAGTTCCCCAAAATTAGACTCATTTGGTTTCAAAATATGTTACATAATAAAAGTTTTAAAATCAAAATACCTATAAATGAGATCTTGGAGTGTGAAAATTTTCCAATTCCTTGGTACATTAAAAATAAGCGACTTATTGTTGTATTGATCGTTGTATTTTTCTATAAGAAATAGAAAAAAATGAGTGTACTTATTTTTGTGGGGCTACGCGAAAGACAGTGCAGATAAACTTTTAACTCTTGAGCACTTAAAAACCAACATTCGTCAAGTTATGGCTGAGATACCGCCCAATACCGTGTCAAAAAGTTGTCGAAAACTATATAAAAAGAATCGAAAAAACAAAAACAATTTGCGTGGTGGTTATTTAAATGATGTAGTATTTCACACATAATGTCAACGTTCAAACTTTATAATAAAACATAAATATCATGAAAACAAATATTTTATATGTGTTTTATTTACGTTTAGTTTTGAAACCGCAGAATGGATAATCCTGTATATTATTTAAATCAATAAACTAGATGATCAGTTAAGAGTTTTACAGCAAATTTATGTAGAAAATGTGATATTTAGTTCAAAATAAATATTTTGTACAATAATCCAAAAACAATTGGTATTTTTTAATTTTTGTAAAATATATAAAATGCGTATACGCCCTGGTGTACCATTATTTTTTTCGTCAACTATATATTATTTGTAGATCACTTCAATTCTCCAAGTAGATTAAGAAAAAGAGAATAAGCAATTGACAACCAATTTGACAGATAAAGTTTCAACCTTATGTACACAATCATCCTTTAGTACTTCAACTTAAGGTATGAGTTCATGAGGGTTCCACCTTCACATTATAATATATGTTTGCGGCAATTATAAATCGAACCTTTGATGCTTATATCCTTGAATAATAACTTGCAGAGACCATTTGAATGCTTTGTCAAAAATAAATATAGGAAATATATTTTAATTTTCTATTTTCTTCAATATTGCACCAGACCTGTAGTCATATTCATTTATTGAAGATCATATTTTCAAAGAGTTATCTAATTTCTAACATTCCATTTTGGTGACTATTTTGCTTAAGAAATAATAAGCTAATGACATAACAAATACTCTTATAGCTAGATCATTCCTAAAGACTTAAGTTAAAAGAAAACGCAACGTTTGTTTTTTCAAATTATGAAGCAAGAACAGTTTTTTAAATAAAAACACCGTCATGACGAAAAATGTGTAAAATGTATAGCCTTACAATTTCTCTCTCTAAATACTTACGAACTATAAACTACAAAACTAAGACCATTTGACATGCTAGAGTTTTCTGGTGATAAGATAAAATAAAAGCAATTTCAAATAGTTTTCGAATCCATCGTTTTAAGGTTTTTTGTGAAGTAGTTAATTTGTATTAAAAAAACAATACTAAAACTTGTTAAAAATTTACTTTCGACTCAAATAGCTTTTCAAAAATTACAAATATTGGCTTCAAACTTATTTTATTTCACAGAAAATGTTGTTTTCAGTATTCAGTAATTTTTTTATAAAAATTCAACGGTCCGTTTTTCCATAAAAAAATAAAATCTACAAAAAATAGTACGCAAATTTGGTAAAAATTGATACATATAGACACACTTTTAAGCAAGACAAATCGACAGACGGGATGGGAAGTTATCAGTGTGGGTCGCATCCCAGCCTATTTTTTTAACATAAGATTGTTCAATGTTTCATTAAATATTAGTAATTAAAAGAAATCAAGTTCCTAATAAGTTTTTAAATATGTACCAACTTAAAAAATTTAAAAAATCTATATGTTTTTACTCATACAGCGCAAGAAAATCCGTTTTAGACTCACCCTATAGATTAAAGGAAGTCAAATGTCTACACTCTACACCCTACGTTATACAGAAAAAGTTGATTCTGGTTGATAAAGTGTCATCTTAAAATCATGATGTTAATCTGCCCTTTGTCATAATATTTTCATCAACATCAACACAGCTTAATTCTACGTCTAGTTCTGTCATAACACAAAAAAATTTCACAAAATAATAATACAAAAGAAAATGTCCTACCTATGTACATTTTTTATTTCATAGAGTTATATAAACATTATGTGACTAATATCGCACATAGGTATGTATGTAGAATGTACATATATACCGCGTATCAACTACAAAAGCAAGAAAAAATAATTCATTCATTAATTATGTTAAATAGCAGGTCATAACCAGGAAAACATTATTCACAAAAGAAAAATTTCATAAGGCCGCACTTTAGCATGCATAATTCCCTAAAATCCTACATCCAGACAAAACAGGAGGAGTCTCTAGTTTCATGTTTCGGTCACGAATAGTTCATAATATATCTTCATAGACCTGAATAACGTAAAACGCAACTGAATTAAAACAAAAACACAACACCACCTCCAGCTTTAGCAACAAAAACAGCAACAACAAAATCACCACAAAGGTGTGTTCGCAAGTAGAAAAAAAAACGGTAACTGTGGCGTATACCTTACCTACTAACCAACTTCCATATACATGTAGATGTTTATCTTTCATGACAAGGCGAATGACTATAACACAGTGGATAAGCCGATTGACATCCTCGACAAAAGCAAAACAAAAAAAAGGCAAACACGAATTCCATTAGACAGACAAAAAACCTCGAAAATCCTTTCCTTTGCTTAGTCAGATTCTAACCGAAATATACCTACCTTTAGTTTTGTTGTTGTCTTTTGTTGAAAATCGTAGATGAGCCTTAAGTGTAGGACTATAGGGATAACGAAAAAACCGAAAAATAACAGTCACAATCACAGATATAGACACAGAATCAGGACGAACAGAGCCCAGAAGGCGACACAGCAGGAAAGCTACCATTCCGTGAAAATAGTACAGAATTACAGAAAACTTAATGCAGAAAAAAAGATTCCTTGAACTCTTAGCCCCTCTGCGTAGCTCAATCGCTAAGCAAGGCAAAAGCAAAGCAAAGGCAAACCAGTATACACTCCGCAGGGCTGTCGGTCTGCTGACTCTGATATTCTTGTGCGAGTAGTGCGAATGCGAGTGCGCCTCGTCTATTTCTGGGCTTCGAAGTGAAGTGAAGGGAGGACAAATTTGTATTCACTACATTTTTTATTCGGTACGAATGTGTTTCTGTACGCCCGAATGAATCGTAGATACCGTCAAAGGATGCGCAACGGTAGCGGAAAATATACAATTCTCTTTCCTCGCTTCTGCCATAACACCCCAAAGAAAACAACGACGACGAAGCCCAACCCCACATCGCCTCGCCTTGCCTTAGCTCGTCTCACCTCGCATCAAAGGATAACTGCTTCGTCCTTTCTCCTTAGCCAGACCACCCTATGCACATACCACCACCATCATCTTCTAATCTAGTCGTGGAAAGGATCTAATTCATTCATTTATTCGTGTGTGCCTTTATGGTTGGATTTGTGTGCCAAAAATAAAGCAGAAAAAATAAAGAAATGAAATGACAGAGGTTTGTTTCACGCAAGGATTGCTGAGTTAACCTTGACGTAGTCGTCGCTCGTCTTCCTCTGCACAATACCCATCAACGCTATGACGATGATGGTTCTGACGATGCCATTGCTCGACACCAAAAACAAAATAATACAAATACAAAAATCAGAACAGGAAATGAAGCTCAAAAAGCTTCCTCTCTACCTAGATTATCCCTTGACTTATTACATACACCTATGTATATAATTTAGAAAAGGAAAGTCCAGCGGGTTTTAGTTGAATTTTTCGTTATTCTTGCAATGTTCCTAAGGCAAGTTAGGGATTTTAAAAAAATAATCAAATTAGGAATATAAAGAAAAAATAGTTTAACAAATATTCAGAACTGAATATTCAGAGATCGAAAAATGGTCCGAGAAGCAAGTTTTTCAGTGACAAGGTATACGTAAATGTACGAATAGAACAGGAACAGGAATACTAAAATACCTTGGCATACATAAATCCGCTGGCTCAGATAGTATCACTCCTAATGTTGTGAAGAAGTGCTCTTCAACGCAAGTAAAACCACTCTGTAAGCTTTTTCATCATTTTTTCAGCCTGTCTCTATACTGTTCTCCTACTCTTATTATCGTCCAATTCCCATTTTTCCAAGGTCATAGAAAAGTTGACTTAAGAAATACCTCGAAGCAGTTTGGCTTTCATAGCAATAGGTCCACCGGTTATTTGATGGTTTATTTAACCGAAAAGTGTTACCAATCTTTACATCGTTTTTTGAAAGTATGAACATTGCACCTGATATTTCAAAAGCATTTTGGCATAAATCTCTCTTATCGAAAATGCGTGCCTTTTGTATTGATGAATTTCTTCTTCGTCGCTTAGAAACTTTTTTTCTTACCTTACCGTTCAATACAAGTTTTATTGGATAGTTTCAAGTTCGAAATTCATAAAATAAATGGTGTTCCCAGGGCTCCGTTTTGTGCCCGATACTATTCCTTAAATAAGTAGTACCCGTGGCATGATGGTTAGTGCGTTGGACTGTCATGCGAGAGGTCTTGGGTTCGATCCCTGCCTGTGCCACCTTAATTTAAAAAAAAAACGGGTACTGCCTCTTGCGAGGAATTTACAAATTCTCCAAGAGTAATGCTTGTCATGAAAAAGTGCTTTCTCAAATTAGCCGTTCGGATTCGGCATTAAACTGTAGGTCCCCTCCATCCCTGACAACAGTACTCGCACACAGGAATGGTTGAGAGTTGTAAGTCACTAGGCCCTGGTTCTCTACGGACTGTTGCGCCACCTAATTTATTTTTTTATTTATTTATTTTACTATTCCTTAAATTCATGAACGATCTCTTATAACGTAACTTTTATTATATTAAACTGTTTCAATGACGACAGTATCTTTGGCTTTTCATAATCGTTTCTAGATTTAAATCCTTGTCTCTCAGATATGGAACTTCAACGAAAGCATGTGATAAGCCCATCAAATTACAATCTCGACAGCATTTTGCAATGACAAAAAAAAATTCTCTCGAATTAGGCATCAGTTTAAACTTGAGCTCAATTTCGGACGTGCTGTCACGTATAGAGATTCTATTTTGAGAATATGGAATGCTTTACCTAACTCTGACCCCCCTCCCCCCCATTTTAATTTAATTATTCAAAACCTAAATACCAACGTGTACAGGTATCACACTTTTCTCTATTTCAGGGACCTCTGAAAATTCTTAGAAAAAAATGTATTTGACTCGAACTTCTCGAGAACAAGTTAATATTTTAATTCTAACATTGGACTAGACACATAAAAATGCAGTTTTTCCATTCATTTTGTATTGTATGTATATCAAAAAATTAGAATACAATTATGGCAATAAAAATTTGCATTGAAAAATCAATAAAAATAATTTAGTTTTACTTTAAAAATAAATAGAAGTTCAAGGTTGTTGAAAATGTATCTTTATAAACCTCAAGTTAAGATGTTTCTAACTTTTCCTTCATATTTTTAACTTATCAAAGGAAGTAATTGTAATGGGTCCAAATTGTCAAATTAAAAATTTTGACATTTCTCGACGTTTCAAGGCCCCTAGATTCGAAATAAAAGATTTTTAAAAAGATGTCTGTTCGTGCGTGTGTATACGTACGTTCGTAAGGTCGCGACGTTTCTTTCTCGTCATTAGCTCAAGAAACAGAAGAGATATCGACTTCAAATAAATTTTGTTATACAGATAATAAGGCAGAAAGATGCAGAAAGGGCTCTCAAGAAAATTGTATGGGTGTTTTCTTTATCATAGCAGTTTAAAAAAAAGGTGAAAATGCTGGTTAACCCTAAATATCTTACGAACCAATAACGATAGAGATTTGAACTAAATTTTATATTATATATTGTAACTTAATACCAAGCAAGTATATTTTTGGAAAAAAAATCCAATTAACGGTTTTTCTTATAAATCAAAAAAAAAATGAAAAAAATATTTGTCACCTCGAAAATTTTACGAATAAAAAATAATTGTATATCCAAAACAATTTTGTGCAACGAAGAATATCGTTTTCAACACCTGGTAAAATTTTGAGAAAAATCGAATTGACAGTTTTTTTACAAAAAATAAAAACCTAAAACAAAAAATAAATAAAAGTTAGTAAAAATTGATTTTCGACTCAAATAACTTTTCAAAAATTTGATTTTTTTCAACATTCAGTAAAATTTTGAGAAATATCGAACTGACAGTTTTTTTACAAAAAGTTCAAAACCTAAAAAAAAATTAACAAAAGTTGGTAATAATTGATTTTTGACTTAAATATCTCTTCAAAACTTTAAGATATTGGCTTCAAAATAATTTTATCTTATGAGAAATATTGTTTTCAACATTCAGTAAAATTTTGACAAAAACCGAATTGACAATTTTCTTACAAAAAATAAAAACCTAAAAAAATTAATAGGTAAAAGTTGCTAAAAATAGATTTTCGACTTCTTTTTTAAAATTAAAAATATTAACTTAAAACTAATTTGGTCTTATAAGAAATATTGTTTTGAACATTCAAAAACAAAAAATAAATACCTTAAAAAAGCATTACTAAAAGTTCGTAAAATTTGATTTTCGACCAAAATATCTTTTTTAAAATTAAAAATATTGTTTTCAAACTAATTTCACTCGCAGAAAATATAATTTTCGACATTTAGTTATTTTTTTATTAAAATCCAACTGTCAGTTTTTTCATAAAAAAAAAATAAAATCTACAAAAAATAGTACGAAAATTTGGTAAAAAATTATATTCTGTTCTCGATATCTCGTGAAAATAGAAGGTATTGACTTCAAATTCATTTCATTCATCAAATTTGTATTCGTTTACATAAGAAATACATTTTTTTAAGAAATGCTTCTAAAATTGTGTTTCGACTAAAAATCTCGTTAACAAAAATAGATTTTAAAATCAAACTATTTCATTATAGCAAAATATTGTTGGTAATTTTAAAATTTTTAAGAATAATTCAACTGACAACTTTTTTAACAAAATACGAAAACCTACAAACTTTTAAGCAAGACAGACGGGATGGGAAGTTATCAGTGTGGGTCGCATCCCAGCCTATTTTTTAATTAAAGTTTCTGCTAAGTTATTGGAAAAAGGTCCCTTCCTTACTCCTTTTTTTTATTTCCTTATATATCTTTTTTTTTGGATTTTTTAAAGTTAGTAAAACTAAAAATTTTACTTTAATTTTTCACCAAAAAAGCTTTTAAAATACACACAAAATAACTTAACATTTTGAAATTGCGTGATTTTCCAGCATAAGACTATTAAATATTTTAGTATGAGTATTTTATTTTCCAAAAATTAGTTATGGTTGAAATATTTCTGTAAAGTTGAATTTTAAAATCAGGTGTTGTATATTTTCTTTTAAGAAGCTGATCAGAGCTCTTAAATGGCTAAGCGATCTTTGTTTTTCTCTACAAATTTTTCTATTTTCATATTTGATATAAATAATAGTCCCCTTGTACAGAAACATTTAGCGCTCTCTTAAAAATGTTGTATAATATGAAGAATAATGTTTTTGACACCTATTAAAATGTTTAGAGAACGTCAAATAATTTATTTTTTAGAAAAAACAAAGATCTACCTTAAAAGTAACACTCAATTGTTTCAACGTCTCAAACGTCTCTTCAAAAATACCTTAAACTTAAATTATTGATTGTATACTTTTCAAAGTCTTTAAAGTTTTGCTTTTTAAAAAAAACTATGATTTCAAAGAACACCATTGGAAATTTATCAGTTTGGCTCGCAGCTCAACCGTTTTTTAAAAAATTTTGTTTGTCTTATTTTAATTTATTTCTTTTATTTTATGTTTTTTAATTTCATGTGCTTTCTTGACGTATAGAAAATCTTAAACTTCGTTAATTCAACAACAACTTACGACCTAGTTCCATTCTTTTTTACTTTTCTATATACGAATGTTAATCTAAATATACGCGTGTATTGTACGTGCGTCACTATTGTTACGCGGAGTTTGAGATTTACTGTGCTTTTGTAGGATATTTACGACCTTAGACATTTTAGGTCTCCTAAGTAGCAGGTGTCGTTGGTGAGTGCGGAGGGACTTCAGAGTGAGGCGTGCATGAACGCAACGCGGTTTAGTATACAACTCCCAACTCTATAAGGTAGCAAAAATATATACATATATGCACAAAACAAACACTTTGTTGCTTTCTATTTTTTGTTTGTCAATTTTGACATAAGGATTTAATCATGGCACTGGGAATATACTTATTATACCAATGGGATGCCAAAACACTGTCGCGTCCTTATAAAATATTCAAAAAACAATGCAAGGTAAATGAGTAGTGCCTTGAATAATTAATGAGAAACGAGTTTAATTGCTTTTATAGTTATTTGTTCCTAACTTAAGTTTATGTATACATAAGTATGTTTAGACCCTTGAAGAAAATGTATACAGGATCCGCCTAACAAATAAGTTTAAGGAAATTTATTTTAAGATTGGATCAATGTAGTGCTATTCTTAATTCAAATAAGGATTTCTTTGTAAATATATACTGAAAGAATACAAAATTAGGTTTAAGACTAAATTTATTGGAATAAGACTTCACAACATATAGTTAGTTTAGTTGATAAGGAGATGAGGATAATCAAGAGTTTATATACATATGTACATAATATGCTTTATAAATTTGTTATGTTTTTCTTTCGTTTAAGGATATATTGATGAAATCTCTATACTTTTGTTAAAAAAAGGATTAATTTAAATGTTGATTTATAAGTTTTGCAAATTTAATTTTTAACCTTTTATAACTGAATTGAATTTTCACCTTTTAATATTATCTTCTTTTTTGTTTGCATTTTTAAGGTCGTAAGTTTTTGTGTTTAAAACAAATTTCTTATCTTTCTTTTATTTATTTTATGATAATAGCTATATTTCTGATTTTTTTTTTATTTTACCAACAATCTGCAAAGCATTTTTGATTATGTATTCGATCAGTTATTACAAAATGCAAGTAAAAGGTAATATTTGAGAATAAAGAAGGATTTTTTAAATATAAAAATGAGATTAAGAAACAGACTCTAATACAAAATTTCACATTACTTTTGTATGAATAAAGGAAGAATCTCTGTACTAGATAGAACATATCTTTCAAGTTGAATTGAATAAAAATAAATAATGAAAAATAATAAGCTTCCCTATTGAAGAACGAGTAGCTACAAGTATATCGATTGAATTATCATTAAAGATAATTGCATGTTTCATGTAAATTCATATTTTGTCAAACAAATTTGTATGAAGGAAATTGACAAAAATTTTATGTTTGAGTTTCTACAATATTTGAAACACATTTTGTTTTAGTTAATTATTTGTTAAAATAAAAGATACTAAGATTTGTCTTATTAAGAACGTTGACATTTCTAAAGCCCCAGAACCGAAATAAAAGGTTTTAGACAAATTGTTGTGTTTGAGTGTGTATGGAAATACGTTCTTGAACTATTTTTTTAGGCCATATCTCAAGAACAGGCAGAGATAATGACTTCAAATAATTTTTTATTAGAGATAATAACAATGAAAAAAGCAGAAAGGAATTTTAACAACTTAAGTGGTTGTTTTTCTTGCTATGGAGTCATTCCAATTCCATATGAAAACGTCTACAATTCGGTAAAATCTACAGAATTTATTTTGTGGATACCCCGAATGATGATTTCCGCAAAGTTTGAAAAAAATATAAAATGTGCTGGCCTTTTCAATCAGAAGTTTTCATATAGAATGAAACTAAAATAATTTAAATAAAATTCACGACTGGGTCGCACGAACTTGCTTCTGTATGCAAAGAGTCTGTTTAAAAAAGTACCTATATAAGATTTAAAAATATACCTGTAAAATAAGTTTGTCTTCAAAGATATAAATGCCATCATTTGATCTGTCAAAAAACGTGTGATTCATCCCAAGGCACAACTCATCCTAGGACAACTCATCCCGGAAATGAAAAATACTTGTAAGCATACTTAACGAAAACAATTGTTTGTGTACTCAACTAGTTCGTTCAAAGCTTTTTTCTTTGGATAGCTTTATTTTAATTTCATATTGGAAGAACCAAGATGGAAAATAAATTATCTGAAGATAAGAAAGAGGAAGAACATGTATGTTTAAATTGTAAAGCGATCACCTATTGGTTGTGTAGTTAGGTAGGTGTCTAAAACGCATAAAGAATAGTTCATTGGCGTGCTCAGCTTTATGCAGATAGATAGATAAAGACATGTTTATGATGATAATACAATCCAATCACATTCCTTCTTTCCTACAAACATGGAGTTAATACGTTCAGTTTATTTTTTTTTTGTTAAAGTTTAAAAAAAAACAAGCATACGAACAGGTAGAGGAAATTGCTATTCATTTGTTGTTTACAGTCAGGCTCTTGTGCGTTTTGGATTTTAGTTATGAAGTGACACGTAAGCAGTAGTTGTAGAAGTTGTACGTAATACAGTATATAGGTGAACGTTGAAAAAGTGATTCTAATAGAAAATACATATACTCTTTCTGGCCCGTTTCTTTAACTTGTACTTAGTATTTATTCTTTTATTTAGCCGAAGGAAAGTAAAATATGTATGAAACCATGTTATTATTAAAGAATAATATTTTAAAATCATATATACAAAGGTACCAAGATATTACTTCTTGATAGACACTTTAAAATAGATTGTTGATTAAATATATCATATTCGTTAATCCGATACAGCGGCGCTACACGGACGGCCATCGTTGGTATTAACTATAGTTATAGTTATAAAAATACATTAATATGTACCAAATGCATTAATTTGGATAAAAGATAGGAATGTTATTAAAATTTTGTCAAGATAATGCGCTCTTTTTGGCTCATGCATATGATTTGGTCTGGTGTGATGAGAGGGGGTTACATATAATACAGTTAAAATAATTTAAAAAAAAAAACTATTTTAAGATTCAAAATTTTACCTGAAAAATAAGTTTGTCTTCAAAAATTTAAATGCCATTTTATAAATCAAAAAACCCTTAATTTTTCAAAGAGCGGTTTTCTTTTAAATTAATTTTTTATATATAAAATGTTTCAATTTTGTTCTAAAAATATTTTTGGTATGCAGTTGTTTAGTGATTGTAAATATACACTCTAGATTTGAATTTCGTAAAAAAATGTTTACCCGTTTTTGAGATATAGAATTTTGAAAAAAAAAATTCAATATTTTTTTAAAAATCCAAACAATAAAAAATTGCACTTTTGATAATCAAATATTATTAAGGCAATATAAGAGCTTATTCAAAAAAAAAATTATTGAAATCAGTTCATAAGTTGCTGAGAAAATTAAAAAACAAAATAACGGTTCTATGAGCGGTACCTTTCCTGAGCAATACAAAAATATGTTTTTCTTATCAAAAGAAGCCAAGTTAAAAAATAAAATTTTAGAGAAAATTAAAAAAAATCTATCGGTTTGTTTTTAAGAAAATTCGAATTTTCGTTTTTTGACCAAAAAAATTGTATGGGGGCCACTGTTAGTTTTAATCTTTAAAAAAAAATGAAGAAAACGCCTAACGCGAATCTGTTCAAAACCTTAACTTCCAAGTTTGAACTCAATCGACCCAATGGTTTAGGCTGTAGAAGCGTGGACAGACAGACAAAACAGACCGGACGGAATCGCGGGACCCACTTTTTTCGACTTATCTACCATCGTAATATCATGTTTGATTAAAATCTCGAGTTCGAAATTTTGCACAAATGCAAAACTTGACATATATGTAGTTCCTATATGTCGCAAGTAAAAATAATGATTTTTTCCGACTTTTTTCGGTATTTTGTTTAATGTTTATTAAGAGCAATACAAAAACGATCGTGAAAATTATCTATAAAAAGCACAAGTCCAAGTTTGTTATGTCCCATTTTGACGAAACAAATAACTTTGCACAGCTATATATAAAGGACGAATTGATCTACATATCTATTATGTAATTTTGTTTTGTAGATATTTGTATTTCCTGCAGCCTTAGTTCTTCTTGTTTTTAGATAATTTTTCAAAAACAATCAACTTCTCGTCACAAAATATCATGTTTTCCAAGATTTCTCTTCTGGTACTACTCATAAACTTTTTGTTTTATCTTAGAGAATATATTTTCAAACAAAATTCAAAATATGACTATGATTACATGTCATCCACATTTAATGTTTTTGACATTTAGGTACTCCAAATCCAAATTTGGGTTTCAAGTAATTGGGATAAAACTGCACTTCACTTTTTCCTCACCCCCTTATATTTTATTTGCTTTACATAGAATTGTCGGTAATTTTTAGTAAGCTTTTATGACTTACAAGTGAATATCTTTACTGAAATTCACTTTTGTCGGAATTGTTTTGAACTTAAGTCAGTTCTTATTCCAATTTTTCTTGATCATAAATACTTCATAACTGTATTGCCAAAAATGTAAAATTCAAAAGTAAACAAACATTCAAACACGAAATGATTAAACAAAAATCAGTTTTTAAAAATTAATTCAGTCCAAAAAAGAATAGCAATGTATTCAAATGAAAACATAATCCTGGTCACATGTGAATAACCATATTTTGAATATTCATTAGGTTTTGGTTTTGGTAACCTTCTAAAAGCTTTGTTTTTAAGTCTAAAATTCTATTGTTAAAACATTTATGTCATTAATTTTACCCTTTTCTCATATAACAATAGCAACAACGAACTGACAGGGTTAAAACAATATTCTACAACCCCCTCTCTTTCAAATAAAACATATGTTTCACAAAATTTCCTTAATTTTCAATTTAAAATAAATTTGTTCAACACGCTATTCAACATGCTACCCCATTTTCTCTTTAAACGACCCTGTTTTCACACAATATCCTTACCTACATACATACATATATTTTGTCATTGTGTGCATATATCGTATGTGTGTACCTACATAAGAACAGAAGTGAAATTATAGTCGCAAGCAAGTGAAATTAAAACCCTGCTGCTGATTATTCACTGATTCGCAGCTTGTAGAGGTTTCGTAAAACAACATGATGGTTTCGTTTGGTTTCGTTTCAACTGTTTATCCACATTTGGCTTTATATCCTATCTCCACTCCAAAAAATATGCATTATACGATAACCGCATCAATGTAGAACACAAAACTCCATCCCTATTGTTGTGTACTGTACAAGTACGGTACGTATACTTACGTAAACGCAAGTGATGATGAGTTGGTATATCCTATCCATGACAACTTGCCCTTGTTTCTGCTTGGATAATTATTATTTCACAATCGCGTTGTCAGAAAACGGGCAGAAAGTACCCTTTGCGTTTATGCCATGCATCCCATCGAAAAGGCAAGAGGTAAGAGTGAGATAGAGAAAGAGTTCAAATGAAAACTCACAAAATTAGTTTAAATTGAAAGCTAACACAATTCTGTGATTGTGTGACGTCCTTAAACCCTTATAGCGTTGATTTGGCTTCGTTTCACTCACGATGTATTTTCACGACCGCTATACCGCGAACACATCCACGTCACCGTCATCCACGTATCGCATACATTCCGTCAGTCTTATCCCAATCCATTTAGTGAGATTATTATTATTTCACATTCAGTCTGTTTTCAGGATCTAGCTGGAGCTGTAGCTGTAGTTGGAGAGGAGTTGCGGGGTTTCTGCACATCTCCTCTCCCTCATTTGAATATATATGTATCTAAAAACCGCACACAAACAATTCAAACTAAAGTTTGTTTTATTTCATTTGAAAACAACTACTGCATTGCGATATATTCTAGAGGACTAATTAAAAACTATCACCCTGTTGGAACAGAGACAGAGAGGTCCTTTTAAATTGTGTCATACATGCATCAATGTGCAGTGCACTACTCTAGGAAATTTACATATGGTTGATGGTATATGTATAGGTACCATATGTACCTCGTTCTCTTATAACTGGTGGTATGGTGCGGCAGCATATTGAGTGGGATGGGCTGAGCTGAGCTGGGCTGGGTATGGGCCAAACGACATTCAAACTACAATGACATTTCAACCCTCTCGAACAAAAAACATGTCAGCCTTCACCTGTTATCTTCGTCGCTCGTCGTCGTGAAGAAAAAGAACCCAACATTAATTGCATGAGTATTTACTTATCCTCCACCTGTGGCTATATATGAGTAGAGACTAGAGAGTAGAGAGACTGAAATAATAGTGGGCAGTTTGCTTTAGCGCCACCAAATAAGCCAACACAGCTAGGACACCGGCAATATAGACGAACTACTAAATTTAGGTATATAGTTCTTTCATGCTCAGGAGTGTATTAAGATAGCCATAAAAGGGCCCAAGCTTCATTTCATTCAAATATTTTCTAATATAAAATTCCGAGGCGTTTTTGGTGGCAAAATATTCCAGGACATAATACCATCTTCCAGAATTGACCTTATTTCAATTTTGTGAAGTGTAAGAGTTCCAATTTTTAGAAACAAGGAGAAATAAATCCAAATTGGTTTTATTTCACCCTCAACAGTATGGATGGGAAAAATGAAAATGATACTTTGCATACAACCTCAACCTTGCACCTGCCCCAAATCATATAGTGTGCAGAGTGGCAGCAAGGGGTTACCACGCCCCCCTTACATACCTCACTGTTTATATTCACCGTAAAAATAACTTGGTCTTACTTCTGTGTAGGCAACATGTCACATAGGGGTCAGAAAATTCCTTAAACCAACGTTTAACGAAACCAAGTGCTGAATTGGCTTTGAGAATGATATCATCTGTATGGGAGAGGAAATTGAGCTCTTAATCACATAAAAGGCCAACGTCCCGAATGCAATTAAAAGTACGTATGGGTTGACTGTGCAAAAAGTCTTAAAATTGATTGATTGGCACTTTTAAATATTAAATGTCAATCATTTTTCGAGACACATGTTGAAAAACATTCAAGATCATGGGGAATAAGGGAAGAGTCATGTTTTGAGTAAACAGTCTTGAAAAAATTTGTATCATCAGCATATAGTGAGATAGAAAAATGCTTTATGCCCCTTTCAAGATCGTGGATTGAAAGAATAAAGAAAAGAGGGCCTAGTTTGCTACCTTGAGGAACACCAAAGGTAGATCTATGAAAGAGTACGAGGTGACAGATATGTAACAAACACTACAATATTAGTTTTATAAAAGAGGGTCCAAAGTTAATAATGAAGATTTGTTGATGTTGCAGTGGAAGCTTAATAATTGTTAACATCTCCCTTCGAGCCCTTTTTCTGAAGTGGGATTATAAATTAAGATTTCCAAATCTGAAAAAACTCACCTTGGATTAGCGAAAGACTGGACATTTTTTTTTAGAGGAAGGGAAATTATTGTGGAAGAGCATATTTTTAAAAAAAAAATGACAGGGAGAACATCACGCCTAGGACTGAAATCGTCATGAATTTGTTTTTATAAAAGAGGTTTGTCATAATACAAATTCTATATACTGTTGAAAAAATTCAAGCAAAGTAGAAGACAATGCACTATATTTCGGATTGTTGAATTATTGATTCAAAATAGCTTGCAGCCTTTAGTCCTTGAAAAAAATTTTTTTTTGGCGTTTCGTCCGGGTGGAACTCACATGGACTCATCAGTTGACTGAGTGAGGCACCTTGTCAAGACGCAATTTTTCCAAAATTTCAGTTCATCTAACATAAGTTTTTATGCAAAAACTTACTACGAACTATATTCAACCAAGTTAAAATTTCTTAACATTTGAAGTTGAAAATTAAAATCTAATAAAAAATTAAAATCTAATAAAAGATTATAGCTCAGGGCTTAGCTTAAGTTTTATAAAAGAGGTTTGTCATAATACAAATTCTATATACTGTTGAAAAAATTCAAGCAAAGTAGAAGACAATGCACTTATTTAATTTAAACGAGACGAGGGTCGACAATAAGAGGGAAAAATGCGCCAAGATATAATGGTTGTAAACAACTAAGTACGAAGAATCAGGATCAACAGAGTCATTAGCCAAAGATGGTATACAAAAATTGTCGAAAAAGTTGGAAATGATGTTAAGATCGTTTGAGGTTTCGTTATTGAATAAGGTTAATTTTTAAAAGTTGTTCTTATTTCACTTGGCTTTATTTTACGGAAATTGATTATTTTGGAAGTTTTTTTTTGGTTCGGTCTAATACTTCAAATTGAACAGTGTAACGTCCTTTGGCATTTAATTATTTATACATACGTACATTCAGAATAATTTTATTCTAGAAACATATTTCAAGAACAAGTAGAGGCTTCGGCTTTTAATTAATTTTGGTTTACATAAGCAAATGTATTAAAAAAGGAATTCTTTAGCTGACCACAAAAAAGTAAAACAAAATTTGTCTCTAAAAAAGGTGTTTTTATTTATAAAATATAAAAATCAAATTTGACTCACATATCAAAATGTACGGAAAGGACTTTTAAAAAAATTAACTTGATGATTTTGTTTGTCATAGAAATTTATTTTGTTATTAACTCAAGTTTAATTTTAATAAATAAATGTTAACTTTTTCAAAAAATGAAATGAAGTTTTAAAAAATTTACCGACAACTCAAACCTTTTTAGAACCAAACAACATATTTACTTTAGTAAAATTTTTAGAAAATTGAATTGACAAACATTGTTTTCAAATCAAATATCTTGAGAAAGAAAAAACTGTTTTGCTGACCAAAGCTTAATTGTGATTTAAAAACAAATCAATAATTTTTAAAGAAATAAAACCATACATTTTTATGTAATGATTACTTTCAAAAACAACATGTAATTGAATTTTGTGTAATCTTTTTCCACAACTCTGGACTGTAAGATTATGAATAGGTTTTTCCTCTGAACATACTTGGGTATACAGAATTTCACATCATCAAAAGGTAAGTTAGTTTATCCGAGCGACAAAATTGAGATGATTACAAAGTCCTGGGAATAAGCTTTTAGTTTTAATGTTTTTTTTTTTTTAATTTTGGAAGTACCCTCTTTTTAGGCATTAAAGTTACATTTGGTCTTTTCGTAGGGTTTTAAATCTATTAAAGTTAAAATGTTAAGAGAGAAGTACTTTTAAAACTTAAAATTGGAATACAAAATAAGCCAAATATGAAACTTAGTTTTTACAAGAAATTATCATTTTGAATTTTGAAAAGCTGTAATTCTGAAAATCGAAAAAAAACTATTTTAAAATTTTTTTTTTTGCTAGAGTCAATTTAAATTTTGAGAGATTAGTTATTTTCACAACTCACAACCATTTAAAAGCTTGAAATTTGGATGGCAGTTAAATTCAATACTTTTTTAAGTTTTCTAATTTTATATTAATTTAAGGAAAAATTAACTAATTCAAAATCCATACAAATGTAAAATAAATAAATGAAATGTTTTCGATTTCATAACAAATTAGAATTTAATAAGCAAAAATTAAATATTTGTATTAATTAAACTTCATATGTCAAAAATCTCATCAAATACAAGCTGCGACCCGCGACGTTACTCCCATGATTTTTTTTAGAACAAATTTGGTATAAAAAAGGTTATAGTGAGCCAACTTTAAAAAATATTTATTGGTGATCCGCTTGTATTTAATTCAGCGTGATGATGTATAACCTACATATAACCTTCCTCAATAAATAACTAACACTACCAGAATTTTTCAAATCCGACTTGTAGTTCCTGAGATTAGTTCGTTCAAACAAGCAAACAAACAAACAAACAAACAAACGAACAAACTTTTCAGCTAGTTAATGATATTAGTTTAGATTAATTAAAAAAAAAAAAAAGAATTTCTAAATTTGTATGATACTTAATTTATTTTAAGCAGTAAAATTTTTTAGCAAGGTTAAAACTGTATGAACTTTATATTCTTTGCAAATACGGCCCTGGTATTTTAAAAAGTTAGATATAAAACAGCAATAGAAAATCAGTAAAAGTACATTTTATCGATTAGTTTCACCTGAAAAAAAAAATAGAAAACGAAAAATAGAAAATAGAAAACTGCCGAGAGCCAAAACAGAATTCTATCCATTTAAAGAGGGTTAATAATACCTGTTCTATTCGTATACTGGTAAGGGTTGCCAAGTTATACGACTATAGGATATCCTTTCCTCATTTTGTTCTTATGCTCGGTGGTTGATGTTTTTTTTTTACATTTCCTGCCGGAAGTAACCGAATCACTTTGCCGTTCTTTTCTTTGAGTTGAAAAGTTTTAACAACCATCGTTGACGACAGTGACAATACAGCCGCCTACATTACCACAGAATCAACCACTATCACCGCTACCGCTACCGCCTCCGACGAATGTCGCGTCGTCGTCGGCTCGTCGTGCGCTGTTGCTTGTTCCACGTCATTGTCAAAGTCCACGTGCATATACCGTAGACGTAAACCCCTAGTCAATAGTCTATAGTCATGGCTTGGCTTGGCTTGGTCATGATGGTCGCCTTTCAATTGCTGGACATTAAAGCTTTTTTCAGCTTTATTAATTTTTAATGGCTTCGCATTCCAATTATTGCCACTCACACTCTTATATACCACCCACCCACCGCTATATCGCTTCCATCACAACCATCCGTTATCGATTTCCTGCCGCGTTTTTTCCGCCATCACTCACACTAGGTGAAAGAAAACCTTTTTATTTTACTGCTTCCACAGTCACTTCTGGTTCTATGGTTCTATGGTGGCATATAGTGGCTTGTGTTGCAGGAAAGGAATTGAGTTTAGGATAGGAATGTTCTGTTCATAGCTAGCTTGATGGAAATATTTTATGTTATTTTGAGTTGTTTTTTTTTCGTCCTTTTTGGCTCTGGATCCTGTTAACCCACACTTGATGGTGTCTATTATGGATGGAATATGTGTAATGGGATGTATGAGTGTGCGTGATTGAATTTTTTTGTCTTTCGTATGAAAAAATAATGAGAACTTGAACTTTTTTCTTTTTCGTCCTTTTCCATTCGTCTGATCCTTTTCATATGTACATTTCTATATATGTACATACCTTTACATATGTACGTGTATACCTGTACAGTACATGAATGAATGTATGTAATCGGTAATCGGTTGGCTAATGGAATCAAGGTGATCGGAGAATGATTTCTAATGCATGACCACCGGACGTAAATATGTAGGTACATAGGTACACATTCATACATATGGAGGGCTATACTTCCTGTAAAAGTGGGAAAAAGGATATGATGGAATTATATTTTACTACATATTTCTTCCTGCCTGACTCCGTGATGGTGTTGTGCGAGTTGTTGAAATTTCTTAAGGTTAAGTTGGATTTTTGTTCTTGTTTTTGATTTTTATGTAACCTTCGTGCGAAAATCTAGGTTATATGTTATACCTACCTACACATGAAGATAGGAACGTACAAATAAATACAAAATTATGTCTTTACGATGTATAGAAACAAACAAAGTAATTGGGATGTTTTTGGGTGTTTAGTTTATAGAATAAGATCCTCTTCTAAATGTATAGTATATAGTGTTATAGTTCTGGGAAATTCTCTAAAGACTTAAAAAGAGGTATTTTTTAATGGAGAACCTTTTAAACTAATGAAGACTTATATCTACCTACTCACCACTTACGCTTCTTGGAGGATAGAATATTTTATTTCCATGCACGTAGAGTTTATTATATTTAGTATCTATATAATGCGGTTGAAATAATTTTTAATCTTATGAGATAATTTTATGGAGGTTTTTTGAAAATTTAACTCAAATAGGTATACTGTGGCTATATTATGAAGCTTAAAAATGGTGTTGGTATAATGGATGAGAAGCAGGATACATCCTTTTAAAAAAAAATGAATTTTTCAGTGATGCTTAATTTTCCATAATGGTTTCTCCTTAAGCTCCTTAAATAAGATTATTCAATTTTTCTATTTATTTTTTCAAAATAAAATTAACGTTTGATTTTGGGAAGTATTATCTTGATCCTTAAAGACAAATTTATTAGAAATTAAAAAAAAAATCTCAAAGGACAAAAGTGATTTAAAATGAAAATTTACCTAAGATTTTGAACATTTAATGGTTTAAAATAACAATTTACAAAATTTTTAAAGAGCACTTCAAAAAGGAAAAGTTTTTTTGGGAGTTGTCGATAAGTTTTTACAATGGTCCCAGAAAATAATAAGAGATTCTATTCTTATATACTACCGTTAATTTTGAATGGGTTTGGAAATTTAAGAGGAATGAAAGGATGTGCAGTTTTATGCAAATTCCTAGAAAAATAAAGATTTTCTTAAAGGTTCATGTAAAAATCTTAGAAATCTGCACAACAAATTATGAAAAAGTCCAAAAAAAACTTTACAATTATAATTTTTAGGAAAACTATTTTCTATTTAAAACCAACTTTAAGAGTTATACTGATTGAATAGAAGCTCTACAAAATTTAAAAAATCAATCCTGCAAAATGTAAACAATACAATCATCTAAAAAATTACTGCTATAACGACATCTGTAAATCAATTCGTTTGTAAATTATAACGATCCAAATTTCTTTCTTTTTGTTTCAAAATTTTGCCCCTTCTTGAAAATGCTTAAAACCTTTATTTAGTGCTCTTAAAAACCTTGTATATGAGCTAGTTATTAATCGGTTTCGAAAGTGAAGCTAAATACTAAACACTATTAAGGATACTCTAATTTTGTATGAAAATCTTGCTTCATTATAAAGTTTGAACTTTGCCAATAAGTATGAGAAATAATAGCATTATCAGTGGCGTTTTAGAAATATTTGGCATTATGACCAAAATTTGAGAAATTTTGGATTTTAATACGTCTAGAGTTCGGAGAAAAGTTATAAGTGTTCGTGTTTTGGGGCTTGTTACATCACGTTCAATAGAAATTCAGGGAAACTGATAAATTCAGATTAATCATCAATACTTTTACTTGCAGCAGAACTTTTTTGGACTCAGCTCAAAGTGGCTACGTTTTAATACGAAGTTTTAATATTTTTTTTTTTAATTCCGTAGGAACTTATTGTTATCGGTCCGATTTGTCAAATTGAACATTTTGACATTTCTCGACGTATCAAGGTCCCTAGAACCTAAATGAGATGTTTTTAGAGAGATGCGAACATTTTGTCCTAAGCCATATCTCAAGAACCTTCAGAAATATCGACTTCAAATGAATTACGCTTTACATATGATAACATCAAAAAATACAGAAAGGACTTTCAAAAAAATGATTAAGGTTTTTTTTTACTAACGGGTTATCTATTTAACGGTTTCAAAAGTATAGAGCTGGAATACAACATATGTTAAACTAAGTTGTTAAGTCAATTTTTGTTTCAGTTGAAAGTCTGACATTTATAAAAATGTTTAACTATCGCACAAAGCATACAAATTGTTAAAACCTACTACAAAAATGGTGATTTGGCCACAGCCAGATATCGTGCTTTAATAGGAGATTATGGTTCACATAATCGTCCAACTATGGAAGCAATTGGCAAAATTGTGAAGAAATTTGAAGAGACTGGATTGGTTACAGATATTGAAAGGCCTGTGTAGAATCGTTTCGCTCGTACTAATGAAAATATCGCAGTTGTAAACAAAAGTGTTGCCGAAGACCCGAATGTGCCGATTCCTCGTCGTTCTCAGGAATTAGGACTGTCTTACGGCGCATTATGGCGTAATTTGCATTTGGATCTACACCTACATCCATATAAAGTCACTCAACAAGCCAGCTGACCGTTCACAACGTCGTACATACGTTGAATGGGTACTTGAACAACAAGCGGTGGACGGCGCGGCGAGGTCATTTTTCGAACAAAATTTTCTTTAGTGACGCAGCACATTTCTTACTTGGTGCTTATGTTAATAAACAAAATTGTCCTATTTGGGGCTCTGAGAATTCTCAAGTAATTGAAGAGAGGCCATTAAATCCACAGAAAGTCACTGTTTGGAGAGCTCTTTGGTCCGGATTTGTGATTAGGCCTTTGCATCTTCGAAAACGACGATGGAACGACTATCGCCGTCAATTCGGAGCGTTATGGTCATGTGATAACCGACTTCTTTTTTTCCTGCTATTGAAGAATACGACTTGGAGAATATCTGGTTTCAAAAAGGCGGTGCCAAATGCCAACTCGAGCGAATATGGCTTTATTGCAAGAGACATTTCTCGTCGTGGCGACAAAAACTGGCCACCAAGATCATGCGATTTGACACCACTGGACATTTTTTGTGGGGCAACGCCAAAGACCGTGTTTATGCAGATAAAACTTTAACTCTAACTCAATGTCAACTTTCAAACTTTATAATAAAAAGAATATCGCGAACAAAAATATTGTACGTGTTTTATTTACGTTTACTTTTGAAACCGCAAAATGGATAACCCTGTCTTTTTGGTGAATGAAAAAAAAAGTGACAATAATAATTGTTCATCTAAATAACTTTCAGACAATACTACAAGGAAAAATCTGGTTAGATTTTTATAGATTAAAACACATTTGATTATTATGAAAGCTTTTTCTTTCTTGTTCTTGTTTTTGAACTCAAATCTTAAAGAAAAAGAATACAACCCCTAACCTTAAACTGTTTAACGGTAATATGAAATCGCGTTTCTAAGAATGCCTATCAGTTTACCATTGAGTACTGAGAAGTACAGAGGTTTGTTCTTTAGCCGTACGACCCGAATGTAGAAACCTATTTACCACGTGTGTATTTCCAAGTCATTGTAATGTCTAAGAACTTCGGATAAATTTTATTTTAGAAACTAGTATATTATAAATACATGAAAACCCAATACAAAGCTATTACCTACTAAATTGATTTAATGTCATCAACTCCTTGTAAGTCAGCATAAATTTCAATTATTGATTGCATATTTTTTAACTTCCCATAGGAAGTTATTGTAATCGGGCCGATTTGTCGAGTTGAAAATTTTGTCATTTCTCGACGTTTCAAGGTCCCTAGAGTCTAAATAAAAGATTTTCAGAAAGATGTTTGTACGTGCGTGTGTACGTACGTTCGTACGTCCGTACGTTCGGGAAGTTTTTTTTGTCGTCCATAGCTCAAGAACCAGTGGAGATATTGACAGTGCGTCAGTGGTTTTTTTACCACATCAATTTAAAAAAAAGGTGAACATTTTGGTTTTCCCCTTAATATCTCACGAACCAATAACGCTATAGACTTGAATTAAATTTCATAATTTATATTGTAAGGTGATACCAAAAAAATATATTTTTGGAAAAAATCTAACTAACGGTTTTTTTTATATAAATCAAAAAAACTGAAAAATAAATATTTGTCACCTCGAAAATTTTACGAACAAAAAATGTTTATATCTCCAAAATTATTTTGTGCAACGAAGAATAAAGTTTTTAATACTTGGTAAAATTTTGAGAAAATTTAAATTCATAGTTTTTTTTACAAAAAATAAGAACCTAAACAAAACATTACTAAAAGTTGGTAAAAATTGAGGCTTAAGTAATTTTCGACTCAAATATCTTTTCAAAAATTTGAGATTAAGGCTTCAAACTCATTTTATTTTATAAGAAACATTGTTTTCCACATTCGGCAAAATTTTTAGAAAAATTCAATTGACAGTTTTTTTTTACAAAAAATAAAAACCTAAAAAAAAATACTAAAACTTGGTAAAAATTTACTTTCGACTCAAATATCTTTTCAAAATTTAAAAGTATTGGCTTCAAACTATTTTTATCTGCAGAAAATATTGTTTTCGATATTTAGTAAATTTTTTATAAAAATCTAACAGTCAGTTTTTTTCATACAAAATTAAAATCTACAAAAAATAGTATACGCAAAATTGGTAAAAATTGATGTTCGGTTCTCGATAACTTGTAAGCAATAGAAGATATTGACATTAAATTATGTAGTTTAATTCATCCAATATTTATTTGTTTATATAAGAAATTAAAACTTTTAAGAAATGCTACCAAATTTGTTAAAAATTGGTTTTCGACTAAAAATCTCGTTTACTAAAATAGATTTTGAAATCAATCTATTTCATCACATGCAAAATTTTGTGGAAATTTAATTTTTTACTTACAAAACACGAAAACCTACAAACCTTTTAAGCAAGACAAATCGACAGACGGGATGGGAAGATATCAGTGTGGGGTCAGCCTCTTTTTTAATTTTTCAAATGACACCTTATCGTATTGCAAAAAAAGGACTTCACAAAATTTAAAGAAGCGTTTTTATAACTTACAATTTTATATAATCCTTGAAAAATTAAGTTCACTTAAAGAACCAAACGAAATTATCCATACACATTATTCTTTCTGACTCTTTTTTATGTTGTGTTTGAATTGACAAATTTTTACTTTAATATTAAATTGGCTAAGAAACTTTATAAGTCCTATTGAGCAATGTCATGCAATCCTTTTATGACACTGTTTGTTTTATGTATTTATTTTGTATTTTTGTGCACTCATGTGGTAGAAAAATGAAATCAATTGTTTGCTATATACTTCTTTGACTGCCTCAGCACTATACTCGTAGTAGCAATAAAATTAAGGTTGCGTGCATAGACGAATCAAGTTATATATTATGTACAAGCTTATATTCTTGGTCATACCTATGCAAATGTATATATTTGTATGTATGTATTTATTCATATTTTCCATCGGAAGTGAACTTTAAAAATGCTTGCATTTACCTTTAAGCTATAATATCGCAAGCAAATAAATAAATAAATTAATTTTTAGTATAGTGCTGAAAGTGTTTTCCTTTTAACTTAAGTTTATTATTTTCAGCAAACTTTTTTATATTTTAAATTTATGAATATACATGAATTTTATGAATATCTTTATGTAATTAATGAACACAGTTGTAGGAAAATATGTATTCTGTCCAAAGGTCTAAGTTCTATAATCTTGAATGAATGATACTTGGTTAAGGGATATCATTCATTTGCAAGAGCTAAATTAATGTCCATTCTTCTAACTTTCTATTCAAAGCAAACATTTCATCATTAAAATAATTTTATTTGAAGCTTAAATGTTAAGTCTTTGAATTTCTTCTGTTTTAAATCCCATTTATTTAACATTTGTACTTAATTTAGCATCTAAATGGCTTATGAAGTGCAGATAATTTACCAAAATTTTATTAGCTATTTGTTTTCGTATTTATTCAAAGCAAAATCCCATCAAAAATTTAATCCTCATACTTGCGAGTACTTTCCAAAAAGAAAACAAATAGAATAAAGATAATCTTTAGTGCTCGTAATAGTTTGATGAACCATTCAAGTGCATCAGTACTCTTCACTTCACTATCCCCCCATCATCATCATCAGCATCAACATCAACATCATCTTCAACAAGTATAATGCCCGCATTTCAACTTCCACGTTCTATGAGGTTCTTCCGAATAGAGCAGCATCAAAAAATTTTATTTCTTGATTCATGAAGCTATAAAGTGTATCTACAAACATATTTGGTACATTGCATCGTTTTGGCAAAATGACATCCATGGTGGTGCGCTTGGAGCCTGATGCTTCGTGCACATTGCATGCACCATCAGGACTCCATTTACCTGATGGTTTAGTAGTTTAGGACATCATCGCATCGACAAGAAGAAGTCCTGACTCTTGGATACAGATCAAGTCACGTGGCGTGGGTTTATATAAATTTATTTAGCATTTGTAATGCATAAGTGGATAGTGTAGTTTCATTTCAATCTTATCTCATTTAGCTTGAACATTTTATAACAGTGATGACAATAATGTGCACTTGCAACGTGCTATCAGTTCTTTTTGTTTGTATGGTGATTTTAACTTTGACAAATGACTACAGCTATATTTTTGGAGCAACAATTATTAAATCAAATAAAATTAATTACGTTTGACTTGTCAAACTAATTTGAAGACAACATTAAAGAAGTTATGACGCATCACGTGGTGGTCGCTGGTATTTATGTTGTATGAGTTATAATAGCTTTTTCTGGAATAGCTTATGGTGGTTAACATTCTTCGTAACTGAATTTTAATCCACTAACGACACCGAAATTACGCCTTGCACAAGAAATAATCACACGTTGACGACTTTGAACTATTGTACCCGAACAAATATTGATTTCATGGAACGAGAGGACGGTCTTGGATACAGAAAGCGAAGACCCACCCAAAGCTAGATTTCTTGAACTAGGGAGAGAGAGAGAATTCATGCAATATACGATAGATATCTTAAGTAAGTATTAGTCTCCTTAATGTTACGCAGTACATTTCAATTCCGAATAGCACAAGTTGGTCTACTGCTGACTAAAACAGCTGTCAGAAATCAGATTTCATTGCAATCATGAGGTGAACGTCATCATCATACAGTGTTACGTCAGAATGGAACTCGTCCACCACAAAGAGAAAAAATGCTTTTACAGTCGACTAAGTGCCACCTACCTGCAACAACATACCGCGCGGAGACATTAAAATGGTAATTGGAGACTTTAATTCTAAGTTTGGCAATAACAACGAAGAATTCAGACACGTGATTGATGGCAACATGTTTGAACACAAAACATGCCAAAATCTAAGCTTGTTGTCGACGTATAGAGAGAAGCTTCTTCTAACCAAATGCTAACCACTTCGCGGTAAGTCGAGGATTCAGATTTGGATTTTAGAAATATATAGTAGAGATGCTGACATGCGGTTTGCCGTGATCACTATCTTATGGTAGCTACCGTAAGACTACGTACAGTTGCAGTTCGGAGATCAATTGTGAACATTAAAATGCCCAAGTTTAACACAGATAGGCTATAGGACCCTGCCACTCGCTAACAAATCAGGGACAACTTTTCGCAACATATAAGAACAGTCAGCTGCACGGGACCATAAAGCATAGAAAACAATTGGAGTTCTGTGAAAAATGTTTTCATATCAGGTGCTGAAAAAATATTCCGGCGTGTGCAAGATAGAAACAACAGCTGGCTTTCGGAAGAGACTTGGTAAATTATTAACGAAAGGGGGAAATTAGAAGCTCAGCTGCTCGAAGTGAAGAAAAGAGCATGAAAATACATAGCGTAAGACGTGATAAGCACAATTAGACCAACGCTTTAGCTCAAGAAGCAGTAGAAGCCGTAAATAGTTAAGACAGCAAATTTAATTTTAATAGCGCACTGGTAAGGCAGCTGTCAGCTTTAAAGCTGTAATATTTTACATTTCACAATTAAAAACTACGCCACTACTTAAAATGGAACGACAACAATTCATTGAAATGCGCGCTACGTGCTACAATAGCGAAGAAGCATTCGTAATTTAGCAAGAACATTTTTCTTTACGATTTATTTCTAGAAGAGATGATCGTTATTGACCACCAATCTTGTGATCTTATACCTTTTGACTTTTCAAGAACTAAAAGATAGAATTCATAAAATTGATGAGATATAGAAGGCCGCAAACGTTCGAACTAGTCAAGGAAAATTTCACGAAAAGAGTATGGTGCTGCAACCGTACATTAAGCTGATATCAATCCCAAAGATAAAAATCTATTGATATCTCTTAAAAATTACTCGTTGTTTTCTGATATGAAAATTTAACCCCTTTTTGGAACACTTTTTTCAAGGAAAATCAATTTTGGCAATCACTTAAACAACCTTTTAACAGCAAGTTCATGCAACCCCAATAATCCAATTTGTTTAAAATATACTTCGTCTGAAAGAAAAACGAAAATTTAAAAATAAAATTGAAAAAGCCAATCGTTCGACTTTGCAAATCCATCATTTGTATTTTGAATGGCATTTGAGTGGGAATTGAGAATGCGAATCATTGGTATTTGAATTCGTATCGGAATAACACATTTTCCCCATTGAATTTTCCATTTCAGAATTGTGGTTTCAATTATAATGTTGAGTAAGAATCGTTTGACTGACAGTTTGGTCTTTGGTGCTATTTTGCAATATTTTGGGTGTTTTGTATTGATTGCTTATACGAGTAGTCAATTTGGTTGCAATCTAGGGAAATGAAGTTATGTAATTTAAAAATATGTTTGATGAATAACTGAAGGCATTTCTGATGATCTGATGTTTAAAAGAATGTAACATAGAGCCTGCATAGCTTTACTTTACTTTACACTATTGTTTTTGATAACTGAACTGATACTTTAAAATTTTATTGGGTAATTTTTAGATTTTGGAATATTGGTTTTAAGTTTTTTTGTATAAGTATAAGGATAACTGCCTTGTCTCAAAAGCGTTTAGGTTAAGAGAATTATTCTCAAAAACATGTGTAGTCAAAAAACATTGAAATCTTCAAAAAATCTATTTTGTTCGGCTTCTAGGCTTTTCGGAACCCTTTAAGGTTTGATTAGAAGCCAAATTAAAGGGTTAAGCAAAAATTTTAATTTAACAAAAAAATCGAAACGACCGACAGGCGGAGGAGGTTTTAAGCAAAAATGTTTGAATGACGACGTTGAAGAAGCGTTAGCAAGCATCGGATATATAAAAGATGTTTCGTTTGGTTTTGATGCTCGTAAACTATTTCTCCATGTATGTATTGTATATACCACCAATTCACCACTTTCAAAACGCTTTCAGATGCAATGATTTCAGTGACTCTTACTGAAATGATTATGTGAGCCAAATTTCAATGAATCGGTACTCAGAGCTACACAACATTCTTCCTCGTTATCTTCTCTAATACTCAATGAAAAATATTTAGAATACTTCATATTTTAAGAAATTCTAATTTATTTATATAAACATATAGTACAGCTTTCAAAAAAATCCTATTGTAATTTTTGTTTCAATTTTGTTAAATTTATTTTTGACTTATTATTTTACTGATTCAAATTTTAATAAATTCTGTCTAATCAATTTCAAAATATCTTAAATCAAAAAATCACCTTGTTAAATTAATTTGTTTGTAACTTAAGACCTTTCAAATTCCACAAAAAAAACACCCTTGAACCTGCCTGTTATCTTAATTTATTTTATTAAATACTCCAAACGAAGAGATTCAAGTTACCTCCTTAAAATTCAAGAAAAAAAAAGAATAAAACAATGATATCTAAAACAAGCTTTTTGTTTTCGAAATCCCTCAGAATCATTCATTTTGTGTATAATATAATAATGTCTAAACATATAAACATTAAAGACCCAACCAACATCAAGAAGAAAGGTAAAGGTTTTCAAGTTCATCGGGGCGTATGAGCAATCAAAAACCTTATTTCATATTAATATAACAACCTTGTTATAATCTACCTATTTTTCTATTCCAGATTAAACAAAACATCATATCCTAACAACCAAACAAACGAGGAGGTTATGAATGTATGTAGTTAAGATTTATGGTTGGATATTGTTTCCCAAAGATCACATTAAATTAGCAAACACCTTATAAGAAAGGCAAAAATACAACAACAACAAAAAAACAAATAGATAACCTTTTACAAAGCTTTCTCATCCATGAACATGAGATAATAACAATTTATTATACACATAAAACATTTAAAAGGAAAAATACATCCTACAAAGAAATGAAATAGACAGACAGTTGTGGTCATAGAATTAAACTGCACAATACGAACAAAAACTATTTTCTTCTTCATTAACTTTGATTTATTTTCTTAAATGATCATAACTAAGTGTTATTTGTGTAAGAAAAACACTAATCAATCAAAGAATAATGTTCATCTGTTATCAATGTAATTAAGCGATTTAATTGATCTCATCTTTTTTGATTACTTTCTTCATCGAACATAATTGGTATGCTTTTGAACTATCTGTTTATTATTTTTAGTTTATTTGAACTGAAAACAAAAACAATACTTATATTTATTTTAACAAGACCTCAGCTCTTAGACTATAACAAATATAGCTGCATTATCCTTCCTGGACTTCGGTAAACAAATTAGAGCTCAAAATGACAATTGATTGTCATGCAGAAATATCTGTACAAATCATAATAAGGTGATTGAAGAAGACGAACCTGAATTTAAGCTTTGCTAGGCGTAAACTAGAGGTGTTGAAGCAAAGTATTAATCGAGGATTTCGTTATGCTCCAAACAATCTCATTTTCTAATATCCCTTGTTTTTAAATTGTATCGTTTTTCATTTTATCATTTATCATTTACGAATTTAATTGCAACTTAAGCAATTATTGAATTCTAAATATGTACATCAAATTGACAGTTAAACAAATTTGAGTCATTAAAACATGTTATTGTACCCGTAGCGTGATGGTTAGTGCGTTGGACTGTCATGCAAGGGGTCTTGGGTTCAATCCCTGCCTGTGCCACCTAACTTTTTTCACGGGTACAGCCTCTTGCGAGGAATTGACAAATTCTCCAAGAGTAATTCTTGTCCTGAAAAGTGCTTTCTCAAATTAGCCGTTCGGATTCGGCATATAAACTGTAGGTCCCTTCCATCTCTGACAACATTACTCGCACACAGGAATGATTGAGAGTTGTAAGTCACTAGGCCCTGGTTCTTCATGGACTGTTGCGCCACCTAATTTATTTTATTTATTTATAAAAAATGTTATTTCACTTCATAAGGAGCTCGTAAGAAGAATAATTGAAAAGGTCTGAATAATCATTTAAACATCGATCATCTCGATAATTTACCATTAGCTTGGATTTTCGACAAGATATCGACACGAAGACCACTTCGATCTCAAATCTTCAGTAGTTACGCCAAGAAATAAGGCCTCACTCTGCAGAACAATCCAATTGGAGGAAGTATTCAAATTCAAATGACTTTTCTGCAATGTGCAGCACTGGTCAGTAAAAGTGGTGAAAAAATGTGGAGAAGTTATACAACAAAAAGGACTTCCAACAAAATATCAGCTGACGAATGTGACATACGTGTCTGATAGTATAGTAAAAACAATCTCGAATTTTGTCCACTTGAGGTAGCTTAGAACCAGAAGATGGACGTAGGACACTTTTCATCCTTACGACTGCATTCCCGTGTGACTTGAAATAGAGCGTCAAAAAGAATAGATTCGTAGTACGAACCCCGAAAAAAAGTATCATTGCTCCCGTCGTACTAAAAAAAATTTGCTACGAAATTCGGAGTTCGTGAAAAGTGGTATCACTAGCCCCGAATGAATAAGAAGTTTGGCAGTTTTTTCTACGAACAGTTATTTTGATCGGAGTTCAATTGTAAACGAAAAAAAAATATTTAGCGTGCGAAGATAAATTAAATAAAAATAAAATATATGAAAAGAATCATGTAAGTTTTACTATTGTTTTAATGTGAAAGTGTTTGCATGTATTTTTTATTTTTTTTTAAGGGAAAATAAAGTTATTACAATTCAGTTCCAAAGGCTTTATGAAATGCTTCAATATTATCCATTTTTAAAGACAAAAACAAATAAAACTAAATCGAAAGATGAAAAACGAGCTTTTATTTATTTTTCTTATTTTGACGCAAATCAGGCTGGTAACAAAACTGTCGGGGACTAGCTACGAGGGACTCTGTGGTAGGGGTGATTACTTGGTATAACAAAAACGCATATGACAGTGAATAACAAAACACAAATGACAGCTAATCATAATTTTGTCAATGGATATGGTTGAAAATTTGATTATTATAAATTTTGTCAGAAATCAATAATCAGTAATTTGTATTGACTTTGAATCATCATTAACAATGCCACGACCAAGACGATCGGATATTTGCCACAAAGGCGTAACGCAAAAGGATACGAAATATTGTGAATGAAAGGACTGAAGAACAGCATTAAAATTGCAGTGAGATCTTCAAACTACTGAAAAACCAACACGAACAGTGTTGCAAAATTTTTAGCAATGGCCAACATTTTATTAGCAATGAAAATCATCATCTGGGATGATTGCACAATGGCACATAAATGTGTATTGAAAGACCATCGAAATAACTCGAGATGTTTTCAAGCAGTAATAATTTTATTGTCTCACGATTTGAACCAAACACTGCTAGAAATTCCAGCTCCAGATCAACAGCTGAACTGCTGCTGGCGAAATAAATGCTTACTTTAAATTATCTAATCTTTAGTGCTATGTAAAGAAACTTCAGCTAACAGCAAACACGAGAGTAGAATTGTTTAATGATAGGTACATCTGCTAAAATATTTTCTGAGCAATTTGTGACTATCGGTAATGTTCAAGTAAGTGTCGACGAATCGAGTGGATAGATTTCATTTCTTCAGCATTTCTGTAATTTAATTTCATCGGAAGACAGACTTACCAAAAAAGTATTGCCAAACATCATTACTTACAGCAAAAGTAATTACTGGTTGAGTGAGCGAGCAATTTAAGCTGCTAAGAATAACAATGTAGACGACCTAAACTACATAATTCAAAATGAGATCATTTGAACAATGAATTCATTCAAATCAAGGTATTGACTATATAACGAATGAAGAAGAAGCCTTCTTCTCGTGTATGCCTGGCTTACCACCGCACAATTTATGCTAAAAGCTTTTCAGTAGTAATCATGCTTCGAAACATAAACCAACCAAAACTTTGCAACGGTACGTCTTTGGTGGTTAGTAAGTTGATAAATAATGTGAATTATGCAACGATACTCAGAGGAAAATTTAAAGGTAAAGAAGTTCTCATTCCAAAGATGCCGATGATCCCAACCAATATTACGTTTGGGTTTATAAGGCTTCAATTTCCATACTATCACCATTAAGAAATAACAAAGGCAATCATTGAAAGTTTGGGGTTTTAATTTGGAATATCACTGTTTTTCCCATGGTCAATTATATGTGAGCGGTCGGAAGAATTTTTCGTAATTGTATTTGATAAAATAAAACCTTGAACCTAATGAAATCCAAAATCTGTATATTTACTGCCTCTGAGGCTGAACAAAGTTCACAGGATCAGCTAGTTACTTTTAAAAATAGGAAAAAAACACAAACATAAATAAATAAAGCTTTTTAAGACTTTTCTTATAGATACAAGAAATTATTTGTCAATAAAATATGTAATGGTTTTCCAAATCTATAATCATATTTTTTTTATCTACATATTTATAATATTTTCCAAAAATCTTCACAAGTTACAACATTTTTCACGCTGAATCAAGAAACTTTTTTTAACATAAGAAGGAAAATGGTTTAGAAGTATTTGTTTTCATCACATTAAGATTTTGAAAGCATGCATTGAGAAAATAAAAAAATACTGTGGAAAACATAATTTTTTAATATTTCAGCAGATTATTAAAATTGAAGTTCTTATTCGAAAACAGTACTACGAATGAACTTTAAAACGTATTTATGTAATTATCAAATCACTATTTTGAAGGTTTCTTAAAACTTATATGCCAAATGAAGATTGATAACTTGAAAAATTTCGAGAAACTAAAGAAGATAAGATTTGACAACTTAATTCTTTAAAAAAGTACAGGGTTATGTATTTTGTGGTTTCAAAAGTAAAAGTTTTCATGATAACTCTTTCTTATTATAAAGTTTGAACGTTGACTTTACGTGTAAAACACGACATCATTTAAATGGCCACCACGCGATTTGTGTGGCATGTGGCACCATCTTGTTGAAACCACATATTCTCCAAGTCGTATTCTTCAATAACAGGCAACGAAAAAAGTTATCATATGACCATAGGGCTCCGAATTGACAATGACAGTCGTTCCATCGTCGATTTCGAAGTAGTAAGGTCCAATCACACCTCCGGACCAAAGAACGCACAAAACAGTGACTTTTTGTGGATATAATTTCTCTTCAATTACTTGAGGATTTTCAGAACCCCAAATTTTGTGTATTAACATACCCGCCGAGTGAGAAATGTTCTTCGTCGCTGAAGAAAATTGTGTTCAAATCAAAAATCGCCGTCCACCGCCTAGCCTGTTGTTCAAGCACCCCTTCGACTTCATCTGGCTTCAGTAGTTGTGTGAGCTGGGATTTATATGGATTTGATGTAGATGATGATGATGATGTAGATTCAAATAAAAAAATACGCCATAATGTGCCGTAAGACAGTCCTAATTCCTGAGAACGACGAGGTATAGACACATTCGGGTCTTCGACAACACTTTCACTTACAGCAGCGATATTTTCAGTGGTACGAGCGAAACAATGATGCCTTACAATATCTGTAACCGATCCAGTCTCTTCAAATTTCTTCACAATTTTGCCAATTGCTTGCGTAGTTGGACGATTATGTAAACCATTATCTCCTCTTAAAGCACGATATCTGGCTGTGGCAGAATCACTACAATTTGTATGCGTTGTACGATAGTTAAGCGATCCATTTTCGTAGATGTCAGACTTTCAACTGGTTTAACAACTTAATTTGACAGATGTCGAATTCTAGCCCTATACTTTTGAAAACGCAAAATGGATATCCCGTTACAATTTTTTGCTGTACCGAAAAAAAATTAATTTTGCCGACCTGAAATCCTATCAATCCCTAATTTTTGAGTAGAAATAGATAACTCTTATTTTAATGATCTAATTAAATGACTACAACTGTAAACATTTTCTACCACCCAAAAACGAAAACACAGATTCTAACATAATTCTCTTCATCTCTAAAGACTAGGTACCTACTGATGGTAAAAGCAAAAAGGAGAAGACACAAACAAAATACACAAAATATTATGTAGGTACTCATTAAATTAAGCCTAAGAGCCTTTGGCAACGTCAAAAAGAAAGCAATTGAATACGAAAATACAAAAAAGAAAACGAAAACGAAAAATAAAAGAAAGAAAATATATAAATTAAAATGAAATCATTTATATGTCAAAAGGGAAAACAATCTCCACCATCATCATTTGGAAATAAAAATTCGCAACAAAAATAAAAGGATAATATTTTCTTGGTATTTTTGCTTTCAATTTGTGTTATAATTTTGCTCTGCAAATAGGATATTTATTTTGCAAGGCAAGGCGCTAGACAGGAAGCTTGTCTACACTTTGCGCCATTGCCAATATAGAGAACTTATTATAAAGCACGCTAGCGCCATTCAAGGTGAGTTATTTATTGTGCGTGGCCTCTTGATTTATAATCGTTGCGCAAACACACATCGCCAAAAAAAAAAAAAGAAAAAAATAGACAGAGCTTATGATAATTTTGAATGTTACGGTAAAGGATATCTGATTTCGGTTCCTTATATATCCGACGCTTTTATCTACGTAAGTTACGAGTTATGAGAATGTCGATGATGGTGGAAAAGGGGTGTTGGTGGCGCTTCATCGGCGTTGTCATCGTCGTCGTCGGAGTGAAAATGATGGATCCTTTTGTAAAAACACATCGACAAATGTGCTAATATTTTCTTCTCTATAGAAATGAAGAAGGAGACGAAAAAGCTATAATCATGTGTTGGTGTAGGGTATATGTATTGTCGGTAATGTAGTATCTTTGTCATTTCGAAGTCAAGGTGAAGATGATCCTTTTTTTGTTAATAATAAATTTTCATAGAGGAGAAAAAGAAAAAAGGATTTCCCTTAATGATGTTAAATTTGAATTGCGAAGAGGAATACAAAAAGAACCAAAAGAAAAAAACAAGATAATGGATGACAAGTTCTATAGTCTTTCAACTGATGCATTAGCATCCATCTTTTATTTTGTTTGTTTGAATTTGACATTTCTTTTCTCGGCAGCCATTATCAGAAGATAAAGTGGTTTCTGTCATTGAATTTCTGACGTAGATAAATAAGTGTTTTATGCTTTTGACATATTATTCAAGTTTAAAGCAGATGGAAACCGCCATTTATATGATGAATTGGATATAAATCCATAAGAATATTGCAAAAGTTCGAATTGTCTTGATGGGTGGTGTCTTAATGATCTTATAAAACAATACAAAATAAAAAGTCTGCATATACCTACTAGTGACAATATAAGCTTTATTGAAATACCTCTTGGCAGACGATTTATCAAATTCTAAATTTAACATTTTTAATTAACTTAAAAGAAAATGGAAAGAACTTATGCAAAATATTAAAAAATTTATGCACAATTCATTTTTTTTTTTTTTTTTTTTGAAAAAATAATGAATGCAGTGTTCGCCAAAACATTAGCAATTAAAACTGCCTCCATCTTTATGTCATTCAAAAATTAATAACTTAAACAAATCATGTTCATTTTTTTCTAAAATGTAATGCATTATATGCATATGTACTTCTGAAGTACCCGTGGCATGATAGTTAGTGCGTAGGACTGTCATGCGAGAGGTCTTGGGTTCAATCCCTGCCTGTGCCATCTAAAAGTTTTTTCCACGGGTACTGCCTGCGATGAATTGACGAATCCTCCAAGAGTAATTCTTGTCATGAAAAGTGCTTTCTCAAATTAGCCATTCGGATTCGGCTTTGAAACTGTGGGTTCCATCCATCCTTGACATGACTCGCTTACAGAAATGGTTGAGAGTTGTAAGCCACTAGGCCCCTGTTCTCTAAGGACTGTTAGGCCACCTAATTTATTCATTTATGTACTTCTGAATAGACTACAAGAGAAAATAATTTCCAAAACGGTTCATTAAATATGACATAAGTAGGTCAGTTAACCCTGACAGCTTTTTATTGCTATCTCTTGTTTTCTTATTAATGGAGAAAAGTTAGTCCGTTAACTACAAAATCTATTGCTCATATTAAAGGTGTGAGCAAACGAAAGCAGTTGAATCTATATATTGGGTGTTATTCAGTTCACAAGCAAGCTAATCAGTGTTCTTAGCTAACTTTTGTAAAATGGCCGGAAATAAATACTCTAACGAAATAAAATAAAAAAATTATAAAATAATATAAAAGTGAAATGAGTCAAATTAAAACATTGGAAAAATATTCCATTCCAAAATCAGTGATTTGCCCATTAATACAATTTTGCAAATCCAAAAAGTTATTCCAAACGGTTCATCGAGGTGGCAGAGCTAGAAAAGCAACAACAACGAAAGGAGTTTGCAATAATAAAATAAATTAAAAACGATCCTTTTATATTATCAAGATAAATAAGAACCCAACTCGACCTGAACGTAAGCACAAGAACAATTCGGAGACGAGCTGTTGATGGTGGACTAAAATCTTTCAAAGCTGTAAAATAGCCTTTCATCTCTACCAAAAACAAGCTGGCGAGATTAAAATTTCCTGATGACCACATTAACTGGACCGTTAGATAATGGAGGAACGTACTTTTTTCAGACGAATTTAATTTCAAGGGTTCCGATGGCTTCCGTCGTTGTTGCAGACCAGCAAAATAGGCACTAAATTCACGTTACACCAAAGCTACTGTGAAACACGGAGGAGCTAACGTAATGCTGTGGGGATGTTTTTCAGGGTATGGACTGGTATCGATTCATCAAATTGATGGTACAATGGATCGTTTTATGTACCGTAACATTTTGCAAAATATAATGCTGCCACACGCTGAGGATCAGTTGCCTCTGAAACAGGTATTTCAGCAGGACAGCGACTAGTGTTGCCAAGTTGACCTGTTTTATGTCAAATTTGACAAGATTTCATCGCTGTTGACATGAAATGAAATACAAATCTTGTCAAAAGTGTTTTGACTTCTTTTTTTTTATTTTATTTAAACATTCAATATGCAACTTAACTTTTTGTTAAAATATTTTAAAATACATTTCAACTTCAGTGTAGGCCGAGTGTAATGTCAATGTGTTATACTATGAACTGCAATCAATGAAGTTACCTTTGAATACATATAATATGGAGTACAGCCTAACAAAAACCATTCCCAAATCCCAATCATATGCTGTCATTCTGCTTAAGCTATACAAGGTGCACAAAACAACTGGTTGTGAAAGAGATGAAGGTTGACCCTGATTCAAAAGACAAAATTTTAAGCCAATGGAGCAATATTTGTTTCATAAAATGGAAAAACATAAAAGCGACGGTGGCTTTCTGGTGCGAAGTTTATTCGCATAAGGATGCCAGTGGAGAAAATCCATTTAAGGAGTTGGCAAAGTTTTCTTTATCAATATTGGTTTTACCAATTTCGAATGCAGAAGAAAGAATTTTTAGTCAATTAAATTTGATTAAAACGAAACAAAGAAACAGAATGCAGCTGTTGTTAACTAATTCTCTTTTGACGATAAGAAATCATTTGCGCAATAAAAACTGTTGCAATAACTTTGCAATTCCTGCAGAAGTAACAAAAAAAGTTGGAACTTATACTATATACAAAAATATAGATATAACCAATGAAATTGAATGTGATAGCTCAGATTTTGAAGATCTTTAACTTTATGTACCTTAACTTAAGTACATATGTACCTATTTTTATATAATAATAATTTATGAAATATTATTTGTTTAAATTAACTCGTTGAATTGAAGTTAAAATACTTTTTTTGTTTTGTTTATAATTAATAAAATGTATTTATGTTATCATTAATATATATACAGTCGCAAATCACTCCCTATGTGGTGGAATGAAGAACTGTCTAGTCTCAGGAAAAAGACTAGAGTGATCTTTAATATTTGCCACAAACACAAATTCTACCAACCGTACAAAGACTGTCTAAGAGTTTATAAGCGAGCCATTGCCAAGTCTAAACAGCAAAGCTGGAGGGATTACTGCCACAAAATAGACAATATAAAAGAATCCGCCAGGCTTAGTAAGATTCTATCGAAGGACCACTGTTGTCCTTCCTTTCTTAAAAAATCTGGCGATTCCTGGGCAACATCTCCTGCAGAATCCCTAGAACTGCTGTTGGCTGCGCATTTTCCGGGTTGTGAGAATAACAACCCTCAAACTCTTAATTCAAATGGCGTGTCGACGGCGGATATAGAACACATCGATACCTTGATAAATAAGGAAAATATTGCTTGGGCAATAAACACATTTTCCCCGTACAAGTCTCCAGGCCTGGACGGCATAATGCCGATCATGCTTCAGAAAACGCAATTTTTGGCGATTCCTTGGCTGGAGATGATCTTTAAAGGATGTCTCTGCCTAAATCATGTTCCCGAGTCTTGGAGACATGTTAGAGTAGTTTTTATCCCGAAGGTCGGCAGGCGAGGACATGAATCCGCGAAGGATTTTAGACCAATAAGCCTTACTTCCTTCGTGCTTAAGACAATGGAGCGCATTCTTGACTACCATATCAGAGGCATTTTAGATGTATGCCCTCTTGAAAGTTCTCAACACGCTTATCTTAAGGGCAAGTCTACGGAGACAGCCTTACATGAGGTAGTGCGTACAGTTGAAAAAACCATACACTACAAAGAATTTACTCTCGCTACCTTCTTAGACATAGAAGGAGCTTTCAATAACGTCTTAACAGAATCTATTCAAGAATCACTGGTTGATCAGGGTGTAGAGGACTACATTAGAAATTGGATTGTTTCCATGCTCAGTGATAGAAAAATTCAAGCTACCTTAGGTAACACTTACTTGACCAGGTGCGTAAACAGAGGAACACCTCAGGGGGGTGTTCTGTCCCCTCTTCTTTGGCTTCTGGTCATGAACAAAATTATTTTTAAACTGGAAAGTTGTGGTGTGAAGGCCGTTGCTTACGCATATGATTTCGTGATACTGGTATCAGGAAAGTACACTTCCGTGATTAGTGAGATTACGGAGATGGCATTGCTAAAAGTAAGCAACTGGGCTACAAGCTGTGGCCTGGGTGTCAATAAAAGCAAAACTGAACTGATGCTCTTCACTACGAAAACAAAAGTACCACCCTTCACCCTTCCCCGCCTCAACGGTGAAACTCTTTCCTTGTCTTCCAGCGCTAGATATTTGGGAGTAATACTTGACCCAAAGTTAAACTGGAAACTTAATATCGAAGAAAGGGTCAAGAAAGCCAGCATAGCTTTCTATGCCTGCAATAAAACCTTTGGCAAAAAGTGGGGTTTGCAATCGAAGATGATTTTGTGGACGTATACAGCCGTTGTACGTCCAATCTTGTCCTATTTTTCGATTGTTTGGTGGCCCGCGCTTAGCAAAGCCTACAATATAACTAAATTAAAAAAGGTTCAGAGAACAGCTAGTGTTGGCTCCACGGGAGCTTTGCGCTCATGTCCGTCGGACGCTCTAAACGTTTTTCTCAGGAATTTTTTCCGAGTCTTTAAATGTCTCCAGGTCTTTGCGACTTCCTGACTTTGCTAGTGTTTTTCAGGCTGAACTACTCGCGATCAAGGAAGAATGCAAGTTACTAAAACTAGATCCAAATCAAAACCGCAATACAGCTATTTTTTCGGACAGTCAGGCGGCTATTCAAGCGATTGGCTCGTCCACTTCATCCTCCAAACTGGTTCATCAATGCCGAAGTGAGCTAGCGAGCATGAACATTGGACTCAGGGTCACTCTCATCTGAATTCCGGGTCATAGAGGCTTTGAGGGCAATGAACGAGCTGACGAGCTGGCTAGGCAAGGATCAGCCCTTCATAGCTCACTCGCGGAAAGAGTCAACATTCCTCTTGGTGCTATGAAGGGCAAGATCTTCTCTATTTTTCTCGCTGAATCAAACCACAGGTGGAATAGCCTAACCAACTGTATCATATCTAGAAGGATATGGCCCACCTACAACAAATCCCGTACTAATAATCTCATTTGCAGACCCAGGCAAGACATAGCCAGGGTCGTTGCTACATGCACCGGACACTGGCCTGTTGGAGAACACGCATCTAAGCTGGGCATCCCCCACAATACTTTCTGTCGTAGTTGTGAGGACCAGCGAGAAAAAGAAACTGTTCTTCACTTCCTATGCAAGTGTCGCGCCTTAGCCAAAACGAGAGCCAAAACATTGGGAAAGTCCTTTTTCAACGACCTCAATGAGCTCTCAGAACTGGAGATCAAAGATTTGATCTCCTTTCTAAACGCAACAAAGTGGATTTGAGGCGTACTTTTCTCTTTATAATCCCCCTTTTATCTTTACAGGTCAAGCGAGTATTTTATGGTATCAAAACGGCGCAACGCAGCGCTAATTGTGTCACCGAGCTAGACTGCTCGTGGCCACCATTTCTACTAACTAACTACTATCATTAATATTTGGTGTTTTGATATTTGACTTTTTTTGACTAGAAACCTAATTTTCAAATATTTGACTTTTTTTTTTACTTGATTTGGAAGAGACAAATAAAGTCAACAAGTCAGAATTGACTTTATTTAGAATTTCGACTTGACATCACTGACAGCGACCCTAAGCACTCGTCCAATACGGTTAAGACGTGGTTTCAAAAAAACTGGGTTGACGTGTTACACAGTCCCCAGATCCAGAAAATCTATGGAATATTGTAAATTGATGAATTGTAAGGACTAATTGCAAAAATTATAAATGATCTGTTTGATCAATTTAAATTGACTAGGGAAAGTATCCCAAACAATATTACAAGCAATTTTATTGACTCCATGCTTCGAAAATGTGATGAAGTGATTAAAAACAAGGGGCTTGCTACTACTTGCTACTTTCAAATACTAGCAATAAGAAAATAAATGTATTTTTTAAAAGTTCCTTTTGTTTTGACCTGGCTAAAATTGAACTAAGTGTGCAATATTTAATGAACTACATAAAAAAAAAAAAAAATGTTATGTTATTTTCCATTAGAAACTGTAAATATTAATTTAAATTTTAAAAAACAAAAATATACAATAATTGAATCCTAAATTTGTTTTTTAATTATTTAATAATCGAGGCAATTAAAGTTGCTTTTGTTTCGACCAATACTGTACCTCGGACTTTCACTGCAAGATAAAATATATACAAAATAAAATACATCTGACGCATTGATTGCATTAGCCCCCTGGTGCCAATTTGTTGACCCATTTTCTGTACCTATGTATATCCCTTTTCTGTTTGCACACATTGAAAAACAATTGAGAGACAAAATAGATAAATAAAATAAAAACGGAAAGGAAAGGAAAACTTAGGCACTATAAAGAAACTCCTCTTGTTGTTCTTCTTGTTTTGTTGTATAGAATGAGGCTAACGCAAGGACTTAAGGATCATAGAAGGTCCTTTTGTTTTATGTGTAAAACAAAAAAGCATATGTTATATATTTTACGAATGACAAACAAACATACGCATTTCTTAATACTACCCGTAAACTCATCTCTCTTTCTGTTTTTTATTATTTTATTGTTTATTTTCTTTTCTTTCTCTGTAACTTTATTGGTAAACCAATTGTTGTTGTAGCATCATTTTCTACTTTTATGACTTTGTTCTTTTCCATCACATCAAGGGGGGTACATTTTACATATGTACGAGTATATATATATTTCATTGTTGTTGTTTTATCATCTGCATTATTTATAGCTTAAAAGAGGGTGTAAGGATGTTTTCAGTATGTATTTTCTTTTTTGTTGTTGTATTTTTATTATACTCATTCATTGCGAAAGAAGGTATTATATGAGGATTTGCTTATTTTCAATTAAATTTACTCTTAAAAGACCAATGTGTAAAAATATGTGTTAACATTATTATTGTTGAAGTGAATTTAATAGGATAGCAAGTTGAGTGAATGGGCGTTGGGTATGCATTTCTGTTTTAGTAAAAGAAATTTTATAATTGTTGATTAAATTAAATCTTTTTATCCATGGATATTTATTTAAGAAAATTTGTATGTTCTTTGTTTTTATGTGAACTTTATGGAGAGTTGGAGATTTTTTTTAGTAAATTCGCAATAATTTCATGAGTTGATAATAAAACTAGATAGTAAATATATGAAGTGTCCGTGTCTTTTCGTGAAACTTAGGCAAGACGTGACAATATTATGTTAAAAAGATCCGAGAAGAGATCAAGGTGAGATTTTATATTTGGGACTGAAATTTGACAAAATTTTCACTGCTCTCATAAGTCTCAGCACAGAAAAAAAATGTATTTAGAATTTAGTGTTCTAATCTACCTGCCTCTTTTTTAGTGGATGGAAAACAGCATTTGTCCAGCTTGTTAACAAAAAAGGCGAATCCTCCTCATCTTCCAACTATAGTCCAATAGCACTCACGCCTCTTCTTTCCAAGATTATGGAAACGCTGATTAACTATCAGCTTAAGAAATATTACGAAGAACAGAAGCTTCTTAATGACCGGCTATGGCTATCGTAGCAATAGGTCCACTAGTGATCTCAAGGTTTATCTCACCGCACAGTGAGATAGAGTATGACACCAAGCTCTCTTATCTAAAATGCATGCTTTTGATATTGATGAATCTCTTCTTCGTTGGATAAGAAACTACCTTTCTAACCGTTCAATACAAGTTGTATTGAATAGTTTCAAATCTGAAACTCATAAAATAAATGCTGGTGTCTTCCAGGGCTATGTTTTGTCTCCGACTCTCTTCCTTCTATTCATAAATGATCTCTTGCCTGCCAATTCTAATCCATTAAACTGTTTCGCTGACGGCAGTGCCCTCAGAGTTTCATATTCGTTTTTAGATTCACATCGCAATGCAACGGTGCAAGAAATTTGTCAGCCCTTCATCTGTCCAAAGCTTGAATATAATTCGCAAATCTGGGCAGGTGCACTAAAACAAGTTTAAATCTCTTGAATAGAATTCAAAAAGGGCTTTAAAAATGATAGGCGATAGAACTTTAACCAAAACATTCACATCCCTCGAATACCGCCGCAATGTTTCATGCCTTTCGTTAATAAAACCTTATAAAACAAATAATCTCAACCTTTTCATACTAATTTTTCTTTTTTTCTCTTTTACTTTCAGAATAAAAATCAAATAAATTCCGATTAAATAAATAAAAATGCAAACTTGCACTTAAATTTAATTCTTCTATAAAATAACTAAATAAAAACCAAAGAAAAACAACAAAAACAGATATATAAATATAAAAATAAAAAAACAAAAATTTAAACAGAAACAAAAACAGCAACAACCCAAAAAAAAAACAACAACAAAAACCAAAAATAAATAAACTCAAAAGGACCAACACAATGTAACCGAAATGCTGAGTAAGAAAAAATCAAACAAACGAATCGCATTTGAATTGCTGAGTAGAATCTAAGAAGAGTGAGGTTAAATAACAACAACAACAAAAGGAAATACAGGAAGACATTCATTCAAGATGACTGATGATCATACGCCCAGCGATGACAAAGGTAAGTTTTGACTTTAAACCAATACCAACAAAAATAACAACAACAACAATAACAAAGAAAAATGCTAAATTTGCTTTAAATTTGTTCTTGGTTTGATAAAGAATCTACTCGTGTATGTAAAACAGGATACATATCTATGTATATGTGTACTTATGTCAGAATATGTATAAGAAAATTTACAATTTTCAGAAAATTTGCAATGCAATAAATTTGACTTTTACTCACAGAAGAATAAATTCAATTCTCAAACGAATGTTCAATAATAACTCGTACACAACTTTTATCTGCTTTACCAAGCATAAAAACATAAAACGAAACAAAAGCATTCGATATACATGCACACATAGATACTCATATCCTTATAGAGATGTATACTCGTATATGCTTTTGCATGTACCTGTAACAAGGATGTATCAGGTGCAATCGACCATGCAGTATTTACCTACATTGGTTTGTGCTGTTTTGCATTTATTTTGTCCTTTTATTTTATAGACAGTTGGAAAATATGTACGCAAATATAAATTCTGTAAGGTTCTTAAAGACTCAATTTACTGTTCTAGAGAATTGATGAAAAATTAATAATATTCTTTATTTGGTTGCATTTTCAAATAACAAAAGGATTCGAATCGAACTTTCAGAAAAAGACCTTAATGATATTTTGTTTACCAAAAGCCAAATTAGTCTTGAGTAAATAAAAATATTATTTTGATTACATTTTTTTATTATTCTATTAAAATAGCAGGTCCTTGTTGTTTTGTGTAGGTTTTAAGTCTTGCTACATCTTATAAATAAATCATGAAAAAACCAAAAATGTAGGATTTGTCACAATATTTGTTATATTAGGCTTGATACACATAAGGCCTTTAAAAATGTTTAAATGATTTCATATGTATGTAATTTTTCTTCAATATATTAGTAAGAAAATACAAATTTTCATTTCTAATGCCTAACATTAAAAAAAAGGCTGGGATGCGACCCACACTGATAACTTCCCATCACATCTGTCGATTTGTCTTGATTAGAAGGTTTGTAGGTTTTCGAGTTTTGTTAAAAAAGTTGTCATTTGAATTCTCCTAAAATAAATTAAAAATAACAAAATAATATTTTACATATGATGAAATAGTTTGATTTCAAAATCTATTTTTGTTAACCAGATTTTTCGTCGAAAATAAATTTTTACCAATTTAAGTTAGTAGCATTTCTTAAAAGTTTGTATTCCTTATATATAAACAAATAAAAATTAGATAAATGAAATTAATATGAAGTCATAATCTTCTATTATTCACGAGATATCGAGAACCGATCATAAATTTTTACCAATTTTGCGTAGTTTCTTTGTAGATTTTAATTTTTTAAGAAAAAACTGACTCTTGAATTTTTATAAAAAATGTACTCATTGTCGAAACCAATATTTTCTGTGAGATATTATTAGTAAGAAGCCAATATTATTTTAAATTTTTATAAAGATATTTGAGACGAAAGTAAATTTTAACAAGGTTTAGTATCGTTTAATATATGTAGGTATTTATTTTTTGTAAAATAACTGTCAATTCGATTTTTCTATAAAAAATAAAAACCTAAAAAAAACATTATTCAAAGTTGGTAAAAATTGAATTTCGACTCAAATATTTTATCAAAAACTTGAGATTAAAGCTTCAAATTTTTTTAATCTTATAAGAAATATTGTTTTCAACATTCCGAAAAATGTTGAGAAAAATCGAATTGACAGTTTTTTTACAAAAAATAAAAACCCAACAAAAAAATTAATAAAAGTTGGTAAAAATTAATTTTCGACTAAAATAACTTTTCAAAACTTTGAGATATTGGCTTAAAACTACTTTTATCTTTCAAAAAATATTGTTTTCAACATTCAGAAAAATTTTGAAAAAAATCGAATTGACAGTTTTTTTCACAAAAAGTAAAAACCTAAAAAAAATGTATAAAAGTTGGTAAAAATTGATTTTCGACTCAAATATCTTTTCAAAAAATTGAGATAATGGCTTCTAACTAATTTTAACTTATAAGATATATTGTTTTCAACATTAGAACAAATTTTGAAAAAAATCGAATTGACAGTTTTCTTTACAAAAAATAAAAAAGCTAAAAAAAATTACTAAAAGTTCGTAAAAATTGATTTTCGACTCAAATAACTTTTTAAAACTTTGAAACATTTGCTTCAAACTAATTTTATCTTTTAAAAAATATTGTTGTCAACATTCAGTAGATAATATTTTGAGAAAAATCGAATTGACAGTTTTTTTTTACAAAAAATTAAAAACCTAACAAAAAAATAACAAAAGTTGGTAAAAATTGATTTTCTACTAAAATATCTATTTAAAAGTTTGAGATATTGGCTTTAAAATAATATTGTCTTATGAGAAATATTGTTTTCAATGTTCAGTCAAATTTTGAGAAAAATCCAATTAACAGTTTTTTTTATAAAAAATAAAAACCTAAAACAAATTAATAAAAGTTGGTAAAAATGGATTTTCGACTCAATTATCTTTTTAAAAATTACTAAATATTAGCTTCAAACTAATTTTATCTTATAAAAAATATTGTTTTAAACATTCGGTAAAATTTTGAGAAAAATCAAAGTGACAGTTATTTAACAAAAAATAAATAAAATAAATCTAACAGTCAGTTTTTAAATAAAAAAAACTAAAATCTACAAAAATAGTACGCAAAATTGGTAAAAATTGATGTTCGGTTCACGATATCTCATGAATAATAGAAAACATTGACTTCAAATTAATTTCATTTATCCAATTTGTATTTGTTTATATAAGGAATAAAAAGTTTTAAGAAATGCTACTAAAATTGTTAAAAAGTTATTTTCGACTAAAAATCTCGTTAACAAAAATAGATTTTGAAATCAAACTTTTTCATCATTATGTAAATTATTGTTTTGTAATTGTAATTTTTTTTTAGAAGAATTCAACTGACAACTTTCTTAACAAAACTCGAAAACCTACAAACCTTTTAATCAAGACAACTCGACAGACGGGATGGAAGTTATCAGTGTGGGTCGCATCCCAGCCCAGAAATTGATTTTCAAGTCGATTAGTCTAATTAAGCGTATTCAAAACATTTTTTTTAAATGCACACAATTTTTTTGACTCGAATATCTCGAGAACAAATCAAGGCATATTGTAATTTTCTGAGAAAAATCCAATTGGTATTTTTTGTAAGGAATAGGTAAACATTTTCAAAAAATGTTACTAACAATTGGAAAAATTGGTATCTCGGTAACAAAACAGATATTAAAACCAAACTTATTTCAACATGTGCAAATTATTGTTGTTAACTTTTTGTTTATTTTTTAGAAAAAAATTACAAAATAATTAAAAACTTGATAAAAAATGGTTTTCGACTCAAGTATCTTTAGAACAAAGAAAGACATATTCCTCAAAATCGGTGCTTATAATTTCAAATTGTTTTAATATTGGGCAGGTTCAGGCGACATAAGTGACTTGAAAGTAAGACAAGTTTCTAGCATCTGATTGGCCAGCTGTCAAAAAATTCCTTCCAATTAAGGCAACTTTATCGGAAAGTTAACTGGAAAGTTAGTCAAGAAAAATCTCCGTAACTATCAAGTCAAGCCTACTTATATGTCACAATGACAATTGATCAAGTTTTTTCATTCAACTCAAAGCTGAACTTTATTACTCTGTGCTTTATTAATTTTCTTCACAATTCTATTTAATGTTTTGTGTAAAGGGGTTCCTTGTCAAATTGGAAAAGGAATAAGTAATATTTTTTTTAAATAAAAAATACAGGTCGAGATGAAATTGTAGCTTGCCTGAGGAGCGTTTTGTAGACAATGTTGTTTTTGGTAGTTTTTGCACGATCAACTGAAGGGAGAGGTTAGTGAAGTAAAGTTTCGAGTTTGAAGTTTATGATACTCAAAAAACTAACTAGTTGCCTTGGTAAAAATGTACGTTCAAAGAACGCAGTTGACTGCAAATGAAGTCCCTTATGTTGTCTGGACCTGACCATTGTTATCCTCCATCACAACAATCCAACTAAAGTCATACATGGATTAAGTCTTTATCACCAACAATTCTAGACTTCTAATAGTCTTTAATTTGATGTATGATTTCCTGCACTCTTCTTAAAAATGGTTTCAAAATGGTGTTAAAAGACATTGCTCGAATTTAATTTAATAATTTAAATAAGATTTCTTATTCACCTATTTTATTCTACATATAAAACTTAAAGTTGAAAAATTGTCGTAATAAAAAAAAAAAAACTTATTTTATGTAAATAAAATATGTTCCTACACTCTTTTAACAGGATTTTCAATTTTTCTTACAAGAACCCTCAAATCCTTTTAAGTAATTCCACTTTGAATAAAACTTCTTCTTCAGCTTCAAGTGAACTGAAATATTCTCAAAGACAAGTTATTTTCTTCAACTACCCTGTACGGTCCAAGTAACAACAAACTATATTTTCTTTTACTTCCTCTCTCCATCTATCAACAGCCACAAAAGAGAGCCTTTAAAGTAAAAGAATCAAATAAATCCCCAAAAAAATAAAGAAAAGAAAATAAAATAAACAACAACAGAACTCAGTCTACTTTACCATCCTTCCTTGAATTGTCCTTTTTCCAACAACAACAACCACAAAAACAAGAATTCGTAGTATAGGATCTATAAAAGGTTTGTTTTTCATTTTGCGGTTAGATGGTTTATTTCAAAACTCACTCGCACAACAATTGTATGTGCATTGTGCTTTACATTAATGGTGGAAGTGGAAGTGAAACTTACATATTTGCAAAGGGATTTTATTCACTTTGGTGAGATATCTTCATGAGTTGGTGAGATGGTGAGACTATATGATGAGAGTTGGTGTTGGATGGATAGTCGAGCAGAAGATTTGTTGAAACGTTATATGAATATTTATTGTATCCAAGTACTCTTTTATACATACGTATGTATATAGAACGTATAGATGCAATCTGCCATGTATAAATTTATATCTAGATATTTACGAGTAATATGTGTATCTATACAAAAAAGTTAAAGGCTCATCCTATGGATGATATCCTTATATGATGCCAAATAAAATGTTAGTCACGTTTACATTGGCAGGAAACTTATCAATGGTCTGGAGTGCATAACAAATAGCCACATATAGTGGTTGTATTATATCCTGAATGATAGCAATAAATGCCACATCCGAAACCAGTTTTGCAATTCAAGTTTTCATAAATTATTTTCATATTACATATATTTTCAGTATTACAGTCACACAATGCCAAAACCACCATTGAAATGGCTAATATCGTTTTGATACTGGCATAAAATCAGCTGGTGTTCAGATAGACTTTAGCGGTCTATTACTAAAAAGCCTTTTTCTATCCCAAACATTAGTTCTGAAATCAATACTTTTGAAGAATAAGTTTTTTTGTTATAAATGTTGGAACAGTAAAATAATACGCCCATCAATAAAATTTCAACATCTAAAATGTTCAATTGAACACACATTAATGTTGGCTTATGCGATTTATAGATGATTCCAATGAGAGGTTTCATATTAACGTAAAAAGAAGATTATTTATTAAGAGCAATCTATGGATGATTATTTCTTTGCAAGGGGAAAGGTATGCCAATAATAATGAAAAACGATATCAGCCGAATGTGTGCCACCGTTACAATTGCAGCACCATATCTTTTTCATCTTCTCTTGAACTTTCCCATGGCCAATTCGTAAATTGAGGCTGTATGTCCTATGTAACTTCACGAGTTAAATCATTAATGTCTTGAATCGATTGACATTTACATAAGCTCAAATAAGGGTTAGATCAGAAGATTTTGGTAGCCAAAATTGATCATCTCTCGAGAAATAGCAAAATTTTGCCATTTTGTGGAATATCTCGCAATTTTTGCAGTGAATTTTAACATTTTCAATGCGTTGCTAAAGAGTGTATCCTTCCATTTTTAGAAATTTCGTAGCTTTGATTGTCAAATGTTGAGAATCCTGCAGTGGTTGGTCCAAACCTACAAATCTCGGCATCTTCCATGAACCATTCTTAGTCTCGTATTTTTATTGTAAATAATAAAAATTTGGTGTTGGTTTTGTCGCAAATTTTCAACAAATTCTCAAATCTTCGATGCTAGGCAAAAAGGATTTAAGTCAGAAACTGGTCACAGACACAAGTAACTTAAGATGTTAATATCAAAACAAATATGAAGTTTTCTGTCTTTTTATCTAAAGAATAAATTAATACGATATTTAGCAGTTATGTTTTAGACACAATTTGTTGTTGTTAAACGAAAGAGACACACCAAATTAAAAACCTAAAATGCAATTTTTTAACTTATGACCTTTTTACATAACGCAAAGGAAATATGGAGGTGTTCCCCACAGCCTTTTTTTGGTGGATTTAGACAATAATATATATTTTAACGAAACGTTACCCCCCTCAATTCCATACTATAAAATCACCCCTTTTTAAAGTTACAAATAAAAATTAAATAGTTTGGATTTTTCAGAAATTTTGAAATCCATATAACTACAACCAACTATAAAATAGGTGCGGTTATTTCTACCGAGATCCTTGTCACTCACTTTAAGCTTCTTCTCTGCAATGATTCCAGCTTTACAACTTTCACAGCGGATCCTTTATTCACTGACCAAATATAAGATGAATACATTGAAAGCGAAGAAATTGAAGCCGTGTTAAACAAAGCAAAAAACAACAAGGCACCTGGTGAAGATGGAATTCCTTACGAATTCTTTAAAAATGCAACCCCTATGCTTTTCTCAACCATTTACCTTCATCGTTCAAAAAATCCGTCATTTTCCCTATACATAAAAAAGGCTCACTAGACTTACCCGAAAATTACAAAGAAATTTCATTCATGAATGTAATTGCAAAAATATTTAGCAGTATACTAGTTGTAAGGCTCGAAAAATGGATCGAATAGAACAATATTTTATCTGATCTACAGGCTGGATTCAGAAAGAACTTTTCAACGATCGATCACATTTTTACACTATATCATCTATAGTCAAAGCGTTTCAAGCACGTAACAAAAAGGTCTTCGCATTATTCGTTGACTTTAAAGCTGCTTTTAACATAATCAATAGGAATGCTCTTATTTATAAGCTGTCACAAATTGGTATATCTACAAAGTTCCTGAAAGTAATTAGAGAGATGTACACGGGTACGAAGGCTTGGGATGGAGTGAGCTTTTCAGAATGGTTACGCACCAGCACAGGAGTCAAACAAAGATGCCCACTTAGCGCTCTTTTGTTCTCGTGCTCACAAAGTTCGATAAATTTAAATGGAAAAATATCTTCTCTAACAAACAAATTAATTTATCTACAAAATACAAAGTATTTTATTCAGTAGTGAAATCTACTCTCTTGTATGCTGCTCAGGTTTGGGGATCAGAAGAATATGAAGAAATCGAAAAATTGTATAGGAACTTTATAAAGAAACTTTTTAACCTACCTCTGATTACGCCTAGTTATGCCATACCTATATTTAGAAACAGGACTTCCAAAACTTCTAACAAGCACCCTGAAGTCGCAAACTGACTACATCATCAAAGTCTGCAGCAACCATCAGAGTACAAGACTTTCGAAAAAAACTTCTTTTATATGAGCTGAGAAATAAGGACTTGTGGTTTGCAAGATGGCAATCTGTTGCCAATGAGTGTGGAGTGATATTGGATGATGATTTCAGCAATGTAAACCATGTGAAAGAACAAATGTACAGCATCATAGAGAAAAATGAGGACATAATGAGGCATCCACTGATAGAAGAAGCTCAAGACTCATTCAGTAGATTAATCTACAGTCAGCTCAGCTATAATCTTGGTTCCAGAAATTATTTTAAGGTTTCATTGAGTTATGAAGAGATATCCCTAATCTTTAAAGCAAGATGTGGAGTTCTTAACTTAAATGGAAGTCCTTATAATGGTAGTTTAAACCAATTCTGTACGCTGTGCAACTAAAATCAAAAAAAGATTGTCTACATTTTATTGGTATCTGTCCAATATTCAAAACTCAAAGACGCTACTTTTTCGGGAGAAATACTCTTACCATACAAGAGACTATCAACATCCTTAACGAGCATGATTGGAAAACATTAAGTACATTTTTGAAAGATATTTACAAGTATAGATTGTTATTAATAACAGAATTCTATTAAATTAAAAACATGCACAAATTTAAATATTCTTAATTTTTTTGTCAACCTGACTGACTGCATAGCCATACCATCTAAATTCAAAAATTGTATAAAATTGTGTAAATCAATGTAAATAAATGAATTACTTACTATACTACTACTACTAATCAACAGTTTTCCTGATGTACAAAATTTAAAACTACAAAAACACTTCAAAAATGCTGTCAAAAATATATTTAATACTTTAACAGAAAACTTAATTGATTTTTTAAGTTCTTAGGTTCAATATTTCAAACATATGTATGTATTTTGTTAAGATTTTTAGAAAAATAAAGTAACTTACCTATTTAAATATAAATAATTTTAAATTTTACTTACAACACTTTCGAGACCGCCAGCGAGACCGACTGCGAAACCGACCGCGAAACCGACTGCGAAACCGACCGTGAGACCAACGATGACAATGATTTAATTAATTATTAATTATATAATTTTACAACAAATCACTACAAATTTAAGACCCCTTATTCCTTAAAAAAATAACTTTAATACCTACACAATTAGGTATTATTTTTATTCACTTTTTACTCTGCGTAACGACAAGAGATTAATTTAAAATAATTTTCCTTTTCTTCGAAACAAGCCAAAATAATCACCAAAGAGGACACATTCAAATTTTTAAATTAAACCGCCAATCTACAATCGCCACCAAACGGTACTACCGAACCGACTAAAGAAACAAACAGGCAGCGACGTGTTGCACCTTGATACCTACCAAAAAAATAAACACATTATTGAATTCTAATTCACATTTTACAAAGAAAGAAAAACACTCGATTTTGCAATTAACTGATTTCTTTTTAATTTAAACACAAACCTTAACACTTACTTAACATTTTCTTTTAATTTTTCCAACCGCACATCGAATATAAAATATTTTAATTAATTTTTCGATTCGAGTTCGAGACGACCGACCGCAAGCACAAGAATTTCACAAACTGAAACTGTGTTTGCCAACGATCAAAGAATAACAAAGAAGAATTACCTGTGAAATAAATAGCCTACTTTTTGGGTTAAGATGCATGAATGAACTGATACCATGGTTACAAGAGTGGATTGAAAAATCGAATCGAATCTGAATTAAGATTTCGATCGAGGTATAGGGTTTTTCATTAAAGGCAGATTGATTTTAAAATTGAATAAAACAAGTTGTACATGACATATCAATAATTTTTTACCATTATGTTTGAAATATATCATGGACTTACGTACGCGGCTTCGCTGCGTGGCTAGCATTAAAAAGATCCAGTTTTCGATGACTTTGGCGACTTAATCAGACTGAATTTGAGTGATGGCATCGATTATGTTGTCTTTGACGGCCGTGGTGGTTTGAGGCTTATTCCCATAGACCTGCAACTTAGAAAAGCCCCATAAGGGGTCAATTCATGTCGCATCGGCATGTGATAACCATGTCATAAAACCCGTCATGCAGAGTATTTATTGTTTCTTAAGCTATGTGGCACGTAGCGCCATCCTAGGTCAGTTGGGTTTTGTATAGGTGCATGTCCAAATCACTACGCAAAATTCCGCATGTTATAGTCTGCAACAAGTTCTTATGAGCAATGCGAAATTGACTGCACACTTTCACGAACAGCAGCGATGTTTTCAACAGATCTTTGCGATTCGTTGACGTAATGGTGGTGGCTGAATATTCACTTGGCCTGTGGGGTGGATTCGAATTTGACCACCACATGTTGAATAGTCGACTCGGGAGAGAACATCCATTTTGATTATGTAGCACGTGTTGCTGATGATTTGTCTAATTAAAAGAAGATATTTTGACAGAAAGTAAATGAAAAAATATGGCCGCTACGTGCTGTCAAAATCAACCCGCTGGATTAAAATATGAACGAAAAAGTTGATACAAATGCAATCGTGTTGATATTTATAATACAAAATATTTTATGATTTTGAAATTGTCATTTAAGGAACTTCATAAAGTAAGCAATATTTAATTGAAGTTTAAGTTTTCCCAGATACATATGTCTCACGTTAAACAAATTTAGCGTGCTATACCTATATTTTGTAGGTTTTTATATTTTTACAAAAAAAAGTCAATTGGATTTTCCTGTGTAAACAATACTTTTCACGAATGTAAACAATTTTATAAAATAAAATAAGTTTTAAATCTATGTCTTCATTTGTTCTCAAGATGTTTAGAACGTAAATCAATTTGTAATAGTATTTTTAATATAAAAACTTTCAATTGTAATTTTCTTAAAATTTTACAAAATGTTCACAAAAATATAAAGAAAAACATTGGTTTTTGTTAATACTGCAAGTTTCGAAAAGAAAATAATGTTTTTGGTATGAAATTAATACTGTTTGATTTGTATATCACAACAATCTGTAGAGAGAGTACTTCTTAGGTCAGATTCAATTCAGAAAATTTAAACCCTAATTCAATTAAGTCCTTGATTCCAAATAAATTGGTATTATAATAGTTTAAAATACATATCTCTATATCTTTGTTTAATCTCTTCCACTGTCTTCGCTTTCCTGTCAAACTCTAACCTCATGGTTTTATTTTATGTCAAATATCTGTCAAAATATTATCTTTTCAGGTATCCACATTAAGATTTATATTTGAAGTCACCTAGTTGGTGAGGTTTAAGAGCAAAAACACTCCATTACCAAGACCGGAATCTCAGACTGACATTTCGGTTTGCCTACAAGCTAGAAAGCACTAAATGTGAGAAAGTGTGCGTGAAATGATGCAAAAAACCAAACACATTCTCACATTTAGTGCTTTGGCCCATCAAAACGCTTCATTATAGAAATCAGCCCCATGTAAATGCTTCATTTTGAATGTTTCATGGCCTCGTTCAAAAACTAAACAATCCTAACCAACAAAATCTGAAGTGCTGACATGGTCTTAAATTGGAAGATTTGTATAGCTTTTTAATTTCAATACAAATAAATGTTGTTAATGTATATTAAATAAAATAAAATTGACCAAATACATAGTAAATGATTTATTAGTGCTGTATTTTGTTTACTTAAATTATTTGCGAACGCAATATGCGCTTCAACTGGTTAAGTAAAATTGGAAATGGACAAAAGTGTAACTCAATACTTTGTAAAACAACAAAACAGATCATATTTTCAGCTGTAGTTTGCTTAGAGCATTTTTTTGGCGACGTTAGAAGTTCAGGTGGAAACAATAGGCGGGTGCCTCCGTATTTTTTTGTACAGACAATGCTACGAGAAGCATACTTGTGAAGTTCCATTGCCAACTGTAGCTAGTTCAGATTCCTCAATTAGATTAGTACTTTCATCATTTAAGCAGTTCGGTAGTTGTAAGACCAAATTTTAGTTTTGTTTGTTGCAGAAATATTCCCAAAAATTTCTTTTTAAGGGACTATGTTAGAGTTAGAATTTTGTTTGTAGTTAGATTTTGGAATACAAATTTGAGGAACCATATTTTAAAAATAAGTTGCTTTGTGTAAAGCATCTTTAAGGAATAGAAATAGGCAATATGTTTCCACACAATACCAACTAAATGAGTGCAATAAATAGATTAAAGTAACTCTTTTTTATTCCAGTATGGGGAAACCGAACACCCAATAGAAAAAAACCGGTATACGCGCCAAAATCCATACTTCTTGACTAAATAATGTTATCTTCTATGTTTACGCATAAAATTACGAATTTTGTAGCATATGAACATTTCTAGACATTTTACAATCTGAAAAATTAATTATGCTATGAAATAATTGGCTACTATTAATGCTAATTTTTTTTTTCTAAAAAGTTGATGAAGGTTAGCCAAAGCGGAAATTTCTTTAATGAACGTATTTAAAATATTATTGGCTTTCTCAAAAATATTTTTCTACGCTAACCTCTGCTTTATATCTGAAAACTATTGTTTATGTATATTTTCTTCTATGTTCTGCATTTATAAAATGTAATCTACGGTAGTATTTATTATATTACGAAAAACAAAAACATATACGTAAAACTCATTAATTTTTTTCATTATTAGCAGCATTTTTACTAAACATACTTTTCAAACAATAATAAGTAAACTTGAACTTTGGTAACTAAACATTTTTAAGGAATGAATGAAAATTATATTTTGCGTTGAACTGTGGAAATTCACTAAAAAAACTTCTGTACGTCAACAATAAACATTCATGACGATTACATGTTCTATTAAATTAGTTGTGCATGAATTCAGAACGATTTTAAGACGTTTTCATTTTGTGATATATGTCAAAATTTACATTTTATTTGCTCTGCATATATTCAACAGGTTCGCTATAATCGTTCTGATTACTTTTTTAAAACATTTGTGTTCCTTTGATGCATAGTTTTTTTTTTATAGCAAATACATGTATGCTTCCATCAATCTAGAATGTTATGGATAAGATATTTTTCGATTATAACTCTTTTTTTAAATATACAAACTATAAATATACTTGGATTAATTAAATTGATACAGATTTTAATTACTTGCAAACAAAATATTTGGGCCGTTCGTTAACGAAAATTTATTAGAATTCAATACAAAAATTGCACTCGCACCCTTAAATTGATGGTTCTTCGAACGCATCTTTGATACAAAAATCCGAGGTTTATTATGAAATTTAAAGAATTTGGTAGTGATTACTGTAAATTAGTGAATTAATTATAATAAACTGATGTTGAACATGCTTTTTTCAAGACAAAAAGGGACATTGGTTCACTATCCACAAAATGCCTGCAAAATTAAAGCTTAAAACTGACTTTTTCATCGAAAAAAGTAAAAAGAAAAACCTGAAAAAAACTTATTAACCCCTCCATTTTGTTTTTGCTTTGCAAAGTGCCGCTAGCCCACGGCATCGTTTTTTTTTGTTTGTGCTCACATCTATTCATGGACTAATTGTCAAAATTACAAATACAACAATGTAAACAAACGGGTTTTGGAGAGTGAAACGTACGAAAGATTCCGGTCTTGGTAATGGAGTGTTTTTGTTTAAGAGTTTCTAATAGATTGAAGAAGATTTAATAAAATCTAAAACAATTACTTTTTCATTTGTCTATAGGGAAGTTTTGAAAATGATGTCTAATTTATTATTTACCGATCTCTAATAAAAGACCCATTTAATTTAACTACACCAAACTTCCCTATAGACAACAAGACATCGACAGGAAATTAGTTCACAATATTATTTTGCAGTATAGGTTGATTGTTTTGGTTATAGTTAAAGGTTTGTTGCTTTTTGAGGTTATGGTTGCATTTGCAAATGTAGTCTCTGTGGGATTTGTATTGTTTGGTAAATTCTTACAATTGAATTTTATATTCTTGGGTAAAAGTAAGAAATGAAATAGAAACAAAATCGAAGGTTTGAGTACTGGATTCATTGAATGGAAAAGGTGGTTAATTTTAGAGGGCTAATGTTGAATGTAAACCACACCTAAACGTTAAGTTTTTGTCTGCATTTCATTTGACATTTCTCAATTTCAGGCTTAAGCCTAGTATGCTGCTGATGCGAAACGAAAATTCCCATACAAAAATGACATGACGAAATCATAAACGAAAAATTTCGCTGTGCTTTTCGTTTTTCAGTACGCTGCTGAACGACGAAATGTGACATTTTAGTGGAGAGCTGTACTAATGGGTGATTTTTTTGAGGTTAGGATTTTCATGCATTAGTATTTGACAGATCACGCGGTATTTCAGACATGGTGTCAAAGAGAAAGATGCTCAGTATGCTTTGACATTTCATCATGAATAGACTTACTAACGAGCAACGCTTGCAAATCATTGAATTTTATTACCAAAATCAGTGTTCGGTTCGAAATGTGTTTCGCGCTTTTTTATCGACAAATTTTGTTCAGCGATGAGGCTCATTTCTGGTTGAATGGCTACGTAAATAAGCAAAATTGCCGCATTTGGAGTGAAGAGCAACCAGAAGCCGTTCAAGAACTGCCCATGCATCCCGAAAAATGCACTGTTTGGTGTGGTTTGTACGCTGGTGGAATCATTGGACCGTATTTTTTCAAAGATGCTGTTGGACGCAACGTTACGGTGAATGGCGATCGCTATCGTTCAATGCTAACAAACTTTTTGTTGCCAAAAATGGAAGAACTGAACTTGGTTGACATGTGGTTTCAACAAGATGGCGCTACATGCCACACAGCTCGCGATTCTATGGCCATTTTGAGGGAAAACTTCGGAGAACAATTCATCTCAAGGAATGGACCGGTAAGTTGGCCACCAAGATCATGCGATTTGACGCCTTTAGACTATTTTTTGTGGGGCTACGTCAAGTCTAAAGTCTACACAAATAAGCCAGCAACTATTCCAGCTTTGGAAGACAACATTTCCGAAGAAATTCGGGCTATTCCGGCCGAAATGCTCGAAAAAGTTACCCAAAATTGGACTTTCCGAATGGACCACCTAAGACGCAGCCGCGGTCAACATTTAAATGAAATTATCTTCAAAAAGTAAATGTCATGGACCAATCTAACGTTTCAAATAAAGAATCGATGAGATTTTGCAAATTTTATGCGTTTTTTAAAAAAAAAAAGTTCTCAAGCTCTTAAAAAATCACCCGATAGATTTCTTAGTACAATTCTCCACTCTTTTCGTTCTCAATTTAATTGCCCAGCACATTAATTGCTTGCGAAATTTTGACGCTTAATTTTTTTATTGAAAAAAAAAATTGTTTACTCGTGACTTTCGGTGTTTTGACTTTGATTTATATTTGATATAAAATTTAAAATAAAATGGATTTGTCTCATGTGTTCCAACAACACATTTCTGAATCGGAAACTCAGGATGTTGAAGATGTTATTTGTGATGTGCAAGAAGTGATAAAGACGAGCAGTGAACTTCAACTTCCAAAAAATAAACCGAAGAAAAAAAAATTGATTTCTCTTCGGAGGAAAAAAAGAAACTGTCTTCGTTGGTCGAAGCCTTTTGGAAGTTGCTTCAGAAATGAAAAAAACAGGTACTAACTGCTCAACAAAATGTTAACAAATAGAATTCTTTTTCGCTTTTTTTTACAGCAGCTGACTGTCAGAACTTGTCAATTGTTTTTGGCAGCTGACAGGACTCTCCACAAATATTTTTCCGCTATGGTTTTCGTTTTCATTCCGCTCTGCACTTGGAGACCGTCGAAAAAATTCGTTTCACTTCAGCTGCGTACTAGGCTTTAAGCTAGGCATACACGGTGAACATGTTGATGTGATTTGTTGGGCAGCGGTTCGCCATACACGGCCCAACATGTTTATAAACTTCATTTTTTGTGTGACTGTCGTGAAGTCAAGATGTGCGATAGAAGTGCGGATGATGCATTGCGACGACATATTAATTCAATGAAAATAACAACACAAATGACGAATTGATGTCCCACAACGCCATACACGACGAACATGTTGATAAACTTCAAAACATGTTGTAAGCTTGCCCATAAACAGCCAACATGTACGCCACAACTTCACGGTTTATAAAATATTTCATAAACCGTGGATTTGTTGGCCAACATGCCCATACACGAATAATTTTCAGCCCAACACCAACAAACCACACCAACATATTCACCGTGTATGCCAAGCTTTAATCAATTTGAAACATGAAAACATACACAATCGAGCAATGTGTTAAAGTTATTCAAGCTTATTATGAGAACGTGCGTTCAAATCAAAATCGTATCGTGCATTTCGTGCTCTTTTCTGTCAATTTAATAGTCTAAACGTGATGTGGAGGGCTGAAGAGTCCACCTCAATTTGTCGTGCGTCGTTCCCAACAATTGTACCTATCACGCTAGTCGTTGATAATTATCATGCATAAATACTTGCATTTATACGCTTACAAGGTGCAATTGACTCAATAACAAGTCTCTTGGTGGTAAGAAATGGCAACAGTTAAAGACCAATTTTCGAAGAAAATCATTTTCAGTGATAATATTTTAAATAAAAAGTGTAAGTTGATAAGTCAGAAACAATTCAAGACCTAAGGGATGAGATAATTCGGCACATTTAAGGCATAGAACCTCAATTGTGCCTCAGAGTCATCGAAAATTTGGACCATGGAGGTGTGGCCGCCGAGGTCGCGGCCAATATTATCATAATAAAAATAAATGACAATAATTTCATAAATAATTTGTGTTTTTTTGCAAAATCAACATCAGCCCTTAAAATTTAACCACCCTTTACATACTTAGGCACGCACGCTTGGTCATCTATTGGCGTTTTTCTTTTTTAGTTCAGGACTGAGCACTGAGCAGAGTCTGAGCGAACAGACTAACAGAGTAGAGTAGAGTACAGCATTTCAGCATTTTACTCCGTTTACTCTGTTATTTTATTCTGAGCTCACAGAGCGCGCTCTGAACATGTTCAGAACTAAAAAATAAACACAAATTTGAAGCTCTGAACGATCAGAGCTTAAAAATAAACACAATTATTTTTTTGACAGTTCTAGCTCTGTTCTGAACTAAAAAAGAAAAACGCCATATATAAATGTTGGATTAAGATTTTGAGGACTTAAAACTTGGAGAAATGTCAAAATGCTCACATCGATAAAAGAACAATAAATTCATTTAAAAAGGAGAAAGTGAATTTTCTACTAACTTTGCTAAAATAAATTTCACGATTTACAAAACGGTGTTTAGGAGCATTCAGCATGTCTATTCTTTATGAAATGGCAAGTCAAGCCGAGTATATGTAAACCAAGTGACAGCTATCAGAAAGACCAACGCTGAAAAAAGTATTGTCAGATTTAAAACCCCATTTCAAAAAACACCATTTGTATTTGCAAAATAAAAATATTTAATCATACAAATAAATAGAAATTGACTAAAGAAGATTGTAAATAATGACAGAAAATATAAAAATATAGAGTTTCCTAAACTTTGAGCACCTTAAACAATACTAATAAACTATCGGTTTATCTTTTAAAATAAGTTTTAAAAATATTCTAGTATTCTAGTGATTTTTGTTCTACTTTTTTAGTACTTACCCCGTTGCCTATTTTGACTTCAAATTTTGACATTCTAGGTACAAAATTTAAGCGTGATCTGATATTTATTCCAAAACATAATCAAGTCTCAATATTAAGTTTTTCGAAGAAGTAAAAACATTGCTTGACAAGCGTTCTTGTATATCCTAAACACCCCTATTTGTGGGTCTAATAATTGAAAATTCAAACTCAAACTGAGACCCTAATAAGAACTCGATGAAGATATGAGCATAAACTCAATTGATTTCTAATTTCTCGCAAAACCGTGTTTTAAAGATAAGAAATTTATCAAGAAATTGACCGTAATATATTCAAAGCTTGTTTAGGTTTTCTGATTATTGTCTACAACTTCTATTCGACAAAAAATATAATTTATTTCTGTAGCAATAAATCTCCCGAAAAAGATCTCTTTTCTTCTCCTTCTATAACTTCACATTTCCAGTGCCTTTTCTGAATAGATAACTCAAAAGATTAAGTCCTTAATGACATTTTTTTTTCCAAACGTAAGAAAATAAATTAAGCTACCAGAAGATTAATTTTGAAACAAAAACAACCTCAACACAAACAACATACACTCACGAAAAAAGAGTCCTTTCTATAAATGTGGATGTAAATGTGGACAGAGAAATTAATATTCACCATTTTATCAAAAAAACCAAAAACCTCTACTTAAGCAAACATAAAATCTTATCCGCAAACAATAAGATTAAATTAAATTAACATTTTGGAAGGACTTCCCACCTTATTTTTTTTTAAAGGAAATTCTCTTCGTGCGTCCTTATGTCACTCGGCTATAATATCGCATACACTTCCACTTCCACAGTGTCGTGTCGTTTAGATTTTGCCCTAAAGGAGAAGTCCTTTCTTTTATTATAGAAAGAGAAGTATCGAAACTTAACCCTTTGTTAACAAACAGAGTTCACAAAAGTAATCAGTTTTCAGAGTCCCCCAAGGCAACCTCATTTCTCTCCTTTAATATAAAACCGTATAATAATAATTCATTATGTTACAATTCCCATCTGACTAACTGCTTTGCTACACATTTTTGACCTAGTAACACATTATTATTTGCCTGGCCTGATAGCTGAAGAATTTGTACTACTGCCACTGCTGCGATAGAAGTATAGGAGCAGAAATTGTGTGTCCCCCTTTTTTTTTTAACTTTGCAACAAGACCAAGAGGCAGGCAGCTATAGCTATGGCAGAAGGGTTGAAGGCCCACCCATTAATCCTAGTAACGCGCGTAAGTACAACAATCGTACAACACAATACGACTCAAGTTAATGCGAGTACCATTTCCATGGATAACAAAAATAAAAACACACACTTTCTCTTCCCCTGTTATAGCTGGAACCTAAGTTAAACCTAGAGGAGGGTTGCGTTTCTTCAACTACAACACACAACCCCCCCCCCCCCACCATTGTTTATTCTAACTTTGCATTATATTTCATCCGGGCGCAAGCCCAGGCCAGGATATGGATATACGAGTAGAACTTGTTGTACTGTAAATGTTGTTTCTGCTGTTTGGATCCGTTCCGAAGAACTTTGCTTTTACTCGAGCCAAGTATGCTTGATAGTTGTACCGTATTTTAATGTGTGTAACGGTATGTCTGTTGTACAATACTCGTATACGCCTATATGCACTGGCACACACAGGTACTGTTATAGTTACTAGCTTAGCAAACATTTAAATGGTTGTTTAAGGCCATGTGATAGTATGGCTGCACACTTGGCATTATTGGTGGCAAAAAGGCTGCATGCAGTTCACGGCAATTTAACAGAAAAGTTACTTTTATTTACCCACCACTTCCTCCGCATGGCAGCACGGGTTTTATTAAACGTATATGTATCCTTTTTACATGTATACCCTGCCCATGCATGTGTATGTATATGAATGTCCTTGAAAAAAAAGCAATGTGGTGAAATGTCAGACATCAGTCGAACTGATTCCATTATTACAAAAGACTCCTTCATCATCACCCAAGCTGCTCCTGCTCCTTCGTCCATTTTCAATTCCAAGCAACCAAAGTATAAAAGCTCACCTCTTCGTCCTTCGACGCGCGCCGCGCCACCACCCACCCACCATGTACCTACTACAGCAATAGCAACAGTAATAAAGCTCTATATTTAAGGAACCACTGATCAACTTCTGACATTTGGCGAAGAAGTGAGGGTGGCCATAGCCATAGCCATAGCGATGCGACGACGATGGTTGTATAACTGTTGTTTGTGTATTCTTTCGAAGGATATAGCAGCATAATAGCATTATTATTTCACAAAAGAAAGACATAAGAATGTGAAACGAAGTACTTCTCAGTCTCTTCTTCTTCTTTTCTTATTCTTCGTCTTGAATGGATGAGGTAGTTATTCGTACTTTTGTATTTTTGTAAGAAGGTATCCTTATTCTTATACTGTTACTGTGATAATAATTCCTTTCACGATTCCCAAGGGGATTATACGAGTAGCATGAAAAATTAATTTCTAATTTCCCAGGACTGCCTCTATATACCTATGTACAGTACATACGAAAAGAATATACATATATTTATATATAAAGTCAGAATGATTATTGGAAATGAACTTAGGAATGAATACTAACCAAACCGAATAGAATACTGAACACTGAACATTACAGAACACTCCGAAACAGTGAACATGGGCTTTGGGCAATATTTTCTTTTCTCTGGAGGAAATGAAAAATATTTTTATCTTTGTTGTTTATGGGAAATCGTTAGTGAGTTTTGTATGGGAATTTTTATTTTTTTGTTGAAGGGAAATATAAGGGGCAGTGAAAATTGAACTTTAATGTTTTCGAACTTCCGTATTTGGTTATATAACTACAGAGGAAATATAATTCGATTTGTTGTACTTTTTTTTGGTCTAGTTAAATTGATTAATTTAATTCAACTATATGGACTATCTATAGAGGCACGATAGCAGAGTACAAGATAATTTTAGGCCTGCAAAATGAGAATAAATATTATTTTAGGAATATCTATTACCTGTGAGGAGTTTATCTTTTTTCAACAGATAATGTTTCCCATTTTGGCCATGGAGTTTTTGAGATGTAGATAATGTGAAACTTCTTCTAACAACATTAAAATTAACTTTAAACTGGAAATTGTAATTCTAATAGAAGTGATCAACTTTAAAGAAAACATTGATTACTAGGACCAGGGTTCCTTAAGTATTAAGCCCTAAAAATATATCGAAAAATTGTATAACAGTACATAAATGACAAATATCCCGAATGGAGATGGTACAATAGTTTAACATTCACCTTTGCTGGGTGCATGCCGAGCCATGTAGACATTACAGGAAATTTTATAGCAGACGAACTCACCAAAAACAGTACCATATTACCCATCATATCATGTTTGGCTTAAGCTGGCATACCAATAGCTACGTGTAAACGTTGCTAAAACAAGACGCAGTAAAGTTAACCAACATCAGGTGGAATAACATACCCAACTGTGAGGCTACGAATAAAATCCGGCCTACCCGAGATTTAAAGCGCTCAAAGGTGCTTGATAGCTCTAAGCAAATTGCATATGAGCTTGATATTTGGTGTCATAATCGGACACTGCCTAAATGGAAAGCACGCAACGTGGCTAGGTGGCTAGGCGTATTCTCAATTGACTTTTGCAGAACTTTTGTATGGTCGATGGAGAGGAAAAAACAGTTCTTCACCTCCTATGCACAGGGTTTTTCAACAGGGACTCTACAAAAGAAGAGCGACAGGGACAGCAAACGACACCATTTTTCTTGCCGATCTTTTGACATTTCTCTTCAGTAAGGTTTGCCATTTTATGATGGAAAGATATACAAGCCAACAACGAGTCGAAATTATTTAAATTTACTACCGAAATTCAAAGTCAATTTATGTTCGTCATAATCGTCCTAGAAGATCAACAATTGAGCGTCTAGTGAAAAAATTTGAATCCACAGGCACCGTACAAAATATTCCCGTGCCAGTGAGACAAAGAAGTGCCCGTAGTGTCGAGAATATTGCTACCGCTGAGGCTTCAGTTGCAGAAAGCCCAAATGTGTCTCTCACATGTCGTTCTCAAGCGTTTGGCATCTCTGTGACGTCGTCGTTGTGGTGAATTGGCCTATATCCTTACAAGATTAAATTGACTCAAGAACTGAAGCCGCTTGACCACCAGAAGCGTCATATGTTCGTGAATTGGGCTGAGCACCAACTTGAAAATGATTCGGATTTTCATCGAAAAATCATCTTCAGCGGTTAGGCTCATTTCTGGCTGAATGGCTTCGTCCCGAAAAATTTGCGGTTTGGTGTGGTTTATGGACCAGCGGCGTCATTAGGCCGTACTTCTTCCGTGATGATAAAGATTGGCACGTTACTGTGAATGGGGATCGCTACAGTTCAATGATAACCGAATATTTATGGCCCCAATTGGATGATATGGACTTGGAGGAAATGTGGTTCTAAGAGGAAGGCGCCACAAGCCACATAGCAAATGTCACAATCAATTTATTGGAAACCAAGTTTGGAGAACGTGTTATCTCACGAAGTGGTCCAGTCGCTTGGCCGCATCGGTCGTGCGATTTGACGCCGTTAAGCTCCCAATACACGATACAATCTATCGTACCGACTTGAGTTGTACCGATATCGGTAGCGATATCGAAAGTGAGCACACACACCATACGACTAGCTCACGATTTCATCAACTGTCAAAACGATTCACATCAAAGCAGCCGTATGCAACCTCCCGTTTTCGCTCGAGAGCATTCGACCATGCGATTTTAGTACAGCGGATACTTTGTTTTACACACATGTGACATGATACAATCAGCGCATGCGATTCAACTTTTGTACGATAATCGGTACAATAATTGTATCGTGTATTGGGCGCTTTAGACTATTTCCTGTCAAGTATATGGTCTATGCCAACAAGCCAGTGACGATTGATGAACTTCGTACGAATATCGAACTTGAAATTGAAGCAGTATCGGCCGATTTATGCTTGAAAATTGTCAGTGTCTGGACTTCTGCAAGCGTGCCCGTGGTGGCCATGTAAAAGAAATTGAGTTCCATACATAATGGCATGGAACGTCCTTTCACAGAGATACAGATTTTTATTGATATCCAAAACCGTTTTTGTTTTATTTAAAAAAAAACTTTTGTAGTGCTCTTATTGAAAACCCCGATATATACCCTGCTCTAGCTCAAAACGCAAGAACTGTATAGGAGAATTATTCTTTAAAGATCTAAACGTTCTTAAACACACGGAAATCAATAGTATTTTACGTTTCTTAAGGAACTCCAATTGGTTTGAATTGAATCAGAAAAAAACCTCAAGATTCATGTCATCATCATAATGGGTCAACAACTGGCCTTAGTGTGTCCTACTCCATCACGGACAGACACTTCAACCTCTCGAAGAATTCGGGATAAAAATGTGGCTCATCATTGAAGATATTTTTTCAATAAAAATCCGAATACATTTGATGCACTTCAATCAGCGATGATAAGACAATCGTGGTGATCGACTGCCTTGAGTTCTTACGTTAAATAATCTTCTAAGGGCCTTAGTACGAAAATCGTTATTCAAAATGCCTTATTCTAAAGATCATCAACCCGGCGAGCTAAAGCAGTAATATTCTAAGTTGTTGTTGAGCGACGCACTCAGGTTTCGAAAGCAACTTAATACGAACACCTTCTCAAAAAAAAACAATCGATCTTCTAAAGAAAATAGCTATAAGCCCACGAATTTGAATCGATAAGTACGGTCGGTGTTTAATTTCAGTTGTGCCGTGTTCTTCTTACTTTAGTGTAAGAGATTGGTTGAGGTGGTTCTTGATGAAGATTTTTTTTTTAAGAAATAAATGAAAGAATCTACAGAAATCCTCAAAAACATGACTAATTTCAAATAACTTCAGTTGAGAAAAGACAAACAGTTTGTGACAGTTATGTATGTGTAAAACAAATAAGGCCAACGCAAAAGGCCCGAATTTATAATTTAGGTGGTGCAACAGTCCGTTGAGAACTATGGCCTAGTGGCTTACAACTCTCAACCATTCCTGTGTGCGAGTAATGTTGTCAGGAATGGAGGGGACCTACAGTCTTATGCCGAATACGAACGGCTAATTTGAGAAAGCACTTTTCATGACAAGAATTGCTCTTGGAGAATTTGTCAAAGAAAGAGGCATTACCCGTGACAGTCCAACGCACTAACCATCATGCCACGGGTATGGAAAAAGGCCTGATGTTCTTTTTAATAAAAGAAAAAGTGCAAACCGGGATATCATGTTTAATAACTCAACGACCACTCTGAGACCTTGTTAAAATCTTAACCGTTTTCACAGCGCAGGCAGCGGAAGTCCGCAAAATTGAAACAAATCCTCGATTTTGTAACATTTCTCATTTTTACTCCACTCATATTAGTCTTATCATGCTGGTATATAGCCTATAGTCCTCTTCAATAAATGGGCTATGTAGCACTGAAAGATTTTTCAAATTAGACCAGCAGTTCCTGAGTTTAGCGCGTTCAAACAAACGAACAAACAAGCAAACAAGCTCTTTAGTATAGAATGAGTCCATTATTACAAATTACAAAACTTTAATAGCTAAATTTTTAATGAATGTAAACTTGAGTTGTTGTGGATTGTCAAAATGTTTATGAATTTTTATATATGGATTTAAAACCATACATTTGATAAGCTTGATGTAACATTGTAATTATACTGACAAAATATTTTCTATTGATTTTCTTACATCAAAGAACACTCAGTTAGGTAAATATTTTGATTGCAAGCCTAATTAAAATAACATTTACCTATTTACCTCTACCTACACATGAACAGTACATACATATGTATGTATGTATTTAGATACTCAAAAATTAGGTCCAAACCTATGTGCTTTTCAAAAATAAACATAATGTAATAATTGTTACCCACAAATTAAAGAATCTAAATTGTTCAATTAATTTTGTCCTAATGTCCACATTTATACCAAAACACCCCTCACAAATATAAAGAACGAATATACACCTGCCTCAACTCAACTTAACTCAAACAATAAATTGATTCAAATTGAATTTTGTTTAATTTTCTCGGTCTAAATTACTCCCCCGCCAGCATCAGCATCCAGCATCCAACATCAACATCAGAATTAGCATCTGTTGGAATATTGGATGAAAATTGAAATTAGACCATATCGAGCGAAAGGTCCTTTTTCCTTTATTGAAATTCGACATTATATTGTTTGTGCGGGCGAGCATCCATAGCGTCCGTCCGCGTTGCTCGTCCCATCGTCCCGTTGAACGAATGCAACCAGTTTCATTGCAATTTGTGGCCATGTTCTATGTTTTCCTGGACGGATGGTGATGGAACTTAAATTCACTTACATTTGACATATTATTGGCACATAGCCAACTCTCCCTCTCTACATATAGGGTTTCATATATACGAGTTTAGAAGGTTATTTAAATGCCTATTGTTATAAGAGTGTGGGTGATGGGATGTGAGGGCGATTTGTGCTGAAAAATTGCTACTTGGTGATAAATTGGGTTCGGTTTTCCGCATGGAATGCTCATTAGGGCTTAGCTGAAGTATATAGGTATACCACTGCCAAATGCAATCAATTAGAGCCAACAGTTCATGTAATCCGAGAATATAGAAAAAAGAAGTTAAATATTGCACGAAAAACACTTAGTGAATGCTAATGGCACTAATTAAGATTTTTTGTTGTTGTTTTCATGGAAACAGAGAAAAATATTAAGGTAGGTAATATACTTTATTTTATTTTTTCGTTCTTCATATAGAACGTGCAGAAACTCAAGAAAAATAAAATTTCCTTTAAGTTACAAAAATAATAAACGACGACACGACTATGAGTACCTTCCCTAACCTAACCTACCATCTTCGTCAGTCAGCAACCCTATTTCAAATAACCCTTGTTTATTAATTTAGGCTCTGCATAGTTAAACAAAAAAAACTTGGCACCAGCTGAGCGAAAAGGTTGTGACACTTAAGACCTCCAACAGTTGTTCTTTCCGCGTTTAGGTTTGTGTTTTTTATTTGGGAAAGAGCAAATAATTTAAACTTAATAACATCACCCCAAAAACACACAAACTTTAGGTTCTATAAAAAGGTGGTACCTATAAAGTTATTGAAATTATATATTTTAAGGCAAGGCAAGGCAAAGGCAACGTTTTGGTAGACGAGAGATTTCAGTTAGTCGTTTGTCATGATGTTGAAGTGTGGGAAGAAATAAAATTCAACAATATTGTGGTAGAAATATTTTTGTTTGAATAAGCTTTAATGTTATGCTCAAGACCCTCCTCGTTCTTGGTGTTTTCTCTTCACCCATCAGGAGTAGGTTTAGTTTAATTACCTTAAGCAACCGGTGAAGTAGCTTTTGGGGTGTAGAACAGGGCAGCGTAGGTAAAGGTCGGGGATTGGGATGAAGATGGACACCTGCTTCTTTTTCAGGATGGACTTTGATGAGAAGAAAAGATAATTCGAATAGAGGAATAATTTATAGCATATGGCCCCAGAAATGCGGACGGCACTTTATGAAGGCCATTATGTCGGTATAAATTAGCACCATTTTCTAGCATATTGTCAAAAGTGCTTGGCTTCTAAATGATCTTCCTGGTTTATCAGCACATACAGACCGGAGATTCAAGGTAGACAAACAAAAAGTAATCTAAAAGTGTCAAATCACACGAATAATGTGTCCAATCCGTCTTTTTTAGGTGATTCGCGTTCAATGGCTTGTTCCGCCATATTTTTTTCTCCTCAAAATGATTTCCAATGACATAAAATATAAAACAATCACAAAATGTTTGCGTCTACTTACATACTTACTTACTTAAGACGGCGCTACAGTCCATTCTCTATTTATAGATCGGTCTCTAGCTAGAGGTCTTTAGATGATCCACGCCATCCTCTACTGCACTGTCCTGTGAGCGTGGATTCAAAGACTTTCCAATCCGGAGCATTGGTTTCCATGGACTCTACATGATCCAGCCATCTTAGGCATTAGACTTTTACTCTTCTGGCTAAGTCTGCGTCATTGTGCATTCCGTACAGGTCGTGGTTATTCGCCTCCACTCACTTTCTATGCATACGGGACCGTAGGTCACAGGAAGGGAATTTCAATCGAAACGACCCAATGTGCTTTTATCCGCTTTTGTCATAGTCCATGCTTCTGCACCGTATAGCAGAACGGGGATAATGAGGGTCTTATTTAGCGACACTCCGGTTGCTCGAGAGAGGGCTTTGCTACTCAATTGCCCAAAGAAACAGCGGTTAGCAAGATTAATTGTTCGTTTGATCTCAGCACTGGTGTTGTTTTCTGCAATCATAGCGGAGCCTTGGTAGACAAAGTCCTTAACTACTTCAAAATTGCGTCTGTCGATGGTGACGTTTGGACTGAGAAGTCTCGGTGTTGTAGGCCCTATCTTATTGGTAGAATGATACTTTGTTCAGGCTTCAATAACCGCTTCCTAATTCTTGTAGCCTCTGTTTTACAATTGTCACATTCACATCCCGCTGAGCTCTTTCGATTATGTCAATTGTAAAGTAATTGGACAGACTTTTGAAAGACGGTGCCTAAAGTGCTGACGTGGGAGCTCTGCACTATTCTTTCAAGGACCATCTTAAAGAAATCACGTTACAGCGCATCACCTTGTTTAACGCCTTTTTGACATCCAACGGTTCGGTTAAGTTGTTTCCAAGTTTGGCAGGGATGATAGAACTAGACTAGACATGACTCTATACAGTTTGTCCTTGTAAATGCTGTCATTTACGGCCTTGAAATCGATGAAAAGATGGTGGGGGTTGATTTGATATTATTGGTATTTTTAGGATCTGTCGGAATATGAATATTTGATCGAATCTAAACTTTCGTATTCTAAAGCCACACTGAGAAAGACCTATCAGGTTCTTGAGGATGGGTTTAAGACGTTCACATATTATGGCAGGGAAGATTTTGTATGCGATGTTAAGGAGACAGATTCCTCTATAGTTCTTCTATTTTCAGTATTGGGCAAACAATACTGACGTTCCATTCATCGGGCATGCTTTCTTCTGACCATATTTTACAGATAAGTTGGTGCATGCTCCTAACCAAATTATTTCCAGCTGCTTTGAAAATAAATAAATAAATTAGGTGGCGCAACAGTCCGTAGAGAACTAGGGCCTAGTGACTTACAACTCTCAACCATTCTTGTGTGCGAGTAATTGCAGGGATGGAGGGGACCTACAGTTTTATGCCGAATCCGAACGGCTAATTTGAGAAACACTTTTTCATGACAAGCATTACACTTGGAGAATTTGTCAATTCCTCGCCAGAGGCAGTACCCGTGAAATCTTTTTTTTTAATTAAGGTTGCACAGGCAGGGATTGAACCCAAGACCTCTCGCCATCTGCTTCAGTGGCTTTGTTAGATTTCAGCTTAGATAAGACAATATTTACTTCGTCTAAGTCGGGAAGACGGGATTGTCTCTATATTGAATTGATCATCCTACTTGACAGCGTAAGTAGGTAAATCGTCACCGTTATACAGTCTACAGAAGTGGTATTTCCATATCCTCAGCATTAACTTCGGTTCTACAATGATGTTTTCACTTTATAATAGTTCGTAATAACATCATTTGTCAAATTGTTTTTATTATTTATTAACTCAAATTTTCCGTTGTTCTTAAGTACCCTTTAGGGTGTCTAATTTATTTTTCAAATCAAAAAGATGTATAAATACGTAAATATTATAATTAGTAAATAATAATTATTATTTATGTTTCACTAGGTAAAAAAGTTTAGGTACAATTATTATGTCCCCGTTTTTGCTTTATCGATCGCATATTATCCATCTTGGTTGTCAATCTTATTATCATAATTTAAAATTTCAAACATGTTCCTGTGAACTTATTTGTCGACCTTTCTGTCCAATCAATCAATTCATATTTCTTCCAAACTTTTTGACATTCATTTAATATTTTTCTATATACTTTTTGAGGGATGAAAGGCAGGCGGGAGGAGGATTGATTTGCTACTTAGAATAATCCACTTATTTAATATACCCAACTTTAGTGCGGTTTCCAGCCAATTTATTTTTGTCCTTATTCTCGTATATCCAAAAATACAATAATCCATCATTAAAGACATCCTAAATCCTTTGATTTGTGCGTCCCTTAAACTTGTTGTTTGAACAACAATATCTTAAATAAACCCTTTTAACCTCAATCAGTTTCTTTTTCCACATTTTTATGCAATATATATTTTATACTCGTAGATATATAGTTCGACTTTTCCTATATACAAATAATTCATGTTCAGTTTTACCTTTTCTATGGATATGTATATTGGACGAATCAAAAGGAGAAAACTGAAGGAACAGTGTTTTTTAATGCCACGTCAACCTATAACTAAAAAGCTGACTTTAAAATTCGTCAGAAGACCTTTTTTTTTGTCCACCACCGTTTGTCGGCGTCGTCGGTCGTTCGTTAAAAGTTGAAATTTCTTTTTCCATTCACGTCAGGAGCACTCGCTAGCTTTTCTTTCTACAAAATTATCCCTCGTCGACATTTTTACCCAAAACAACATCAATGATCCGGTGTTTTGCTTCAATTTCTTTCCTTCGTTTATCTCAAAACATCTAAAACATAACTGGAGCTCTGATGCTGAGCTGACCCAAAAGCGAAAAAATGGAAAATGATAAAAAGTAAAAAAAAGTGCCTAAAAAGAAAAATTATTTACTCATCTTGATTAATGGCCATGAAAAACGCTATACGCTTCTTGCTCTTCCTTCGATATAAGCTAAGAAGAGTCTCCCCGGGGCTGTTCAACAGCTATACAAAGTGTTAAATCTACTTTCTATTGAGTTTGGGCATATTTCCAGATGCTTTGCAGTACTGAAAATGTACGTACCGTTCCGTTCAGTATAATGGCCTGGTTCCATGCATGAACCTCCACCAAGGAGTGTGAGGATTAAAAGGTCGAGCGATATTTGTGCCTTCTGTTAGTTCCCTCGGCGCGATAGCGGCGGCTGCTAGGCGGCAACCGCGTCGGCAACCGGCAAACAGTGAAAATTGCTGTTGCAGGATTTTATTTTTTCTGTTGCCTTTTTTGATTGTAGTTGTTGTTGTTCGGTTCAAAGGCACCGCGTGATATTTTTACTTTACCTTACTGAGAAGCAAGAAGTTCCATGAAATATCCTTATCAAAGACAAAATATATATGTACATGTTTACGTGAAAAGTGGAAATTAAAAACTTGCCACTAAAAATGAGCCCCAAGGAATTGGCAATGGGGATGAGGATGAGGATGGGAAGGCAATGGCAGCCACGACTTGAATAACCCAAAAGACCATTTTTCTGGCACTTTATTTCAGGCTTCTGATTTTATATAAGTATTTATATATATATGTAAGTTGGTTGTTGGTTGTACGTTTGTGTGTAACATCGAAATTCCCTATTGTTGTTATAATAAAAGCAAAAATATAATATGAGTCGAGTGTTGGGCGCCACTTAAGGACTCTTTATTATTGTGGTGGTTGTGTATGTCAATGTGGCTGCAATGGAACTCAAACTCATGTCTCCATTCGTATGGGCAACTATGGGCAGTAGTGTTATGACGTGACGGAGACAATTATAAGCCGCAAATTTACATTCCGGAGGACTGCTTGCCTCCTTTACCACAGGACGAAATGCCATGGCATATGGTAATACCGCAGCAGGTGCTGCCGTGCTGATAGTTGGTTTTTCGTTCTTATTTTTTTTTTCTTTTTTATTATTGTGGACTCTTATTTCTGCGCATAACCGAGAGCTATCACATAACCAAATCTTGTTACAGCTGCGGAAAGTCAACCCAGTGTGGCCTGCCACCGGAACCCCATGGCAAAAATGAATAATCACTATATTTTTTATTCAAATTCCATATGTGTTGGCTTCACTTGCACATGCACTGCACACACCCTTACACTCACATATCAAGTGAGTTCTGGTAGGCTTGGATGGGTGTTAGCTTGAGGTTTACAGTTTTCATATTTTCGAGTACAGTTTTAACCACTTGAAAAATCAGAAAGAAAAAAAAACTGGAAACTCGAGGGACTTCTAATGCGAAAATGCTTACTTTCAACAAATCTGACGGCAACGGTTAAGTAGTTCATGTATAGAAGTACTTGAGCAATTTAAGCTTGCAACTTGGTCCAATATCTGATCTAATGGATTTTATTTTGCATCTAGCTAAAATATTAATATTCAAATTTTTTAGCGTTTGCAAGTATGAATATTCGTTGATGGTGTTTGTAGGTAAACAAACGAGATTTACATATGACGATGAAGAGTATTTTAACTTCAAGCCTTGCGAGAGATGAAGTATTTTTTGTAAAGGGTAATTAATTTGTTTGCTTTACTGCGGCAGTTTTTAAGAGGAGGTAGGAATGTATAAATATTTATGCAAGAATTATATACAAAGTTTTGAGGACATTTGTCTAGGTATCAAAGAAAAAAGAAGAACGTTTCAAACTTTTTCAAATATGTAAACTCATGACTAATAGAAGAACATTGAATTTTTGATTAACTTTTAACAAATTAATGAACGCGATAAGAGGGGATGGAAAAGGAAACAATGAATTCTGAAAATCAACGAGTAAAACGTTCTTTGAAAAAATAAAACCCTTTAAAATACAAAACATTGTGTTTCTTAACTTTATCGCTTTAAGCCTCTAAAGTAAAAGTTTACCAAAAAGGTAAAGTAAAACTGAAAATGAGTGTTTATATTTATTTTTGACAACTTTTGTTTTGAACTTTTTTTTTTGTGTGTGTTAAACGAATTATTAGGGATTTTTAAAATGCTCTTTTGTTAAAAATTTCAACGTTCTCGTACTTAAAATCGATAACTTAGGTAGGCTTTTTATCAAGAACTTTATTGAAACAAAAAGAGGAGTAATTTAATATTAAAAAGGGTAATTTTATTAGAAGAAGATAAAAACGTTAAATATTTTATGCATAAAAATAAAACAAAGTCATAGATATACCCTTTTTAAGACGATATTTCCATTATTATTGGACCATCTATTTTAAGCAAAATACAACCCTCGTTAAATTGGATTTTTAATTTATTGAACAAATTAAAATCAAGAGAATTTATTTCAAGTCTTTCAAAGTTTTGCAATAAGAGTTTTCATTTTGAATTACCATCTATTCTGACAGCTGTCATTTTTGAAGCTGTCATCTTCTGACATTTGACAAGTAACAACTAAACCATTACTAATGGAAATGAAACGAGAAACACTACAATAACGTACTGAAATATGTATATTCGCTATAAATATGTTTGAACATTTTGCAATCACAATTCGCAGAAGTAAGTCACTTTTGGATCGTCAATAGAATAGAAACTGGTGGAAATAAAGGGTGGTTACATTTTAAAGGCCGATTATGAATGTGAACCACACCTTAACGTCAAGTTTATTTCTGAATTTCATTTGACATGTATTTCTCAATTTCAGACTAAGGCGCCAGTTATAGCTATCATTGGTTTTCATCATTGAAAACAAACATTGGAATTTTTTTGGCAGGTCGTTTATATAGCTATCAGTAAAAATTTCTGTCATTGAAAAAAATTTCCTGATTGAAAGCCCCCGAAAAATGTTTACTGACAGAAATCTGTCATTGGAATTGTGTGAGATTGGAACACAAATCAGTGGAACGATTCGTTTCACTTTTGAACATAAAAGTATCAGCTGTCCGGAAAATAGAAAAATACATTTTTAGAGAAAAATAAATGCGTAATTACACTTTTTTTTGACAAAAAAAATTCTTTGTGTGATTTCCGATCGATCGGTATATAATTTTCATTTCTAATCAAAGGAAACACCGTCAAATATCGATTAAAAAATTTTTCCGGATCGATTTCAATGATACTATAACTGGCCCCTAAGTTAATTTGAACCATGGAAAGACACACAATCGAGCAACACTTTAAAGTTATTCAGGCTTATTTTTAAAATTGACGTTTAAATCAATATGCATATCGTTTACTTCGTGATTTTTTTCGGTAAATTTCAGTGAAACCGGGTCTGTTGGTGATATTAAAACACTAGTGCATGCTCATAAAGCTCGTACTGCAGAAAATATTGCTGCTATTCGCGATGGTGTGGCTTAAGAGCCGTCCACCTGAGCTAGTCTTCGTGCCCAATAATTGCACCTCTCACGCTAATTGTTGATGAACATTTTATATAAATACTTTACACGCTTACAAGGTTTAATTGACTCAAGAACTAAAGCCTCTTGGCCATCTCGTCAATGGTCAGAATGGTGGCAAAAAATGGCAACAGTGGATGACCAATTTTTGAAAGAAAATCTTAAGTGATGAGGCAAATTTTCAACTCAGTGGATTCGTCAATAAGCAGAATTGCCGCATTTTGGCGAATGATTGTCGAATAACCAATGCACCAACAAAGATTGACTGCTTGGTGCGATTTATGGGCTGGCGGCATCATCGGGCCGTATTTTTTTCAAAAATTAGTGACTGGTGTTTGCAATTGTGAGATGATATCGAACTTTTGTATAGCCCAAATTGGAGGATATGGATGTGGACGACATATGGTTTCAACAGGACGGTGCCACTTGCCATACAGGTAACGAAATAATGTCAGCCATTGTTATCTCACGTGGTGGCGATGTCCATTGGCCGCCAAGATCATGTGTTTTGACACCGTTGAACTTCTTTCTTTGGGGTTATTTGAAAGAAAAGGTGTACGTCGATAAGCCAGCAACAATTCAATAGCTAAAAGATGACATAATTTGGCACATTAACGGCATAGAACCTCAATTATGACTCAGGGTCATCGAAAATTTGGACCAACAGAAGGAGGTGTACCGCCAATATGTCGCGGCTGCCATTTGACCGATATTTTGTTCCATATATAATTGAACCATACCAATATCATCATAATAACAAAAAACAGGCTGGGATGCGACCCACACTGATAACTTTTCATCCGGTCTGTTGATTTGTCTTGCTTAAAAGTTTGTAGGTTTTCGTGTTTTGTTAAAAAAGTTGGCAGTTGAAATATTCTTAAAAATTTAAAAATTACCAACAATATTTTGCATATAATGAAATAGTTTGATTTTAAAGTCTATTTTTGTTAACCAGATTTTTGGTCGAAAACCAGTTTTTACCAATTTTAGCAGCATTTCTTAAAAGATTTTATTTCTTATCTAAAAAAAATACAAATTGGATAAATGAAACTAATTTCAAGTCAATATCTTCTATTGTTCACGAGATATCGAGAACCACACATTTGTACCAAATTTGCGTACTATTTTTTGTAGATTTTATTTTTTTCTGAAAAAAACTGTCTGTTGTTCTTATAAAAAATGTACTGAATATCGAAAACAATATTTTCTGTGAGATAAAATTAGTTTGGAGCTACTATTTTTAATTTTTGAGATTTTTCTCAAAATTTTACCAGACGTCAAAAATCAGACAGGAATAAAATATTTTATGTTCGTAAAATATTACAGTTGACAAATATTTTTTTTTTCAGTTTTTTTATTTATAAAAAAAAAGCGTATTGTATTTTGCATTTTGTATTTTTTTTCGAAAAATGTATTTGTTCGGTATCACGTTACAATATATAATTTTAAACTTAATTCAAGTCTCTAGCGTTATTTGTTCATGAGATATTTCCGGTTAACCTTTTTTTAAATTGCTATGGTAAAAAAACCACCCACTCATTTTTTTGAGAGTCCTTTCTGCATTATTATCTGTATAACAAAATTCATTTGAAGTCGATATCTCTACTGGTTCTTGAGCTATGGACGAGGAAAAAAACTTCCCAAACGTACGAACACACGCACGCACAGACATCTCTCGAAAAATCTTTTATTTAAACTCTAGGGACCTTGAAACGTCGAGAAATGTCAAAATTTTCAATTCGGCAAATCGGACCGATTACAATAACTTCATATGGGAAGTTAAAAATTACAATAACTTCCCAAATAATTTGTGTTTTATTCAAAATCAACATCGGCCCTTAACTTTTAGGATAAGTTAGAGATGTAAAAATAGAAATCGTGTGTGTCGCTCAAGGAGAGAATTGAGAAAATTGATGCTGTAGCTAGTGTTTTTGCCTAAAACCTAGGTTTGTCGAATTCTTGTCGATCTTTGAAATAAGAAATTTCAAAAACGACCCTTCAAAATATTTTGCATAAAGACTTAGGTTTTGAGTCCTTAAAATTCATGATTGGTTCGTTGAAAGTAAGACCCTACAAATTGACACGGATCTTCCACGTCCTTTGAAATGATGTGAGGACTTGGAAAAAGGTTTTTTTTTTTACTGACAAATACAAATTTAAATCCCAATATGAACTTTAGTACACTAATGTAAACTTAAGTGTAACGCAAAATTAAATTCCAGTTATATTTTAAATACATATTCGAAAACTATAGATTTTTTGAAAAAAAATTATATATACATTGCTCACCTTAAACTAAAACCGTTAAGGGTTTTCTAATGAGAGGTTAAGTTTTTAAATTTTTAGATTTAATATATTTTATGAATGATTTTTGAAGATAGCATTATTTTATAAAACTTTACTCATAAATTCAATGTTTTCCAAAATATCAACTACTGTAAAGTAAACACGAGTACATCGCAATTTGAAGTAAAGTGCACTTTTCATCTTATCGATATCGAATGCCTTTAAGTATTGAAAACTTAAAAGGTTTTCAATCTTTTATACTTTTTAACTTTCAAATTGCACTTAAAAAAAATCAAACATCTGATTTTTAAAAAAACCATTACACAAAACTATACCTTTATGTTAAAAACAAATAAAGAGCTTTCGGAACGAGAGTTCTTGCACTTAAAATAAAATAAAAATTATATAAAAAACAAAACTTCTGAAGCATCTTTAATTAAAATCTCACTTTATACGACTATATGCAAATACACCTCCATTATCTCAGACTTGAGTGCCAAAGAAAAACAATAAAAAGCATTAAAACCAAAACCTCAACTCTCAGCTTATTTGTATTCAAAGTGCTCAACGTTGGATAAATTTAAATGTCCATTTACTTACCGAAAATTCAAAGCAAACAACATTGTTTTTATATTTTGTCCAAATAACACAAAACTTAAACCATCAACCGGCCTTCTTTATAAATATATACTATATTTATTATGTTGATAGTGTTTGTGCATACAGAGAAAATACTTTACTTATACAGGGTGTTTCAAAAGTAAAAAGTAAAAGTAAACTACCTAATTTAAAGTGATATTAACTTTTATAAGTTCTATTTTTTATTAATAATTTATTTAAGAATGATTTAAGGAGATTTTAAATATATTTAATGTCCCTAAATAAAGCATCTGTTTCATGTTCCAGAGACAAGCTCTTCCTAAAGCGTTTTAGGAAGAACATTTTGCAATACATCTGGGCTCAGAAATTGGAGGCAAATTAAATCCTGAATTTTTGGGAAATTTTTCGTTCAAGACAGTTTCCCTAAGGTAACACCATTTTGGCTTTATTTCTTGACAAATTTGGTATGAAAACAGCAACAATAAGGTTATTACAACTCTTCGCAATGAACTGTGGGACAAGCCGAGTTGACCAAATCACCTCGATATTTCTGGGTTCGCCAAAACACTTGAGCTCACTTGGGTTATAGTGCATTTCAGTAAATTTACCAAGAGGAGTTAAAATTTGTTGAAATAAGTAAACAACTACTGGCCCACCCTGTACATACATATACCCAGCTATTTAGTCAGAACTTGGTTAGAGGCTCAAGTAAAGTTGTACAGTCCGTTCGTAAGTTCGTTCTTTCGTTCTTATGAAAACAAGTAGAACACACAACTTTAGCTTAATTAAGAACTATGTATGTACCTACAGACACGATATAATAGCGTGATGTGTGAGTGTGTACATAGGAGGTCCTTTCAACGCTAGCGGCATGCACCTATTTCCGTAAAGTAGACCCAGTTAGGTTAGGCATAGAGAGTTTTTGGTTTATCCTTTCAATGATATACAAAACACTGTTCCATGTGTACCTATGTAAAGCTATACTGCTGACATGTCCTGCTTCCGTTCTTTTTCTTCGGATTTTATTCTTTGCTTGCCTCGCATGTCCTTTCACCATAAGGATTTATTTCGACAAATTTTCAAGTGTCATCGGAGTACTTTGAGTTTCTTGTTTCTTGTTTTTCTTTTGGTATTTAGAAAGTTCGGAATATGTAAATATTCAAGTGCAAATATAAGAATTTTAATGGAGCAACATTATACCAACATACATCTTCTCCCTGCCTTAAGTTGTATAGAACAGGAAATATAACTTAAGACTGAAGATAAAATTTTAAGAAAAGCGTTAGAATTCCAAGTTACATCAGTCGTGATTTCTCAGAAAGTTTAATTAAATTATCTTTTCATTTAAAGTTATGAGGTATACAGTGAATGTGAATGAGAAATGAGGTCAGATTTAGAGCTTTTTTGAGTTTTTTAGAAATAGATTACCATGAAGAAGAAGAAGAAGAAATAAAATAAAATATATATGTATGTATAAATATGTATAAGAAATTTGAGTTATTTATGAAGCAAGAATAAGAAAGTGAGTACAGGTTGGAAGAGAGTTACCTTCCTTCCTAATCTTATTAGCATAAAGAATTAAACTTAAGAAAAACGAAGAGAAAAAGAAGATCCCATCTGATATTCAACAAAATTGTAAGGTATAAGGTAAGGAATATTTTTAATGTTTATTTATTTCTTTAAAACAAAATTGTCTCTATCTTGTGCATAGTCATTATTTTTAGAAATTCAAAGAAGAACAGGGGAACTTTTGAATGAGTTCCGTTCTAAGTTATGTAACAATTTTTGAGCTATATTAAATTAGTGTTGTTTCAATTTACTTTAATCTAGTTTGATTAGGGAGAGGTGTTAAAGTTGAACCTGAATTAACTGAAACAAATTTTATGAACTTCCAGGATGTATTGGTTAATAATTTGAGTTTCATGTTTTATCCGGAAATTTGTCAAAATACTGTGATTTAAAATTCTGTTTTTTGATTTGAAACTTTTTTATTTGCGATATGAAAATAAAAACAATAAGACATTTTATAAATGTCAAAAGAAAATGTAAAAAGGCGTTTTTTGGAGTTTTTGGAGTTTTGGGATTTTTATTCGTCTTTTCGAAATCCCAACTAATTTTTACCTGCTACATATTGGAACTATATAGCAAGTATTGCATTCTTAAAACCTTTTGAACTCGAGATTTTAACCAAATATGTCATTAAGATGGTAGAGAAGTCGAAAAAAGTGGGTCCTTCGATTCCGTCCGTCTGTCTGTCCTCGTCCCTACATCCCAAACTTTTAAGTCGATTAAGTTAAGTGCCGTGTTACTGCAACAAGACCAAGAGGTCGAAGTCAAAGTTTGGAAAATATCGCTGCCGTTCGGGCAAATAATCCAAATTAGTCAATTTTACGACGTTCTCAAGAATTGGGCATCACTCAGACCACATTATGTCGTATTTTGTGTAAGAATCTTGTTTTACACCCAAACGAGATCAATCTGACTCAAGAATTGAAGCTGGTGGACAATTTGAAGCAACGTACTCCGATTGGGCAAGTTTTAAAGTCCTTATTCGAAAATTCTTTGTGATATTAAAAATAAAAATGATATATGTATGTACGTTTCAGAATAATGTGTATTAAAAGTATGTATGTATGAACAAAACGCTTTATCACGCTTGTTTTTAATGACACTCCTTTTATAAGCTCGATTGATAAAGCCAATTTGCTTGCTGCATAGTTTGCTAGTAATTCTTGAAACTTGAAAGTGTAAACGATTCTATGGGACGAATCTTCTTTCGCACTCGTACAGTGGCTAAAAAACTTAAAGTTCTTGACATTCACAAATCCGTTGGCCTGGATAGTATCCCCACTATTGTTCTGAAGAGGTGTTCTTCAAATCCGATATCCTCAAAATAAACGCTGGTGTGTCCAAGGGCTCCGTTTTTTCTCCGACACTCTTCCTTATTTTTATAAACGATCTTTAGTCTAAAACTTCACTAAATTGTTTCGCTAATGACAGATCCTTCAGCTTTTTATTTTCGTTTTTAGATTCGCATCCTTGTTCTTCAGATAAGGACTACCAACAGTAGCGTATATAAAGCTCATTAAATTTTAATCTTGACAGCATTGTCAATGGAAAATAAAAACTGTGTAGAATTTAATGCTTCGAAGACTCAATGCTGTTTACTGTCGCAAAAGCGTAACCCTGCCCCAATACCACTATCCATGGGTACTTGCATCGAGGAGACTGAACAGCTTTCAGTTCTAGGCATGTGCACTACAAACATATTGTTGTGGAGTTGGCACGTATTTGATATCGCCAAAAATGCTGCTAAGTGTTTAAGTTTCCTCCGACGATGTAAGAAGTTTTTTACCCTTCTGATCTGGCTATAATTTATAAAGCCTGTTTTCGTCTGAAGCTCGAGAACTAATCCCGAACCTAGGCAGGTACTCCAGTAACCCACTTGAATCTCTTGGACAGAAAAGAGAGTTCTAAAAATAATTGGTGACCGTTGTTTAACTGAAACTTTTGTATCCCTTGAGCACCGTCGTAAGATTTGATGTCTGTCATTATTTTCTCTCTACTTTCATAAGCAATGCTTTAGTTAAATAGCCAGTTACATTCCTTTCCGCAAACAATTCAACCGTAATACCCGTTCTTCTAGGAATGCTCATTTACTCTGATTCTCGCCCAATTTCGGACGTACTGTAAGGTACAGAGATTCTTTTCTTTTAGTCACTCTACACGAATGTGGAATGCTTTACCGCACTCAATAGTTCCTCACTCACTCACTCACTCACTCATTACAATGTGCAGGCATTCAAAACCAATGTGTACGGTATCTTCTTTCTAATCCTTTTCTCCCTTCCTGATTGCTCGTACTGTGTTTAATCTTTATAAGGGTATTCATATCCCCTTAAGTGCGTGCACAAAAAAAAAAAAAATTAGAACCTAAACTTCTCGAAAGCCATTTGTTCTTACCTTTTTTATATGTACATCCGAATTTAAAACGCGTCTGGCAACGATGGGTTTTCCTCTTAACAGGGTATTTTAAATCTTTGGCCGTTTCTTATGTTGATAATTTATCGAAACTGATTTCATGTACAACAGATCGAGTAGTCATCAAATGATTGTAGTTTAAGATATTCAGGAAAGACTTAATCTTGGACTTTTGCTCAATCTTAGAATTTCCAATCTTTTTCGTCACCTTCTTTAGGTAGCTGTCAATGCTAGCGATACGAGCGTGCCCGAATACTTGTAGGCATTTCCATTATCGTTTTTTTTAACAATGTTAGACTTGCGTACGATAACGATTTTACCCTGCTTCATAATTTTCCTTATCTTGGCAAGATTTTATGGCTGACCGGATTTTTTTTAATAATAAGCGCACACTCACAGTGTGAGCACTAGGAAGAGGAATGAGGGTTTGAAAGGAGATGACAGTGTACATTGTTTTTAAATTCCTGAATATTGGAATGACTAGAAAAGACAGAGTGTGGTAAGGAATTCCACATAAGCGTAGTACGGCTAAAGAACGAATCTCTGTATTTGACAGTACGGCCGAAGTTGAACTTGAGGGTATACTGATGAGCATTCCTAGAAGCACAAGTATTACGGTTGAACTGTTGAAGGGGAGAAATAACGGTACAAAAGTGTTAGACAAGAAACTATCAAAATAAGACTACGTTACTACTTAAGCAAGGAAAAAGTAATTTAATTAAAATAGTAGTTGTGGTTATTTTCAATTTTCTCAAAAACTAAAAGACATAAATAATCTAGTTTTCAGTTTTTGATCAAAAACAAATAAGAGCAATAAATTCTGAAATAAAAACAATGGTAGATAATCTTGAAGTATTAAAAAATTACACTTTAAATCTTTTTTAAAAAAATGTATAAAACTTAATTGTAAGTATCACCGTTATTTTTTAATTATTTTTTTCCATTTTAAATTGCCCTTACCGCCTAAACGGGGGGAGATAGACCCCCCCTCCCATAGTAAAAAATGCTTGTATTAAGCCCCTCTACCAAAAACCGTTATTATATCTTGACGCCAAAGTTATCTTACTCGTGCGAAGAATTCTTCCACAGTTCATACAAAGTTTCTCCAAACAAATATCTAGAAGTCAATTTTGATAATCACTAAAATCACTGAATTTATTTTAGACAAACAAAAGAAGAAAAAACATCAAAATATTGCAATACAATTCCTCCATAAACATACAAGAATTTTATATTTGTTTGCAATTTTAGTTTATCCTCTTGAGATCAAACATTCTACGTAAATATTTTATATCGACACTATTTTTAGAAATCCAATAACTGACGCTCTCCACTATAGCCACACATATTCAATTTCACAAGTCGCAAAGTAAAAGTTAAACTAATCCCCCAAATACCTCATATATATACTACATACATATAAACGTCCTGAGGAAATCATAATCCCTGTTCCAATATAAGATCAACTGTAATCGAACGTTGTTGTTTTTGCTGTGTGTGTAATAATCCTTTTTTTCTCCTATATATCGTTCTTTCCCGACCTTTCTCTATAAAATATTTACTTGGCAAGGTCATACCTTAAACTCCATTTCACTTCAAGTAACATACACAGACTTTAGTATAAGGATAACATTTGAAACTTTATTTGTTTTTAGAAAGCATTCCTCTATGCCCAATATAACGATGTCAGGACAACAAAAACAAAGCATAGCAAACACACAACAAGGACGACGACAACGACGACGAATGAAGCGCACATACCTTCATTATGTGTGTGTGTATATGATATCCTTTGCGACATCATTGTAAAGGATAACACCCGAAACAGTGAAAACAAAATTATATCCACAAATTTTAAATAACCATCCCGTATTTTTGGATCCTAATACTCATCCTCTTCCTGATGATGGGGTTGTTGAGGGTAATAGGGAATAGTATTTGAGGAAAGTGCGATGAAGGCAGGAGCCACATTGTTTCACAATTTACAAGTTAGTCTGTCCGGAGCAATAACCAACCAGGAGTTAGGTCAACATTATAAAGAGACTCTGGTCCCTTTGAATTTGTTCTTCGTTTTCTTATTTTTTTTTTTCAAAGGTACTTAGGTCATGAGTAAACACATTTTGCTGCAGTGTCATTGTATCTCTAAAACAGTTACAGCGATATGGCGAACAAAATGTCAACTAATCGGATCATAAAGTCAATATTTATCCAGTTATCCTCTTGCTCTTGTATTTTGGGTCCGTTTTTGCTTTGTCAAAGGCGGATATGACTGACTCATCATAAACTTGCTAAAGCTACATATATACGGTTTTCAGCATCCTCCTTCCTGTTTTTAGTTAGTGTAGGTCCATCCATACTGGGTTAACCCTTCTATAGAAAATATAATGTACGTTTAAAAGCACGAAGTATACGACATGAAAAATTTACAAAAGAACGGGATGTGGACACAAGTTTTGCGACGCCATCCGTGCCACTGCCATCTGACATCGTGTCGAGTCGTCGTTGTCATGTCTGTCAGTCGAATCGGTCAGTCTTTAAGCTACGCGTGATGCCCATTACAATGTCTGAAATCCAAATACAGCTATGGTCAAAATAATAGGAGCATAACTAAATTGTTTGTAATTATGTTTTTAGCACTTTTATGTAGAATGTTAGAAAGTGAGTCAAAGTGTACGGACGTATTTTCCAATCGATCAGTTTCAATACTTCTCAAATTTTAAAAATAAAACTAAAGCAAAAAATTTATTTGAATTATTATTTTAAATTTATATTTATTTATTGGGATCGCTATCCTGTTGAAAACTCCATCTAGGTGACATATTTTTATGGGCAACATAATAATTTATATGTCAAAATTCACAACATTTTCCAAATTATTCCATCCTTAATAACAATTGGATGCATGGTCATCCAAGAGAAGTAACGGGTTATCCATTTTGCGGTTTCAAAATTATCGGGCGTGAATTCGACATCTGTCAAACTAAGTTGCTAAACAATTTTTTTTTCAGTTCAAAGTCTGACATTTACGAAAATAGATCGCTTAACTATCGCACAGCGCATACAAAATTTTTAAAACCTACTACAAAAATGGTGATTCTGCCACAGCCACTTATCGTGCTTTGAGAGGAGATTATGGTTTACATAATCGTCCAACTATGCAAACATTTGCCAAAATTCTGAAGAAATTTGAAGAGACTGGATTGGTTACAGTTGTGCGCTCTTTGGTCTGGTGGTGTGAGTGGACCTTATTGTCACCATCAATTCGGAGCGTTATGGTCATATGATAACCTACTTTTTTTTGCCTTCTATTGAAGAATACGACTTGAAGATTATGTGGTTTTAACAAGACGATGCCACGTGCCACACTACTCGAGCGAATATGGCTTTATTGCAAGATACATTTCCTGGCCGCGTAATTTCTCGTAGTGGTGATATTAACTAGCCACCAAGATCATGCGATTTGACACCACTAGACTTTTGTTTGTGGGGCTACGTGAAAGACGGTGCATATGCAGATAAACCTTTAACTCTTGAGCACTTATAAACCAACATTCGTCAAGTTATGGCTATGACAAGTGGTCGATAATTACCTCAAAAGAATCGATGCTTCATGTCATTCGTGTCATGTTTTCACCTCTAAACTTGAAAATTGGTTTTACGAGCTTTTTGTTCAATGCCTTTTACATCGGGCTAAATTTTTGTATCGACTTTGTCGATTCATCGTACTTTGTCGATTCATCGTACTTTGGAAAAATCTTTTTTCAACCAAATAGCAGATCGTTCTTTAACTTCTTCAAAAATTTTTTTTGAAATTAAAGCCTTTTTTTTTAACATATAAAACCGTCATGACATACGGTAATAAGATGGAAGTAGACGGCGGCGTTAAGGGTGAGGGATTCCAGGCTTACTACATCCAAAAATCGTGGAACTCCAACTTGTAGTAGCTAAGTAATCTCAAAACTTGCATCGTTTGCAAAAGCAGCTTACTTAACTCGAAGCCAGAGTTAACATGCTCCGTAAGAAATTACAATTTCTTCAATAACAAGGCAACTATTTAGGTGAGGTTGTCAAGACCATAAATAAGAAGGTTCTCCACAACGAGAACTACACTCTTCACAAGGTTCTCCCTAACAAAGTTGATCCTCTGGTATAGGTTATGATTATCGAGAATGTCCCTGACTAAACCTACGAAGTTATAGGAGAATTGGACAAACTGGTAAAAGAAATAATGCAAGACACTACTTTCTCGTGCTGTAGCCAATCACACCGAGTGCACAGTCGTGTGTCTGGCTCTGATTAGTACAGAAATTCATCGAAAAGGGTTCGAGAATTATGCGGGAATTGTTCGAAAACACGCTCCCACGATCATCTTCATGGATGAAATCGATTCGATTATTTCTTCTTTTATCGAAACTAGTTCCGGAGGTGACTTTTAGATCCAAAGCACCTATTGAGACCAATAAGAACATGTTATTATGGCTACCAACAAAATCGACATCCTTGGGCCAGTTCTTCTTCGACCTGAACGTAATGATCGTTCCACCTACCAAACGAAGTGGCTCGCTTGAAAATCCCTTTCCGGAAGAACAAGCAATTTAATAACTAAGAAAATTCCGATTTTGAAATTCGTTGTATTTTTCAAAAAGTATCATGTTGTCACCTCATAGCTTGAAAATTGGTTTTACGAGCTTGGCGTATAATGTTTTTAACATTGGTCGACATTTGTTAACACTTTAAAGTGCATTCCGCTCTCATTTAAGCCTTGAATATATCATGGCTTATGTTTATTCCTATTGGGCGATAAGCCTCCTGCAGTATACAAGAACATACGAGCTGACTAGGAACAAAAATATTAACTTTAGACTTTCTTTTGATTTCTTGAGATTTGTTTTCCACTTTTATGACATTATGTAACTTCAGTCTACTTTCTCACTTATTAAGGTGTTTCTATAAAACGCAGTGTTAAAATGACTTCAAAATGATTTTAGGAGCAGTGTTTTTCTGAACCTATTATTTTATGTCATATTAAAAGAAAATATGTCGAAAATCGATTTTGGATAAACAATTCCATTGTATGAGATTTTTCTTCAAGTGTTCCCATTATTTTAGCCATAGCTGTAGAAGCGACTTTTTCGAACATTTAGAAAACTATGAACAAACATTTCAAAAGATTCTCTTTAGTCGTATACATGAACAAAAAGTATAATGCTCGTGTAAATTGAATTTATGTTTAGTCGAAGATAACAGAAGGAAATACTTAAACAACGAACTATAGACCAGATAAAAGGTCAAAAGTTGAAACGCATAACAAATGCCAAACTATGATGACAATGATGATGATGATGATGATGATGACGATAATGGTAGTGGTTGGTGGTTGTTGGTTGGTTTGATACTAAAATGGATAATGGATCTTTGTGTATTTATGCGTAGGTACATTAAAAAGGACATTTACATACCTACACATAAACCAAATATGTACGACAAACACACTCATAGAACCCTAACTTAATAATGCTTATGATGATGATGATGATGCCTTGTCCGTATAACCAACCGTATTTTATAGGACATAAGAGCAGAGGTGCGCCAGAGGGTCTAAGGACCCAACATATCCATCCATCTATTGAACACATGTATAGAAGTACGTAATGTTTTATGATGATGATGCTTTATCCTACTTTATGCTCAATGGAAATTTACACCTCCTATAGATAAATTGCTGAGGATAATACAAAACACAATTCGCCTTTGTAGGTTATATACCAATAACTATAGTACGAGAGTAATGTTGAACACGGAATCAAGGCATCATCAGGCAGAGCACCCATCAGGACTAAAATATCAAACAACTAGCTAACAGGTCCTGAATTTTGCCAAAAACACATAGAAGTAGAAATGGGGATAAAGGGTTTATGAAAACATTGATTATGCCTCAACAGCAACAACCAACAAGAAAAACCCCAAGGAGAAACTCATACTTATACATTTTCGAATCTCTATTTTCACCCACCCCTCCTCCCCTCTCTCTTCACAAATTTATCCAAAATTTTAGGTTGAGATAACAATTATTGTATGGGTGATATCTACTTGGGGTTTCATTTCTGTGTGGAGAATGATTATATCTTGATTGAACATAAGTTAAGGGTTAATTTAGTGTTTCCTCTTAAGTTTAAAGGCTATTTCGTTTAAATTTGAATTGATAAGAAGTTTCAAAAATCTTCAGCTACATTATTTTTTGACTTGAGGTTAGAGGGAATACATTTTTCTTTTTCAAACAATGTTTACCTAAACAAGCAGAAGAAGAAGAAGAAATGTTAAAAACTTTTATGATTGATGTTGGGTATAAATAGATACAATGTACGTACGTATAATAAGGGTCTCCTAGGGTGATTAAAATATGACCGGGTATATTGATACCTATAATAATTTCAAGAAAAGAAGTTTTATGATTTAGATTCTAGAGACGATATAATTAACAATAGCATGGCTGTGAAAGGTACTATAGATTGATGATTATATATTAGATACTCGTTTTGGTATATATGTTCGCATAAGATTGATTAAGTTTCGACTAGAAAACCTCTTCAATGAGTAGTCAACAAATTATTACTTTGAAATCATCGCTTTGGTGGGTTTATATATTTTTTGCCACAGCTATCCATCCTTTATTCTTCTTTAAATTTTAAGTTAAGCCAATATTCCCATTCACACCCAATAAGTCGATAGTTTAATTTTCTCGACAAACAGCGATAGAACAGTGTGGATCACCACGGCGGCGTGTACTTACTGTTTTGACGTTAATTTGGAACTCATTGTTGCATTTTTGAATTCAATACTTTGAGGAATGTAAATCAAGAGAATGATCTTAATCCATCATTTGTAGAGTGTGCTTATGCTTAAAGAAAATTATTATTTTATTACTTTTAGTCCAATTGTCAAACCTGCTCGAAACGCATTGGACTAAGTGTCAAGACATACTCTATTACGTTTGTTCAAATTAAATGGATACTTTCGTTCTTCCTTTAATATTTTAAAAACCATCAACAAAATTCTTAAATGCTTATTATAAAAAAAACACGAAAAAGAACTAAAATTTATATCACGTTAAATTTAATTTCATACGACAAAAATTAAATTAATTAATTTGATATCTGTTAAAATTTTAAAAGAAATTCAATTGGTTAAAAATGGTTTGGCGACTCAAATTCTTTCCTAAACAAAACAATGATGCTGACGTAGGACGAATTTTATTTTAAAGTGGTTATGTGGGCTGCCACTTTCGGAACTTTGTCTTGACATTTGACTATTTAAAACGACGCCATTAATTTTAATGTATTGAAATTCTTAAAATTTACTATGAAAATGGTGAAAAATTGGCAGTTTGTAGTTTGCGAAACAAAATCAATGTCAGTGTTATTTTTCACTCGAAGTTGTGATAAAAATTAGCAATAAAGGTCTTGTGATTTAACACCTTTAAACTTTCTTAGAACTTATAGAGGGAATTCGTGAAGTTTAAGTGGACATACAGCCCTGCCATGAAAAATTATTTGCAATTAAAATTTGTCTACTGACAAACAATTATTATTATAGATTTTGCATTTCAAGGGCTTCAGTGTGGGCTATATTCAGCTTCTATTTATGTATGAAAATTTTAGAACTTTTAATCTTTGGCTTCGGCAAATTAGTATTTAAAACATTGAATCTATTATAGCATAAGCTAATCTGTCACATTCTACATTAGAGGCCTATTTCATAAACACTGGCAATTACGACAGGTGACAATTTGTTAAATTCAAAATCTGTTCCATAAACAATTTGACATTTTTTTTACAATTGTAGAAAAATAACCGACAAGTGTCATCTTTGTCATGACATGACAATGAATTGTCAAGTATTTTCTACAATTTTCAAAAACTTTCCGACAAATTTTTACTGACAATTCTTTTATGAAATAAAGAAAAAACTACAATTTACATATTTGTCAGCATTTTATTTACAACTAGCTGACCCGGTAGACTTCGTACTGCCTCAATCGATAAATAAAAGACCTAAACTTTTGTAGAAATTAATTTCAAAACAAACAAAACGTATTGAAAAGAAAAAGCATTTTTTTAATTAAGCATGAAGTTTTATTATTATTTTCGACACATCATGTTGCTTACTTAAAAAAAACAGAGTTTTCCTGAAATACTGGCTATTTATAAGGTTTAAATTTTTATTAACAGACACACTGTTATGATACAATTTGTTAATCAATTTAAAGCTTTCTCATAAACTATATTTTTTGTTTTGTTTTGTGGTGCGTAAATAAACAAAGAAGACGGTTTTCCGACGCGCGAACACGCGACGTATCCATGCGCGAAACAGGTAAAATCCAAGTTGATTCCGCAAACTTCTAAAGACTGTCCTTGCGATTTATTTATTGTCATCGCAAAGGCCAGAAGTACTGGAAATTGTAAGCGTTTAAATCGAATGGTAAATCCGTTGGCATCATCGGTATTCGCAGGATCAAGACATCCTCTCCTTTGTATTTTCCTTTTATGATTGTTGCCTCAACGACGTTATTCATCAGCTTTTTCACAGCCAGTCTTGTTCCATTGCATAGTCGAGGTTGATTAATGTTACGCAGCATGATGACAACTGATCCTGGTGTGAGGTGGTAATCCAGGCAATTCCAGTGAATTTAAAAACTCCGTGGGATAGTTGACTACGTCATCCTGGTTCATAACGGTGTCGACTGGTTTGAAGGAAACCAACTGTCCTGGAAGAAAATTCTGAATGGTCGCATTGAGATCCTCGACATCTTTCTGCCAATATTGCTCGTTCACCCAGCCAATTATGGTTATTGAACTTTTGCGCTATATCTGGGAAAACACGCTGAATAAGCTCCTCTTTTGAATCTGTGATGTGACAGAAATCTGTGGGTAATGTGATGAATCCGGTCGAGGTGTCCATTGCAACTTTATTATTTCCAATATCTAACAACTGCTTCGCAAACACATTTGCAGTTTCATCATGTTGCAAAAATACTCACATGTTAGTTGTTAATTGGAGTGTCTTTACGTACTGCCGCACAAATTCGATGATTTTAGGCATGCATTTAGTTCATCAGCAACAGTTGATCGGGGAATAACTGGAAGAGTCTGACGAAAATCACTTGACAACAGAATCATGGCCCCACCAAAAATATTTTGGTTGTCACGAAGATCTTTCAATATTCTGTTCAGCGCCTCCAGTGACCTCTTATGGGCCATTGTGCATTCATCCCAAACAATTTATTTGCATACCTGTAGGATCTTGGCCATTTTGCTATTTTTGGCGATGTTGCAAATTGGTGTTTCGGTGATTTGCATGTTTAATGGTAATTTCAAGTCAGAATGCGCAGTTCGTCCGCCTTCTAGCAGAGTCGCAGCTATTCCAGATGAAGCCAACGCTAGAGCAACATCATTTCGCGATCTGATCCTCGCCAAAGGCAATGAGATTAAGAACGTTTTTCCGGTTCCTCCGGGAGCATCAAGGAAATAAATTCCACCAGATCCACTGTTCACAGCTTCTATCAAAGTGTCGTACGCAATTCTTTGTTGTTGATTTAATTGTGGAATATTTGTACGAACTGTTTCGGCCAATGCTTAAATGTCGTACTGTTGTTCCCCTGGCAACTCGTGGTTTAATGCATCGTGCATATGACGACTGGTTGCTGTCATTCCCAAACACGACAATACTTTATTTGCTATCAATTAACACATATCTTCTACCTTTAAGCCATAAATCTCCATGTTCTGAAGTGCGACAGAATGATTGACATATTAGTTGGTTGTGAAATCTTATGTCAAATATTATGGTTGTGTTCAGAAACTTAATTTGTGACAAAACTTAAGATTTATCAAACTTAAAAAAATAATCTGATACAGTTTCAACTGAAGTAAGCTAAAATTAAGTTTCGCGAAGCCGACCAAATTAATTGGAAATCATACAGTCAAATTTTGAGAAAAATTTAATTGACAGTTTTTTTACAAAAAATAAAAACCTAACAAAAAAAATACTAAAACTTGGTAAAAATTTACTTACGACTCAAATAGCTTTTCAAAAATTAAAAATACTGTCTCCAAACTCTTTTTATTTCACAGAAAATATTGTTTTCGATATTCAGTAGTTTTTTTTTATAAAAATCCAACAGTCCGTTTTTTCATAAAAAAATAAAATCTACAAAAAATAGTAGATACGTAAATTTGGTAAAAATTGATGTTCGGTTCTTGATATCTCTCAAATTAATTTCATTCATCCAATTTGTAAAAATTTAAGAAATGCTACTTAAATTGGTAAAAATTTGTTTTCGACTAAAAATCAATTTAATAAAACTAGATTTTCAAACTAAACTATTTCTTTTGTATGAGAAATATTGTTGGTAATTTTTAAATTTTTAAGAATAATTCAACTAACAACTTTTTTAACCCAACACGAAAACCTACAAACTTTTAAGCAAGACAAATCGACAGACGGTATGGGAAGTTATCAGTGTGGGTCACATCCCAGCCCCTTTTTAACCTTCATATCATACCTCAAAGTTTCACTAAATTTTGCGAAAAAAATATCTTAATTTTCTAAAATAAACTTTAGTACACTTATTTAGGAATTTTATTAGTTTTAAAGCTTTCGATTTTTATTATGTTTTATGCACTTTACTTTTTAATAATGAAACACGATTTTGCAAACATTGACATTTTAAAATTGAAAGAGTGCTAACGTTCTGTTACTTCTAACATTGAAAAAATTGGTCGAGAAAAAAAAACGGTCAAAACAAATTTGTCATTGTATTTTTCTGACAAATTTGTCACCTCTTAATTTTTTAATAAACCTAGACTTGTTAGACAAGTCTGACAAATTTATAGAATTGTCAACTGTAAATTTTTATGAAATATGTCTTAGCTATAATATTTGTTAAACATGTATACATATATAGCTATACTAAAGCTGGCTACGAGAAGAGACCAGACGAGAATTTCGCTAGTCTCATCTCGGTCTCGTAAAAACCGAATAATTTCAGTCCTCGTATCGGTCTCGCATAACTAAGTCTCGCCTTTGTCTCACTTTTTTCTCGTCAGTGATTTCATCGGTAGTCTCCTTTCATTTCGTTTATATCTGTTTTTATGATTTAGATAATTTGATTCAGCTATAGCAATTAAAATAATCTAATACGCACATTATACTATAAACATTGGTGAATAATTCTTAAATTGATCATTATTGAAAATATCCAGGAGGATTTAATAGTCCTTCAATTTGTATTACGAGGATAACTCACGACTAACGATAGGCCGAATGGTAGGGTCATTCAAATTCCAATTCAAAACTCTTTGGATATTGTCTATGGACCTAAATATTAAATTTAAATTTAAATTTAAAAACTATATATACCAGCTTTTTAAGGGGTTCATGCCGACTTTGTTAAGCTATTATTTTATCACGCTCCTACTCATGTTTTGAATATTTTTAAATTAGAATTCCGACAAATGAGACAAGTCGAAAGTTGTAGACGTTTGCAGTTTATGGGTTGAAGAAATGCAGTAATAATTTTTTAACAAACTTATAACATTTTGTGTCAAATGTTATTTCGACCATAATCATCCTTAAATGAAATTCGATAGTGTTTGCCATCTTGAAATGAAATTTGACAACCATATATTATATTATGTCACAAATACCTGCTAAAATCACCCGTTTCTAGGCAACACTTCAAATTCAAATTTTTAGAAATTTGTTCATACATCGAAATCGTAGCCATTCTTTAACGAAATCTAATATGTAATGATGTATTTATGTTATTGGTATTCGAAGATGAAACAGATCTAATATAAACTACTCAAAACAAAATAGGGCCCACAAAGTGTTTTGGCTTTCGTCTGAAAAAAATTAGTGTTTAAATTTTTGTTTTTGGTTATTATGTTTCAGTTAAGTATTAAATAATAGTGTACACACTTTTAACACGGACAAAAATTCTTTATTCAAGTTACACTGAAAAAAAAATAAAAAAAATTAAACCTTACATATTACTATTTTTTGCTATGATTTTTTTTTATTTCTTTTGCTTAGTACCAAGAAGGGCCTACTTTACTCTGTATTCACTGTATAAGTGTATAAGCCTATCTGGTACGCTTTCAATCAGATGCCTTACATTTTGTTCGGGTATAAGCTCCCAACAGGCTTTTAACTCGTTTATGAGCTCCTGTGCAGTTTTGAAACTATGCTGGCTTTCTTTGATGCTTCTTTTTAAATGCTCCTATTAATGCTCGATCGGATTGAGGTCTGGGCTCTTTGTTGGCCATGTCAAAAGTGTAGAATTGGCGTCAGAAAGAGCAGCTTGCATGTTAAGAGTCATATGCGGGCGAGCATTATCTTGAATAACAACAACACTTTGTGAAAATGGGATCACAACAGGTCATATTACCATTTCAAAGTAACTGGCGGCGGTAACGGTGCCCTCATCCAGGATAATCAGCTCTGTTTTGCTTAGCAAACTTATTCCAGCCCATACGATAATACTGGGGCCCCCAAATTCACTTCCGTGAATGCACGGGTTGCTAAAACGATCACCTGCCCTTCTCCACACTCGTACTCGCTTATCATTACTCAAAAATTTGATTTTGCATTCGTCTGTAGAGAGTACAAACCTCCAGTTGTCCAAGGTTCGCGTACCTTAAACGCGCTGCCCCATAGGCCAGTGTAAGTTTGGGCTGAATAGCACACGCCCTATAGAACGTTGAAAATCTTAGTGGAGTCGATTGCGAATGGTTTGATCACTGATTTGAGTGCCAGTCGACTGCCGCAGTTGAGTTTGGAAAGCCCGAATGTACTGGTCTTCTTGCTGAGTTGTGGCCCGAATTCTTCCTGATCCTGGTCTCTTTGCTACACTCACGGTTTCCTGGACGCGTTTCCACACGTTTCGGATAGCTCACCGCGACACACCGATTCGATTTGCAACAGCCCTTTGAGACACTCCTTGCTCCAGCATATTTACCGCTCTAATTGCGTTTTCAGTATCCAAATGGTGTCTTAGACCGGGCATTGTAATCACGTTTAATCACGAAGAAATAAAGAACAACAATTAAATAAAGAAACACTTACCAACAACGCTAGAATCGGACTGAGAAAACATATGCAATAATTTTTGCATTGATTGTTTTTTCGAGCGATCGGCTTTTTTTGCCTATTCACTTGGAGGTATCGGTAAAATTGTTATTCAAAGCATCGATATGGATCATACACATGAAAACTTTTCAATAAAATGCTGGGCTTCGACAATTTTCACCAATTAAGTATTTCTTAGTCAAATACCAAAATAAATCTTGGGCGAGCCATATTTTGTTTTGAGTAGTTTATTATAAAGCTTGTGTACGTTAGAATTAGTGTAATTTGGTTTCATTTCACGAATCAAAGAAGCATTAACAAAAAATATTTTTCCATTAAAACCCAAATTTACCGACAAATTTCCGTACAAAATATACAGTTTCATTTCGGCCTCGTCTCGAAAGCAACAAAAATAGTATCTTGAGACTATAGTCTCGCCTCGTTACCATCCTGCTATATGCTATACAAATCGACTGATAGAATAATGAGACTCATTCTAAATTCTAATCCAAACACTGTCTCGTTAAAATACAATCGTGTAAATTATCAAATTCTTAATGTCTTCAATGTCTTATGTTTGTACATATATCCTTATATCTTTGATAAACTATTTGAACTTTTGACAATGATATATACGCGCTATATCACCATAAAAGCAAATCTGCTTCCTTCTGGGAATAAATATGAATTGATGTAATAAATTAACAATTTGGCAATAATCATGAATTCAAATTAGACGCATATAATATAGTCAATTTATCAAACCTCAGTGTATACTAGACCTTATTCCCTGATTTCTCAAATTATTCCCTAATCCCATAATAATATAACCCGGGCTATATATAAGAACATTTTCACCTCATGCGATGAAATATTTTTCGTTACGACGTAGATTTATTTGGAAAAACCACACACACACACTCGCTCGCAAAATACAAAATCTGAAACAAAACTCAAAATAATATTCAATTCCAAATTTGGGTATACTCGTATGTATGTATGTATGTTCATCATGATGGGTGATGGGTGGGTAAACCTATTCCTAAATTTCATCCTGTATAAAAAGGTAATATCCTATCTCATCGGAGAAAATATATGTAATATTCCTTACGTATAAACATACAGTAGGTATGAGTCTTTGTATGTATGTCTATATGTAGTCTTATTGTCCTATGTCTCAAATAATATTTTGCTATATAAGAAGAATTTTACAATTCACAAAATTTGCATAAATAATTTTGGGGAAAATGTTTGTTCCTTGTGTCTTTCTCTTTATCTTTCTCTTATTGTTTGAAATTTTGAATTTGAAATTGAATAAAATTAATCACATCGATTCTTTGACAAAAACATGATGAAAAAGCAAAAATATTTTATAGTTATAGGTTTCTTCCAAAGATTATTATTTATACCACGTTATATATATTTCTGTATGTAAATATTGTACATATTTACTGATTGAGTTTTCTATACAAAATTAATAATTTCAAAATTTCAATTTAAATAGAGTAACATCTTGAAAAACCAATATCATTCTCATTCCAATCTAGTTCCTGTATTTTATTCAAAATAGCATATTTTTGAAGACATGAGACATAGTCAAGGAAGTAATAATTTTTGTCATTAATTTGAAACACGGTCAAGGTATTAATATTTTAAAAAATTCTCGATTATGGATTTGAAATCTTTCCAGGTTATTGCAGGTACTATATTTAATTTTCCCTCGAAACGAAATTAAAAACGATTCAAAACATAAATCGGAGTTTTAAAATTCCTTTTTGTCGATAGTCGAAGTTAATTTTCATGTTCAAGTTTTGCGATTTGAATTCGACAAGAGGAAATCTTTTAAGAAAAGACGTCTAGACGTAGTTCACTTCACTTTTGTATGTAATAGACTTGATTGGTAAGAAGTTTCAGCTAGGGCCTCACCCAATCTGATGCGCGGCCTTCCTTAACTGTGGATTCGAAGACTTTCCTAGCCGGAGAATTGGTTTTCATGGGCTCTACGTGATCCAGCCATCTCAGGCGTTGTACTTTTATCCTTCAGTCTAAGTCTACGCTGCTATACAGCCCGTCAACTCGTCGTTCCATCTTCTCCTTCACTCACCTTATATGCATACGGGACCGTAGCTCACACGAGAAACTTTTCTCTCGGAACGACATACGAGTAAGTTGATTTCATACGCTTTTGTCATAGTCCATGCTTCTAAGCCGTAAAGCAGGAAGGAGATGATGTGAGTCTTATATAGCGACACTATGGTTGCTCTAGATCTAGAGATTGCTTTGCTACTAAAGCAATTGGCTTTCTTAGCCCAAGGAAACAACGGTTACCAAGTGTAATTCTTCGTTTGATCTCATATGGTGTTGTTTTCTGCATTCATAGCAGAGCTCAGGTAGACAAAGTCCTTAAATACCTCAAAGTTACGTCTTTCGATGGTAACGGTTTGATCGAGACGGTGTTATAGGTTCTTTCATGATAACAGCATGTGCTTTGTTTTGCCCTCATTAACCGCTAAGCTTTATTTTACAGCCTCTATCTCAATACTCACAAAAACCCCATTGACAGTACGCCGAGTTCTTCCAATTGCGTCAATTGGACGGACTTTTGAAAGGTAGTGCCTCTAATGTTGACGTGGGAGCTCTGCACTATACTTTCAAGCACAATGGCAAAGAAATCAAATGATAGTGCATCATACTGTCTAAAGTCTATTTTGACATCAAAAGGTTTGGTTAAGTTGTATCCAACTTTTATGAAGCAAATCGAGTTTTCCATGGTCATCCTGGCTCTATTCAGTCCCAAAAGTCCCTATAGATGCTATCGTATGCGGCTTTGAAATCGATAGAGATATGGTGGGTGTCGATTTGTTTTTCTTGGGTTTTTTCCAGGATCTTTCGTTATGTAAACATTTGATCCTGGTCTAAAACCACACTGATAAGGACCTATCAGATTTGTGACGATGGGCTTTAGATGTTCACATATTACGGCAGAGAAGATTTTATAAGCGATGTTAAGGAGACTGATTCCTCTATAGTTGGTGCTGTTTAGATGGTTTATTTTTTTCAGGATATGGCAAACATTACTGAGGTTCCATTTAACGGGCATGCTTTCTTCTGACCAAGTTTTACAGATAAGTTGGTACATACGTGCTCCTAACCAAATTATTTCCAGCTGTTTTAAAAAGCTCGGCGTTTAAGTAATCTGCTTCAGCGGCTTTGTTAGACTTCACCTTATATATGGAAATCTTCACTATGTCTAAGTCGGTAAGATGGGATTTTTGGCTTTCCCACCTGATAGCGGAATTTAGTACAATCTGTATAAGTGATTCTTCCATATCCTCAGCGTTGATTGAGGTTTTACTAAAATGTTTCAACTTTCGTCTTTGCAACTCTTGCTTCGAGATTTATGCACAAAAAAAGTTCGTGTCAGTAGAAATACAGTTTGAAATATGTATTGAGTTTTCGAGGCGCAATTAAATTTTAATTTTCTGACTTTATCTTTTCATTTGAAGTTACTAAAGTAAGTTTATGAACATTGTAATAGATGCAGAGTCCTTACCGAAATTTTAAATTATAATATAAAAGAAACAAACCGTAGAGTAATCAAAATTGAAATGTGTCAAATTAATGCTAATAGACGGAATTTGCATAGATTTTACAACTCTGACGTAAGTATTACATTTTCATTTTTAAAAAACAAACCCTACATCCTTGACTATATCAGAATCATTTCCAAAATATATAAAAACGATATCCACATATCCGTGTGCTCTGATTGTTGGTGTTGGTTCTAGTTTCAGCACAGAGGTCAACAATCACAGTCCACCAACAGAGCTTTCTATTTATGTAACAGCTGGTGCTATAGTATGGTTGGTATTCTTTGTGGCAAGCCATAACATCCACTCCACGCCGCACATACCACACAAAAACCATCATCTACAAAAACCCAAAACCGTCCACATCCAAGTTTCAAATTATATTGACACAAATTCAAGTGTCATATAAGTTTGAAGCATCCTCAGAACTTAAGTTCACATCAAAAACATCGCTATATACTCGTAGAATGTAGAAACCGCACTAAAACCCTTGTTAAATGTGTGTGTATACGTCTATTTTTAATGAAACGTCAAAAATACCCCTCACAAAAATACATACCCTTCTATGTTTTTAGATAACATATTCATTTGATTTTATTTGGGTAACAAACAAAACAACAAAAACGAGTGTCCTTAATTGGATTTGAATCTGGGTGTAGATATGATGTTTGTGTAGCTTGTTTGCGTCCTTCAAAAGGAAAAATATGACACAAAGCCAGGCAACAAATAAAAAGAAAAACTATAACAAACTTTGACATTTCCCCAAAGTAGTCGGAGATTTTTTTATTTATTTTTGTTTCGATTTTCTTCTTTTATTTATTTTGAACCTCTTCGTAACTTCCCCTGCTCACATGAATTGCTTCATTTTCTCATACACACCAAAGTAAAGGGCTGTTGAAACACCAGCTTTTATAAGTGTCGGTCCCATGCCTTTGTAGAAACCCAGAGCACCCTCTTCTCGGAGCGTCATCCTTATACAACTGAATATCCCATCGCAGGTGACATTTCTGCCGAATGTTTTTCGATGCTCATGGAATCCCTGCACTTGCAGTCGTCGTTTGATAAAATCCAAAGGATACACAGCCATTTTGGAAACGGCTCCCGTTACACCACCAGATAGCAGAATTAACCACGTCGGTAGAAGCTTATGATCTTTGATATGCATAAAATTTGCAGCTACATCGTTGAATATCCCATAGAATGCAAAATTCGCTCCGACCAAAGGTACAATCTGAATCAGGGACGGTCCCAGGCCACGATACAACCCCTGAACGCCCTCTTGGCGTAGTATGTGTGGAATGGCTGCAGTTGCATTTCGATACCCACTTCCTGTGTCCTGAACCACTAATCTCGTGCGAACAACATCGAATGGCATAGACACCATTGTTGCAATAGCCCCAGAACAGGCACCACTGATAAAACGATTGGCATTCGGTCGGTCTTCGAGCAAAGGTGTTTGACTAAATTGCAGCTCTAATTGTTCGTAGGACCAAAACTGTGAAACCCCATAGACTATACTTAACAGCTGGCCGGCATTGTGACCCTTCCAGAAGGCTGTAATTCCTTCTTCGTGGTGTATGAGCCTGCATGCTTGCAGAAAGGATTTATATTTTGACGTTTGATGACCTGGCTTATGTTCGAACGGTTCGACTTGCAGTTGAAATCGTATTTTTAGTACTTCGAAGGGTTGGACTATGAAACGGGTGACTATGGATGAAGTTGCACCGGCAGCAATTTGTTTGAGTTGGGATTTGAGATCGTACGATTTAACACTATGTAAGGGGTCATGTTTTGCTGGCGGCTCGGGGGTCATATTTTGTCTGAAAATATACAAAACAAAAATAGTTTTATAAATTATATTTGTATGGACATTGAATACATTTTAAGGCAATTCTAAAAATTTTAATTAGTAATTGATTATACTTATGGGGGATTTCCTACCGGGTATATAGTTTTAATTTGTATTGGCACCATTGAATTTTCTAAATAAAGTTCTATAGCATCTTTTACTTTTGATAAATTGAGGTCATAATTATTGTTATTTTGAATTTGATTTAAAAGACAAACTGTCAGAATGAAAATAAATTATTGACTTATGAGGTTTATAAGAAAGTCTAGAAGTATGGGGTATTATATGATTATGGTGCTTTTTAGAGGTGTAGAATTTCCGATAGGTACGACTGTCAAAAAAGCTGTCATAATAAAGTGTGTCTGACGTTTTCCACAAGCACAATGTTTATAAAGAATTTGGAGGAAAAATGGTTCCAACAGGAAGGTGCACAACCTTCTATACTTCGCTTGCAACCATCACTTTGTTGAACCAAAAACCATCTCAAGAAATGAACCTGTCAAATAGCCACCTCGTTCGTTCGTACGATTTGGCAAACTTTAGACTACTTTTTGTGTGTATAGGGATACGTCAAACCTCTTGTCTATTCTGATAAACCAAAAAAGATTAATCACTTAGAAGCATGTTTATAAAAGTGCTCATCTGCCAAAAATTATTGTAAAAGATTTAATGATTTAATTTTTGAGCAATAATTTTATAATTCCATTAAAATTATTTGTACAATATATTCTGCATTAAAAAAATACTTTTTGAGTTAAGCAATATTATAAAGGGCATTTTTTAAACGTGTTGTTTTCAAGAATAAATACAATTTAATTTAATTAATTTAAATTTAATGTTATGGCCAAGAATTTAGCTTTATTATAAGGTAAGGCGTTAAACATTCGCGTAGTACGGCTAAAGAACGAATCTCGAGGTACTCGAGGGTTATACTGATGAGCATTCCTAGAAGCGCGAGTATTACGGCTAAACTGTTTAAGGGGAGGAATGCAGCTGGCTATTTCTCTAGAGCATAAACCGTTAAAATAAAGACAAGAAAGGGTTAGACAAGAAACCCTAAGACGATGTTCAAGCAAAGTAAATGAACTGATGATAATCTTATCACCAATCAATTTAAATGCTCTACGTTCAATACTATCCAAGAGGCTTAAATAAGATGGGAGTTATACTCAAGCTTTAAGTGTGTCTTGTAGATAACAGCAAGATCAGAATGGGTGAAACATTTCTTGCATCGCCTAAGGAAACCAAAACACCTTGCGAAATTTTTGGCGACATCGCTTATGTGATCCTTCCCAAGAGGTGGTTGGTGACACACATACCGAGAATATCGAGATGTTCAGTCTCATTGATGCAAGTACTATCCATGGAAAATGGCAGGGGGGTATATGTCGTTTTAACGATACAAGACAGCATTGGGTTTTCAAAGCATCAAATTCCACGCGGTTTTTTATTCCCCATTGTACAATGCTGACTAAGTGGGAATTTAATGAGCTTATCATATTTTGTCGTTGCAGTTCCACATCCGAAGAAGAGAGATGTGACGTGAGTCTGAAAACGAATATGAAAAGCTAAGAGTATACTATCGTCAGCGAAACAATGTATTAGATTAGAAGTTGCAGACAGGAGATCATTAATAAAAATGAGAAAGAGTGTTGGAGATAGAACAGAGCCCTGGGGCACACCAGCATTTATTTTGTGGCTTTCAGGCTTGAATCCATCCAATACTACTTGTATTAAACGATCCGAAAGGTTATCACTAATCCAATTAAGGAGGAATTCATGAAATCCGATAAGAGAGAGTGATGCCAAACCCTATCAAATGCTTTTGAAGTAATGCCATATTGAAAACCACAGGTCTAAAAAATACACCACTTAAAATCTAATAACACTTAAATTTAAAGTTCAACTTCATAGAATTATTATTCTTCTCTGTCTACAAAATGTATACATTTATGTATATTTCATATTTTTAAGCTGTCATCTTTTGACATTTAGGAAGTAAAAACTTCGCTATAATTAAATATGCATGCTTTAAAAACGCATTAAGGGGGTATTCTAGTGTAGAGGCATCAATTTCTTTATCATTTGTTTATTGATTTGTTGTTCATACATAAAAAAATTAATTAAAAAAAAAATTAAAATTAACAAAGTTACAAGCAGTCAAAGTGGGGGGTCTAAATAAAAGAGGGTGTCCTGGCGTGCATCCTACCAACGCTCCTGGTGATCTGAAAAACAAAAACCAGACGGATTCTTAATTATTATAGATGTCGCTATTGTTTCACTCTTGGATAAGTTAAAAAAAAAAAAACTTTTTAACAAAATGGCAGCAGTTTGAAAAAAAAAATGTTCTTGTTGCATATTTTTCAACAATTCCGAATTTTTTAAAAATACTAAATGAGAAGTTATATTTTTGGGAAAGGACCACACGATAAAGAGATGTATAAAGAACATCCTCTCCAAATTTGAAGTAAATCGGTCCATTAGAACTCGATATATCCTTACCGCCAGCTCGAAAAAAGTAGTTTCGAGATTACCTGAAAATCTCCTTTTTTTTGATCTTTATGGCCGTGCAGAACTGAATTAAATTATCACTTCAAAAATAAACACGTTGTCAGAGCTAGCACTTCCACTCAGTATAAAGGTTGCCACAAAAGTAACTTAAAATGAAACTAAAAGGACAAAACAGTTTCTATAACCTTCAAAACCAGTTTCTATGACCTTCAATTAACTTGTGAAATAATAGGAATATTAAAAAATCCATTTAAACGCATATTTTTGAATGTCTAAACTTTGGAAATATGAAAAAAAAAAATTGATTTTTTCAAAATTCTACACTAGAATACCCCCTTAAAATTGTGAAAATTCACCAAAAAGCCGTGGTGGTCATATGGCTGATATCGGTTTGTATTATTTATAAATGTATGTACAAACCTTCTTCTTTCAACAAAATGAGCATCTATTAATAAATATTGAAAAAAATACTCATGTCCTTAGTATCAAAATGAAACCTCTTAATGGAAAACCCTATACAAAAATTAATAAAACATTCGAACTATCTTTTGGTCGTAGAAAAAAAGAGAGAAAGGGTGAAAAAGAGAACATATTCCAAGTTGCAATAATTTTTTTACAACGAAAGTAGGATACGAGCCGAGTATGCTTAGTTTTAATATAATGCTTCTTGAAAATAAGACCCTAAAAATTAAAAGGTTGAAAGGAAAGCAATTCAGTAATTGCCTTTTATTAAAGACAGCCGTAGCGGAAAGAAAACTTAACTCTTAATCTTTTAAAAATCAAAAAAGATAAAATAATTAAAAATGTTTTCTTCATTTTTTTTTTTGTCTGTTTTTAAAGTAAAAGCAATCATGAAAAGAGCTTCGTTAAATCACAAAAGGTTTAGCTTATCTTTAGCTGTCTTATATTTTGTTTTGTCTAATGAGATTTTTAACGTTAAACGAAATCATCTCCCTCGCCCGCCATGATGCAGAAGAAGAAGACGTTTTAATGCTTTCCGCTAATCCAACGACATGGCACTTATCCGCTGTGTCTGATGATGATGGTGTTCATTTTATATACGAAAAACAAAACAAATGGATAAATGAATCGCATTTCTTTCCATGGGAAAATGATTTTTCATTCCATCAGTTTCGAGTCAACTGCATAAATATTTGTGTATTCCTTTAACGACGATTTTCAGGGATTTATCAGTCCTTTCAATCTCGGGGGTTAATTTCTTTTGCTTGAACAAAAATGAAACAAATTTAACGACTTTATACCATAATCATCACCATAGCCATCATGGCCATCACCATAGCCATCTTCATCTTCACCAACATCATCATCATCATCAGTTCACGCACAAGGATGTATTAGATATATTTTTGCCATTATCACGGGAAAAAGGAAGCATAATATTTATCACCAAAGAGCATGAAAACGATAATAAAAAAGAAAATATCGCTTCCATTTGTTATTGATTGCTATTCTGTAAATTAAATGGTGTCTAAACGATCCTTGGAGGGCCATAACTCACTTTAATACCACGAAGTCTGTGCTGAAAGAGTGAAAAATCACAAGGACAACAAAAGAACCAAAAACACACAAAGCAAACAAACGCTTATATTGATTCAAGCTGTTGAAAGAATTTTACTGTTTTCAATAAGAATAAGATGCCATAACGTTTACAATCATCCACCTTCCAATTCCAACCAGACAAAGGAGTATTAAAATTAATTAATTTTATTTAAGGTACTCGCAGGTCTGTTGGAGTTATTTCCGGATTTAAACTTCGAATTCATGAATAAATTCACACAGCCGAAATATTGAATCTGTTAAAATGAAACAATTTATTCTTAATTTATTCGCATAATTTTCACATTGAATACAAAAGTAAGCAAAACCATCAGCAGGACTAGACTACAACAGACAAGGAATGATATACCTACCTCTATTAATCTGCGGATGTGGATTCGATTTCGAATTTATAATGATCAATAATTGGATTTTCTCATTTAGGCAATAATAGCTCTTTAATTTGTTTGTTAATCCAAGGTAGGTAATTTTTGTTTTTATTTTTTGAATGTATAAAAACGTGGAATTTAAATTAATTGCATTTTTATTATTAAGGCTAATTGATTTTTAGGTCCGTAAAAATGATTAAATTATTCGTATATTTGAGTGATAATTTAATTTAAAATAATTTAAATTTAAAAAAAAAATAAAAACATTAATCAAACCCCGTTGCTTTTTTGGTGTACTTTGAATACGAAGAAATTTCATGTCTTATTATAAAATCTTGATAAAGGCAAAAGTCTTGGAAATGACCAATATCAATGGTTTGGTTCTAAGAAATTATATCTATTTTCCGGGAAATGTACCTACTTATCGAGTTAAAGAGTGCAGGCTTTTAGTAGAACTTTCATATTATCTCATTAATAAATAAAAAAAAAAGCTTTAAAAAACAGAATATGCATTATATTATATAAGACTTGTGAATAACTCAAACGCAATTGAGACATTCAAATCATGTAGCTTTGTATCCATTTTTAAGTTATGTTAAATATTTGATATTTTTATCTGTATTCTCACAAATTTGGTAGTATCATGGAATTTTTTCCGAACTTTAAGTTATTAACTTCTCATAGGAAGTTATTGTAATCGGTCCGATTTGTCGAATTAAAAATTTTGACATTTCTTGACGTTTCAAGGTCTCTAGAGTCGAAATAAAAGATTTTTAAAGAGATGTCTGTGCGTGCGTGTGTACGTACGTTCGGGAAGTTTTTTTCATCGTCCATAGCTCAAGAACCAGTAGAGATATCGACTTCAAATAAATTTATTATACAGATAATAATGTAGAAATATGCAGAAAGGACTCTCAAAAAAATTGAGTGGGAGGTTTTTTTTTACCATACCAACTTAAAAAAAAGGTGAAAATCTTGGTGAACCCTAATTATCTCACAAATCAAAAACGTAAGAGACTTGAAATAAGTTTAATATTATATATTGTAACGCGATACCAAACAAATATATTTTTGGAAATTTACAATTAACGGTTTTTTTATAAATCAAATAAACTGAAAAAAAATATTTGTCACCTCGAAAATTTTATGAACAAAAAATGATTTTATCTCTAAAAAAATTGTGTGCAACGAAAATAACATTTTCAACATCTGGTAAAATTTTGAGAAAAATTGAATTGACAATTTAATTTTTTGACAAAAAATAAAAACCTAAACAAAAATTAATTAAAGTTGGTAAAAATTGATTTTCGGCTCAAATGTCTGTTCAAAAAATTGAAATATTGGCTTCAAATTAATTTTGTTTTATAAGAAATATTGTTTTCAACATTCGGTAATATTTTGAGAAAAATTAAATTGGCAGTTTTCTTACAAAAAAATAAGAACCTAAACAAAACATTACTAAAAGTTTTAATTTCATTCATCCAGTTTGTATTTGTTTATATAAAAATTAAAATGTTTAAGAAATGCTACTAAAATTGGTAAAAATTGGTTTTTGTCTAAAAATCACGTTAACAAAAATAGATTTTGAAATTAAACTATTTCATTATATGCAAAATATTGTTGGTAATTTTTAAATTTTTAAGAATAATTCAACTGTCATATTTTTTAACAAAACACGAAAGCCTACAAACTTTTAAGCAAAACAAATCGACAGACGGGATGGGAAGTTATCAGTGTGGGTCGCATCCCAGTCTCTATTTTTATATTAATTTTGGATATAATTTTCGATATTTTAAATTTCCTTTTTTAACGTTTTGATTTTTAAATCTATCAAATAAGAAAAAAAGATTAAAAATGTTAAAAATGATAAAACTCTCCGTTCCTTTAAAACTCTGTTCTTTTCAAAAAATTCTATATTTGCAACATATTTTTGAAAAAATGTCAACATGTCAAAGTTTTGCATAATAAAGAATTAAAAGAAATTCTTAAATTTCTTGCAAGCTTAGCCTCACAACCATTTCAGCTAAATTTACGAAAATGTTCATATTATTTTAGTTTTCATTTAATATTTTTTAATACCTACAAACTAATTTTGATCTTTCATACATTTTGTTTAAATTGTAATATTCGTGGGCTTAGAGGGAATTTTCTGTTTGCATACCGCTGTACTGTTTCCTACAGGTCAGCTGTTTTGGTACTGAGTGAAACTAAAGTAGGTAAGGGTTGCGATCCTGCTGAAATTTGTAATCATGGGTATAGCTTGGTGCCACTGTTCTTTTCCCACTATTGCCTCACCATATATTTTAGGAATGATGTTGCTTATCAGCTCTTGCCACTATATGGTCTTTGCACTAGTTAATTTTATGTGTTTTACATTTTCCGTAATTAAGCACATCATTCACTATTGCTTCCTTAATCGAAATCCTAATCTAGACAGAGTATTAACTTCTCGTGAATTTGATGTTCTGTCTGATTCCATCCAAAGAATTGTTTCATCCTATCCTCGCATTGAAACTTTTATTACGGGCGATTTCATTGAACAACATTCTTCATGGCTTCAGCATTCGAACCAGACAATACCCGATGGAGGGTATACTGAGATCTTCGCTGAGTTGAACCATCTAACTCAGCTTGTCAACGAGCCCACTCGAATATCGGACGTAGTAGGTCGAGCAGAAAACACTCTTGACTTGTTTCTTACCTCTGACCGTGGTAAATACACAATTATAGTGTTCTATCTCCTCGAGGCACATCTGATCATTGTGTTTTATCAGCAAATTTTTCGTCTCAAAACTCTACAGTTTAAGAAAGAGCTCCTAAGCGAACCATTTGACAATACAATGAGAAAGCCAACTGGAACGGTCTCAATAATTATTAGGATCTTTAACTGGTCACTATGCTTCCTCGATAGTGACGTTGACGCCAGCGCTGATATGATATGATATGATATGATACGCATTAGACCTAAGGATAACGCATGATTCGATGCTAGCTAAAAAAGTGGTTATTAAGGCCAAAGAAGTAAGTTTCCGATGCTATAAAGCATAGTTTTGCATAGTTTCTTTGTATTTGTTTTTTTGAATAATTTCATACTACACAAAATTAAGTTTTTCACCATTTGTAAAATGTTTCGAAAAATCTAATTTGATTTTTTTACCAAAAATAAACCCTTCTTTAAAATTAGTAAGTCATTATTTTTTGCACTGAAATATCTGCAGAACGAAGAGATATTTTGACGTAAGAGTTATTATTATTTTCCAACATTTATTTAAAGATAAATTTTCCAATATAAAAACTGTGTTTTCTGTGAACAGTCAAATTAATTTTGCTTGCAACTTCATCTGAACTTGAGAAACAGATTTAGACATTTAGAACTTTTGAACTTTAAAAGCAGATTTTAAACAAAATAAAAAACTGAGTTTTTGTGTGGTTTAAAGAATAGAAGATTCTTAGTAAAAGTCATTACAATAATCATAAAAACATGACCATTAAACCGGTCAACAATCTTTTGTATCTGATACGCAACTTACACTCTTCTAATGGTTTTAATGGCCTTATTTCGAATTCAACTTCAAATATAATCTAAGGCATCAGTGTTTTTTTTTTAAATAAACTTTTAAGATTAAAAAACAAAAGTTCAGCTTATGCTTTTTAAAGCTGTTTTAACTTAGTATGACGTAGTAAAAGTTTTTTTTTCCAAATCTATTATCGCTATCTTCGATGTTCAATTTGAAAATTTTCAGTACCTTATTTCCTTTTCAAGAAATAATGATGAGTTCACCTGTTCTACATAAACATTAAAAGAAAGCTTAAGTATTTATGCTAAAACGATTCTTAACAGAAAAACACAAAACGGTATAAAACAATTTCACAAATTCGTAGTTTTGAAGTTTTAACGAGAAGTTTTTTGAATACATTAAAAAAAATGCAAAAATAATGTTGAAAACGGATATTTCTCAAGGTTGTTCATAATATCAAATAGATTCAAATGAAGTGCAATAATTAAGTGCAGTAATAAATAAAATGCACTACTGACATTTGCGAAAATGGATCGCTTATCTATCGCACATAGCATAAAAATTGTTAAAACCTACTGCAAAAATGGTGATTCTGCCACAGCCACATTTCGTGCTTTAAGAGGAGATTATTGTTTACATAATCGTCCAATTACGCAAACAATTGGCAAAGTTGTGAAGAAATCCGAAGAGACTGGATTGGTTACGGATATTGTAAGGCCTGTGCATCATCGCTTCGCTCGTAGCACTGAAAATATCACTGCTGTAAGTGAAATTGTTGCCGAAGACCCGAATGTGTCGATTTTTCATCGTTCTCAGGATTTAAGACTGTCTTACGGCACATTATGGCGTATTTTGCATTTGGATCTACAAAGTCGAATGTGTGCTTGAACAACAGGAGGCGGTGGACGGCGATTTTTCGAACAAAATTTTCTTCAGCGACGAAGCACATTTCTCACTCGGTGGGTATGTTAATAAACAAAATTGTAGTATTTGGGGTTCTGAGAATGCTCAAGTAATTGTAGAGAGGCCATTACATCCACAAAAAGTCAGTGTTTGGTGCGCTCTTTGGTCTGGAGGTGTATTTGGACCTTACCCCTTCGAAAACAACGATGGAACGACTGTCACCGTCAATTCGAAGCGTTATGTCTGCTATTGAAGAATACGACTTGGAGAATATATGGTTTCAAAAAGACGGTGCCACATGCAAAATGCCACAAAACTTGAGCGAATATGGCTTTATTGCAAGAGACATATCCTGGCCGCGTAATTTCTCGTCGTGGCGTTATCTACTGGCCAATGCCAATTCCATCCAATGCACTTGCACTATGTTTGCACCATCGACATCGGTCGTTCCCAACTAGCGGTACCTGCGACCGAAAAATACAAACCTTAGAAGTCAACATCATCATCAACATCATCAACATCGGTCGCTCCCAAGTAACTGTTGTTGCGACCGAAAAATACAAATCTTGTATTTTTCGTAACACCTGCACCATTGACACATAAGCACAGAGCATCAACATCAACGGCATCGGCTGCCCTTGACCCATATAGCAAGCTTTCCATCATCGATCGTCGCTCCCAAATAGCGGTAGTTGCGACCGACAACGATGACTTAGTTTAAGTGAACTAAGCTGAAGCAGTAGCAACAACCAACAACAAGTGTTATGCAGGTGCATAGATGGAACTCGATAGAAGTATAAAAGCCTATACTTTGTAGGCGTAGGACACAGTCCATTATCATTTGTGATCAACATAGCATCTCCGCATTTACTTAAATAATAAAGAATAAAGTATATTAAACTTGCAATTCTATCGCCTTTTATTTGTTTGTGTTTGGTTTTCTTCGCATTTGTCTTGCTTAAATATTCGGCTAAAAAGCTAGCCGCATCAATTACCTCAAAAGAATCAATGCTTACAACAATTCGCGTAGTGGTCATATAAATGATGTGTTTCACACAAATTGTCAACATTCAAACATTTATAATAAAAAGGAAATATTATAAAAAATAGTATTTTATATATGTATGTGTTTATTTTTGAAACCACAAAATGGATAACCCAGTATATATAAAAAAGTGGTCTAATAGAAAAATTAAGAGTCATGATTCCAATTCAAGACAATCTTTTATTTTTTTGAAAAAGTATTCTGTAAACCAAAATACAGATAATAACTTTATATTTTTTTACCAATGATACTAAACAATAATAATTTGTGTTTTTCAATAGATTTTTCTTGTCCTTTTACTTATTTTTGTTCATTATGAATTAAACATTTCAAAAACAATGTGAATCAGAATTTATAAATAAATCGTTCTTATTTGAAATCTTACAACACAAATTATACCTTATAAAAACAAATTCGAAGCTTAACCTTTCAATTCTCATATAGTTTTCAAAACCTATTCAAACTTTTCACAACCGATATAATAATCATCCAAAAACAGAACACCAAAACACACTCAAATTATAGATATAGTTTAATATTTAATTCTGGCTGTTTAATTTTAATGATACAATGTTCGTAGATATAGAATATTATATGAGTCCTTAAAATATTCATGAGAATCAAAAATTTAAAAAAAAAAAGTTGATGATGGCAGCCCAATGTCCCCAAAGGCATTTAATTTTTCATCTTTCACTCTTTTGATGTCATTCACATTCATATAAAATCATAAACACACAGGAAACCAATTTATATAATTGATCAATTATCGAAAGTGGATGTTAAAAATATTTTGTGCTTTTTCTCCCAAAGGAAAACCATAATATATAAATTTATTAAAAGTGTACTTAAATTGAAAATTTAGCGCACATCCTTTTTTTTCATTTATAAGCTAAGGAAAAAAAAAACAAACCAATAAAAGAAAAAATAAATAAAAATACAAAAATGAAAAAGAAAAACAAGATAAAATAGCCAACATTCTATGATGGCTTGAAATAAAAATATAAAACCAAAACAAATTTTATGAAGCCAACAGAATGCGGGATTTTTATTTTATATCTTTATATGTTGTTGTTGTTGTTATTTTAACTGCTGGAACTGCTGTTATTTTAACCCTCCAAATAACGAGTATAAAATTTTTCGCAGAAGAAACAAACACGGCCAATCAGATAAAATTCACTTTCCTTCCATTTAACCTTTTTAAAAAACAAACTTTAATAAATTCGAAAGTATAATTTTTTGGCTTTTTATTTTTCTTCTTATGTATACATACGTAACCTAGATTTTGAAATGAATTCGAATTCCAAAATGGTATTTATTTATTTTTCCTCTTTTTCTTTTTTTCATTTTTATAGTTGCCAAACAGCAAGTTGTTGCCTACACTCAAAAGTCTCAGATTAAACATGAAAATCGCCATATACAGTTGGTTCGCGAATATGGATTCCATCCAAGGACGAAGGCCACTGTTGAAGATGGCGATGTCCTGCCGAGAAAATTCGAACCGTTTCCCGAGAATATGTACGGCAAACCTCTGGAGGAAATCGATAATTTTATCTATGAAGAGGTAAGTGAGATATTCCGGCCGGCCTAAAAGTCAAGCTTTTTTTCTTCCTTTAATCCTTAAATGAATATATACTCGTACTGTATGTATGCCTTTATCGTATATGACTTTATAAGAGGATGGGATTGTAATATTATATATAAAAGCGTATAAACATCATGAGTAAACATACATATTACAATTTTCCTGACAGGTTTTATAAATTTTTCTCTTTGAAATTGAAATATTTCTTTGGTCGACTTAAATAAGATTGAAAAATGAACATCCAGTCCCGAGGGATTTTATTCTCGTTCTTTTATTTTATTTTTATTTACAAAAAAAAAAAAAAATACCTGGCCGAATAAGGGTGGACGGACTTTTGTGAAATATGCTCCTTAAGTAAGGCACAAAAAATCATCCATTTACTTACATCTATACCTTATACCTTTACCAGGTATAAATGATGGGCCTAGGGATATATGGGGATAGATTTTTCTATCGCAGACATAATGTTCTTTAATATCCCAGGGGGTAGAGTTTTATTTTAGATTTAGTATTTAGGTCGAGAGTAATGAAACAACGGTGCTAAGCTTTAAATTTCCTTCTTCAAAACAAGAAGTCTGTGAGATCTATAGTGAGCAAACATATTCGTATTTTGTGTCAATTTTTTCATAATTCATTTACTTACAAATTAATTTAAGATGGCTATCAAAATTACAGCTAGTAAAGAAACAGACAAAGTGACATAGGTAAGGTTAGGTTAGGTTATAGTGGTGATGGAGTAGGAAACACTTAGACCAGTCTAATGGCTTGAGGCTTTCTTCTAAGCTCAATAAAACCAGCTAATTATGTTAATATGATTAAGATCGTTTAGAAGAATTCTCCTAGGTAATTCTTGCGTTTTTGAGCTAGAGCAGGGCATGTACAGAGAAGGTGAAGAACTGTTTCCTCATCTTCCTCATCCATACAGCTTCTGTAAAAGTCATTTGAGAATACGCCTAGCCACTTAGCGTGCTTTCCTATTAGACACTGCCTGGTTATGACACCGATTATCGAGCTTATATGCGCTCTGCTTAGAGCTGGCAAGCACCTTTATCGCACCCATCAAAAATGAATATTAAACTGTTGTGTCATCTCCATTAGACATGATCGATAGTTATGGACTGTTATAGAGTTTGTAGAGACAGAGTCCAGATATTTCACAGCGGCCTGACTATCTGAGAAAATACGGATATCAGATGTTGATATCACGGTTTCTTCAAGCCAGGACAAGACTTCTTTAATCACCAAAAGTTCCGTCTGGAACACGCTATAATGATCGGGAAGGTGGAATGAGAGACTTAATTTCAGTCGTTCAGAGTACACACCTCCACCAACCCTTTCTTTTGTTTTTGATTCATCTGTATAAAATTGGACTGACTCGTCTTCTAGGAATGCCCTATTCTCCCAGAAAGATCTGGAAGGTATATAAATCTGGAAGTTTCTGTCAAATTGCAGTTGGGTAATGGTGTAATACATATGTTTGCTTTGGAATTGATTCTGAATACTTAATTACGGAGTGGCCAATGTTGTTGTTAATCCACTAAGAGTTCTTTTAAGATGTTTAGATGCTTTCCTGAAACCGCTATAGTAACGTCATCCGCATAGGCAATCACTCTGAAACTCTCCACATCCAGACCAGTTAGAATTTCATTTACCACTAGTTTCTAGAGGAGAGGGGATAGAACACCACCTTGCGGTGTCCCTCTGCTAACGAATCTTCTAGCAGAAGAGTTGCCCAGTTTTGAGTTAACTATTCTCCTAGTCAGAATTAAATGAAAGATGTTAGTGCAGATGTGATTGCAGATGTGTCCACATTGTTAAAAGCGCCTTCATGAAGGAGGAAGTATTCCATTGTGCGTACTAGTGTGTCTAACACCGTTTCCACCGATTTAGCTTTACAGTAGGCATGTTGAGACGTAGACAGAAGTCTTGTGTCAATACTTGCCCTTAAATAGTTATCAATCAATCCTTCTGGGGTCCTAAGATGGAATGATGATAGACTTATAGGTAAGTGACTTACAACTCTCAAATGTTGGCTTTATTAACGAATTTCATTTTATGAAAATGATTTCTGGAATCTGTCCCGTATGAACGCCTTCTAAATGTTAAATCGTTGGTAGTTTATCAGCATAGAAATGAAATTTGACGGATTTGAAGTACCCACACAAAAATGAGTCTATAGGAGTCATAAAAACGAAGTGGATTATTCCACGGTATCGGATTTCAAGGCAGGCATGTGACCCGCACCAAACCCTTATTTTTTGCCTATGAAATTTAGTCTCAAAAGTCTCATAAGGATTACGCTCACACCAAAAACTACAATTATGCTTATTTATAAATCCGTTTATTCAGATATAAGCTGAAGATAACTTGACGATAAAAGTGCTCTATAAGATTAGCGTGCTTTTAGGTTGGCAACACTATCTCAGCTGGTGGCCATTCTGTCAGCTGTCAAATAATTTATTTTTAGTTCGGTTTGACATTTTAACATGTATAGAATGACACCTAAACAACGCTTAAAAATTGCACACATTTATTTTGAGCTCAATTGTGGTTAAATGGATAAGTCAATAAACAAAACTGACGTATTTGGGACCCCTTATTTGTTCCATTTTAAAATTATGGAACAACTTGATGGATAGCGGTATAGGAAAACAATGCAAAAGATCAACTGACAACATCGAATGTAATGCTCTCAATTAAAAGTCTATTAATACACCTATGTCCTTAAAGTCAATACAAACTTCTGATTCCAGAATTGAAGAGGAATCAACTGGTTTAAATAGTTCTTTTAATATTGTAAGGATACAAGAGATGGATATTGTGGAAGCCATAATGTCAATCTTAGATTTAATGGAACCTAAGTTCGTTAAACTATTGCTACCGTATTGCCTTCTCTTCATTGCTCACATATTTAACAGGATATTAAGTACACCGAAGTTTCCTTCAGATTAGAAAAAGGCCCAAAGTAGTTCCTGCCCGTAAAAATTCTTCAGAGTTCCGGCCTATTGCCATTCTCCCGCTTCTATCAAAGGTGCATGAAAAATCTATTTTAAGGCAGTTACAGAATTACATATCGATCAACAACCTCTTAAATTCCTGCTAATCTGATTTTCGAGCAAAGCGCAGTTGTAAACAGCCTTTCTTCTTGTGAATTATAAAATAAGAATAACAATGATCAAATGACACTGTTAACATTATTGAACTTTACTAAGGCCTTTGACACTGCAAGTCATCTAATACTCTGTGATGAGCTGAGAAATAATTTCGACTTCTTGTAGAGTCTGGTTAACTAGTTTATTCGCAACTTAATGGCAGACAACAAATTGTAGTGGCAAATGAACGGTCTTCCACCTTTCTGAATGTCTCTGCTTGAGTACCTCAGGGATCTATCCTCGGACCCAACCTTTTTACACTATTCGTGAATGAGCTGCCATACGGCATATTGTTAATAACTGTATGATTAATTTATATGCCAATGATTTGAAGCTCATTTTAAGTCTACCCTTTGCTGCGAAAAATGTTGCTGTGTGTGGAAAGTGTTATTGAAAAAGTCTTTGGTAGTCTTCACGCTCCTTAGGTAACTAGAAGATTCACGCCAACAAAGACTAAATTTATAGCTGCTAAAAACCTCTTACCACGAATCATGCTACAATTATTATGTTGCATATAACAATATTACCCGATATGTTTTTAATCTGCGACGATATGACCAATGACCATTGACCAGTTATCAAATTTTTTGACAAGTATTTCTGGCTGTAGTCTAGACGACTTACTTAATTTCCTATCGGTAAAGTTACATGCATGAGATCATTTAAACCTGACAACTAACTACACTGCAGGTTGAACTTCCCCAGTTCAACAAGGACCTTTATACTCATACAACCTCGTTTCAACTACCTTGTTACTAAGCGTCAATTTGGTGTTCATTTCACAGGCCTTTGGAACTTCCTACCCATTGCGATGAGAAGTGTAAAAAAAGATTTAGGAATTTAGTTTTGAATTGGCAAATCGTTGATTAGGAAGATCTTAATAATTATTTGTATTGCAGAGTGGAATTTTTTGGGCTTGATGTTCAAAGAAAAATGAATGCAATCAAATAAAAGTTAATCCATTCTTTTCCCAACGTTTCTCCGGTTGTTTTCCGGCATCATCAGGGGTTTTGAATTTTATTAAACCTTATGAAATACAATGATTTTATTAGATTTTGAATGTAAATTAATAAATAAATAAACATACTTTTTTACAGTTTTACATAACACAATTCAATAAATAACACTTAAATAAATAGCACTTATTTGACAAAAAGAAAAACAAACTAGCAAAATAAAAATAAAAACTAATATCACATACTACTTATTTCTTATGGCAACACTATATATTGCACTTATATTATCACTGTCTTCTTTGTGGTTCATGGTCTTGTTTATATTTCTTTGGATATGAAGACTCTCTAGCGTGTAGCGGATCCCCATTCGTCTCTCCTTGTCAATAATCTTCACATTGTCAAAGTCTGGTTGATGTTCGAGTTCGACCATATGTTGTGAGAGAGCTGTTGCTGTTTTTTTCTTCCTTATGTCAGCCTTATGCTCCAATAATCTCACTCCCAAAGCGCGTTTTGTCGTCCCAATGTATATTTGTTCACACTCTTCTTCGTTCTTACCTTTGCATGGAATTGCATATATGACGTCATGTTGTTCTGTTTTATTAATCGGTGGTTTGGTATTAGTGAATATTTTGTTGAGTGTATTGTTTGGTTTATGTGCAAAAGCCGCTTTTTCTTTGTCGATCTCGAAAGTTTGATGTAGTGATGGATTGTCTGTGAGGCGTGGGAGTGTGGGACGTATGTAATTGAGTAATATCTAGTGTTACCAGTTGTCTGTTTTTTTGTTTGTTGAGTATTTTTATTGTTTATTTGTTGAATTTTTGTATTTATAAGTTCGTTGATAGTTTGTGTTGGGAAGCTGCTGTTTCTGAGTATTGTTTTGATTTTTGTTATGTTGGTTTGATGAAATTTTTTGTCACTGATGTTACTTTGTTAATTAAGTTTCTGGCTGCATTTATTTTATATTTCATTGGTAATGATGACATAAAATTAATCATTCGTCCTGATGACATTGGTTTTGAGTACCAGTCAAAAATTATTTTATTGTTGTCTTTAATGATTCTAACGTCTAGGAATGGGATGGAATTGTTGTTTTCTATTTCAATTATGAATTTTATTTTTGTGTGGTATTCATTAAGTGTATTGAGTATGATGTCTGTGTCTTTCTTTTTAATTATGGCGATCATGTCATCAACATATTTATTTATAAATTTGATTTTGGTGTTGTGTTTTTTTAGTTTGTCTATTGTTTCCTCTAGTAGATGGTCAAGTATTGTATTATTTTATTGTTTTAAATACAGATACGAGTAAATTGAAACAACGCATTTGTGTAAAAGAAAGTATACTTAGGTTTTCAGATACGCAAATAAATTCTGTAAACTGATTTTCAACTTTAATTCTCAGACTTTGAAATGAACAATGTAAGTCTATAGCCAAGGTATGTACATATCTAAGCTTCACATCAATCCAAATAAAGCTGGGTATAGACCACAGAGCCTTTTTACATATAGAGATACTATTATTGTGATATCCTCCTCCCTCACTACACCATAAACCTACCTCAAGACCCAGGTATAAGGATAATACTTTAGAATTAAATCAATTTCACAAGGTTATACCTTCCTTTTGAAGTATGAAAACGAGAATGATTGGTATTTTTCTTCAAACTAATCGTTTCATCATCTTTGTATACCGACCGACGAGCAGAAAAGCAACGCAACGTGTCGTGGAGGCAGCGACCCACCGCCGCCGGCCGCCAACGCACTACGTTAAAATGAGTTTAATTCGAGGAAAATTATTCCAGGATTGCGGATTTGATTGGGATGATTATTAACATTGGCACAACCATCTGATGATGAAGAGAAGAAGGACAATAAGATTTGTGTTCGTTTATTTATAATATTTAAGTGCCGCAATACGCAGGCAGGTGAAAGAAAAAGAAATTGATAGGATTCACAGCTTTTATACATTATTCTATTGTATTTATTATAAAGTATTTTATATATGAATGCGCACTTTATAATCATTAATAAAACATCATGATGATAAGGTACTGACAGAGATTTATTAATAAAGTTGACTTATTGGATTGAAAGGAATTCCCATCAGGCCCACGCTTACCTATATTTATATATGTATAGACTTCAATTGAATTCTATATGAACTTTGACATTTGATTTGGTATAGACAAATATTCATCATCAGTATTGCGTAAGTTGAATTCTGGTGTGAAGTATTTTATTTTGTGGATGGTATCTATACACGTCAAACTTTGTAGGGTATTTACATCCCAAGGGATTGTCATATGAATACTTAAATATTTGACCTTTAATTTGAATTAAAAATTTGGTTTTATTTATTTTTTTTTTTAAATATTTATATGGTTTTATTTTGTGGTTTAAACTTAGGTGTAATTTTATACCTTTATTTAAAATATGATTTTATTTAATTAATTTTATGCACGTATACCAAAATAGGAATCGTTTTACAGTCCTTGTTTTTACAATATGATTGGATATTAGACACGATACAGATATCGATTTTTTCGTTTTTATAGTTGAGTGTACCTATTTTTAGAACTCAATTAAAATTATTATTGAAGGTAAGGCACACAATACTTAGCTGATTTGGGTTTTCATTGAAAAAAAGATTGAAAAATCATTAAATTAGCATTTAACTGGGTACCTATGTACTTAAGGTACTATGGACTTCTCTTTGAATATAGCCATTGCAGTCACCAAGGATAAAAAGGATATTTCGATATGCTAAAATGAGTCCTTGAAATTATAGATGATTAGTAATGGCGATTGGGTCGTTCTTTAATCTTATTACGAGAATGTTTTAAATATTACTGCAATGAAGGTGAGGGGTAAATATGCTTCGTTAACCAATTTAATAGTATTTTTGGACCTTTACAGTCCATTTAGTAAAACTTAAGTGATAGAAATATATTTTAATTTTGTAAGTAAAATATTTTTGTGAATTTGAATTATTCAAAGAGTACAAAGTTTGTTCTAAACTTTTCTTGGCCTAAGTTTAAACAAGGCATGAAACAATAATTGAAAAAGAAAATATTGCCGAATATCTTCGCATTAGAAGTTAATTTAATAGGTTTGATTTGTCAAATTGACAATTCTGACACTTCTTCGAAATCCATTGTTTTTAGAGAGAAGTCTGAAACTATGTAAATCAATGAAGTGTATTGATTTAAAATAAATTTTATCCACAGACTAGCTGACCCACACGGCGTTACTCAAATGCTTATTTTAGAACAAAATTGGTAAGTATAAAAAGGTTATAGTGAGTCAACTTTAAAAGATAGACATATGCTGTCGCGCGCTTTTTTTGTAGACCTTTTAAATGGGAACAATTCCGTTATTCATTATTTTAACAAAGCTTTAACCATTTCTTCTGCTGGGCAAGTTCTCAAAAGAGAAAAAAAATCCCCAATTTTGAAAAATTCTTCATTGGTACACCGCTGGTATTAGCCTTAGCGTGATTTTTCTTATCCTATTTTAATCTAACAACAATAATTGTTTGAGTTTGAAGTCCATACCTTTTATGTTTCACATTTTTTTTTTTGTATAATGTACAGGCACTCAAGGGGATATTAATACCCTTAACACCTTTACGTTTAAGAGGATTTAAGAGGAGATACCGGTGCAATTTGGTCTTAAAATTTTTTAATATTGAAATGGGAGAGAAAAACAGAGTTGGGTAAAGCATTGATTCCATATTCTCGATGAGCGGTTAAAAAAAGAATCTCTATATATTTAACAATACGTCCGAAATTGAGCTCGAGGGTAAACTGATGAGCATTCCTGGAAGTGCGAGTATTACGGCTGAAATTTTTAAGGGGGGAATATCTGTAAAACAACGAAAGGCATGAAACATTGCAGTGATGTTCAAGTGATGTAAATGTTTCGATTATGGTTCTATCGCCTATCATTTTCAAAGCTCTTTTTTGGATCCTATCTAAAAGACTTAAACTTGTTTTAGGGAAACCTGCCCAAATATGTGAGTTGTATTGAAGTTTTGGAAGAACGAAGGCTTTATAAATTATGGCCAGATCAGAAGGGGTGACGAATTTCTTGCAAAGTCGTCGGAGAAATCCTAAGCACCTTGCAGCGTTTTTGGCGATATCGAACATGTGATTATTCTATAACATGGAATCTTTGATACACATACCGAGTACTGAAAGTTGATTTGTTTCCTGGATGCAAGTGCCGCTCATGGATAGCGACATCGGGGGTGGGTTACGTTTTAACGACAGGAGACAACACTGAGTTTTAGAAGCATTAAATTCTACACGGTTCTTAATTCCCCATTGTACAATGCTGTAGAGATCAGAATTTAATGAGCTTATCATACGCTGTCGTTGAAGTTCCACATCCGAAGGAAAAGGATGTGAATCTAGGAACGAATATGAAAAGCTGAGGGTACTGTCGTCAGCGAAACAGTTCAATGGATTAGAAGTGGTAGACAAGAATATGAGGAAGAGAGTCGGATACAAAACGGAACCCTGCGGATCACAAGCATTTATTTTATGAGTTTCAGATTTGAAGCCATCCAATACAACTTGTATTGAACGATTCGAAAGGTAGATTCTAATCTAAAGAAAAAGAGATTCGTCAATACCAAAAGCACGCATTTTCGATAAGAGATCCTGATGTTAAACTCTATCAAATACCTTTGAAATATCAAGTGCAATAATCTTACTTTCTCCAAAACGATGTTAAGATTTTTTCCACTGTTCGGTGAGATAAAGCATGAGACCACCAGTAGACCTATTGCTACGAAAGCCATACTGCCGGTCATTAAGAAGCTTTCCGTTTTGCGAGATATTTAAAATATGATGATAAAACATTTAAATCAAGAATCAATTTTTTCAATACTCTGTAGAATTTTTTTCTAGTTTCTTTGTTTTTTATAAGATTAAATAAGTTTGTAGTCAACATCATCATTTATTCTCAAGATATTCGAGTTCGATAACAATTTGAAAACAATTTTTATTAAAGGGTGTATTTTTAGACGAGTGGTTTTAAGACTTAGATAAATTCCAGCCGAAAGAACTTTCAACTAGCTCTTGTAGCAACTAAATAAATAAAAATAAATAAATTAGGTGGCGCAACAGTCCTTAGAGAACCAGGGCTTAGTGATTTACAACTCTCAACCATTACCGAGTGCGAGTCATGTATAGGATGGAGGGGAAATAGAGTTTTAAAGCCGAATCCAAACGGTTAATTTGTGCAAGCACTTTTCATGACAGCAATTGAGGATTTTTCAATTCCTCGCAAGAGGCAGTACTCGTGAAAAAAAGGACCTCTCGCATAACAGTCCTACCCACTTACCATTATGCAACGGGTACTACTTGTGCAACTACGCTCCGAATATTCACTTCCAAGGCGTCAATCGTATAGGGTATATCTGCGTAGACAAGCGAATTCACATAACCTCACAAAAAATAGTTCAGCGGTGTTAAATTGCACAATGCGTTGAGATAATGTGCTCACCAAAAGTCTTCCAAAAGACGTCGAAAAAAATAAAAAAATATCACTCGTAAGTTAATTCAACCAAAAATACGTTAAAAATGTATTTTCACAGCTCTGTTTGAAAAATAATATCGGCATATATTCGGAATGCTACACTAGTTTACTTGTATTTTTGTAGTTTTTTTTTTTTTTAAATAAATGAATTGTCAGTTGATTCTTTTTAAAATAAAATTTCAAATATTAACAATTCTTATCCATTTTTAATAATGGGTTTCACAATATGAGATTTCATTTTGGTATTAAAACAAAGTATCATTTTTTAAAAGGAATCAAAAGACGAGAATTACGTCTGTCAGAAAACTTTTCTTGAAAAATGGAGATTGCTTAGTTTTGTCTGTGGTACGTAGTGGTGTCTTGTTCAAAATAAACGTCGTCAATGTCTCTAATTCCAGTGATACAAAATCTTTAACCATAGCTCGGTAGCGTACTTCAGTGACTGCGACACTTGCATCAGACTTATTTTTCGTATAAATAAGGTCCTATAACCACCAGCTTTTCAATAATCCAATTCCCTTATGAAACAATTCTGTTTACTATTGTAGCCTCCCATTTGAAATTGAACCTCATCACTGAAGATGATTTTTCGATGCAATTCAAGAATGAATTTGCGAAGATAAGACGCCATTTGTCGAATTGTGAACTTTAACAATTTTCGAGCATGTATCATTACAATTTAATCATAATTGCTTAGTTTATACTTTTTCAAATTTCACAAAATTAAAGCTTGAAAAGTGAAATAATGGAATATTCTAAATGAAACGACTTATTAAGAAACCTCTTACAATAAAGTCATTAAATTAATTGAATTTTGTTTAAGTATCCCTATAAATAAATGTCCTCATTCCCTCCATTATGCAACGTAATTTATCCACTTAATAAAAACAGACCTGTTTTATTAATTAACAAAATTCCATAAAACATAACACCATCATGTGTGACAATTTATTGAAACATTTTGAAAACATAATAATACTCATATCTAAGGCCAACACCTATAATAAGGTATTCATTGCTGCGTCCTTAATTCCATAAAATAATAATTCATAAGAATATTATCGCCTATCAAAAGTTTAATAAACCATTTACCCGTGATAGAATCTCCTTTCAATTCAATTTGTTGCGGAAAAGACCAAATAAAATAGAAAGGTTTTATTATTATTTTATTGCTTAACTTTGCTCAATTTAATAAATTCCTATATACGAATAGGTATTTCCGAATATAATAATTTTCTGCATCACTCTCAACATCATAGCAAATCCTCTGTGACTGAGCGAAGTCCCCGGATGAAGACGAGAAATTTCCTCCTCATCAAATTACACATTTATGTTCATAAACCTTTACGAATTTTATTATCCGAAAAAATTAAAAAAAAAAAACTGAAGAAAGCGACGCAATCAAAATGAATATTTTCATAGACTTACTGCCAGTCGGTGTGCGCTTGGCAAGAGATTAGCGTTCTTAAGTAGTTAAGTCGAACTTAACTGTGTAATCCCTTCACCAACTAAAGTGCTAACGTATATAGAAGAATTGGAAGGATAATGTCAAGGAACAAAAAAAGGAGTGTTAAACTCAATGAGGCAATGAAAAACGGCTGTACAAGGTTTATGATGCTTATAACTGAGGTTCTAATGGCGTTTGGATGGAATGAGATAGAGCGAGCGAGCTCAAGATTTGTTATTTCAATATAATCAAGTGAAATAACTATATATACACATCACACTTTACACACAAAATAATATCAAGGATGTTTTATTGGAATACAAATGGTTGAAATTAAAATTTAAAGCACCTTGGCTTATTTTGTACTGAATTTTGAAACATTCCAACCAGACATTATGTTTTTGGGTTTTGCCATAAAAATGATCATTATTAATTTTAAATTTCATATAAAACAACACAAATAAATCATATAGAATAAAATACCCCTTCATTCCGGCTCTAAGTGTTGTTGGTGGTGTCTTGTTTTCTTTTGATTTTTGTAATTTATAAGTTAAAAACCAATAAATCTTTTTGTATATAGATTTTGCATTTTATTCGGATAACTGCCATACATATTTTTGTTTGTATGGGCCCCAGAAGGATGTTCCTTGTTTTTAACTAATAATTCATTCAAATAGCTTTCGATGTTGTTTTACATATGCTAAATGCATGAAGCTACTGTTACAATCATCTTTCCAAAATTCAGAAAAAAGTTTTATAGGGAGTAGGGAAAAATTTATAAAACTGTGATATATTGTTTACTTTTTCTTGTTGCATTTTTAAATAGTTTTAATTTGTATAAAGGAACTGCAACAACCTCCATGGATGGTATAGAGCTTAATCATTGTGCTTAGAACTTTTTCCCCAAAGTTATTGTTTACATATAAAATAAAACTTTTTTAACACAAATTTTGTACTCTAAATAGTTAACAACTCATAATTTATGGTGCACAAATATTACCCATGCATACATATAAACTTTTCAAACTCAAAATGCATTTTTAAGCAGTTGGCACTGAATTGAAACATTAAAGTTAAACAAGGAGTAGTCAAGTAAGGTACATATACGTATTAAGTTTAAGGCTTGTATAAAATTGAAATTGTATATATTTTCATTGGTGTGAAGTTATTTAAAAATGACGAGAAACTATCGATTTTTAATTTAAAAACAAAATGATTCAGGGACTGGCTTACGACCCACACTGATAACTTCCTATTAGTGCCCTAAGAACTTGCAGGTTTCCCATTTTGGTATGTAAAGAATTTCAAAGAGAAAGGATTGAATAAAAATTGAAGTTAAAACTATTTAAAAAAATGTAAACCAATTTCGTAGTGGTTTTTATGTGTTTTATGGTTTTTTGGAAAAAATGGGTCCACAGGATTTTAATTTAATTAATCATATCATCAACAAACATTTTTTTAACTTCCTATAAGAAGTTATTGTCAAATGTTCGATTTGTCGAATTTAAAATTTTTACATTTCTCGACGTTTCAAGGTCACTAGGGTCTAAATAAAAGATTTTAGAGAGATGTCTGTGTGTGCGTGTGTACGTACGTTCGTGAAGTTTTTCTCGTCGTCCATAGCTCCAGAACCAGAAGAGATATCGACTTCAAATAAATTTTGTGATACAGATAATAATGCAGAAAGACGCAGAAAGAACTCTCAGAAAAATTAAAAGGGTGGTTTTTTGCTTTCCCAAAATATCTCACGAACCTATAACACTAGAGATTTTAATTAAATTTTATATTATATATTGTGACATGATACAAAATAAGTGTATTTTTGGAAACAAATTCAATTAACGGTTTTTTTTTATAAATCAAAAAAACTGAAAAAAAAAATTATTGTCACCTCTAATATTTTACGAACAAAAAATGATTTTATCTACAAAACAATTTTATGCAACGAAGAAAACGTTTTTGACATCTAGTCAAATTTTGAGAAAAATCGAATTGACAGTTTTTTTTTACAAAAAATAAAAACCTAACTGAAAGTTGGTAAAAATTGATTTTCGACTTAAATATATTTTTAAAAATTTGAGACATTGACTTCAAAATAATTTTATTTTATAAAAAAAAATGTTTTGAACATTCAGTAAAATTTTGAGAAAAATCGACACTTTTTTTTACAAAAAATAAAAACCTAAAAAACAATACTTAAACTTAGTAAAAATTTACTTTCGACTCAAATATTTTTTTTTTTACACTTCAGAGTTTTCAGAAAGTAGTTAGCTTACAGCAAGCGTCACACTACGATCAGAGGCTCATCATAAGTGCATGTGTTAGTTGTTAGTAAAAAATAATACAATTATAGCCTAACACACGCACAAAATACAAAACAAATAATTATTAACATTTAACATGAATTATTAACATGACGTTTACGATAGTGGAGCACTGGTTCTAAATAATGATTTTAATCCCACCTTATTTAAATTTAAATCAATAGATGAACAGTTTAAGTTATATAAAATGCTCATTCGACTTAAAGCTTCATTCTTTCCATAGTTAGTTCTATGGAAGTCAATATGTATAAAGTCAAAAGTACGCAGGTAATGAGTTCCGCCTCGGTAATTTAAATGTATACAAGATAGCAAATAAGGTGCATCAATTTCACCATTAATGAGTTGATGAAAAAAAATTAAATCATTATTAACACGCCTTTGATGGAGAGTTTGCAATTGAAGAAGTTGAATACGATGTTCATAGGGAGGAAGATCATAAGGATCTTCCCACGGAAGACCCTTTAGGGCGAAGCGAATGAAATTATGTTGAATTGATTCAATACGTTTCTTATGAATTTCGTAATAGGGATTCCATACCTGCGAAGCATATTCAAGATGAGGACGAACATGACAATTGTATAAAGAAAGAGTAACATAGGGATCATTGAACTCCTTTGCCCAGCGTTTTATAAAACCAAGCATAGAACTTGCTTTATTAACAATAAAGTTAATGTGATGTGTAAATTCTAAGTTGGAACAGAAATGAGCACCTAAATCTTTAAATGTGGAGACGCGACCGAGTTTTTGCTTTGATATACAATAATCAAATACACTACCGATTCGTTTTTTAGTAAAAGTTATCGTCTGGCATTTAAAAGGGTTGAAGGTAAGGCTATTTTTGCCACACCAAAATGTAAAACTATCAATGTCAGCTTGTAAAAGGATGCGATCTTGGGTGGACTTTATTATCTTAAAAATTTTCATGTCATCAGCAAAAATAAGAACATCACTTGAGCGTAGACATGACGATACGTCGTTTATAGATAGGATGAATACAAAAGGGCCAAGGTGGCTTCCCTGGGGAACACCAGATTGAGCAACAAAAGGTTCAGAATGACAATTTCTAAATTTTACCTCATAGGATCTATTTTCAAGGTATGATTTGATCCAAGCTAAGAAAAATGGTGGAAAACCAAGAGCTTTAAGTTTAAATAAAATAATTCCGTGGCTAAGTTGCTCAAAAGCTTTGGAGAAGTCAGTGTATATGCAGTCGACTTCATAACCTTGTTCTAAAGCGTTTGAACATATGTTTGAGAATGTGAGGAGATTAGTAACGGTTGATCTTTTTTTCACAAAACCATGTTGCTGTTCGCAAATGAGATTTTTACTAAAAAATGCTACACTTTCACAAACAACTTGTTCAAACAATTTAGGTATGCAAGAAAGCTTTGCAATGGGCCTGTAGTTTGTTATATCCACCTTGTTACCTTTCTTGAAAATTGGTGTTAGAAATGACTCCTTCCACATATTGGGAAATTTGCCTGTTTTTAGAGAAAGTTTAAATAAGAACGTAAGGGGTTCAACTAAAGCATTACTACACTTTTTTAATACTATAGAGGGAATACCATCGGGGCCGGCTGAGCAGTCATCATTCAACGCGGATAAAAGATCAAGGACCGTACTCTGTAGCACAGGGATGTGACTACAGCTAGTTTGTGAAAAGGAGTGAAGATTATGAAAATATACTTCATCAACTTCTTGAGGGCTATTAACAAATGACTCACGGAAATTTGTCGCGAAAGCGTTACAGATATCAACAGTTTTATCTAACGAAAGGTTCTTGTAAGTGAGGTTAACTGGAAAGCCATCTGATTTTTTCTTTAAGTTTACAAAATTCCAAAATTTTTTAGGATTCTCTTTCAAAGAGGTGCCCATATCAGTAACATAACAAGCATATAAAAAATTAGAAAGAGACTTAAATTGGTTAAAGAGTTCAACATAAAAAGAGAAGTTGATTGGAGACAGAGTCTTGAGATACGTTTTCCATGCCTTATTTCTTTTGTTACGCAGTAAACGCAATTCTTTCGTGTACCAAGGATGGCTAAAGTTTGTATTTCTTGATTTCTTTAAGGGTACATTTTTTTCCAAACAATAATTAAGGATCTTATAAAAAACTGAAACTGCTTCGTCAATGTTAGAAAATGCTAATGTATCAGCAATTCCAGAAATGGTTAAATCTTCAGACAACTGCTGGAAATTAGCTCTTCTAAAATCAAAATTATATAAGCAATCAAAGGAATTACTGTGTTCAGTAAGGTGATTACTTAAGTCAAGAAAAATGTCCAAGGGGGGGTGATATTTATCAATATTAGTAATTCCTGATCTAGATTCTAGAACAAGAGTACTAATAGCGTCAGAAGAAAATACTAAATCGAGAATTCGATTTTTTGAGTTTTTAATACAGCTTGTTTGCTGTAAGTCAGTAAAGAGGATTTTATCGAGAAAAGATAGTTCCAATTGTGAAGAAGAGATAGAGGCTTCAAAGCAAGATTCGTCTTCCGATGGAATCCAATCAATGTGTGGTAAATTAAAGTCACCTAGAAGTAAGATATTGGTGTAAGAGCAGGACAAACTGATAACAAAGTCTAATGCCAAGGAGAGTTCGCTATAAACAGACTCTAAACTTTTTGGAGGAATATAAACGTTTAAAATGAAAATTGTCTTAGTCTGTACCATTAACTTTACACAGACCAGTTCAATTGATAGTTCAAATGGAAAAGATACAGACGAAGAGAGATATGTATTTTTTACCGCTATGAGAACACCTCCACCTAAATCCTTTGCATTACCAACATGACGATCATTTCTGTAAACTTCGAACTCTTGACTGAAAAGTTCTGTGTCGGAAAAGCTTGAATTAAGCCAAGTTTCTGTCAAAACGAATACGTCATGTGGAAATGATTGGGAGTTAAGAAAAATGTCAGCAGTCTTACTACGAAGTCCCCTTACGTTTTGGTAGAAGAGGGCAAGCCTGTTAAGTTTTTTGGCTTGGTTTTCATAGAAACACCTCGTTTGTGACTTTGTGAAAATTCTTTGACCAAAGTCTCAGCGGGCCATATATTAGTATTGCAAATGGGATCGAAGAACGTGGGATTCGTTACTATTTTGAAAGAGGAAACAAAGCTGTTTGGTTTACTTATCTTAGAACACCTAATGGATGAGCTACAAGGTATGCTCTTGGTAGATACTAAATGCCAAGTTATATCTTCTGGCGTTGTAACTGGGTCCAGACGAGATATAAAACTAATTTTTGGTTTCAAAACAGCTTTGATGGGGATGGAATTGGTTTTTACTGTAAGGGAGTCGCTACTGGGAGCTGAATTTGAGTCAGAAAATCTTTTCAAAAATCAAAAATATTATCTTCCAACTAATTTTATCTCACAAAAAATATTGTTTTCGACATTCAGTAATTTTTTAATAAAAATTCAACAGTTAGTTCTTTCTTAAAGATTTACATTCTACAAAAAATAGTATGCAAACTTTAGAGAAGATTGGAAGATTTTGACTTCAACGAATTTCATTCATCTAATTTTTGTTTATTTACGTATATAAGAAATAAAAACTTTTAAGAAATGCTACTAAAATTGGTAAAAATTTATTTTCGACTAAAAATCTCGTCAACAAAAAGAGATTTTGAAATCAAACTATTTCATCATATTCAAAATATTGTTGGTAATTGTAAATTTTTTTAGAACAATTCAACTGACAACTTTTTTAACAAAACTCGAAAACCTACAAACCTTTTAAGAAAGACAAATCGACAGACGGCATGGGAAGTTATCAGTGTGGGTCGCATCTCAGCCTCTTTTTTAATTTGTATTTGAAATTTTCTTCAAATTTTACCGATTGCTAATGCTAATCTATACGTAACGTATGTACCTATCTATACTATATTATAAATGAGAAAGTCAGTTTGTTTGTTTGCTTGTTTGTCGGTCTTTCACGTCTCAACGGAATAATATCATAATATGATTTTTTTTGTGAGAAGGTAGTTAGGAGAATGGAGAGTATTTTAAGCTATTTTTTACCGCGGTAAAATATCTCATTCACAGCTCATTCGAGCAGATCCGCTGGCAAAAGTTATAATTAGATATTCAATATATTCTTTTTTAGATCACTGTTTAGTAGCATATCATTGGATATTCTCTGCTTTAGGACCTATCATTGTTGCCTATCATAAGGCGTTTCTTTAAAAATAGGAGACACATACTAGGTGGTTAAAAACCGGTGCCGAGGACTTTGTGACACCAAAGGAAGAGTTTTGTGCGTAAGTGTCGCTAAAACTCAGAAACAGCTGAACCGATTTCGCCAATGGGTTAGAAAAAATTTGGGAAAAAAAAACAAATTTAAAAAGTTAAAAATTGAAAAATTTGTAGGCGCCAGTCACTACTGTCAAAGAAATAATAACTTAAAAGAAGTATAAAGTAGAAAATTCAACGTGTCCCTATGATTTTAACAAACTTTCGGTTTGATCTCGATTGACTTCAATTCCCGGTGTACTTGGCGTTCGCATTGGCAATAAACACATCCAATGGCCAATCGTTAGAAATTTGCGAAATTAATTTAGAATATCCGCGTTTTTCGCTTTTCTTTAAATTGTCCATAAAAGATATAAATTTTTTTTAAATGAATGTATTTTTTCTATTGATAAAACTAAATGATTTGGTTATGTTTGAAATGTTAAGTAAATAACTAAATACTTCAAACGTACATACATAGTTCAACCAAACATTAGAAATCAAAGGTTGTAAAAAAACGTTGTAGGTGATACGAAGTTCACCGGGTCAGCTAGTATTTATTATAAAATGAAACAATTTTTAAGTCAGCATTTGTGTTTTTTCTCAAGATAAGTGTGTAAAGTTGTTGAAGCATTTTTTTGAATCAAGAGTCCTTCTATGAAATATGGTCGTAAGAAGGAGATATCCCCAACATAGGAAGGTACGTACACATACCTCTGTAGACATCTTCCTAAAAAAAATGGATTTAAAATTTTGAAACTGGCAAATTTTGGTTTCTTAAAAGCTTATTGTCTCAAAAAAGGCTCTATATTTATATATATTTTTGTATTAGTCTAGGATATAATAGCTTCTCAAAAAATTGCTACAACAATTTCGACTAACTTCTTAATTTGCTTAAATGTAAATTATTATCAAAAAATAGACTAAAAGCTAAATTCTTAGAATGAAGTAAAGTTAATTATAACGTTCGCCATAGCCAGAATGTGGTGTTGAAAGTTTTGTATACAAAAGGTGAATTAAAAAACTGCACGAGCTAATGTCACCGGAGCTGCTAGGTGACGCCCGCGTATAATCTCGCGATGAGAGTACTATATGTTAGTATTATATCATATACAAAGATAATATATCAATTTTTTCAAATTTAATCTAAATTTAAAAGTTTAAGGAATTTTAACCAAGTTATCACAGAATCCTTTGCATGCATTCTTCCACTACATCATATCTAGATTTTTGTACGATTGAAATTTTTTCGTAAGTTAAAAGTTAAAATTAAAACATCTTCAAGTATCTATCCCGTAACCAAGTTGTTTTGAAGGTTTCGAGTGAGATTTAATTTTTGAGAAAAAAGTTTGATTTGAAAAATCACAGTTTCTATAGCAAAGTCAATCATGTCGCAAATTCAATTTGTGTTACAAATTGTTTGAATAATTGAGCAATTCCCGAATATTCAATAAAAAAGTTATTGAAAAAATGTCTCTCGAAGAAAAAAATCTCTTTTTTTTCGAATCAATGACCCGAGCAGAAAGTACCAATAATAAATTCAATAAAAAACAATTTGCAATTTTCCAAAATCGTAAAACACCTCTACCCCAATGTTTCCGCACAATGAACGTTTACAGTCTGAAAACATTTTTTTGAGCTTCAAATCGAATCAAAGAAATTTTTCGATAAACAACACGAAAAATGTTTAAATATTACGTTACGTTGTATGAAAAAGAAAGAAACAGCAATAATATAAATTGCAAATTACATTTTTTCTTACACAGAATTCAATTCAGGACTCCAAACCCTCACTTCCCACCTTCCCCCTACTATTCTGATAATGATTTAGATTTTTTTTCCATCATCCTTGTTTATGTCACAGCTTGCTTTGAATGCTTCTTTCTTTCATTATCTCATAATTTATCGCAAGAGTTTTTAGAACATCAAGGACGACGACGAGGACGATGACTAAGACGACACCAACAAACACCGACATTACGGCAATGACAACAAGCAGCCACTATGTACAAAGACGAACAGGACGAGCGACGTGCTTTTGATATATTTTATGTGTTTTTATCCAGCTAACATAATGAACAGCCAACGTAGAGCGACGACTACGACGACGAAAACGTCGACGGATTTTGTTAAGGAACAAAAACACCAAAATGAAAAAATGTATGTTAATTACCCGAACTGCTTGAAACGCTTCATGCCCACATATGACATTACCGTGGTGAAATCTTCGTAATTATAAGTAAATTACTAGCGATCGTTCTCATTTCGCACTCATTTTGAAATATGATGAACAGGGATGGATTTGCGTATTTAGAGATTCCAGTATTTTCACATTCCAAAGCGTAATCGACATCTTAAACAAAGCTACCGACTGGTTTCCAGGTCTGGTTTGTCTCCTCTTCAACCTGACCTCAGAGAAAACAACTCGGGACCATATCCTCATATGGTTAACATTATTAGAAGACCTCAAAAAGTTGTATAATAGTAGCCGATAATTTAACATGGACGAAGAGATACGCGATTGTCTATCCAAACCTATCAAGGTTTAAAATGCGTAGTAACGGTGGCGTGATGGTTAGTGTGTAGGACTGCCATGCCAGAGGTCTTGGGTTCTAACCCTGCCTGTGCCATCTAAAGTTTTTTCCAAGGGTATTGCCTCTTGTGAGGAATTGAGGAATTCTCCTAGAGTAATTCTTGTCATGAATAGTGCTTGTTAAAATTTTCCTTTTGGATTAGGCTTTAAAACTGTAGGTCCCCTCCATCCCTGTTATAACTCGCACACAGGAATGGTTGAGAGTTGTAAGTCACTAGGCCCTAGTTCTCAACGAACTGTTGCGCCACTTAATTTATAAGGTTTGAAATGTAGAAACAATGCCACAGGTTCCAAGTGCATGAATCAGATATTTGTATGGTAAGTCAAAAGGCACTCTGACCTCTATGCTGTGTTTGAGAGAAAATGCTTACATTATTGGCTCCATCTGTAAGGAAAGAAGATCCTGGAGGCCTACCTAACCTACCTCAAAGCTGATGATGCGTTAAAAAATGTCGCTTAAACTTCAAAAATAGTACAAAACCTTACATTTTTGATGCACCCCTATAAAATCTTTTGAGTAATTGCAGCCCTGCACTTATATAACCTTCAATAAAGCTCCTTTAAAAAAAAAAGAAAAAGGGACGATATAAAGTACACACATTTTCATTTTACCACAATGTGAAATAATCTCGGATATCCTATCGCTTTTCAGGAGAAAGATGATTTTTAAAAGCTATTCTGTCCTTAGCGTGAAATGAACGTACTTATATAACACCGATGATGTTGGTATTTTTAAGTGCGTTCCCTCTAAGGACCTTTTTAAACTGATAACTTTTCCTTTAAACGACCGACACGACGACGACAACGATGACGATGATGACGACGACGTGTCGCCGTCGGTCGGGAACAGGTAAAATAAAAACATAATCTGATATACACACTAAGCTGTAAATTAAGTTTGATATAGTAAAGTAAAAACGCTTCTAAAAAGGTATGTTGATGTTGTAGAATTCCATCACGCAGTTACTCGTGCATTATGTTGGGGATTTAAGTCATTAATTGCCATAATCGTGCTTAATGACAAATTGTGGGTTCTCGTAACTCGCAACGTTAAAAGAAAATGGTGAGTTTTCAGTCATGTAAATTCATAGGTAAGTGAAGGTAATCTTCACTGCCACTTCTGAGCAGTAAGTATCCAGTAAGTTCTTGGGGTGTTTCTGTTTATACATCAATCACACTTGAATACCTGAAAGGAGACTTAAATATTTGAGGAAAATTAGATTATTCACTTAAAAAAAGTTCCCCAAAAAAGGTTAACTTTGGTGGAGAGTGCCCTTGTTTTGAGCTGGAGGAAAAAATATTGGGGGGTGAGAGGGGTGTGAAGTGCAGCATTACCGAAATAAGTTCAAAGATACAGTTTTTTGAAACAGAATTAAATTGAAATAAAATTACATGAATATTGAAATCCCAGCTAAAAATATAATTTTGTTGGGAAATTTTGTTTAAGTTTGTTTATTTACAATTTTGTTAAACTTACAAAAAAATTTTTAAATTTAACAAAGCACACAAAATGGGTGAGCACACTTAAAAAAATAATGGCAAACTCAGGCGTATAGGTACACACTTTTTTTAGAAATTGTAAACAGTGCGATTTGTTAAATTAAAATGTTGACATTTCTTGACGTTTCAAGGTATCTAGAATCTAAATTCAAAATTCTTTGCGAATGCAAAGACTGTGATGCGATCCACACTGATAACTTCCCATCCCGTCTGTCGATTTGTCTTGCTTAAAACTTCAACAAAATGTTCATAACAATATTTTGAGTGAAATAATAAATAATTTGAAGTCAATATTTTTCTTTTTTCTCTTAATACTTAAGTCGAAAACCATTTCTTATCAGTTTTTTGTTGTTTTTGTAGGTTTTCGAGTTGTTTTAAAAAAAGTTGTCAGTTGAATTTTTCTAGAAATTAATTTAAAATTACCAACAATATTTTGCATATGATGAAACAGTTTGATTATTTTTGCTAACGAGATTTATAGTCGAAAAACAATTTCTTCCAATTTTTGCACAGAATGAAATCATTTTGAAGTCAATACCTTCATTTATTATTGAGATAGATATTGAGAATCGAACAACATTTTTTAGCAATTTTTTATTCTAGTTTTTGTAAATCTTAATTTTAATGAACAAAACTGACGTCAATAAAAATTATTAAATAAAATGGTACAACCAGTCGAACCCGCAGACAATCTCTGTCAATTTCTCCGACCACCCAAACCCATCGTCATCGAACACGACAAGGACATGGCAAACGAGTGGAAACTTTGGAAGCAGCAATACAGAATTCTTTGAAACTACTACAGGCATGAACACAAAGCCTCAAAATGTTCAAGTAGCAACGTTTATGTTCGCAATCGAATACTCTGCCCTCCAAATATACAACTCACAGCCACCGAATCCTGAAAGGACGCTCGACGAGGTAAAGACAGTTTTTGAAACATATTTCACTCCAAAAATTAACACCATATTTGAGAGGTACAAATTCAACAAAATAGCTCAAAAGGATACCGAATCCATAGACGAACTCATGTCAAGACTTCGCTTACAAGTGCAGAAGTGTGCTTTTGAAGGGCTCAACGACAGCCTTATACTCGGTATGAAAAGCGACGATCTTCGCACAAAACTGTTGTCTCAAGACATAGGCAATCCAACTATGTCAGGCTACAGAAATGGCTCAAAAACAATCTGCCCAAATCGGCAATGAAGGCGACAAGACAGTAAATTTTGTTAGAAAGGGTAACACCAACAAATTTAAAAAACTTAACTGCCGCAATTGTGGTAAAAACTATGAAATCCGCAAATGTTCCGCCTACAATCATGTTTGCAGGAAGTGCAATAAGAAAAATTATTTTGAAAAATTTTGCAGAGGCAAAACTGTGAAAACCCACCACAAAAGTAGTGACACATTGCTAAAGGAAATTAATATCTGTGAAGAATACAAAGCATGACGACGATTCACTTTTCATTGGTGCAATTTCCGAAAACGTCAACCAGCAATCCGACAACTTTACTGAAAAACTATTTATAGAAGGTAAGCCATACATGATAAAACTGGACACGGGTGCCCAGTGTAACGTGCTGCTCAAACCGTGTAATCGAAACCACCAATTTTAACCTCAAACCGAGTAGTATAAAGCACCTCGTCTCGTTCAGTAATCACCGAATGAAGGTACACTTATACCGTGCTCAATAGCATGCCAACTGTGCAAAATAACTTTTAAAGTCGTAGCCGAAGACATCAAACCAATTCTCGGAGCCAATGCTTGCGAAAAACTAGGACTTGTCACCAGAGTCAACCAAGTTAAAATAGATGACAGCATTTTTGAAGTTCTAGGTTGTCTCAAAGACTGCGAATACGATATTGACCTCGTAGAAAATCCTTCATTCGTAATTACACCTCAAAGACGAATTACATTTAAAATTCGTGACAAGATGTTAAAGAGTAACTCGATAGAATGGTCAAATTAGGAGTCATCGAGCCCATGAGAGAAGCTGCTCTCTCCGTGTCGCCTACGACGGTTGTGGTTCGAAAAAACAACAAAATTAGAATTTGAATGGATCCCACATTCGTCAACAAAAATATATTGCGCCGTCATCATCCTATGCAAACAATCGAAGAAATATCAGCTCAAATCAACCTTTTCTGAAGAACAGTGAAGAAATTGTCTGGAAGTTAAGAGCATTGCGTATTTGGTTGCATTTCTATTTTACAGTTCCCAATATCTAGTTACTGTTCAGAAAATTGCTGACACCAAAAATTGAAAAACTAAAATTCACTGCATTTCGTTGAATACAAAAACAAAATTTACTATGCTTTAGCCTCAGCAACATTTCGCGGTTATGCTGTTAAATTGTTGCTTATATGAAACGTTTGTAAGTTTGAAATAGCGCCATCTATTGAATACTTACTCATTCCAGTTAACAGATGTCGCCATCTGTTAGAATCGTTTAAAGATAAAAGATAATTGTGACTGTCAAATAATAGACAAATAATTTGCAATAAAATAATATTGCGATCATAAATTGAGATGTTAGCTGTTCTATCTACCAAGTTGGATCAAACTGCGTACAAATTTTATTAAAATCGGTTACGTAGTTTAGAAGTCCATCGCGGACAAGCATCGTGACACATAATTTACATACATTAAGATTATTATAGCTCATTTTGTTTTAGTTTATAAATCTTAACATCAATTGATAAGCTACTCAATATCTATCACATTTTAACACAAGAATTTTAAAATTAAGTTCTTAAAAGAAGTTTTTTTGAAAACTCAAAAAATTATGTACACTTCTACAAATATTTTTCAAATATTAATTTTTTCTCAAATGAAATATAAAAACTACAGTTTTTCCCTTCAAAAAGAATCTATTCGTATAGTTTAAAAATGGTCATTGTTTGATCTTCCTGCTTCTCATATCCCAGGTTTCCAAAGCCTTTATTTATGCTTTTTAATATTTAATAATTGCATCCTATTCGAGAACTCCCTACATTTTATATGATTCCTTTGATCAAACTTTATTGTACTGTTTGATTTTTATTTTTATTTTGCATTGCATTTAGCAATTTGTTCTAGCAATCTTTTGTTTGAATCCATCGAACTAGACATATTGAAATTCAAAACTCGGTGAAATGTGAGAGTTTCAAAATGTTCAAATGATATCGAATACCATACAAGGCAAACGTTTCATAAAAAAAAATAAAACAAAAACCTCGTTAAGTGCAGTCTTAACTGGGGCAATACTTTTGCTTTTTCATAGAAATGATTTTTAAAAAAAGGGTTTTCGTTTTCAATGCAAATAACACACGTACAGCAATATACTATACACCTTAATAAATAGCATACTATACCCGATACGAGTACAATTGGAGCAATATTGTATTTTTGTTGAATACCTCCGCCTCGATTAAAATAAAAACGTATCTGAAAGTCCAGTGGGTTAGCATACAGTATTATTGTCAGAGGAACAAAAATGATGCTAGATACCTCATGACCCATGAGACTTAAAAAGGTTAAAAAGATTCAATGGATATATATTGTGTATCTTATATATGCATTCGAAAATGAGGCCAAACATTAAAAATTGAAATAAGCTTCGGAAGCAACAAAAATAAAATCATGAACTATGATTTTAAATCAATATTTTATTTTTTAAATAAGGTGGCATCATTTTTTGTTTGTATGTTTATTCAAATATAACTCAAAACCACTTTGATTTCCAATTTTCAACAAGAGATTTTCGATTTCGATTGGTTTTTGCAATTTTAGATCTCAAAAATTCTCCAACTACACAATGCGGCCACAAAATGGTGGTGAATTGAGTTGAAAACAATCGATTTTCATATGCGTTTTACCACACACATGAATTTTGGGTCAATTGGTGGCCGCAGTTTTCATGGATTTGGAATTAATTTCTATGTGCGTATAGTTGAGCCATCATCGACTTTATTGGATTTTCACGTATTTACATCCTTTCTCATTATGATAAATAGGTTTTTGATTTTTGTGTATAGGGAAAGTATTGGTTTTAATTGTAGACAAGTAATAGTTTAAGTGCAGGATTTTATGAAAGAAAATTCCAAATTATATATTTATTTTAGAATAACTCTTAAAAACAGGAGTTTTGGGTCATTTGTAATATTTCCAAATGTTTTCAAATTCTTTCACTTAAACTAGTTTTTTGTTTAAGATAAAATTGTATTATTTCTCGAAGAAGGATCAACCTCTTATTTGGAAAACACCAAACATTTTTCTTAAAAATGAGTGTTTATAAACGGAACAAATAACATGAGCGAGTTCATGAGACCAATTCACCAGTTAAAAAAGTTAAATCGAATGTATTTTAGTGTGAAAATTGCATCTAATTATTTCATTTAAAATGAAACTCATCTACATACAAAAATATATATATGTATGTATGTATTCATTAAATGAAAAATACTTACATAAATATAAATGTAATAAAATATTTAAAATTTCAACATGATTAATTGGATTTTAGTTATTGTTTTAAATTTATGATTGTTCAGTTTGTGGTTTTCTTTTTACAGTTAAAATGATACACATGATGAATTAATTTGCTAAATCTAATTTAAATATTGTTCATTAATTTTAACTAACTAAAATTATAGGTTTATTACATTGCTCAATTAGGTTTTTATTTTTAAATATTTCTCTGGAGGTTTATAATATTTTTGATGTGGTTTCAAATTAGTTTGTTGGATTTTTATTTTGGAAGATAATTAATTTTTATAATAATTTTGATATTTAAAAAAACAATATATGGTTTTAGATAAATTTAGACAAAAGACTGGACATGATTTATAAATATGAAATGATTCTTTTAATTAAAGATTTATATACTTGAATAATTTAATCTTAAATTTAACTAAAAACGTAATTAAATTAACTTCCTTTAAAACTTGTTCATCCTTTCAAATGTTTGTATAATTAGTTAATTTTACTTCATTTTAAAAATACCTTTTAGTTGCTTTTATAAAGCCTTTTAGTAGTATTAATCGACATGCTACAGTGATTTTCAAAACGCTAGTTAATAGCAACATTATTATTGTTAAATATTGACTAAACAAAAAATTACTTGAAGTTTGAATTTACTAGAGCAAAAGCTTTTAAGTCTATTTTGAAACATTTTCAGAAAGTGCATTTTCTACTCACAATTTTAATTGATAAAATTAACTCAATCTACTTTATTTAAAAAAAAAATTATCGAAGAGGATAAAAAGAAAATTGATTTCGAAGTGAATTTATAAGATATACAGAAAATACTAAAGAAGTAAGTAAACCTATGAGCTTTTGTATTTTGAGAATGAAGTTGTAAAAGCACACTATCTCAATGTAAGGTATTTTACTCAATCCTAAAGCTAGGCACATTTGAACTTCAAAAACTGAAGAACTTCATAGAAGTCATATTTTGACTAAAAGTAGTTAAAAGCAGTCAATGAAAATAAATGCCAAATTTCTTTCAAAAATAAATGATTTTTTTATAAATTAACGACAAAATTGAAAAATGTATTTTTTATAAACATTTTTCGTGCACAATAAAATGGATTGTGGGGGAGCGGGTCAAAATGCTGTATTTTAAAATACTGTATGGTCAAAATTCTGTATGGTACTGTACGATACTGTATGGGCATAATACTGTATGGTTAATATTCTGTATTTCAAAATACTGTAAATTTAAAATACTGTGTCTCAAAATGCTGTATTGTCAAAATACTGTATCTCATAATACTGTATAATACTGGAAGTTTTGACAGATCAATAAGTTTGGTGCAATTGTATATGCAATTGTTGATTATGATACGAACAATTCATGCAAAAATGTGAGTGAGATACAAACAACTAAGCAGAAGTAAATGAGAAAGTGAAAATAAGAAGAAGGTACCATTTATGTTGTTTTTGTTTTTATTATTTCAAAGACTTATAAAATATCATAGGTACATATGTTATTGTTCAAGGGAAGTATATTAGAAAATTATGGGTTGGGTTCGAAATCCTGTATGGATCATAATACTGTATTTAAAATACTGTATCTCAAAATACTGTATTTCAAAATACTGTATGTACAAAATACTGTATGATCAAAATACTGTAGCTCAAAATTCTGTATCTTAAAATTCTGTATACCAAAATTCTGTATTTCAAAATGCTGTAAATAGGCTGACAAATAAAAATCGTTTTGATAATGTAAAAAAGTGCGCACTTTTTTACATTATCAGAATAAGAATCATAACAGAATTTTGAAATACATTATTTTGAGATACAGTATTTTAAATACAGTATTATGATCCATACAGTATTTCGACCCCAACCCGGATTGTGCATGTTTAAAGTTAATAAGAGGAAAGATTTAAGAGAAGATTCTGATGTTTTGGTGCCCTTAAAAAATTGCATTTATTCGTAAGCTGACAATTCGTCAATCCATACCAAAATTGAGGTTAAAGCTATTTTCTATCAATATACGAGTATTCGAGACGTTAAATCCATTTAGGTAGTAGTATTTTTTGGAGTTTTCTTACATTTTTCTGTTACCAAAAAAATATTTTGTGTAAGATGAATTAAGTGTTATGTTTTTATTTTCAAGACATTTTGAGTAGGTTTTTTTAATGGTCGAAATTTTTCAAAAAATCTTACCCGATGTCTAAAACATAATTTGTCCAAATTAAAATTAATATAAATGTAATAACGAATAACGGTTTTTTTTTAGACGTTTGGTTTTCAATCTGGCAATACTTTTTTTCAGAGTTGGTCTATTTGACAGCTGTCACTTGATTTATATTCCATTTGGTTTGCCATTTTATAACGAATAGACTTATTTATGAAAATCGTTTATAGATGGTGCAAGTTTTTTACCATGACAATGGTTCTGTTCGCTTGACGCAACGAAATAATCAATTTATTAAAGGAAAGTTTTGTTGAGCGAATAGTGTGGAGTGGTAGGCCTGCAGCGTTATATCCAAAACCGTGTGATTTGTGGGGTTATCTCATGTGTGCTTGCTTACGGTAGATAAGCCTGAAAGGATTGCCTTAAGGAAAAAATTTGGTCTAAAATTATTAATTTATTCGAGCTAGCCATATTTGTCCGAAATCTTTTTAAAACATTATGACAAACATCATCTTTGTAATAAAGCTAAATTTTTGGCCAAAAATAATTATTTTTATTTATTTTTGAAAAATAAAGGGTTATCGATTTTGCGGTTTCAAAAGTAAACACATATAAAATATTTCTTTTTTATTAGAAAGCTTGAAAGTTGACATTATGTGTGAAACACTACATCATTTAAATGATCACCACGCGATTTGTTGTAAGCATACATTTTTTTGAGTTAATTTTCGACCACTTTTTGACACATACTGATCGGTATCTCAGCCATAGCTTGACGAATGTTGATAAGTGCTCAAGAGTTAAAAGTTTATCTGCATAAACACGGTCTTTCGCGTAGCTATACAAACAAAAGTCCAGCGGTGTCAAATCGCATGATCTTGGTGGCCAGTTGATATCACCACGACGAGAAGTTACTCGGCCAGGAAATTTTTCTTGCAATGAAGCCATATTCGCTCGAGTTGTTTGGCATGTGGCAACTTCTTGTGAAACCACAAGTTCTCCAAGTCGTATTCTTCAATAGCAGGCAAACAAATCGGACCATAACGCTCCGAATTGACGGTGACATACCTACCGAGCGAGAAATGTGTTTCGTCGCTGAAGAAAATTTTGTTCGAAAAATCGCCTTCCACCGCCTGTCATTCAAGCACCCATTCGACGGTGTAGATACAAATGCAAACTATGCCATAATGTGCCGAAAGACAGTCCTAAATCCTGAGAACGACGAGGAATCGACACATTCAGTTCTTCGACAACACTTTCACTTACAGCAGCGATATTTTCAGTGGTACGAGCGAAACGATGATGCACAAACCTTACAATATCTGTAACCAGTCCAGTCTCTTCAAATTTCTTTACACATTGCCAATTACTTGCGTAGTTGGACGATTATGTGAACCATAATCTCCTATAATCTCCACTTAAAGCACGACATGTGGCTGTGGCAGTGGAATCACCATTTTTGTAGTAGGTTTTAACAATTTGTACGCGTTCTGCGATAGTTAAGCGATCCATTTTCATAAATGTCAGACTTTCAATTGAAAAAGAATAAATTTGGCTTAACAACTTCCTTTCACAGATGTCGAATTCCAGCCCAATACTTTTGAAACCGCAAAATGGATAATCCGTTATGTTGAGAAATAATTAAAATTTTTTAATTTTATAGACAGCTTTGCTATTAACATTTGGAATTTTGCTTTAAAAAGAATTATCTGACAATATTTTACTAAAAATATAAGGAACAATGCACATTTAACATTCCAAATATCTGTGGATATTCTATATCAAACAAAGCATTTTTTTGTCAAACGTATTTTTGGTTGAATTAACTAACGGGTGTTTTTTAGACCTGTGGTTTTGAATCTAGAAATACTTTTTTCGGATTTGGTGTTTTTGAAAGCTGTCACTTGATTTGATGGCAATTATAATATAATGATTGAAACAATACCTTTATTGAAGGAAACTTTTGCATGCGTGCATTTCGCATTCGTGCGTCGAATAGAAATTTGATTATTTGTCAGTTCAAGATAATTTTGTTTTTGCAAAATCATAGAAAAATTATTTTTTATGTTAAAAAAGTGACATTAACAAAATGCACCAATGGTTCTTAAGTTGATTGGCAATAAATTATCGAATTTCCATAAAATTTCTTTTAATGAATATGAAATTAAATGCATTTTAAATTAATCAAATTAAAACTTCACATTTTGTGTGTTCGCAATAATACAATTTTTGGGAAAAAATAATTGCAAACATGATTGATTTTTCTTGCAAAAAAAAATATATTTTAAAATATGAATTAATGTGTGGTATCATGTAATTATGATTTTTTTTTATTACCTGTGGCCTATTTCACCAACTTACAAATTGTAAATTACAAGTGCTTTTTTAACAAATTTGTAGAAAAATTTATTTTTTCTGTTTCACGAGATAATTGTTTTACAAAATTGTAGTTGTAGATTACAAAGGGAAATTTGTAGAGATTTCATTATTTGCGTTTCACCAAAACGTTTTTTTGTTTGTAGTTTACAAATACAAATTTGTAAAATAAATTTTTGTTTTGTAAGTTTGTGTTCCACCAAATCAAATATATTTACAATTTTGTTCAGTTTATTAAAATTTCTTACAATAGAAAGATGATTGCAAATTTCATTACAATTTGTAATTTGCAATAAGAATATTGTCTGCAGTTTAAGAATGTCGTTACGTCGTCGCAGGCATTGTAGCACAGATAGCGATTTAAGTGACCATTTCGTGCAACATATATGTAAGTAGACGAAGACAAATTTATCGACCGCGTATCAATTATGCAATTTCTGATACTTTTACATTCAATGAAAAGTTTCGCTTGAAACGTGTAAAGGCGGAGGAAATAATAGGACAAATTGCAAATGAGACTGAAAAAAACGTTTCATTGACACCGATGCAGCAATTTCTTATAGCTTTACACTGGCTTGGAAATGGAAACCAATATCATGGGATCGCAGATATGCACGGTGTATCTAAATCTACAGTTTGTAGATCGGTACATTGTGTTTGTGCGGCTATTGTTCATGTTTTTTTGAAAATAGTGTACGGTGGCCACAGGAATTCGAAAGCATTTGTGAAAGGTTCTATAATATTGCAGGTAAATACAATCTTCCTTAAAAACTTATGTATTTGAAATCAACACGTATTAAGCTTGCAAGAAAAATTGTATGTTGTTTATTCATAGCTAACTCTGTTCTCTGTCCGCCGACTTACAAATTTGTCAAAAAAATTGTAGTTTACAAATCTGGAAATCAAACGGTGAAACGGTTTTTTTTTTTTTTGTAATTGGAAATTACAATTTCCCATATTTTGTGTCTCTTTTCTTACAAATTTGTTGGATTGAATTTTGTAGTTTGTGAAACAGAAAATCAGTTTACAAATTTGTAATTGTAGTTTACAATTACAAATTTGTGATTGTAATTGTAATTTGGTGAAATAGACCACTGGAAATACACAAATTTTAAATGGAAATAATTTTAATATCATAAAAATGTTGATATGTGATAAAAAGCAGCTTATTATATTTCTATACGTACAAATTTTATACTTCAACCACAAAAACACACACAATTTTTAAGTACCATTTTTATTGCATAAATAAACATACAATTCAATTTTGTGTTTTATCAATTTTCAAGAGGATTATTCAAATTGAATCAGTTTAAGGCAGGTATAGGTAGGTAGGTATTTGTACCTGTACTTGTATATTTTAAGTTTATTTTTCCTGTCATTGTTATATTTTTCATAGAATTTCACTTTATAACAAAAGCTTTTAACCACTTCTTGCTTTTGATATACTCGAGCAAGTATTTTATAGGTTTGCATATGATGGGGGTTCTTATGGAGTAACTTCTATCAAACTCTAAACGATATTTTCATACATATGTACGTACCAACTCAACCTTGGTTACAAAAGTAGGTTTATATACCAAACATAAACTCATTTAAACGAAAATAAAAAAGAGGATCCTTCTAGGCATGTACGTAAAATATGTAATCTTCATCATCATCATCACCATCATCACCACCACCAGCTTCGTCGTCATCGTTGTTGTGTTAAAAGAATTTTGACAAATATTTTTGAGATTCCTGATGACGAAAAATACAAAATATACAAATTCTATGTGTACTACAACTACATGAACATTTTCCAAGCTTTAATTTATGCTAAAGGAGGACACACGAGCGGAAAGAACCAAAGGCATATTAAGCATGCATAACATTGCATAAAGTTTTCATCTCAACAATTTTATTCCAGATACGACTATACGAGTACGTAGGTTATATTATGCACATAAAAGTCTATAAATATAGATACAAATATGTATGAAAATTTGTAGGTATGAAAACATAAACTGGAGTAAAAATAAAAACTGGAGTAAAATAAAAATGAGGGACATCTCCCAGCACAGGATGTTGATTGAAATGGTTTCCTGTTTTCACAGAACCATAACCAACACCTGGGCTCAAGAAAGATATGTGATGTGTTTTTGTTTTTTATTTTATTAACACCCCACATCATTCAATACGAATATAGGGTAAAGTGATGTATGTTGGGATGGATAATGAAATATATACCTACTATAGATGCATTTTAAAAAATCACGGGAAGGACTTATTTTGAAAGAAAACATACAGCATAAAGGGTGTATGAAAATTATAACTTTATGTAATTTAATTATTTTGAAAAATAAAATTGACAGTTCACAATTCAATGTTAGTAGAACTTAAGCTAAAATCTCATCTAAGGTTTGGTTTTTGTTCTGTTGGCAGCATAACTCACAGCTTATTTATGGATAAAAACTTTCAAAAAAAAACAAATTTAGCAAATTTTGGGGCCTACAACTTTTTTGATCAATTTGTTTCCAATTTGAGCAATTGATTCTTCTGCTTCCGTTGTAGGTGATAAAACTGGAGAATTTCTCAGTTCTGTCCCCGACAACAAGAGGAAGGAACAATTGCTAGAAATACCTTCATCTCGTATAGGTGGGGCAGTGAAGCATGGCCTTCCTACTAATATCACGAAGATTAAGCATGGCCTTTCTACTAATATCACGGAGATTAAGCCTGTCCAAAGTTCGACACCTCAATTTAATGGTGGTAGGACTGTTAAGCATGGTCTTACTGCCCCTAAGGACAGTTAACCTTCCCAAACAGCAAAGCCTAATTTTTGAATGGTAGGACTGTTAAGCATGGTCTTACTGCTCCTGAGGACAGTTAACCTTCCCAAACAGCAACGCCTAATTTTTCAGCAGTAGAAGGACTGTTTAGTATGATTCTTCAACCCCTAAAGACACTCAAGACGGTGAACAACCGCCGTCGCGCCGGGGGGTGCTCTTAGCATGATGCAAAATCAAGTGGGTCAAGAACTTTTAAAAAAGGTCAGAGGAGACACTACGTCAAACCGTCAAAAGTCTATGGATTACAAAACTCCAATACCCAAATGCCCTAAAGTGCTTAACACCAGCACTCAATTGTATCCCTGTGGAGGGAAACAGTTCTTCAGTGTTGTTGTGAAAGACAAGATCCTAGTCGCTATTATCGACAGGCACGATCTCTGTAGAAAATTGGCAGGTGGTCAAAGCTTCATCGATGTATTAATGAAAAGACCAGGACCACCTCCAATTACAAAGATTATGGCTGGCAACAAGGCCACGTGAATCTCATGGTTTGTGACGATTAGAGATCGAGCTTTCTCTTTTATCGATGGCTTTTAGCCGGTTAAGGGAAGTCTGGCCTGGTGCTACCTTAACCTTAACTAACCTAACAAGGCGAATAAAATACGATACATAGAGTCATTGGTTTCGTAGTTTTATGTTATAGTAGTGCTGAGGTTAGATCTTTTTCTAACAATTGTTAAAAGCTCGTGAGCTGAGTTGAAAGTGTTGAATTGTCAAACTTAATGATTTGTTTATTTTACTATTTCTTTCTTGCTTGACTTGGAAAAAGCAATGAATTTTAAGCCCATTCATTATCTAAAATAAACCACAAATTGTAATTGTTCTTTGTTTTTCATCCTTTTGATTCAGGAAATGTTGTTTTTTTTTATTTCTTCAATTTTTATTAAAATTCTAAAGCAATTTTGGAGCAAATTCAATTTTTCTTTCGTTTGGTTATTTATTATAATGTTTTTTTTTTTTAATTTTAATATTGGTAGATTGACAGATCAACAATTTTTAACAATTATCGTTCCTTAATGATTCTAACAAATTTAAGCAATTCGTAACAGTGACACTAGAACATATTTTTTTGACATAACAACAACATATTTTAGTTAATAATTGTTCAAAAACCAACAGAGCACTGGCATTTGACACCTGTCAAACTCAGCTATCGTTTGAAGTGTCACCATAATGCAAAGGCAGTGAAAAATGTTTGCTACTGCAGTTGCAAGTGTTGCTGATAGTCTGCAATTATTGGATACTCGCATCTCGGCATTGCCAGCAATTTTGCATTATGATTTAAATCCCCATTCTTATAAAGTTCAAGTTGTTGACTATTTTTGGGTGTTGGGTGCTCACAAAACCCAAAAGTTATAAACGACGTAAATTGTATTCAGGTAAAGTGTTTGTTCGGTGTGCTCTAATGAATTGAACGATATGTGGTTCCGAAATAAAAGGCGCAACACGCTAAACAGCACTCATATTTTTGGATATATTTAATGGGAAGTTTTGGCAATATCAATTGTCTACCCAGACAGATCACGCTATTTGCACCGATAGATTTTTTTTTTTTTGAGTCTGTGTCAAATACCGTATTAATAAGAGTTATCTCAAAATCTAGACGCATCTAAGACCAAATTATTATCAGTCATGACAAAGATTCCGGCTGAAATGTAGAAAAAAGCTGTTAAAATTTACCATATCCCAAGGACCGTCAGAGTATCGACTTAAAATTTTGTTTACAGATATTAGAACCAAAAAATGTAGAAAGGACTTTTAAAAAAAGTTGAGGAGGCAGGTTTTTAAGGTTCTTTCTTTTGTATGCACAATTTGTCTAAAAATAAAAGATATGTTCTTAGAAAAATTGGGTTTCGACTAAAAATCTCAAGAACAAATACAGACATTGACATAAGAGTTATTTTATCACAAGCGAAATATTGTTGCTAGCTTTTATTTAATTTTTTTAGAAAAATCCAATTGACAACTTTTTTTTAAAAAACCCAAAAACTAAAAACTGATAAGAAATGGTTTTCGGCTTAAGCATTATTACTTTGTTTATCTAACATAAAATATTGTTATTAATAACTTTTATGTTTAACTTAAAGAAATTTCAACAGACGGACACGAATGGGAAGTTATCAGTGTAAGTTGCATCCCAGCCTCTTTTTTAACTTTACTTTCGAAACTAACCGTGTGAAAAATTATAATACACGTATTTGTAAAAATGTATTGTACCTATTGAAAGAGAAGTATTTTAGAAAATGTATTTTGCTGTAATTTTGAAGAAAGGAAGATTGCGAAAACGCTACAATTATGAACTGTATGCAAATAACCTCGAAGATGATAGTGTGACAAAAATAAAGCTCGGTAGCAGGGTTACCTTTGGGGACACTTTTGTGTCATTTTGACACCTTTTCAAAAATAAGTCGATTTGGACACTTTCTATAAATCTAGCAACTCTTGAAACATTTTTTTTTAGAAAAACAAACAATTTGTTCGAAAAAGGGAACACAACCAGTCCCAAACAAATAAAATGAATATTGTAAAGGGTTTTCATGTTCCATGTTCAAATGGTAGACATGTGCATTCAAGAGGACACAAGCGTCCACAGGTTTTTCTCAAAACCCACCTCTGTCTATCAACTCCTACTCTCACCTCCACGCGGTGAACATCGGGTGCCTAGTACCTCAACTGGAGATTGGGTTCTAACCCCAGTGGAAAGTTGTTGGGGGCAGCAAACGAGAGAGGGGGGGAGAGGTGTTTCCACTAAGGCATCTCTCCTTATCCAGACGGCAGCGGACGAATTCTCGAGATGGAATCAACGGTGGCGTCTACAGTTCCAGTAAGGTTGAACTACTTAGTGAACACCTTATAGGGCTTCTACGACTTATTCGGAGCCCAGGCCTATAAGGAGCGGTTTATCCGGCTCCCCGTCCTTGGAGTTATACTAAGGATCTGGCCCTCCAGGTTGGGGGTTGTGCCGTCGGGGTGACTTCCTGACCACGTAAAAATTGTCTAGTTGCGAAGCACCAACAAGCCTCGGATACGGACGGATTCACTGTTGACAACCCAAGCAAACGAAATAAGGACAACGAACTTCGGATCTGTACGTGGAATGTTAGGTCCCTTAACAGACCACGTGCAGCCGAACAATTAGCGGAAGCCCTAAACTGCTGCAAGGCAGATATTACCGCCATCCAAGAAGTGCGATGGGATGGACCGGGCAAACGCAAACTGAAAGACTGCGATATATACTACGGCGACTGCTACCGAGAACAAAGACAGCGTCTATTTGGGTGTGGATTTGTTGTTGGAACTTGACTCAGGCAAAAAGTCTTGAGTTTCAACAGTGTGAGCGAGCGCATCACGACAATCCGCATCAAGGCTAAATTCGCCAACATAAGCCTAATATGCGCGCATGCCCCAACAGAGGAGAAAGATGAAGACACCAAAGACATATTCTTCGAGCTCTTGGACAAGACATATGAGCAGTGCCCTGACTATGACAACAAAATTGTCTTAGGAGATTTTAATGCCAAGCTAGGAAGAGAAGACATCTTTGGTGGCACAATCGGGAGATACAGCCTGCACGACACCACCTCCGACAACGGATTCAGGCTGATCGATTTCGCTGCGGGGCGAGACGTTCTGGTAGCTAGTACGCAGTTCACACATCTCAATATCCACAAGGGGACATGGAAATCTCCTGATCAATCAACCGTCAACCAGATTGACCACATTGCGATCGACACACGACACTTCTCCAGTATACAGGATATCCGAACATTCCGAGGGGCCAACATTGACTCGGACCACTACCTCGTTGTAGCCAAGGTACGACTACGGATATCCCGGTCCAAGCCAAAACAAGGAAGTACTGTGAGAAGTTTCGACGTTAGACGGCTACAATCGCAAGAGACTGCCATGTCCTTTTCCAATCGAGTCTCTAGTAACCTCTTAAGGAGTCCTATGCTGCCTGCATTAAGCATTGATAACCAGTGGCAACATTGCCTTGCAGCCATCAGAGATGCCGCCTCTGAAGTGCTAGGTTTCACACGACCACAACAGCGAAACCCCTGGTTTGACGACGAATGCCGGCAAGCGCACGCAGCGAAACAAGAGGCATACAAAACGGCGCTGCACAGAAGGACCAGAGCTGCTCGCGAGCTCTACGAGCAGAAGAGGAGAGAGGAACACCGGCTTCTTAGATGGAAAAAAAGAGAGCACGAGAAGCGCGCGATCGAGGAGATAGAGGGATGTTACAACAGGAATGAGGTTCGTAAATTTTACCAAAAGGTAAAAAAAACCTCCCAAGGGTACCAGCCACGAACCGAAGCCTGTAAAGACGATCAGGGGAACATCGTAGTAGAACCGCAGTCTATGTTGAGAATATGGAAAGACCACTTCTCCAAATTATATAACGGCGATGACGAACCGAATTCCGCTGTAAGGGAGATAGAACCACTCAACCTAGGCGACGCAGATCAACAATTCCGCCTACCCGACCTAGACGAAGTGAAGATAGCTATATCTAAACTGAAGTCAAACAAAGCTGCTGGAGCTGACGGCATCACTGCCGAACTATTTAAAGCAGCAGGCGATGACTTGGTAGGGAGCATGCACCAACTCATCTGCAAAATATGGTCGGAAGAAAGCATGCCCGATGAGTGGAATCTCAGCATAGTTTGCCCGGTACATAAAAAAGGAGACCCTCTAAATTGCGCCAACTACAGAGGGATCAGTCTCCTTAACATTGCATATAAGATCCTTTCTGCCGTATTATGTGAACGTCTAAAGCCGTTCATCAACAACCTGATAGGTCCTTATCAGTGTGGCTTGTCAGATCTTGGAAAAAACCCAGGAGCTTCAAATCGATACCCACCATCTATTTATCGATTTTAAAGCCGCGTATGACAGCATCCATAGGGAAGAGCTCTACAGAGCAATGTCTAGTTTTGGCATCCCTGTCAAACTTATCCGTTTGTGCAGAATGACAATGGAGAATGCACGCTGCTCTATCAAGGTCGGAAAAGATCTCACCGATGCATTTGATGTCAAAAAAGGTTTTAGACAAGGCGATGCACTGTCATGCGACTTCTTCAACATCGTTCTGGAAAGAATTGTGCAAAACTCAACCTTCAACACTAGAGGCACAATCTTCCAAAGGTCCATCCAACTACTCGGATACGCAGATGATATTGACATAATTGGAAGATCAAAGCGTGATGTCAGTGGAGCGTTTTTGAGCATTGCGACGGAAGCGAAGAAGATGGGTTTAGTGGTCAATGAGGGCAAGACCAAGTATATGCTGTCATCAAAAAAGGACATTGAACAACGACGTCTTGGACAAAACGTCACCATGGACAGCTATAACTTCGAGGTAGTTAAGGACTTTGTCTACCTAGGCACCGCTATAAACACAGACAACGACATCAGCGCTGAAATCAAACGAAGAATAACTCTTGCAAATCGCTGCTTCTTTGGACTTAGAAGGCAATTGAGAAGTAAAGTCCTCTCTCGAGCATCTAAAATCACCATCTATAAGACACTCATCATCCCGGTTCTCATTTATGGCGCTGAGGCCTGGACCCTGTCAAAGAAAGATGAGAACGTCTTAGGATGCTTCGAGAGGAAAATTCTTCGGGTGATTTTTGGTCCCGTACGTATAGATGGAGAATGGAGGAGAAGATATAACGACGAACTGTACGGGCTGTACAGCGACACTGACCTAGTTAGCAGAATAAAAGTCCAACGGCTTAGATGGCTGGGTCATGTAGAGCGAATGGACATCAACGCTCCAGCCCGGAAGGTCTTCGAATCCAATCCCGAGGGACGGCGCAGTAGAGGAAGACCGCGACTCAGGTGGCGCACTCAGGTGGGTGAGGACCTCAACCAACTTGGCGTGCGAAACTGGAGACAGCTAGCTAGGGACCGAGCTGGCTGGCGACGCATGTTGGTTGAGGCCCAGGTCCGCCCCGGACTGTAGCGCCACCTTAAGTAAGTAAGTAGTAAAGGGTTTTTAATTGGCGCAGGTAGATTTTGGCGCCCCGTGGCGGCCATTTTGTTTTGGTGACATCTGTCAAATCTTTTCTTTATTATTCAGTTTTTTTTCTGCCAAATCATCATGGCAAGTTACACGTGGCCCTTATGATTATGGCCGAAATTGAACCATATGGACCTAGACGACATGTGGTTCCAGTAGGACGGGCGGCGCTACGTGCCACACAGCAAACGCCACGATTGACATTTTCGTTATCTACCCGCCCTAATTGAAAAACCCTATATAAAAGAGTATAAAGATTTACAGTTTAAAGCTAATGATGCTGATATTGAGAGTATTCTGCAAATTAAAAATATAAAACAATTTTGGTTCAAAATAGGAAACTTAAAAAACCATTTAAATAAATTTTTGGATCCAAACTTCTACGAATTAGTTAAAAAAATATTGACTTTACCGCACAGCAGTGGATGTGGTGAGGGAATCTTTTCAAAGCTTACACTAATGAAAAACAGTTCCTAGTAATGTTCTTATACAAAAGTATAGAGAACAAAAATATGAAAGTGATATGAAATACAAAGACTTTTTAAAACTGTTTTCTAATCAATTTTTCTAGTTGTTAATCGCTTATGTTACCTGAGTTCAGCAATTTTGTCATAATAAAATTTTAAATTTAACCTCCTTTTTAATTAACATTTATTTGGGGAACCCTTTTTCCTCTCCGACGCCGTTTTTAACACTTTATGACATTTTTTCAGAGGTAATAATGCTCGGTGGGCTGGAAACCAAGCTCGTATTAGCGAAGAGGAACGAGCTCGAAAAGTCTTTTGTAGTACATTTATTGGTTGATGACAGCGTGGCAGACCATGCTGAAAAGATGGCTTAGAACAAGGCGTCCAAAGCCTTTGGGTGCACAACTGGATGGCGTGTCGGCCGGCAATCGGGATAAATGGAGAGACTTGTTGCATGAGCCAAGACCTAATCCCGGTTGTCAAGCCGATGATGATATAGTTTTGAACTAAGTTTTTTCAAAAAACAAAATAACCGGGAGATGTCGAAATATATATAAAAAAAAACAATTCATTGAACACGGTTTCTGGTCAATATTTCCCTTTTTTTTCATATACTTCGGGAAGTGTTTCTAAACCCTATTTTTAAAAGCAAAGCTATCGTTTTTTAAGTAAGTACAATCCTTAATCTGTAAATAAAAGTCATCTCGACATGTTTGGTGACCGAATAATCTTAACACATAGTTTGTGTTATTTGACACCTTTCGACTAATTTTTGCGGTTGGAGAATAATAATTTAGCAATTATTGATCATTTATACGAGTAAGACAAAAAAAGCCCGAAAAACAGGTCCAAAATTGTACAGACAAGTTGGCATTCATAAAGTGCAGTCCATATGTCAGAATTTATTTTTTAGAACAAAATGCTGTGAAATTTTTTTATTCTGCATTGTAATAAAAGAAAACTCTTTCAATAGGGTAACTTTTTGATTTTTCTTGCAAACTAAGCTGTTCTATATGTTTTTTTTTTGTCCTTTTTTCACTCTAAAAAATCCTCTCACTTCTTAATTTTTTCTTTTTCAAATTGAAATGAATTCTTTTGGTAATCTCGTTGTATATGTACAGTACATACAGCACCATACATAGAAGAAAATTTTCAATTATCTTCAGAACAGGAAAAATCCATTCTAGCTTGACAATGGCTTAAAATAGAACATTCATTCAGATGGAGACGGATGGTCATGGTTTTCGAGATAAGAAAACAAAAATAGACTATAATACGTGTGTGTAAGCTCTGCATTCACACACTCATACATTTATGCATTGAATAGAATATAACCTACATCCTTTTCCAGTAACAAGGAAAACCTAAGGAAAACATGAAAACTTTTCAACTTTTCAATTTTGTACCTAAAAAAATATTAGAAAACTTGCAGGATAATTTCTCAGGACAAGAAAAAAGTTAAGGCTTCCAAAAATTGTAGGAATTTATCATTCGGTGTAGAAAGATGTAGATGTTTGATTGGTGGTATTTTCAACCCAAAACAAAAAGAAACACCCCTGACTTTCCATCAATTACATTGATTGAAAACGGTAGGTAGGTTAGGTAGCACCTATAAGAAACTTCAAGCCAATGTGACTGACTTTTCTTTTCTTCAAACAAAAAGTTAAGTCATCAAATTGAATTTATGTGAAAATTGATAATGTCAGCTTTTTGAAAGCGAAAGACCCAGGAAGGCAACTGGTGGGCTCTGGATTTTGCCTCATCAACACCTGTAAGAAGGCATAGGTTAGGTATCTATAGGTAGCTAAAAATATTAGCTCGAGAATTTTAAAGGCCTCCTTCATAGTCATAGATCATACTTCATGTAGCTATATATATTTTTACACTTGCTGATGCTTGTGCCAAAAAACATCTTTTTCTCTTACAAGAAGATTTCACGGCCATCTTCTCGTTCTCCTCTCCTCTCCTCTCCTCTCCTCACTTCTCTCTTCTCGTACCTATCATCATGGAGAATGTAGCATCCTGTCATGATAATAAATCATTTCACTTTGGCTTTATAGCCAGGTACTTAAGATATATAGTGATCACAGCAATAAACTTTCGTTGAGTCCCTTTGGGCCATCATATTTGTGTACCTATGTATATATAGGATATTATGTCTTATAGGCACCTAAACCTAAACTTATGTACAATGTACATTGTACATATATATTTTAAGAAGGAAAATTTAATCAGTTCACTTACAAAACAACCATATAATCATCAATTCTCACTTTTCCACTATACTTTTCTTCATTCATTTGTTTTCAGCATAAACTTTCACCGGAAAATTTATTGCTTTAATCTTTCGTTGCAAGTTCTTTCATTTTGAGTTACAACAATAAATAACAAGGATATATGTACCTATGTATGTTTGTATTATATGTATATGTATGTGTCTGTATATGTAGGCTTGATAAACAAAATGGCGCGGAAAATGTAGTCTATGGGAAAAACATGTTGTTGTTGCTTGCTTGCTTGGTTGCTTGTTTGGTTGATTGCTTGAAGGGGTATCAAAGTTATGGGAATGAGTTAAGAATTTTCTGTCTCTTGAGTTGGTGTTTTTAGTGTTGTTGTTGTTGTTGTTGACTAAGACTAACCTACTTAAGGTTTTGCGTTTTCATTTCATGATGCTATAATAACTTAGGTTCCATTTTCATTTTAACCAAAGAAAATATTTTACAGAGTTTTAAATAAGGAAGAAGAGAAAGTTTTTCATATTTTTTTTTTCTTTGCACAAGTTTCTTTGTTTTCTTTTCTCGCTTCTAATTTGTTTTGATGTAGATTTTCTTGAAAATATTCAGTGATGACAAACCCAGGGTACGCGGAAGGAATTTAATTACATTTTGTTTTCCTTAGACAAGTTTTAAAATGACATAAAATAAAAATACATAATACCAACTAGAGAGTGGAAAAAGAAGCTTCGCTGTAGATATGTATGTATTTCTGCATTTTCAGTCATAACTTAAAGATTTTCCAATAAGAGGTTTAATTTTGAATAATCCACTATTTGGGCAGCTATATTACTTTTTAAGCTGTCATTATTAAAAAATAGAACTTAAAATATCAAAAACGTATTGAACTTGTTAAAATTCACTTGTAGATCGTTGTGAAACACCATTTTGGATGGAAATAGTGATATTGGTGGACAATTTGAGAGGTTGGGATAAGATAAAATTTGTTTGCTTTGTCTCTGAAAAACAATTGAGGCTTTACTGATCTTTAGAATAATGCATTCCACAAATGACAGTATACCGTATTTATAATAATGACTTGGGTACTAAGACCTTAAGAAGATCATTTGACGTAAGAAAAGAACTCAAGGCAGTCAATCAATAGCATTGAATAATCTTCGCTGATCGGGTCTTTTTCTCGTAGAAAAAATATCTTCAGTGATGAACCACTTTTTCATCTCGAATTCTACGTTAAGAACAAAATTGTTGCATTCGAGGCTCAGAAAATCTATGAATGACTATTGAAAACTTCTCAACCCTTTTTCGACTTATTTGAAAATGAGGCTATTGAAATTTTTAAAGATATTGATGTGGATGACATTTATTTTCAAAAAAACGGCCGCAGAACTTCATGCCTCACATGCAACGAAACAATCCTGACCACAATCAATTCAAGGCCTTAAAAATAGAATTCCTAAAGAAGCAAATGTGAAATTTCTCTTGCAATAAAGCCATATTCGCTCGGGCTGACAAAAGAAGTCGGTCCTCATATGACAACACGGTCCGAATTGACGGTGACAGTCGTTCCATTGTAGTTCTTAATAAAGATTCTCAGAACTCCAAATACGGCTATTTTGTCTATTAACATACCCACCAAGTGGGAAATGTGCTTCGTAGCTGAAGAAAATTTTGTTCGAAAAATTGCCGTCCACAGCCTGTTGTTCAAGCACCCATTCCACGTATCTACGACCTCGACGTTTTGAATGGTCAGCTGGCTTCAGTTTTTGTGTGAGCTGCAAAATACGGCATAATGTGCCGTAAGGCAGTCCTTAATCCTGAGAACGATGAGGAATAATGTATAACCCGTTACTTTTAAATAATTTTTCTTTTCCCGATTTCACATCTTTATACACAATTCCTGTAGAAAACCTGGAGTATTCTTGATTTCTTTATATTTCCTTTTAGTTTCGATGGAAGGATTTAGGTGTGAAGTATTTCGAAATCAAGCTAATGCAAAAATTGTATTCTGCTACGAAGCTCATATTTGGTCGAATAGATACGTCAACAAGCAAAACTGCCGTATTTGAAGTGAAGACCAGCCAGAAGCATTTCATAAGCATCCAGAAAACGTCACCGTTTGGTGTGGATTATGGGTTGGTAGATTCATTTCTTAAAATATGATGCAAATCGCAACGTTACTGGGCTCTACCAATATGATAACAACAGCTTTTGAGCTTAATTGGAAGAGCTCGACTTGACTTGCATGAAATGTGGTTTCAACAAAACAGTGCCATATGAAACCAGCACGCGTAACAATGGACCATCATTTGAGTCGCGAACTGCGTGAATAGTTTATTTCACGTTAGGGGTATTGACTATACCATCGATTCAAATAAAGATTTTATGCATGTTCTTAAAGCTTAACTTGTTTTTTAGAGTCAAATTTTTGTTTTCTAATGTGTAGTCTTGATTTCAATTTGTTTCGAAAAACTCACTTACTTCTGGTACGAAAGTTTCTATAGGTTCTCCACCACTGGTCAGTCAGTTATTATATATGTAGCTATATTTCAATCAGAATTCGTCCTATTAAAAAGTTGTTCATCACTTTGGATTTGAAAACACACAAATAAATATAAAAAGAAAAAAGAAAATAACTCAGTAAAAACTGGTAAGCAATTTATGTAGAAGAAGAAGAAGAAGAAAGTGTTTAAAGATGTGAAAACTTTCTATAAGATAAAAAAAAAACATTTTTCTTTATTTTTCATAGAAAAAAAAATGATTTTAACTTTTTTTTTTTAACTTTTAAACTTAATTTTTTTTAGTTTGTTTCTTAAGAATTTCAAATGACTTTGTAATGTTGTAGGTAGCAAAAATAATATCAAAAGTAAATTAGTTTTTCTAAAGATGAAAATTCCCTTGATTTTATGGTGTAAGCTTTATCATTAAGTTTAGATAAAAACAAAAAGAATATAACTTATATTTTTAATGAAATCTCGGAAAAGATTTTAAGTTAATTATGTTCATAGTTGTGCATTAAATGAATTTCTAAAGTGCCATTTTTAATATCTACAAAATGTATGCAATATTTTGTTAAGTTTAAGAAAATACATAGTTTTATACACAAAATATACCTCCTTTCATATACTTTCCATTTATTCAATTCATTAACGATGTTTCACTCACCTGAAAGTAAAAAGAAAGAAAAATGCTTTAACATAATGTATACGAAAAATATAATAATACTAGCTGACCCGGCCATGCGTTGCTGTGGCTAACGTTTTTTTGTCATATTACATTGTTGTAAACTATTTAAGGGGGGTGGTAGGAGAACATCACTCATGGGCACCACCATGCTTTTTTACATAAACGCCATTTATAAAAAACATGGCGACCTTTATGAATGATGATGACTACTTCCGTTACTCCGTATTACAATGAAATTATTATTCACGAAGGAAGCCGGAAACGTTAAAGCTGGTTTGGGATTTGAAGGGAAAGGACTTTGAACACAATTGATCAAAATTTTCGTACAGTTCATGTGAAGCAAAAATCAATACAAAAAAAGGGGCTGGGATGCGACCCACACTGATAACTTAACATCCCGTCTGTCGATTTGTCTTGCTTAATAGTTTGTCTATATGTATCAATTTTTACCAAATTAACATTCTATTTTTTGTAAATTTTATTTTTTTATGAAAAAACCTTAAAAAAAATTACTGAATATCGAAAACAATATTTTCTGTGAAATAAAATAAGTTTAAAGCCAATATTTTTAATTTTTGAAAACCTATTTGAGTCAAAAGTAAATTTTTAAAAAGTTTTAGTATTGTTTCTTTTTATGCTTTTATTTTTTGTAAAAAAACTGCCAATTCGATTATTCTCAAAATGTTACTGAATGTTGAAAACAATATTTCTTATAAGATAAAATTGGTTTGAAGCCAAAATTTTTGAAAAGATATTTACGTCGAAAAACAATTTTTACCAACTTTTATAAATTTTGTTTAGGTTTTTATTTTTTGTAAAAAAACTATCAATTCGATTTTTCTCAAAATTTTGCCTAATGTTGAAAACAATATTTCTTATAAGCTAAAATTAGTTAGAAGCCATTATCTCAAATTTTTGAAAAGATATTTGAGTCGAAAATAAATTTTTACCAACTTTCGTTAAATTTTTTTCGGTTTTTAATTTTTTTGTAAAAAAAATTGTCAATTCGATTTTTTTCAAAATTTTACTGAATGTTGAAAACAATATTTTTTGAAAGATAAAATTAGTTTAAAGCAAATATCTCAAATTTTTGAAAAGATAATTGAGTCGAAAATCATTTTTTACCAAATTTTATTAATTTTTTTAAGGTTTTTATTTTTTGTAAAAAAACTGTCAATTCGATTTTTCTCAACATTTTTCAGAATGTTGAAAACAATATTTTGTATAAAATAAAATAAGTTTGAAGCCTTAATCTCAAGTTTTTGAAAAGATATTTGAATCGAAATTCAATTTTTACCAACTTTGAGTAGGTAATGTTGTTTTTAGGTTTTTTATTTTTTATAAAAAAAAACGGTCAATGAGATTTTTCTCGAAATTTTTTCAGATGTCAAAAACATTATTCTTCGTTGCACAAAATTGTTATGGAGATGAAATCATATTTTAGTTGTAAAATTTTTGAGGTGACGAATTCTTTTTCAGTTTTTATGATTTATAAAAAAAACTGTAAATTGGATTTTTTTCTAAAAATATACTTGTTTTGTATCACGTTACAATATACACTGCCGGTCATAAGGTTAGAAGCAGGCATTTTCGAGAAGTAAAATCGATATTTCTCCCGTTACATAATGGATTAGAAAAAAATAACTATGGTAAATGAGGGACTATTTTGTTATCAACAAAATACAAAATTTGGGTATAGGAGAGATGTACCTTACGGAACTTTCATGGCAAATTGTTTATTGAGTCAAGAATTAGATTAGAAGCACATGAAATAAATGGAAATAAAATGCAAGTGTTTGTATTTTGTTATGTTTTTTAGTTTTCATTAGGTTTTTGATAATGTGTGCTACCACCAGCCTTCAAAATAACTTCAAAAATTCTATCTTTTAAGGATTTATAAAGAGATTGCAAGTACACCAAAGAAATCTCACTCCAGGCCAATTTGATACCATGAATTAGCGCTTCCTTGTCATCGTATTGCTTTCCTCCTTTATGTACCTTAATTGTTAGCTAGCCCCACACATTTTCAATTATGTTAAGGTCCGAGGAATATGGTGGCCAAGGCAGCAAGTGGAAGTTTTGGTTCGCAATAAGGGATTTTACTTCTCGGGCTTTGTGTATGGGAGCGTTTTCCCGCTGAAAAAGCCATGAAATTGGTTCAAAGAGCTCGCTTATATTGGGGAACACTGATTCTAGCAAGGTCTTGTATGTTTTCCTAGTCATTTGGTATTTTGGGCTACCAAGTCTACAGCGCCATACAATAAAATTGAGCTTCAGACGATAACGCCTCCTTCTTTGCTATGGTGACGGTTTAAAAATCACTCCCCTCTCCTCAGGTGATGGAAATAATAATTATAACCATCTGGCCCATCTAGGTTAAATTTTTCGTTGGAGAAAAAACAACCCTCCGCCAATCATTTGCGGTCATTTCATTTCGCACATCTCAGCCTATGTGATCTTTCTCGAAACACAAGCGTTCCTTCTTCCTTGCGTCATAAAGTGGTGGTTTTTTCCTAAGCTTTAGGCGCTTTAAGTGTTTAGCATGGCGTATTGTGCATTTAACAGTGGATAAGCTGGCCTTAACATTAGCTTTCTCCCTAGTTTTAACTGTCGATAAAGCTGAATTTGACGCTATTCTAAGGACATTCCGCGTTTCGCGAAGTCTTAAGGCAGAGGAAGTGTTTTTTTTTATAATTTTTCGAGTAAGATAATGTTTTTTTAAATAATTGCTGACACAATGATCACTTCGATTTTTTTTTTCAGGCTATAGCAAAGCATTAAAGACCTTTAGAGCAATAAACATCTTTTCTTGTCCTTTCCTCCACTGTCAAACATTTTTTGTTGTCCATTTCTGTTAACACTCAATGAAGAACAATTAATTTATAAATTGTACCATTTTTCCGAAAGAAAAATGTATGCACTTCACAAAAAAATGTTGATTTATTCACTGCTTCTAATCTAATGACCCGATTTATTTTCGCATATTCTTGACTCAATTAACAATTTGCCATGAAAGTTCCGTAAGCTAAATCTCTCCATTGCCCAAATTTTATATTTCGTTGTTAACAAAATAGTCCTTCATTTACCATAGTTGTTTTTTTCTAATCCATCATGTAACGGGAGAAATATCAATTTTACTTCTCGAAAATGCCTGCTTCTAACCTTATGACCGGCAGTGTATAATATAATATTTAATTCAAGTCTCTAGCGTCATTGGTTCATGAGATATTTAGGGTTAACCAAAATGTTCACCTTTTTTTTTAAACTGCTATGGTAAAAAAACCATCCACTTAATTTTTTTGAGAGTCCTTCCTGCATCTTTCTGCATTATTATCTGTATAACACAATTTATTTGAAGTTGATATCGCTACTGGTTCTTGAGCTATTAACGACGAAAAAAAACTTCCCGAACGTACTCAATCCAGTGAACAGATGTCGCCATCTGTTAGAATCGTTTAGAGTTAAAAGATAATTGTGTCAAATAATAGACAAATATTTTGCAATAAAATAATATTAAGATCATAAATTCAGATGTTAGCTATCCTATCTTTCAAGTTGGATCAAACTGCACAAGGTACACAAATTTTATTAAAATCGGGTAAGTAGTTAAGGATTCTATTGCGGACAAACATCGGGAAACGTAATTTATATATGTATATTAAGAAGATTAAAAATATACAATAAAGCGAGAAACCAATAAATCAGTACACTCATATGTACTTCATAAATTATTAAGTTAATTATGTTTTTAATTAATATTACCAAAAGCATTAATAATTTGGTAGCCATTGTTTTTTTTATTGCCATACTTCATAAAACAATTAAAATAATAATCTGTTTTATGTAGGTACATAACCCTGTAGGTGGATTATGTACTTATATAAGAAGCAAACGAACATAAGCATAATCATGAAGAACTGATCCAACAAGTATACAAAATTAAATGACTTCCTTGATACCCTTAAAGGAATATTAAAGTATATTACTTTATGTACAAAGTAGCTTCTAATCAATAAAATAATATTATACAAAAACAAATCGCAATTTGACACATGAAACCTTCCTCCTTACTTCTCCTCCAGAACTTATAAACAATTCATCCTGCCACATAATATGATTTTTTGTAAAGAAAACACACAACGTCATTGCATACAAAAAAGAAACCGCCTTGATGATTTGTTAAGTCCACTCTAGTAGCCGTTCTAATATACCTACACACCCCTAAGCTAGCAATATTTTTCTTTAGTATTTATATCCATGGGGGCTAAGCTTATAAATAAATGTCCTTAAGCTAGAAATTACTTTGTTGTATACTTTCGTATATATAAAAATGACTGTTGCGCGTTTTTGTCATTTCCTCTTTGTGAACATTGACCCTTCTTTAAGCTCTTTTGGCCTATAGAAGAATACAGCTCAGCTTATACATATACCAAGAAGTTCATTTATTTAATGACCCATTCATTCAAAAAATAAAAAGTTTGTACTGTTTTCATTCAAAAACAACAACAAAAAAACAATTTAACTCTTGACGAGTCCTTTTTGTGATTATAAGAAAATTTTTGATATATCAAAACATACTTATGTATAGATGTGTATACACAACATGTGCTGTGCGTGTAACACGCAAAAATTCCTTGACAAATTCTTCATCTAGAGCTCTTGTGTTTGAAACATTGTTGCTCTTAAGTACATACATATATGTATGTTCAAGTACATAAGTTTAAACATTAATTTCACGGGATGTTAAAGAAAAAGAAATTCTTTGAGCAAAAGCCACAATGTCAAAGGGACTTTATAACGCTTTATAATACTCTACAATACTAAAATTTTAGTACATAATACATAGTCAAAGTTAATAACATTGTTTGTTTTAACTGGTAAAAGAAATTTGAATTTTATTGTTTAAAAAACTTGTCAATGAAAAAGTCAAAAAGAGGCATTTTGAAAGAAATAAAAGGAAGTACCTTATTTTAAAATAAAAATGCAAATCCTTTCAAATGATTTCAAGGATTTTACATCATAAAAATAAAAACAGGATTTTTAATTTACATGCGCTATCTATCCAAGGATGTTTTTGAGTAAAAACAACATACATTGGAGTGGTATTTATTTTGAAAAGTTTTAAACTTTAAGAGTTACTAAGAAGACTTTAGCCTTACCTAATGTTATCTCAAATTTGTGTTTCCAGATTTTATGCATAGGAACTAATTTTTGAAATCTCGTGCAAAAGATAATAAATAAAAATAAGCAAATTGCGCTTTTATAATGTTCAACTTTTGGGATTTGATAAAATACTGCCTTAAGAGCCAAATAATTTAATGTATAAAGACGAATCAAATAGAGAAGCTTCAAGTTTAACTTTGATGATTGTCATAAATACATTTAAGTGGTTTCTTATACAAATTTAAAGTAATACTGACATATATCTTGCCTTCTTTATTTAGCCTTAGCCTAAATGTTTTAAATTTATTTAGGCTGGTACTTTTGTATTTTTAGACACAATGTTTTTTTTTATTTTATGTAATTTTAGTTATTTTCATTTATATTGCCAATTTATCCTTAAAGTCTTTTTAAGTCCTGGAATGGTGGAATAAGTTCTCTTTTTACTTGCGACATATTGGAACTATATGGCAAGTATTGCATTCGTAAGAAATTTTGAACTCAAGAATTGATTCAGACATGACATTACGATGGTAGGGAAGTCAAAAAAAGTGTGTCCCCCAATTCCATTCGTCTGTCTGTCTGTTATACAGTCCATACCACTGATTTGATTGATCTTATACTTGGAAATTAAGGTCTTAAGCAGATTCGAGCTGGACGTTTTTTCATTTGTTTTAGGACTAAAATTAACATACAAATTATTTGGTCAAAAATCGAACATTCGAATGCTCTCAAAAACGAGCCAATAGTTGACTTTTTTCAATACGAAAAAATATATTTTTGTATTCATCCTGAAGGGTACCCCCATAGAAGCGTTTTTTTGGATTTTAAGTTTTTTCAAGATCTAATAAACCGATTTTAATAAATTTTTGTATGCGCAATCTCTTATACTGTTCTAATAATACAGGGTGGTTCACGGGAATAGGGACAAAAACAAATAGATATGATAAATTTGTTTGTTTCTTGGGCTTTGATGATCAATCAGTTGGATGCGATTAATAATAAAATAAAACTAATCCATCTTGGTTTTACCCTACGTTTCGCCAGTTGTTTTCCAGCTTCTTCAGGGGATTTATTTAGCTACATATACAATTTTAATACATCGTTAGTACAAAACATTTCTTATAACAAAATTTTAACAATTAAAAACTTACTATTTTATATTAAAAAACCATGATTAAAAGTTGCACAAAAGGTGCGAAAAATTTTAAATATGGACAACACTGTAATTAAATAGGACCAATATGAAAAAATAATTTAACAAAAAGTACAACAAAAATTAACATAGTATCACAGTATTTAACAACTAGTTTATGGCAACACTATACAAAGCACTAATGTCAAAAACACTCTAGTAAAGATATAAATCCTCGGTAGCCATATTGGTTTGCCTACAAGCTAAACCGGAAACTGGCCTCATAAAGTATTTCTTAGTGTGCGTGTAATTTCTCCTCTAATTCATGAAATTTCCCCTAAAAACTCAGGAATTGTGTCTATGTATGCGTGAAAACACTTGTTGAATTCGTCCACATTACAAATACAACAATGTAAGCAAATGGGTTTTGGAGGGTGATACGTACGAAAGATTTATATCTTCATATAGTGTTTTTGACTAATGTTGTCGACGTCTTCCTGATGGTTCATCGTCTTATCAATTTTCTGCTGGATCCTCAAACTCTCCAGAGTGAAGCAGGTGGTCATGCGCTTTTCTTTGTCTAGTATTTTAACATTGTCAAAATCTGCCATATGGTCATTGTCTTTCATGTGTTGTGAGAGTGCTGTGTTTGTTCTCTTTTTCCTTACATCTGTTTCGTGTTCAAGTACTCTCACACTCAGTTTTCTCTTTGTTGTACCAATGTAAATTCTCCCACATTGTTCTCTATCATTTCCTTTGCATGGAATTTTAAAATAGATATAACTCATGATATTTTAGGAGTAAAATTTGTTTTTAAATATTTTATCATACACAAATAAGTGCCATTTTAAGTCTTGAAAAGAACATTGAGCAAATGACGTCCACGTTGTTACATATTTCCAAAACGTGAAATGAGTCGGCCAGGAAACGTATGACGTTAATGTGGTGATCGCAGTGTGAGGAGGTTCTCCATCTTGTTGAAACCAGACACTTGACGAGTTGATAAGTCACCTTCTCCTTAGCAACTCTGATTTTAATGATAGCATATCGTCATTCACCTCAGTTGACGAGAGAATCTCTAATTTCAAATTCTGAGCGTTGGTGATAATCAATAATTTTCAATTGTTGCACAACCGAAAAAATTGTTTGAAACCGAAAAATGGAAAACCCTGTATAAGATTTAAAAACTTTCAAAAAATGCTACTAAAATTGACACAAACTTGTTTTCGACTAAACAAAATCAGATTTTGAAATCAAACATACTTTATAATATCCAAAATATTGTTCCTAACTTTTATTTATGTACATTTTTTAGAAAAATTTAATTAAAACTTGTTTTCAAACCACGAAGACGTAAAATAAAAAAACCTGATAACAAATATTATTGAGAGATGTCTGTGCGTACGTCCGTACGACCGTACGTTCGCGACGTTTTTTCGTCGTCCATAGCTCAAGAACCAGAAGAGATATCGATTTCAAAAAAAATTTGTTATACAGATAATAATGCAGAAAGATGCGAAAGGGCTCCCAAGAAAATTGAATTGGTGGTTTTTTTACCATAGCAATTTGAATAAAAGGTGAACATTTTGGTTAACCCTAAATATCTCACGATATATTGTAACGTGATACCAAACAAATATATTTTTGGAAAAAATTGCAATTAACGGTATTTTTTATAAATCAAAAAAAAACTGAAAAAAAAATATTTGTCACCTCGAAAATTTTACGAACAAAAAATGATTTTATCTCCAAAATAATTTTGAGAAGAATCTAATTGACAGTTTTTTTACAAAAAATATTTACACAAAATTTAATGAAAGATTGTAAAAATTGATTTTCGACTCAAATATCTTTTCAAAAATTTGAGATTATGGCTTTAAACTAATTTATTCCTATAAGAAATATTGTTTTCAACATTCGTTAAAATTTTGAGAAAAATCAAAATGACAGTTTTTTTTACAAAAAATAAAAACCTAAAAAAACAATATAAAACTTAGTAAAAATTTACTTTCGACTCAAAAATCTTTTGAAAAATTGGAGATAATAACTTTAAACTATTTTTGTCTTATAAGAAATACTGTTGTCAACATTCGGTAAAATGTTAAGAAAAATCGAATTGGATTTTTATATAAACTAAAAGTCTTAAAAAAACAACACTAAAACTGGGTAAACATGTACTTTCCATTCAAATACTTTTCAAAAATTGAAAATATTGGCTTCAAACTTATTTTATCTTACAGAAAATATTGATTTCGACATTCAGTAAATTTTTTTTAAAAATCCAATAGTCAGTCTTTTTACAAAAACTTAAAATCTACAAAAAATAGTGCGCAAAATTGGTAAAAATTGATGTTCGGTTTTCGATATCTTGTGAATAATAGAAGACATTGACTTCAAATTTATTTCATTTATCCAATTTTTATTTGTTTATATAAGAAATAAAAACTTTTAAGAAATGGTACTAAATTGAGTAACATTTATTTCGGACTAAAAATCTCGTTTACAAAAGTAGATTTTGAAATCAAAATATTTCATTATATGCAAAACATTGTTGGTAATTTTTAAATTTTTAAGAATAATTCAACTGACAACTTTTTTAACAAAACACGAAAACCAGCGAACCTTTTAAGCAAGACACATCAATATCATAAGCAAAAAATCAGATATTGAAATCAAACATACTTTATAATATCCAAAATATTGTTTTGCACTTTTAATTAAATTTTTTAGAAAAATTCAATACATTTTTTTTTCAAATCACGAAAACCCAAAAAAAAAACAACAAAAAACTGATAACAAATATTTTTTGACTAAAGAACAAAGAAAAATATTAACTTCAAATTTTGTATCTCACACAAGATATTGTTAAGAATATTTTGTTAGAGTTTTAGAAAAACCGACAGACGACATACAAGAAGTAATCGGTGTGGGTCACACTCCAGTTTCATTTTTTAAATATTTTCTTATCGATTGATGTGTGATTTTTAATAATATAGAGTCTTCAACAAAGTGAACAATAGAAGAGACCTCTGTTGCAGGATATCACTAATAGGAGCCTGACAATGAGTCCAATAAGAGAACCTATGAAATAAAGGATATTTTTGAGTGATTTTCCAACAATATAACAATAAATAATACTAACTTTCTAAAAATAAATTAAGTGGTGCAACAGTCCGTTGAGAAATAGAACCATTTCTTTATGTCTGAGTAATGTTTTCAGGGATGGAGGGGACCTAAAGTTTCAAGCCGAATCCGAACGGCTAATTTGAGAAAGCTCTTTCATGACAAGACTTCCTCGCAAGCGGCAGTACCCGTGAAAAAAACTTTAGATGGCACATGGCAGTGATTGAACCCAAGACCTCTGGGCATGTCAGTCCAACGCACTAACCATCATACTAACTATATCTGAAAGGTATTAATTTCAAAGTAGTGGTTGTATGTACAAATCTGTAAAACTTATAATGACCCAGACTGCAGCATTTAACTATTTTAAATATTTTCTTTGACTTGACGAACATCACTTATATTTTTTATTTTTCAATTTTAAGTCCGTCATTTCATTGTTAATTATCACAAATGTCCTTCTCTCTTAATGGCTATAAATTGTGGTTTAATTACATTCTCGTTTATAATGTAGATGCGTTGTTCTTTGTGCCGTACGAAAACATATTATAACAGACATGACGTTAATTACATTTACGGTTTAATAGTTGTTATATCCTATATAAGATACTGAAACACCCTTCAAATAATGATACAGAAGTATATACATATATTATTACAAACATGTATGGTAAATACATGTGAAAAACTTTGAATAAAGAAAAGATTTATTAATGAGCTTGATTGACCTTTGAAATAAGTTTAGTTGCCATATAATGGCACAAATATAATAATCTACTTAAGTAGATTTACATATTAATACAGTTATGGTCAAAACATTGAAATTCAATTACCGATAATAATGATATTGAATTTCATAGTTGACAAGACTGATGATGATTATGAATTTATTTTTCTCTTGAAATCACCTTTTCAAGAAATAAATCTCTTCTTGATCTGTCAGAGTCAGATTATCTCCTTTGTTGAAACCCATGAAAAACTTCCAACGTCCATCTATCTATTATAAGTATTTTTTTTTAACGATAATCATCGATTAGAGGTATCAATTTATTTCTGATGAAGAAGAATTTCTTTTTGTGGAAGGCATATCACTTCCATTGACTCAATAGGACGCCAGAGTTTGGGTCCAGATAAAAACGAACTTGAAGCAAATATTAAATATATATGATGTTAAAAGTGGTTTTATCATACCGTTACTATATCTATCTATATTTAAAAGTTAAAGTCTATGAAAGAACAGTTAAGACGAAACTTAAATTCGATCAAATTCCAGACAATAGGCGTTTTTTATTGGTAATCTTACACACTAAACAACAACAAAGAAATAGTGCGGATAAATAAGGCACCAAAAATAGTGCACATAAATAGTTCAGATAAAGTTTTGGAGTGCTTGGAATAGAATGACACTTCATCCAGTTCCAGAAATATTTGATGCGAAAACAAAACTTTCGTCATTGGTCGGGTTTAAAGGCTCTCCCAAACCAACGCGAAAGTGGCACATTCGCCGACGCGGCATTGTTTATTTGTCATTTTTGTTATCATTGTGAATGATTCGCAGTGATTCGCTTCGCGTCAGTTATCGCAGTGTAAGTTTATTTTGAGAAGAGAAAGTTTAATTGTGGCGCTGAATGTTTCGCGTTGATTTGTCCCCTTTCAAACAGGAAAACTGAGTTGCCAGCAACTGGGAGCTTGTAGGCAAGACGGGCTTACGGGGAAGGACAAAATCTCCCCTCACACCCTTCTTTTGGCTTTTAGTGCCTGTCTACATTGGATTTTTAATGCTGGGTTTTATTATGTTCGTTGTGTCCATACGATGAAGAGAAAATCAATCTGCACATCCCTATCTCACACCCTTGAAATCTATTTATCTTTCACTCATACAATACAAAATCTTTCATGTTGAATCCAAAAATATTGTTTGCATTTGGGCAGTAATCTACCCATCTCTCTCTTTTTCACTCACATAATCTACCTGACTCACTGCTTGCACCTAACATTAAACATTTAATGTGGACAGGCACTCTTATGTCATTTTAATCTTTCAATTCATACTCAACTCTATTCTGACTGGACCTGCATGTACACATTAACTTGAACTCTTATTCAACTTTATATAAAAACAATAATACTTTTTCAACGCATCCCTTGAGTACGTATTTTCAACAGCTGATTTTGACATAAGTATGATTGCACAGATACCAACGTGAAGATTTAAAATAAAAGTGCATATAATAGTGAACATATGTTTTATTCACACTTCCCATTACTGCACTTACTTTCCATTACTGCACTAGCTGATAATTTACCAATAAAATACGCCTAATATTAAATTCCAGAAAATATCAACAAAAACGCTTAACCACGTCCTCGAAATTTTATTTTAAACATTGATTCGGTGTTATTAACTTCCCATAGGAAGTTATTGTAATGGGTCCGATTTGTCAAATTGAAAATTTTGACATTTCCCGACGTTGCAAAGCCCCTAGAGTCAAAATAAAAGATTTTTAGAAAGATGTGGTTTTTTTACCATAGCAGTTTAAAAAAAGGTGAAAATTTTGGTTAACCCTATCTCACGAACCAGTAACTCTAGAGACTTGAATTAAATTTTATATTATATATTGTAACATGATACCAAACAAGTGTGTATATTTTTGAAAAAAAAATCCAACTAACGTTTTTTTTTTATAAATCAAAAAAACTGAAAAAAAATATTTGTCACCTCGAAAATTTTAAGAATAAAAATGATTTTATCTCCAAAACAAAAATCTACAAAAAATAGTACGCAAATTTGGTAAAAAATGATGTTCGGTTCCCGATATCTCGTGAAAAATAGAAGGTATTGACTTTAAATTCATTTTATTCATCCAATTTTTATTTGTTTATTTAAGAATTAAAAACTTTAAAGAAATGCTACTAAAATTGGTAAAAATTGGTTTTCGACAAAAAATCTCGTTAACAAAAACTGATTTTGAAATCAAACTATTCTATTATATGAAAATATTTTTGGTAATTTTTTAATTTTTAAGAAAAAAAACACGAGAACCTGCAAACCTTTTAAGCAAGACAAATCGACAGACGGGATGGGAAGTTATCAGTGTGGGTCGCATCCCAGCCACTTTTTTTAAACATTGATTCGGTGTTATTTGAAACCAATTCAATTTGACTTAATTGAACCAAATTTTGCGTATTTCTGATTCGCCCATAAGCAATTGATTTCCACATATTGCCATATCATCTCCACTTGGTGCAATAAACTTCTTTTTAAATTCTTTAATGGATTAAATAAAAGTTTAAAATATAACACGTAACATAATTTAAAGATTATAAATGGCTCCTTCATACACCATTTAAATCATTTCTCTAATCACATAAATCATTTTAGGAAACTGCGAACCATATCACCATTTCTTGGTATTTTCCTTAAGTCTTGCGGAAGAGGGCCCCTTAACCTCAAACTTTTTTTAATTGATTCGTTTATTGTGTTGCCTGAAGATTTTTTCGAACATCCTAATTAGCGTTTATTGATTTAAATTCTTTCTCGCAACAGGAATCCGTCCTAATTAGCTACTTAGTATTTATGTGTGTTTTAAACAAAAGTAATATGTATTAATTTATTTGCTTCTGTGGTAGACATTCCAATTAGACGAAATTCCCAATGTTATTTTTCGTCGTTTCCAAAATTAAAGTATACACATCAACATTATACCATCCAGAAAATACCAACAAAAATTGAAAGAAAGAAAAACGATTTTAATTAAAATTGGTTGCCTTTAAATCACAACGACAACGACGAAGACAACTTTCGTCCATTTGGTAAAAATGTCTCTCGTTGGAAAATGTATCACCCAATTCATGTCACATGCAGTTAACATTGTTTGTATGACAACAGCAAGGACATTGGACATCGGACATGAAATGCTTTAGAAATTCTTTCTATACAAAAAAGAGGGATTAGATTTTGAGATGGGTTCTTTTCAACTCTGAAAATGAATTCAGTGATATTAATAAAAAATATAAGAGACTTGTAATAAAAATCACTTTTTTATAAAATATATTTTTATATTGTTATACTTCTACAAATACAAATGTATGTATATGTGGATTATATTCGTGAAAGGAAATCAGGCATTTTAAAATAAAAGAAAAATAAATATTCAAGAAAAATATTTGCATATTCGAAAAGTTATTACATTTTTTTATTTATATAACTTTAAATGTTCCAATAGCATATGACTAACTTTTACATTGCTTAAAAAAGAGACAATAATATTTAAGCAAACCCCTATTAAAGGGTTTTTGATTCAAGCGTTTCATATCTATTAAATTGAAAACCAAAAACTATTGATTTATCTTAAAGGCTTACGAGCATTACATATGTATGTATATGTATAAACTAACACCATGCAAATAATCTATGTAGTAATCAGGCCCAGTGGCAACACTGTATCAGTGCAATAATATAGTAATATAATCGTTAATGTAAATCATTGTTACTAATACATAAGTATATATCCCCTAGTTAAATTTCCCTCTTGTACAAATTCCCCTAGCAAGTAAGTACACGATTAAATAAAGAAGGGTTAGTCTGAAAACGAACTCGAAACGAAATGGTTGTGCGTTATTATTCTTCTAAGGACTTTAAATGTAATAATTATTTGGCCAACGGATTTGCTTACTTTATCTATGAGTTTGAATTTTCTAATTTACCATATCTCTGACGGCTCGGCCCACAAATCAGGTTGAATTTCATCAAGGACATTGATTTATTGTTGGTTTTCAAAATAGAGATGACAAATGGTTTATCAGAACAGCATTAAGACATAAGAAAACCCTACAAGAGGAATTGACAACTTTTCAGTGTGAGACAAATTTTGCAAGAAAATTGCTGATGCAAAATATAAATATATCTAATATGTCGCGATCTATTTGTCACGTAAAGCCATCCTGTTGAAACCACTTGTTGTCTTCAAGTCAAAAGCAATATTTTATCTTCGACGTATTGATTTTCAAGGAACTATTTAATAATGTCATCTTGCCACTAATTGCCTCTTTAAAGTCCACACCAAATATTCACTTTATGTGGATTGCAATCGATTTTCGGGATAGTAATTACTTTTGAAAATATCGCTTTCTGATGAACCTTTTCATCCAGAAATGGTCCAAGACATGATTGTTCGATTAAAATTGGAAGAAACTTTTGATTGCTCAAGGGCTTATTTATAGATCACACCTTATTCTTTCTAATATAAGGAAATCCAATAAGAGATTTCAGTTTTAATAACCCCTTTGCAGCTGTAATTTTTGAAACTATCAACTTTTGATATTTGAGAAATAAAAACTACTTCCTATAGGAAGTTATTATAATCGGTTCGATTTGTCGAATTGAAAGTTTTGACATTTCTCGACGTATTGAGGTCCTTAGAATCTAAGTTAAAGGTTGTTAGACAGATGTGTATGTAAGTGTGTGCGTATGTCCGTGTGTCCGATCTTCCGTATGTTTAAGATACTTTTCTTCGTCAGGTAACTCTCAATCATTCCTGTGTGCAACTTATTTTAGTCTAGCATGATAGCCCTTTGCACTAACCATCATGCCATGAGTACTACTACTTATTTTTTTGCTAGAACAATAAATATAATTACCTTAAGAAAAAGAGGCTGGGATGCGACCCACACTAATAACTTCCCATCCCGTCTGTCGAATTGTCTTGCTTAAAAGGTTTGTAGTTTTTCTTGTTTTGTTACAAAAGTTGTCAGTTGGATTATTCTAAAACATTTTAAAGTTGCTAAAAATGTTTTTCATATGATGAAATAGTTTGATTTCAAAATCTATTTTTGTAAACGAGATTTTTGTCCAAAACCAATTTTTACCAATTTTAATAGCATTTCTTAAACGTTTTTATTTCTTATACTAGCGGCGGTCCCGGCTTCGCACGGGTAGACATAAAAAGGTACAGATATTTAAGTTATAGGCATGCTAATTAAAACGACCATGAATCAATAAATTAGAAAACATTGTTTTGCCCTATCATTATTACTCTTGGCAGCGTATGCGATGAAAGCAATTTTATGGATAATTTTTTTACACCTTCGGTTGGTTTTAATAGGAATTTCTAAAGATTTCTATAGTAATCTAGTACTAAATATAGCCTATGTTACTCAGTGATAATGTAGCTTTATAATGAAAAAAGAATTATTAAAATCGGTCCAGTACTTTTTGAGTTTATTCGTTACATACAAAAATATAAATCTTTCCTCTTTATAATAATAATAAGTGTAGATTATAAATTATTAAGACCATTAATCGAAATATAAACTATCCTATATCTCAAGTTAGACCAAATTACACATAAAATACCAAATTTCATCGGAATCGGTTGACTTGGTGAAGAGTTCACTGGGAACATACATATGACACTGGATTTTTATATATTAAGATAAACAAATACAAATTGGATGAATGAAACTAATTTGAAGTCAATATCTTCTATTGTTCACGAGATATCGAGAACCGAAAATCAATTTTTACCAAATTTGCGTACTATTTTTTGTAAATTAAATTTTTTTATGAAAAAACGGACTGTTGGATTTCTATAAAAAAATTTACTGAATGTCAAAAACAATATTTTCTGTGAGATGAAATTAGTTTAAAGCCAATATTTTTATTTTTTTGAAAAGATATTTGAGTCGAAAGTAAATTTTTACTTTTTTTTTAGTATTGTTTTTTTTCAGTTTTAATTTTTTATAAAAAAAACTGTCAATTCGATTTTTCTCAAAATTTTACCGAATATTGAAAACCAATTTTGAGTAATGTTTTTTGTAGGTTTTTATTTTTTGTTACAAAACTGTCATTTAGATTTTTGTCGAAATTTTATTGGATGTCGAAAAAAAATATGTTTAATAAAATACAATTTACTTGAAGCCAATATCTCAAAGTTTTGAAAAGATATTTGGGTCGAAAATCAATTTTTACGAACTTTTAGTAATTTTTTTTTTAGGTTTTTAATTTTTGTAAAGAAACTGTCAATTCGATTTTTCTTAAAATGTTATCAGATGTCAAAAACGATATCCTTCGTTGCACAAACTTATTTTGGAGATAAAATCATTTTTTCTTCGTAAAATATTAGAGGTGCGAAAAATTTGTTTTTAGTTTTTTGGATTTTTTCCAAAAATATACTAATTTGGTATCACGTCACAATATATAATATAAAATTTAATTCAAGTCTCTAGCGTTATTGGTTCGTGAGATATTTTGGGTTAACGAAAATTTTCACCTTTTTTTTTTTAAAAAATCACCCACTCAATTTTTTTGAGAGTCGTTTCTGCATCATTCTGCGTTATTATCTGTATAACAAAATTTATTTGAAGTCGATATCTCTACTGGTTCTTGAGGTATGGACGACGAAAAAAACTTCGCGAGAGTACGGACGAACGAACGTACTTACACACGGACGCACAGACATCTTTCTAAAAATCTTGTATTTCGACTCTAGGGGCCTTGAAACTTCGAGAAATGTTAAAATTTTCAATTCGACAAATCGGACCCATTACAATAACTTCTAAACTTAAAAACAAAACAACAGCTAAAAATTTATAAAAAATGTATGACGCAAGTATCTTGACAACAAAGAAATATATTATCATAAAAGTAGAAAATGTTGCTATTAATATTTTGTTTGACTTTTAGAAATATCGATTAGTGTGGGTCACATTCCAGTATCTTTTTAAAGATTGAACAGTTCCGCCTTCAACATCACATTTGAAAATTTTAAAATTCACTACAAAAATAGTGAACATTTTGCAATCACAACAAAATAATCGTAATTTTGCAAGAAAATCTTCCTGAGCTTATTATTTTGGTGGTTCGTAAAGAACTAGGGCTTAGTGACTTACAACTCTCAATCATTCCTGTGTGCGAGTTATTTTAGATCAGCATGATAGTCCTACGCACTAACCATCACTCCACGAATACTAATACTTATTTTTCAGCTCGAACAAAAAATATAATTACCTTAGAAAATATAAAAATAAATGTATACTATAATAAAAATTCCAAAATACTACAAAATTGAGTTAATATCTCAAAAACTTTAACACAAAATAATTTAAATTCCAAACTCAATAAAAACTAAATAAATGACAGCCTTATTTGACAGATGTATTCTCAGCAAAATGATCTCAATTTCATGTCAAAGTTTAGAAATTGGAATTCTCTCAATAAGAAACAACAACTGACGTGCGAGTATATTATTACTTTCCTCATGGGTTAAGTTAAATGAATTGAATTAATTAACGTTGAAAATAGTTAATAGTTAAAAACTGAATCAAAATAAATAACAATCCACAACTTACAGAAATAAATATCAATAAAATAACAACAAAAAAAGAAACTGCCACATTTAAAAAAATTGGTAAGCTGATAGTGTACCACCAACATAAATATTTTTAATTTAAATCCATTCCCAAAAGGATACAAAATCAACTTCTATAAAACAGTTGTACATATACAATTTACAATACATTCATATGTACATGTTAGTACATAACATATACAGTATACAACAATCATAAAGTTTATTTTTCCATTCTTCAATCAAAAACCAAATCTAGTGCAATATAAATCCCATATAAAACTTTATTATTATTTGGCAAAAAGAAAATAACTCACATCCGTTCCATTTTCATTTCCATCCACACACATTTTTCTTTTTTCCTTCTCGCTCAATTTTTATTTTTTTGTTTTGCAATTCGTGGAAAATGGAAATGGCCACTTGCAGTTTAATGTAGGTAAATCTACTGTACATTCACACTATATGCACTTTACAGTTATTGTACGTGACGTGCGTAGCGTCAGTTGGTCTGTCAACGACGCCAACGAAAACGACGACGTCAACTTCATCGTGTGCATGGGGATTTATTTCAAACTCATAATATCACAGCTCCAATGAAAGAAATAAGTCCAACAACTACGAGTACAATAATAATTATCATCTTTCTCCTGGGAAGAGTGATGAATGATGCTGACTGCCAGCCAAGCCCCTACCTACGTTAAAACTTAAACTACCTACTTACTGTTTTGTGCATTGGAAAAATCCTTTATCTATACAGAAACAACAACAACAAGAAATTATGAAGGATTACACAAATACATACTAGTACAAACATACTTTTCACGTTCTATTTAAAGTAGGAGAATATTTGTAAAAATTAATAACTTTTCCTGCAACCAGAAATGGAACTTAATGGCCCTTGGGATGTTCATACCTCCATTCCATACGACTATATGAACACGTTATAATTATCGCGAAACGCATATGAACCTCAACTTACCTACAAAACATACCTCACGTAAAAGACTGTGTACCAGAGGGCTGTATAGTAAGCCTCAGCCAGCATGCCGGAGAGCAGAGACTTTGTCGGATAATTGTATGGGGAACTTGGGATTGAATAATTTTTAATTAATTGTTCTCGGTTACAGTGCACAGAGTATTTTGTAGATGATTGTGGTGATGGTGGCAATGAAGGGGAAAATATTACTCAAATTATTGATAAGGTGACCAACTCACTTGTTTTCTATGGTTTTCCACTATTATTTCGTTCCTGAAATACAGAACAATCGTGCTTACTGACTCACTGGCAAACAATCACAATTTTGAAGCCTTTCTCGATGTCTTATAACTTTGACATTTGAAATCAGGGTTTTCTATTTCGGAACTATTGATATAAAGTAAAATTTGGAGAATGTTAAAATTTAGAAGATAGGTGTTAAAATGTAATGGAATATGGAAAACATTACAAAAGCCAAAACAAAATGTTGACCCTGGGTTTATTGTCAGATTTCTTTATTCTTTCCATCATTAGACATTAGAAAAATGCATAAAACCTCCTTTACAGTTGTTGTAAGGTCATTCTTACAAGTATCCAAGAGACAATGAATCAGAAACGAAATTATATGAGGCATGGCGGACTTTAAATTGTGTCCACTAATTTTTTCAAAAAAATTATTTTCGTATAAAATTAGATGAATAAAGTTTAAAATAATAAAAAGAGGCTGGGATGCGACCCATACTGATAACTTCCCATCCCGTCTCACGATTTGTCTTGCTTAAGAGTTTATAGGTTTTCGTGTTTTGTTAAGAAAGTTGTCAGTTCTTAAAAATTTAAAAACTAATACATAACAGTATTTTGCATATAAGGAAATAGCTTGATATCAAAATTTATTTTTGTTGTAGAGACTTTTAGTCGAAAACCAATTTTTACCAATTTTAGTAGCATTTCTTCAAAGTTTTTATTTCGTATATAAAAAAATACAAATTGGATGAATGAAATTAATTTGAAATCAATATCTTCTGTTGTTCGCGAGATATCCAGAACCGAACATAAATTTTTACCAAAAAACTGACTGTTGGATTCTTATAAAAAAATATACTGAATGTCAAATACAATATTTTCTGCGAGATAAAACAAGTTTGAAGCTAATATTTTTAATTTTTGAAAAGATTTTTGAGTCAAAAGTAAATTTTTACCAAGTTTTAGTATTGTTTTTTTAGGTTTTTATTTTTTGTAAGAAAACTTTCAATTCGAATTTTCTCAAAATTTGACCGAATGTTAAAAACAATATTTCTTTTAAAACAAAATTAGCTTAAAGCCATAATTTCACATTTTTGAAAATATATTTGAGTCAAAAATCAATTTTTACGAACTTTTAGTAATGGCTTTTTTAGGTTTTTAAGGTCAAAAACGTTATTTTTCGATGCATAAAATTATTTTGGAGATAAAATCAATTTTTGTTCGTAAAATATTCGAGGTGACAAATATTTGATTTCAGTTTTTTGATCTATAAAAAAAACCGTTGATAGGATTTTTTTTCAAAAATATACTAGTTTGGTATCACGTTACAATGTATAATTTTTATATTAATTCAGGTCTCTAGCGTTATTGGTTTGTCAGATATTTTGGGTAAACCAAAATTTTCACCTTTTTTTAAATTGCTATGGTAAAAAAACCACATACTCAATTTTTTTGAGAGTCCTTTCTACATTTTGTTTGCATTTTTATCTGTATAACGAAATGTATTTGAAGTCGATATCTCTACTGGTTCTTGAGCTATGGACCACGAAAAAACTTCCCGAACGTACGGACGTACAGAAATCTCTATAAAAATCTTTTATTTCGCTCTAGGGACTTTAAACCGTCAAAATTTTCAATTCGACAAATGGGACCGATTACAATAACTTCCTATTCCTTAATAATAATAAATTATAACAGTAGTTTTCATACTTAATATTGAAAAATGTTAACCATTTCGTTTAATAAGTTGTATTTTTCTATCAACAAAAACTCATATTTTTTTTAAAGAGAATTTGCATACATTTGTGAATTGCAAAGATGAAGGTATCCTATTAAAAATTAAAAATTATATCAGCCAAATGAACAGCTAGGGTAGCAGAACTTAATTTCATTTTCCGAGCTGCTGTGGTTGGAAAATTTTCACCATTTTTGTGGTGAATTTTAATAATTTTAGTGCCTTTTCGAACCATGTATCGTTCCATTTTTAGTAATGGCGTAGTTTTTACTTGTCAAATATAAAAAGATGATAGCTTTAAAAACTTTGAACACTTTTTTGTATCACAATGTCAATGCAGCTTTTGAACGATAGTTATTTCCAAAAGGTATTGTCTAGGCAATTTAATTTTTCACAATTTTGTGGTACAATTTTATTTTTTAAATCTTACAAGGACGATATAAATCGTTTTTTTGTGAGAATAATTTATTACAAAATTGATAAAAACTTAACGAAATTCAGACCAGAACTTATATCAACTCAATGTTAAAAAGACAATTTTAAAGAAGATATGTTGATAAAATATCAGCTTTAATTTGTTTTGAATTGAATGAAATTAAATCTGAAGAAAAGGGATTCGTTCGTAGATTATGGTATATCTGTGTGTAGATCTTTATGTGTGACAGATGGCGCTATTTTCATTCACACTAGCTTTTTTGCAAAATAACAAACAAATATAACAGCTTACGTCTATTTTCTATAACTAACTATACTTTTATTTTTTTGAAAAAATCCATTTTTGTCGCGTTAGTTGTTGCTTATGTTGCTGCTTCAAACACGCAATGGTCACCATAATCTCATTAAATATGTTCATATGGAAAAAGTACGTTTTGGAACACTCAATATTATGCTTACGTGAAAATCAAAGAATATTTTGTACTTGTGGATTGTGGTATTTTGTGTGTGTGTGTTGAAACTCCATTTGAATGTGCGGTGCGATACCGCATGTGATTCGACAAAGAATGTTTAGTCTTTAACATAAAATTCACCTGAGGTAAGGTAATTTAAGTTCTGGCTTTTTTAACTGATATTTTTGTGTATAGAGTAGAGTTTAGAAAAGTTTTAATTTCTTATAAACATATAAAATTCATTGTTCAAAATCAATATAGCAGAAAAAGGGTTTGTAAAAATGTTCCTCAAATATAATATTATGTTCTCCTCTTATTCACATACTCATATATTTATATATTTTCATGATGGAGTTAAACATGAATGTTGGTAAACCTACAATTCGAATATTCGTTATATTAGAAGAGATTACCTATAACAATTCGTATTGGAATATATTCAAGAAATTTCAATATGTTACGTGACATATGCTTGACAAATATAATTATATATATGTGTATGTAAATACGAATATGTAAATGTAAACGTAAAGAATTCGATGCGCGGCTTTAAGAGCACGTAGATATGTAAATATACATAAATCGAGAACACATTACAATTTATAATCCGCGGGAACCCAGTCGCATTCGCCCGTGGCATCGAATCTTTTAAGATTTACAATAAATTCTGTTTAACTAAAGGAATACATTTAAGGATCTTTTTATGTAACGTTACGTAGGTATATATAGTTAAATTTGTATGTATGTCTGTAAATTATGTAAAGGACATTCAAGTACTTTAAGGCAACTTAAGTTTTTTGGATTACATTAAGTAAATGTTAAAGCATAAGAATTATAGAGCTTTATTTATTGGTTGTGTTTTGATTTATGAAAAATATATAACTCTGTCTCATATTCAGTTAGAACATTTAAATTTTCGAAAATTTTTTCAAGAGTTGTTAGATTTATCTGGTTTCACATAAATCTTTAAAAAAAACACTAACACTTTAATGCCAAAACGTTTTTGAACATTAGAAAGCAATACGTTTTAAAAACAATTTTTTTTTTTGTAACGAATATGTTCCCTTAACAAGATCAAATGTTTGAAATATATTTCAAAAATATGAACATAATGTTGAAAATGGATGTTTTTAAAATTTTAGCGGAAGGTAAATCGAACTTCATATTTAAAATCTGCACTAAAAACTTACTCTAAAACATATTTTTCAAAACAATGAAAGCCTTAAATTAAAGGCTAAACTGATTAAAATTTTACCTAGAAGAAAAAGACTAGTAACTTTTAAAAATCATCATGTAATATTCAGTGTTTTAACTTAACCTAAAAATACCACTGTTGGTTGTTTTAAGCATTTTTAAAGCGGCATATTTTAAAAACCTAAAAAAAGTGGCTGAGATGCGACCCACACTGATAACTTCCCACCCTTTCTGTCGATTTGTCTTGCTTATTAGTTTGTAGGTTTTCGTGTTTTTTAAAAAAAGTTCTCAGTTGAATGAAATAGTTTGATTTCGAAATTATTTTTTTGTTAACGAGATTTTTAGCCGAAAACCAATTTTTACTTACTTTACTTTCTTAAAAACAATTATTTCTTATATAAACAAATACAAATTGGATGAATGAAACTAATTTAAAGTCAATGTCTTCTATTGTTCACGAGATATCGAAAACCGAACATCAATTTTTACTAATTTTGCGTACTATTTTTTGTAGATGATAATTTTTTATGAAAAAACTGACTTATTTTTATAAAAAATTTACTGAACGTCGAAAACAATATTTTATGTGAGATATAATAAGTTTGAAGCCAATGTTTTTAATTTTTGAAAAGATATTTGAGTCGAAAGTAAATTTTTTTAAGTTTAATATTGTTTGTTTTTAGGTTTTTATTTTTTGAAAAAAAACTGTAAATTCGATTTTTCTCAAAATTTTACCGAATATTGAAAACAATATTGCTTATAACAAAAAATTAGTTTTAAGCCAATATCTTAAAGTCTTGAAAAGATATTTGAGTAGAAAATCAATTTTTACCAACTTTTATTAATTTTTGTTTAGTTTTTATTTTTTTTGTAAAAAAAACTATCAATTTGATTTTTCTCAAAATTTTACTGAATGTTGACAGCAATATTTTTTAAAAGATAAAATTAGTTTAAAGCATATATCTTAAAGAATTAAACAGATATTTGAGTTGAAAGTCAATTTTTACCACCTTTTAGTAATTTTTTTTAGGTTTTTATTTTTGGGTAAAAAACTGTCAATTCGATTTTTCTCAAAATTTTACCGAATGTTAAAAATAATATTTCTTATAAGATAAAATTAGTTGGAAGCCTTAATCTTAAATTTTCCAAAAGATATTTAAGTCGAAAATCAATTTTTACCAACTTTGAGTAATGTTTTTATAGGTTTTTATTTTCTATAAAAAAAACTGTCAGTTCGATTTTTTTTTTAATTTTACCAGATTATTTTTCGTTGCACAAAATTGTTTTGTAGATAAAATCGTTTTTTGTTCGTACATTTTTCGAGATAAATAATATTTTTTTTTTTCAAGTTAAGTTAAAAGTTAATTGGATTTTTTTCCAAAAATATATTTGTTTGGTATCACGTTACAATATATAATATAAAATTTAATTCAAGTCTCTAGCGTTATTGGTTCGTGAGATATTTAGGGTTAACCAAAATTTTCACTTTTTTTTAAACTGCTATGGTAAAAAAAACCACCCACGCAATTTTCCTGAGAGCCCTTTCTGCATCTTTCTGCCTTATTATCTGTATAACGAAATTTATTTGAAGACGATATCTCTTCTGGTTCTTGAGCTATGGACGACGAAAAAAACGTCGCGAACGTACGGACGTACATACACACGCACGCAGACATCTTTCTAAAAATCTTTTATTTCGACTCTAGGGACCTTGTAACGTCGAGAAATGTCAAAATTTTCAATTCGACAAATCGGACCCATTACAATAACTTCCTATGGGAAGTTAATAAATTTTAAAAATATAATTTTGTAAACCAGTGTAATATACAACAATGAAAATATAGGGTTGTTCATTCTTCGGTTTTAAATTCGTGATGGCAAATTTATTTCATTTTTAAATTTGTTCTTACTTTTAAATAAGGTTTAAAAAAGAATGCCATTCAAATGGCCGCCTGAAAGATTCGCAGTATGTGATAAATTTGACGTAATTTTCAATCGGTATTAACTTGGTTTTTAATGCGCATTTGGAGTATTACTATCACATGCACTTGAAGCAATATTTTCTACTGAATATGCATTATAACATGAAATATTTTCGAATGAATGTCCATTACATTGCAATAGTCTTACGACTTCAGTAGCACTGTTCATATTTCTTTACTATTTTCGCGATTGTTTGCGTAGTTCATTGAATATAGGGACTACAATTATCGTGTATTTTGTGAAAAATTACTTCTTTTGAATCACCACTTTTGTAGTAGAATTAAAAACTTAAACGCGTTGTTTGATAGTTAAGCGATCCATTATTAATATAATATTATTAAATTTTATTATTATAACACTTCAAATGACAGCTGAGTTTGACAGGTGTCAAACGCTAGCGCTACCAACTTAAAACCACAAAATTAATGATATGAAATTTGACTTGAGACTTTTCAATTTCGAATGTTCCTCTAGAAAAAAATCGAAAACTTTTGAAACCCTTAATAATCAAAACTTTTTGTACGGAAATATTTGAGATACAAAAGACGAAAATCCTAATATTCGGCTGCTATAACTTTAGAACGAATTGCTGTATAGACGTCTTCAGTGTGTTCATATTTACACTGTCTACAAACAGTCTTTAGATGAGCATCTTTTTTAGTCATCAAACAAAATTCAAAAAGTAGGTACTTACTTTTTAAGATGGCGGTATTTTCTTTTTGCGGTAAAAATATTTTTACTATGCTTCTATAAATAGTTTGTCTAAATGTGCTTAATCCAATGTTCTTAACCATTTTTTCCAAATCTGTTTGTATCAAAAAAGAGTTAAAATTCTTTTTTTTTCTAGAATTACATGAATTTTTCCAAAAATTGTATAGCTTTCGAGTAATTTAGTTAAAACTCCCTTTACGGCTCCTAATATTTTTTATTACACAACAAGCTTAAGGTACTTTATAATAAGTCTCAAGGCCCTAACATATAAATTGAGTTCACCACCAAAGTTCATCTTTGTCAGAATTTGTTCGAAGCAAATATTTTATTTTCCTGGAACTAGTTTTTCATTTGTTAAGCTCTATGGTATCTCGCTTTTCACTAGTTTCGAACATTATTTGATATCAGTGAGCCTTGGATATACTCCTACCTATCCTATGTTTAAGTATTCCAAATATAATTTAACTCAATTGACCTAAAAACAATTCCTCCTAGATACACAAATTGAATATAAACTTTATATGTATGTATGTATGTACGAGTATATATAATGTAACATTACTTTGTTCTCATCATTTTAAATGCGATGTCAAAATTCGATTTGCTTAAAAAAAAGAACATTGCATTATTTCAACTCCCTTTTTTTATTACAAACAAAACAAAAATATCCTTAATTTCGTTCACAAACAGCATAACAGAGGCAAAGTATTTACCACACATCGTTAACATAAAACATTCGTCGTCTCCTAGCTTAAAGAGGTTTGGGTATAGGAGTTGAGTCAACACCACCATTGCAATTTATCGTATTACCATTGGGTTTTTGACCATAAATATCCCTGATGTTTCTATATATGTAGTATACAATTACAATACATACATATGTGCCATGCAATCATCATGCTGTTTCTGACATGAATTTTTAATAACTAAATAGAGTGCAAGGCACATACGAGTATAGTGCATCGTGGATTGTGGATGTGGATGTGGATGTGAATGTCGATGTGAAGGAAATGCAGTTCAATGGTTTTGCCCCGGAAAACATCGTATCAACGTTTTCATTTTCATTTTCCACCATCATCATCATCGTCATCGTCACAGGGGAAGGAATATAGGCACCTACTCGTAGGAATATCGGCAATCGGTAACCATTCGAATTGGCAATGTTCAAAGTGCCAGAGGCCAAAGGAGGGCCCATGAATGGCAAAAGCCATTTGCGTTGACCATGTCGGGATTAGGTGTTGAATTTAGGATACCTCAATTAGCAATGCGATCCGGATTAAAAGTTGTGTGTTGGCCTAGTGTTCCGCTCTATGTCGTCGTCATTGTCGTTGTTTTCGTTGTCGTCGGAGTCGTCGTTCGTGGTGCGGTGGTTAGTTTTTGGTTTAGGGTCTATTTGTTAATTTATGCATGTGCTAATTAATTATTTAATGTCTCTTGATGTAAAGCTATAAAGGTTAGTTTGAAAGAAGCCATCTTTAATTATTTCATGAATATTATGCAGTTAGTTTGATGTGCCACAAAATACACCAATAAAAATCACTTCAAAACAAAGCGAACACAATACGTTCTTTGATCAAAGCCTCTAAAAAGAGTTTTTCTTTAAAAAAAATGTTCGAAAAAGTAAAAAAAGCCGAAAAAAGGAAACTTGAATTTAAAATAGAAAACCATCCCGAACATGGCTATTTATAAACATCCAAACCTTTTAACACTCACCTGACCCTAGACTTAGCTTAGCTAGAAATTTATTCACTTTCGCTCCAAACTTTTAAATTGACATTTCTAGGAATTGACATCCTTTTAAAACGAAAACCAACCCTCTTCTACGATATTGTTATGAACCTGAACCTTTCATGAACATAATGTTGGGGTAGATATAATAAAGATCATTACGGTACTTTATCGCTTCAAGCAAAACGAAAATAAAAAGCAAATGAAGTCAGAAGATAAACTGAACTGAAGAACTGAACTGAACTGAAATTGAACGATGACTTTAACGTTTGTTTCCTTTTAGAAATATGTTGACATCCAGAAAAGTCTAAATGGCAATGTCCTTTGAATGAACTCATTATATACAAAAGTTTCCTTCCTGAGCATGAGTTTTTTTTTTTTTTTTTTTGTAAATTCATTTTTATTAATTCATTCTTAAGACTATCTTAAAGCTAGACAAAAATTCATAAAACTAGCCTAAATTAACCATAACTTACAACTAACTTACTGGTCCCATACGGACACTCTAAGTTAAACAATAATACTTAATGCTAATGCCTTTCGGCCCTAAGATCTATTTAACTTCAATTCATTTTATTTATTTTTGTATTCATTAGAAAATTTAGAAAAAACTAATGTCAATATCCTTTTTTATTTTTACTTAAAAACTACTTAAAATAAGGTCCTTAATATAAAACTTAAAGCTAACTAAAACTACCTATTCTACCTATAAACTACTTAAAACTAGAACAACCACAGCAGCAAATCTAACTATCTAACGTTTTTTGTTTTTCATATATATTGTTGTATTTTTTTTTTTTTTAATTTTTTTTTTGTATTCCATGTTTTTTTTTGTATTTTTTTTTTGTATTTTATTTTTCTTTTTTGTATTTTTTGTATTTTTTTTTTGTATATTTTTTTGTGCCACCATGCCTGTTCTACTTAAAACTAAACCCTAAAACTATAAAACAAGTATGTAAGCCGGCCAAGGCTTTAAACCCCATCCCGACTACCCACTATCAAGTGCCGATTGAAGCCACCAAAACTGGTTCTCCTGCTTCACCCTATCAATTCGGTCCCGTTCGGACACAGCCCTACTGAACCGAAGGAGCTCTGCTCCGCCTTGTGCCATGACGTCCCGATTGTACAGGAGCCGCCTATCCACGGTTCGTCGTCTGACGTGGTAGATTAACGGAACTGCCAATCTATCCTGTATCAGACCGCATCTATCTAAAAAGAGGAATGCCTCTGGTGGAATGAAGCCACTCAAGCGTGCACTTTCAAAATACTCGTCGTTCGGATAGAACGCCCCGAAAATTAAATTGTTGGTCGAAGACATAGCTCTTGCAATGTGACCTCGAACGAGTTTTATCACGAAATTGTCAATTCTGTTGATTCGAGCCCCGTTGTATAGGACCTCGTTGGAATAGTAATGCACGTAAGAAGATTCGGCTGTTCGATATAAGCCGGTACAGCGTCGTAAACACTGCCGCTCGAACACCCGAAACTTCTCCATCTGGGAAGGGGCAACGTTGAACCACACAGGACAACCATAAACGATCATCGGCCGTATGAGGGCCATGTAGCAAATTACCTTCACTCTGGGGTCAAGCCGATTGCTAAAAAACAGCCGTTTCGTCAGAGCGAAGGCTCCTCTAGCCCTGGTCAGAGCAGCATTTATATGTCTGTCGAAATATAAATACTGATCTAACCAGATACCGAGGTACTTCACTACACTTTTGCTCGCTAATTGCTGCCCGTGAAGATCAACGATGACCATCTTGCGCCAATTCTTGCACGTATCCCTCGTGGCCCTAGCCAACGGAGTCCGGAACAGAATTGTCTCCGACTTCTGGACATTTATTTTCAGTTTCCAGTCGTCGCAATATCGCTGAATCTTGTCGAAATCACGCTGCAAAAGGATTCTAATAACCTCAATCTTTCGGGCCGTTCTGTACGCAATAAGATCGTCGGCGTACGCAATTGCCTTTGTAAGACTACCTATCAGATCGCTGGTGTAAATGCTGAAGAGAATCGGCGAATTCACCGCTCCCTGTTGAAGACCATTTTTAATTAAGAATGTTGTGGTAGAAGTTACATTGCCACTTTTGACAACAAACTTTCTACCGTTAAGCATATCATAAAGTATATACAACAATGGCTTGCTTATGCCAAGCCTGCTCAGTTTTAGGTAAAGACCCTCTAACCATACGGTGTCAAAGGCCTTTTCCAAATCAACCAAAACGGCACCTGTGCATTGTTGTTTTGTTTTATTCCATTGGATATCAGAAACGAGTTTAGACGCAGCATGAATTGTGTCATGACCCGCCTTGAACCCGAACTGTTTATCCGGAATTATTTTGTTGTCCGCAGCCCACTTAGTCAGAGCTCTATTGATGATCTTTTCGAAAACTTTGCTGATGCTCGGAAGAAGACTTATCGACCGAAGATTTGACGGGTTGGAGTTGTCCTTTCCCTTTTTCGGGAGAGGATGAACCACAGCGGTCTTCCAATGCACTGGATAATATGCATTATTCAGTGCATTATTGAAGAGTGTGGCGTAAATGTCAATTGCCTCCATCGGTAAATGTCTTAGTACAACGTTGGATATACCATCGACACCTGCTGACTTTTTATTTTTTATTGAGTTGAAGATGAGCTGAAGCTCAACCTTCGTCACTAACAGGGGACTTGGTCCCGTTTGCTCGGCGATTATGGCATTTGCCAAGGAATCGTCATCGAACCGCATAAAACCGCGGTTCTCAGATCGCCAATGTGTTATATCATTTCGAAGGTAAAAGTGATTAAGTAGGGCTCTGTTTTCCAGGTCGTGGTTGGGGCGAATGCTAACATTCACCTTGTACACTTGCTGGAAAGCAGCTCCCACCGCCTCCACTTTTTCCTTCGGATCTTCAATTATATAAAAGTCTTCGTCAAAGATGGCTTCTTCTGGATCTATTTGCGCTGTCATGAGTACGTCTCTGTTCTTCTCAGTTCTTTGGAGTTTCAGACACGGAAGGTCATTGTCGTTCTTTTTCCTAAATATCTTATTGATTTTAGGGAACATACTAGGGTCACTGGAATTAACTGACCGGATCTTGCGATCCCAGTACTTGTTAATTGATAACCTGTAGTTCTCCTTAATCAACAGATTGACATTTTTTATTGACGACTTCAGTGTCCTAACCTCCAAGTCGTGTGGGTCTGTGAGTCGTCTGTACAAGTTTTTGAGTCTTGTCAGTAGGCCACTCTTGTGCCTACGAAGTGCGTCGATAGTCGCGTTTCTGTAAGCGTCCATTTGGTCCCGTTCTTTGTACTTTGGTATTGTCCGTTCCATCGTTCGTTTTATTGTTTCGTCCATCTGTTGTAAATGTTGGTCAATTTCTGTATTTGTCAGGTTCCTGTTGTTTGGTGGGGCTATGTCACTCGAACGAAGTTCTCTCGCTAGGGCGTTGGTGAAACGAGGCCAGCGCATCTTACTGTAATTGTAAGAATGCGTTGCCACGTATTCCTCCAACTCCACGCGTTCGTTCGGAATCTGCATTACAGCTGCCAGTCCGCAGTGATCACTGTCGTACTCGACTGTCTGTAAGCAGTTTCGAGGGTGATTACCCACTTTGTCTGTAACTGTCAGTCTTGTGTCGTAAAGCAAAAGATCCAGAAAGGAGCCGCTTCTTGGATACGATGGCTTTTCAGTAGCCAGCAGGTCGACGCCATATTCAACGCTGTAAAGATCCATCAAATTAAAAAGATGGTTACCTCTGGGATTACTATGTTGATTTCCCCAATCTTCATGTTTTGCGTTCAAATCACCGGCCAAGATGAAATAGTTTTCTTCCAGGCTCAGTTTCAGTTCCCTAAAAAGAATCTCGAGTTCTGAAGCAAAGTAAGTAACCTGCGGAGCTCCAGCCGCATAAGCCGCAATCATATACATCCGCTTCCCTTGAGTGAGAGAGATGCATACAACGCAAACTTCTAGCGTCTTGAGCTTTCGCAATTCATTGTTGTATATGACTTTATAATTAATGCCTTTTCGTATAAAGAGAGCGACACCGCCCCCTTGAGTGGAGTCGGGCCGGTCTCTTCTTACGATATTGTAATTTTTATGAGTCAATTTGTGTTTGTGGTTTAGTTTAGTTTCGCTAGCCATAAACACATCGGGACTGTAGTCTTTCAACAATTGGAACATATTGGCTCTTCGTTCAATCCTAATCAGTGAATTTACATTCACAGCTAGGACTTTTAGGCGCGTCTCCGGCAGCGCGCCCATTATGGTCTAAATTGCGCCAGGCCAGGCAACAAAGAGTAGAGATGATCTACTCTTTTGCCTTGCTCCTTTATCTGACTTTGCAGCCCTGTTAGTTGACCTTGAATGCTCACCAACAAGGCTACAATGTCAGGCTGCACCTCTGGTGCCTTAGGCACAGGGGCCTTTGGGGCAACCGTTGGTGGAGCCTGTCTCGTATTCCCATTCCCTGACACCATTTGGGCGTAAGAGAATTTGGGATCCACGAATTTTTGTGTTGGAGCCTGTCGAACTGTTCGACTTCCTTCGGCTTTTTGACTGGCCTGTTTTTGTTTTATTTGTTGGACCTTAGGGCAACCCCTATAGCTAGCCGGGTGCCCTTGGTTTCCACAAAGGACACACTTGAGCTGGGTCAAATCCTCAACCCGCTCCTTCCCCAGCTTGCATTCTCCCTCGTTGTGGGTTTCAGAGCACCTGACGCAGCGCAACTGCATATTGCAGTTGACTCCGGCATGGCCGAACCTCTGGCACTTCGTACATTGTAAAATGTCGTCGTGCCTTTTTAATGTCTCCCAGTGTATGGCTTGATAGTCGAGGCATTTGATTTCCCTCAGACTCTCAAACCTACTTTGGGGCGATAATGTTACGAGGAACATTGGCAGCCTGTAACCCCCTCGCCTGGACTTCACCGTAGTGAAAGGCTTGACCCCGATAAAATCGAGATCATCATTGGCATTTTCACGGAGCTCAGCTAAGAGCGCCTCCGGTTCCGTGCAGGAACTTATGCCCTTCAGTAGGACCGTCTTAAATTTTTCGCTTTTCGGCGTGAAGCTGAAGAACTCAGCTGTGGCCTCTTTTAGTAGCCCTTTTACTAACTTGTAATCGGCCAGTGAGAAGCACTGCACCGAATACCGTTTTTCTTTTTCATTCAAAATGTTTATTAAAAATTTGCCCTTAGTGGCCGACTTACATACCTGTTTTAAGTCCTGTAGGTCAACCCGGTAGGTCCTAATTGGTGGCACCTTCTCCTTCTTGGGCTGTGGTTGCTTCTGGTGTTGCTGCTGTTGCTGCTGCTTCTGCTTCTGCTGCTGCTTCTGCTGCTGCTGCTGTTGTTTGTGCTGCTCCTGCTGCTTTGGTTGTGGCTGTTGTTGTTGCTGCTTCTTGGCCTTAGCCGAAGTCGATGGGCCCTCAGCAATTGGGCCTGTCTCTGTTGCTGGCGTCTTTTTACTTTGCTCCGCTCCTGTGTTTTTGGAAGAGGGCTTGGGTTGTGGTTGTTTTTGCTGCTGTGGTTGTTGCTGCTGTTGTTTTTGTTGCAGTTGCTTTTGCGCTGCCTCTTCCTGTCGGCGCGCCTCTTGTTTCAGCTTTAGTGCACTGAGGAGGGGCTCTATTTCCTTCTTGAGCTTATAGAGGCTTTGCTCGTGCTGGCTGATTTCTGCCTGTTTGGTTTGCAGGGCCTGCACCAGTTCTTTTTCATTTTGGAGGTCCGCCACTACCTCCAAAGCCTTCGATGTCGCCGGGACTGCCTCTGCCTCCGATAGGATTAAATCCATATTCGGAGGCCTGAAGAGCCCCTCTCCACCTTCGGATACATATTCTGTTTTCTCCGACTCGGTATAGTCGGAGAATTCACTCTCTGTGGTAACCTTACCACCCTCCATTTGCTTGCGCATATCACGCCGCTTAGCGGCGTTGGCTCTCTCCACCTTATTAGGGCTCAGCTTCTTTAGCCTCCTCTTTTGGTTAGCTGTTGTTGCCTGGTCAGATGTTGTTGTTGTTGCTTGTGGTACTGTTACTGGCACCACCGTAACATCGCCTGATGTGTTGGCGGAGGTATCTTTCGATACCCCCGCTTTCTTCTCCTTTACCATTTGCTTCTCTTCCCAATCGATGAAATCAACAATTTCTCGATTGTGAAAAAAAGCAGAAATGTTTCTCGTTGACTCTGGCTGGGACTCGAACCCACGACCCTTCGCTTTGTCTGCAGACGCCACCTCCACTGGGCTACCGATGAGTTATGATAAACAGTGGCCAATTGCCAACTTTACTAGACTGAGACGATTGCACTTATTTAACTTGAAAATAAACGATAATAATACTTCTTCACACGATGGAAGTCAAAGAGCGACTGCTCCTGAGCATGAGTTTGTAGGTATACATGTGTATTTATGTATATGTGTGTGTGGTGTTTGTTTGTTTATAGCAATAATAGAGTACCGTTGTCTGTCTGCTCGAGACAAGCTGCAGGCATACATACTATATGTACGTATATTCATCTTTATACATATACCAAATCTCCACACCGGAAATGCTGTTTTGAAATGAAACTTCCGTACGGAACGGAGGCATTTTGTCTTATTTCTCTAGATAGAAAGTGCTGCAGAAAGGAAACACAACATTTGCAACATCACAACACGATTCTATCAAAGTGTGACTTGTTAGGAAAAAAGAAACATTCAAAATGTTTGTTTTTTCGAAGATAAAAATGAGTTCAAATCGTTTGAATGTTTGAGTGCATAAGTCTACAAATGAAAACATTATCATTTTAATTTAATTCGCTTATGCATAAGACATTAGACACTTTATGACGCAGTTTTTGTCATATCGCTCATAGGTTTGTAGAACGTGCTCCTGTTCGTGTACTGAATTTCCATGAAATCGGGTATTGCATTTTTTTTTGTGATTCTTTGGAGGGAATTGATTACCCGTGTTTTGTTGGAAAATCTATCAATAATATAGTAGGATCTTACACGAATAACAAAAACAATATCCGCAGTATGAATACTACCGATAAAAGTTAAAGTAGAATCTTACTACCGATGGGTTGTTGACATTTATGCGAGTCTCGAATGGATCTTATGTGATTTCATTCTCAAATGTTGGTACGATTGATATTGCATTTGTATCTCGATGGCTGTGTTCGTTGAGTAGTTGTGAATTTGGAATCATGTGTTTTCCATTGGGGGAAAAAAATCAATCTGTTACTGTTGATATTATTTAGTTTTGTTAATGAAAATGGACTAACTGGGCTTATTTTCCAAGAGAAAACAATAGAAAAGATAATTAAGTTTTGCTATGTTTCCACCAAAGGTTTATCTCAGTTTAGAATAAATAAATCTTTTTTGGGTGTCCACCGCACAAAAAGATTTAAAAATCATTAAGTTTGACAGCACTTTCTAAAGTGCAAATGGTGTTTCGATGTTTCTTATGAAGTGCAAGTGAGATAGTTTGATTCGTGTTAAACAATGAAGAACTGAATATGCTACCTTCTCCATGTACAATTTTTTTTTTAATTTGATTAAAACAAAACTATATTTTTTGTACACAAACATGCAAATAAACAGACCATAATGCATTATCTGTAAAACCAACTCCTCCACACAGGTTTTTCTTCACAAATCCCCGACCGGAATCGAGTCGAATAAAGCTCATTTCAACTCGATTCAGGTATATAAAGAATTGAGGCGAGCTTCAAGCTCGCTTCAACACCACATGTTAATGTAGTAGTCTGCGAACAAACCCCCTTCTTGAAGTTTTTATTTTATGTCAAATTGTTTGGTTAAAACTTTGAAATCGACTATCACCTTACACAGGCGTATTTTCTTGATTTTGATAGTCAACTTTCAAAAATCAGGGGTGGAATCGGCTAAGCTGATAATTGATAATTGACTACCATATTTTTGATAGTCAAATTTGACTATCATTTTCATTCCGTCTGTGTAAAATGATTCAACTCAATTCAATTCGATTGTACAATTTCTGATTATAATTGTCACAATTCATTGATGCTATGGTGAAATTTTAAAATGATTCCTATAAAATATCTAAATAAAAGTATCAAATTGGCTGTTTTTAAATAACATTCTTATTTCTCTTGTGTTTTTCGAATAACGTAAGCTTTGTCGGTCACAAGAATGTGTTTTTGTACCTAAAAAGGGTAACTGAAAAAATTTTCCAATCGTTTTTTGTAAGCGTCTGGTAGCTCTATTCAGAAACGACATATTTGTATATTTGTCAACAATCAACAATCACCTTAGCCGATTCCACCCCAGCTTACTTCTGGCAAATATTCAATTGTATCAACTTTCAAATATAAAAACCGGACTACTGCGGATGGTTTTTTTGGAAATTTCTCACTCTACTATATATGGATTACCAAAAAAACAGGGCTATTTTGTTTAAGAGGCTTAGGGTGGCCTCTAGAATTTTAGAAAATTAAATGGACCCTGCAACTTTAAAAATGTTGACCCAAAAGATTATGACCGGAAAAAATCTTCAATCATCCGGTTTCCGAAGTAAAGTACTACAAAGTTATTCATGACTTTCGACTAGTTAAAACTTCAAACGTGTTTTTTTCAATCCTGCATTTTTTTAGTTTGGGTGGACCAGAAAACTAATTGACGATTAGCCACCATTTTTAAATACATTGCTTGAAAAAACATTGAAAGTAGCAACTTGTCGGCATTTTGTTTAAAATTTCGTATAAAAATGCTTTTATGAAATCAGGAACAGAAACATTCCTCAAAAATATTACTCGGACTAGAAAATCAAACTCTTCAACAAATCATTAAAAGTAGAAAATAGGTACAAAAATATTGAACTCTCCGAAAATCCTAGCAAAATTGATATTAAAGACTCAAGTACACTTTCTATAGTTTTTTTTCTGTAAATAACGACTTCATTTCCGAACCGAATTTAAATAGAGTTGTATCGAATTGGTCTATGTAAACTATGTTAATGGTGGTTTCTTAGACGTATGGTTTTCAAGAAGAAATAAATTGCATATTATTTGATGATATCGCCAAGAATTTAACTATAATATAAAGATAAGGGTTTTCCATTATGTTTCAAAAATCAATTCGACCAATGCAGTCTCACACATTGGGATGCAGCAGATATTATATCTTATAATACCGTACAAACAGTGGCGGAGAGCATGAGCATATTGAATACTAGCATACTAATATCAAGAAATATTTACACAAAAATGAGTACAGAATCTATTCATAAGCGTTCCTATAAAACGCAGTTTTTGAGCTATAAAACACTCACTTTGAAAATAAGTTTTCAATGATGCCAACGTTCTTCTAAATAAAGCGAAAAGACTCATACTACTTTTACTGACACCTGTCATTGTCAAAATAACATACGATTTCAAAAGAGTCCACTAAATGGACAACCCTGGATATTTAAAAATTCCGTCCTGGATACAAGAGCAATTTTTTTCCTCGAACTCAAGTGTTGATAAACCTCTAAAAATTACATTCTTACCATTCAGGAACATATATTTAATTTTGACTTGTTTTATTCTGTCAAACTCTCGATCTATTGATTTTTTAAAAGTTTCAACTTGAGAGGGATTTTATTTTATTAAAAAAAGGCTTATTTCTGGTTTTAAAAATTAATTACCTCTTCAGTATCCCTTAAAATAGAACTCAACCATTTTTGCTTAGCATTATTACGTTCCCTTAAATTAACAATCTTCTAATATATTCATAAAAGACAGCCGTGGTTTGAATTTATAAACGTGTTTTTAACATTGAATAGACAAATTAATTTAAGATTTTTGCATAAAATGTTTTTGCTACGGGTTATCCATTTGCGGTTTCAAAAGTAAACTTTAATAAAACATACATATACAAAATAAAAATGTTGCAAGCATCGATTCTTTTGAGGTTATTTTCGAGCACTTTTTGACACATATTGGACGGTATTTCAGCCATAACTTGAAGAATGTTGGTTTTAAGTGCTCAAGAGTAAAAGGTTTATCTGCATCTGCATCGCGGTCTTTCGAGTAGAAAGCAAGTATTTTCGAAAACGAATATTTTGAACTCTCTATTTCTAATGCGGATAAGAAATCTAGTACTTACGGAATTACAAATCCGCATTCGGATTTTTCGTACATGGCAATGCGTTTCCGAATGTCGTTCGAAAACGGAAATTTTGTTTCTGCACCAAGAGAGGTAACGGATTGCAATTCGAAGATCGTTTTTAAAGGACACAAAAGGAAAATTGTGTTAAGTTGAGTGAAATAGAAAAAATGTAAATAAGGAAATAATAATTTTATTCAAAATTTAAGCAAATAAATTTCATTATAGGGAATCATCAGCGAAAAATGTGCATACCACAGTTCTGTACAAAACTAAACAAAAACAATGGTTAAAAAAGTAAAATAACGCACTCATTATATGTTTACCTTCCACCACACATTTCAAAAATATTTTATTTATAGCGTATTGTTCTACGTTCAACTCGTTCTTCTCTATTTTCTTTATCCATCCACAGAGCAACCGAATTCATTTTATTAACTTTTTATTGAATTTTATATTTTCTCTTTAAAAATTAATTTCAACTTTCTCGTCGTGTTTGTGATTTTTTTGGATTTTTTGTTTGTGTTTTTGCTTTGACACATCTCATAAGAAATACTTCGAGACTCGCCAAATCTATTCTATAAATAGAAAAAGTACTAGATGATTGTTTTGTTCGATTCAAACATTTTACAGAGTACGAATTCATAAACGAATCGAATATGAGATTCGAATCAGATTGGCTTTCGAAACGCATTACAGAGTAGGGCCCCAGGTGGTAATGCATTATCAAAAAGTTAACGTTTGGTGTGGATATTAGGCCGGCGGAGTAATTGGTCCGTACTTTTTGAAAACGACCGACGTTAGTGATAACTAATTCCTTATGGCCCAAATTGAACCATATGGACCTAGACACATGTGGTTCCAGCAGGACGGCCCTACGTGCCACACAGCAAACGCCACGATTGACATTTTCATCATCTCCAAGCCCTTATTGAAAAACCCATAAAATATTCAACATTGAATTTTGTAGTTATATGTATACAGTACAGTATCAAAATTGAATATTTTTATTTTTCAAACGTGCCAAAACTTTTATTCAACATGAAAGATGAAAAATAAGACTTTTACCAAGACCCGTCATTTTATATTATTTTCTAAATTCTTGAACAAAAACTCCATACAAAAACAACAAAGACAGGTAGGTTCATATATCTAATATAAAATCTTTCAAAAACTTGTCACTTACACCACATCTTGTCACATCTTTTGAGTGTTAAATAAAATTTAATAATAAAGTTAAAAAAAAAATAAACTAAACTCCACACAAAAATGGTTAAAATTCATATCTCGACACTTTGTTGGCATTAAAAAGCTATAACAAAAATTGTCAACTACCAGCACCAGCAGCAGAACCAGCAAAAGCAGCACCACCATCAGAAACAGTTTGAAAACTTCTATGAAAACTTTAAAAAGCTGTCAAAAACAACAGTTTGAAATGCAAAGAACATGTTGGCAATGTGTGATCCTTTCACACTCAATCGCTGAGCTGTTGGTGGAACTGCAACATGAGAAAATAATAAAGCAAACAAAAAATAAAAGTCATTTGACTCCTGCAATATCCTCAAGCGTTTCATTTTTATATTCTCCATAAAATGCATGTGAAATAGAAAAAAAAAAAAAGGATACGGATAAGGATAAGGATATGGATATGACCTGACATTATCGCAAATTTAAATACAATTTACCCACCCACATCACACAGTTTTCCTTTTGTAGTTTTTCATTGTCATATTGTGTGGTTTTCCAAATAGGCAAATAATACGAATATCAAAAAGAATTATTTTATATTTTTGTCATCTGCTCGACAAAATTGAATTATTTTTTAATCCTTAAAAAAGAATATATAATGTTCATGTTCATCACATTAGTATTGAAAGAGGCAATTTTACGGTTCACATAACCCAGAATGGGCATTGCATATATAAGACTTTAATAGAGCGTGTATAAACCTAGAGATGTGGACTGTGGAGTCGGGCTAACTTCAATTTCTTTGTGAGAATACTAACTCTGCGTTCCCTACTATAGGGGTACATTATTGACCTATGGCAATCCGAGTGAGTTGAAGATTTCCGGCACTTAAAAAAGAAATTTAACTACGTATTTTCCTTTTTAATAATATAACGATAGCTTCCTGTACGTTTTTTGGAATGTACTTACGAACTAAAAGTTTGGTTTTGTAGTTGAAAGGCACAAATTGGACTTGCAATAATAGAAAGTTAGTCCCTTAAACCTAAAACGCATACAAGACTTTTCCAAGTTGGACTTAAGATGTTTTCGTTTTATAAAAACGAAACTTCCGGGTTTTTTTAATTGAACATTTTGACATTTCCCGACGACGTTTCAAAGTATCTAAAGAGTTTTCCAAAACGAGGCGGGTCGATTTTAAAATGGAACAAAACAAGTTGTATAAGAGATAATAATAAGGTTTTTTTCTTTTTTGAAAGACCTATCAATGGCATTATGTTTGAAATATAACATCGTTTAAATAGATGCCGCTGGGTGACATGCATTTTAGTTCAGTTTTCAAATATTATGGTGCTAAAATCAGGCTGAATTTGACCGATGGCATCGATTATGTTGTCTTTGAGGGCCGTGGTGGTTTGAGGCTTATTCGCATAGACCTGCGACTTAAGAAAGTCCTACAAAAAAAAGCCCAAAGGGATCAAATCACACACTCTTGGTTGCTAAATTTAAACATTTCTCTTTTAGTTTTTAGCTTTGCATATGTATTTGTTTACAAAAATACTTACGAAAAATAAAAAATAAGCCAAATTTTTAAAATTCTTAACACTTTAAGAAAAATTATAACATGTAAAATGTTATCACACCAAAAAAATATTTTTAAAATAGTTCAGATTTATTTCAGAAACATTTCGAAAATAATAAAAATAGAGAAATATTTCTTTATTATTAACTTTGGTATGCTCGCTAAAAAATTCTGAAATATTTATGAAATGTTTCTCTGTTTTCAATTTCTAATGAAAAACTTTTTTTGTTTTCCAAGGTTCTGTGGTTTTTCATATAAATATAAAAAATATCGTTGAAAGTGTTTGCAACGATGATTTAATTTAATTCATCAAAATGTATAAAATCTTTAACTTAAGATCTTTTTTTAAATTCTTGTTAAACGCCCTTTTAATAATAATAATATTAAAAAACAACTAAGATTTTATGTTAACTATAAATACGAACCAACTAGGTTTCATTCAATACCGGCTTTGTATCCTATAAATCTTGTATCAATAATGCATATGTATGTATGCAGAGACTTCAATCACTCTCGTGTCTCTACATTCTTTTTTTTCCAAAAAAGTCTTTTTTGTTTTCAGCTGTGACAATTTATGATTGATGGCATTTATCAAAAAAATATCAAGTTTTCAGCAACTGAAACCAATATTTTTTTTCAAGAGAGAGAAAAACTAGGTAGACAAAAACTATCGAATTTTAAATTCCCCATATTTTTAGGGTGACAGATGACAAAGCAAAAATATAAAACATGGGTTTATTTTCAAAGTTCAATGTTAGCAAAGTAAAATAAAAAACAAAATCGCGTAGTTGAAAACATAAATTCCCGAAAGTATAAAAAAATAATACAAAAGCAGTAGAACGGCATTTGGACGTACATTCACGTGCACTATGGCGCTTTTCTTGATTAGCTGCATTTCAGGGGGAGTTATAGTATCAATTCACTAAAGTATCTTTTCTTGACACCCCCCCCCCCCCTACCACAGCTGCACCCTATACCTACATTTTTAATATGTGGTTATAATTGTTTTTTAGAAATATTTTTATATATTTATACATTACAAGGTTAGATACAAAAAAAAATACAGTTAACTATATTTATCTATGACAATGGTATTGAGGAAGGTAGCTGGGGCAGTGAGGCCCTTATTTGCAGCGCATCATAGGTGTCACGCAATCGAGACAATATGAGCACACGTTCCCATAGTACATCGACCTGCCAACCAAGATCAGTGTATCGAACGCGCTAAACACATTCAAGTCAATTGTCTTATTCCTTTGTATTAGTAAAGTTATATTTATTCTTGTCTTAATGTCATTGTATGCGAGTGAAACTTGGAGAAATAAGTTCACTCATTTTTACTTTGTTGAGTCAGTTGACTCTTAACTCTTGTACGGTGCAGGCCGGCCTCGGATAAAATAGAATTGTTGTTAAGAACTAAAGCTGTATAGTGAAACTGACTGCATAAAGAAATCATTATTAATAAAGATAATCAATAGTCGGGTTTTTTAACCACTTTTCCCGACTCTAAAGTGCCGTGTTTTATTTTTCCTATAATTTTACAGTCCGCTTTATACAATCAGTAATCTAAATGACTCGAGACCTTAAAGAGAAATATGTATATACAAAGCTTCCTTTAAAGACATTGTACGGTGGGACCTTCTAATAAAAAATAATATTATTACACAAATCTCCAAATCAGCATGTTCTTTTATATACACCGCAAACTCTGGTAGCGATCTTGAAAGATCGTCTGTCAATAAGTGGCATTGGTATATTCCGTGTACAAGCCTCGACGATACATCATACAGTTACGATTTCGTTGTTCCATTTTGAGTAGCAAATCAATCAATCCAGTGTTTTAGCAGATGTCAACGTTTAAAGCGGGTAACAGAGCCCAGTAGTGTCTTAGGGGTCAGAGATGGCAATAAAATTGATGACAGTGAAAAATTAAGCAGCGGCAAAACATTGTCACGAGCGCAATACCAACGAGAGACTGACGGAACAGATGGATATGCCCTCGCGCACCGGGGGTGTAAGGGGTGGTTCGTATTACCCTTGGGGCGCACAAGGTCGTAACGTTTTAAAAGTGATGAACACGAAAAATAATTACTTCTTTTAAGATAATATTGTAATTATTCTATAGTGATATCATATATACATATATCTCCGAAAGTACTAAGATCTCAGAATGGTCGTAAAAATATTCCTATATATGGGCATTTCCACAGTATTTTTAACTTTCATGTTACCACAGTATATTAAGCCTTAGAAATGAAATTGGCACTTTCTAAGTGGATAGATTTTCGTATCATGACTTATTTCAATTATGTAACCTACTTGTGACTTGATTGGATTAAAATTTTTAATTAAAATTAATAAAAAAATAGGCTAAATATTGCAAATTTCAAGCGTACCAGATGCAAATTTATTAAGTTTTATAAACAAAAAACATTTCAACGACCTTTGAAACAACTTAACATCATTAATTTATAATTATTTATAATATACACTGTTAGAAAAACCTCGAAAGAAAGGTGTGCTACCATTTAAAAAATAGTACAAAGCAATTAAATTAGAGTACCTCCGTTTTTACAAATATTAAAATCTGATCTTTTTCTCTATATAACTTTCTTAACGATCGATTCTGGTAGTATTTTATAGGCTTAAATTATTCTCTATCAATCAATAAATCAATTAAAATTTAACTGGATCATGTGCCTCTATTTAAAAATAAATAATGTATAAAATATGTGATTTTTTTAGCGGCACACCTATCGATAAGATCTTACAGCTAAATAAATGATTGTGAATGATAATTTTACGAATAATCAATAGTAAAAAAAAGCTGTTGATCTAAATTTTGAAATTTCAAAGTTTGTACGACAGTACAAAATCAAAATTTATTATGAAATGAGGGTTTTTCATTGAATGCTTTTCATTGATCTAACGTACCGGATATTACGTGACGGATATTAACGATGTTTCAAAATGAATCACGCAAGTATTTTCTTGTTATTTAGATGATAAGCAATCAAGAAAATGTTTGTTTATAGATGTGCCTCAAAATAAAAAAAAAAAATTTTCAATTGTTGAAAATGAAAGATTCTGTGGAAATGCCTATATATGTATATATTTGCCTGAGATTATAAATTTTGTATTTTTCAATATTTACTATTTATTTTGCGGTTTTAAAAGTAAACGTAAATGACCAATACACGAATTGTTGCAAGCATCGATTCTTTTAAGGTAAATTTCGACCACTTTTTGACACATATTGGGTGGTATCTCAGCCATAACTTGACGAATGTTGGTTTTTAAGTGCTCAAGAGTTAAAGGTTTATCTGCATAAACTCAGTCTTTCGCGTAGCCCCACAGAAAAAGTCCAGCGGTGTCAAATCACATGATCTTGGTGGCCAGTTGATATCGCCACGACGAGAAATTACGCGGCCAGGAAATGTCCCTTGCAATAAGGCCATATTTTCTCGAGTTGTGTAGCATGTGGCATTTGGCACCGTCTTCTTGAAACAACATATTCTTCAAGTCGTATTCTTCAAAAGCTGGCAAAAAAAAGTCGGCTATCACATGACCATAACGCTCCAAAATGACGGTGACAGTCGTTCCATCGTCGTTTTCGAAGAAGTAAGGTCCAATCACACCTCCGGACCAAAGAGCGCACCAAACAGTGAGTTTTTGTGAATGTAATGGCCTCTCTTCAATTACTTGAGGATTCTCTACGACAATTTTGTTTATTAACATACCCACCGAGTGAGAAATATGCTTCTTCGATCAAAAAAGTTTTGTTGGAAAAATCGCCGTCCACCGCCTGTTGTTCAAGCCCCATTCAACCTTTCTACGACATTTTGAATGGTCAGCTGGCTTCAATTGTTGTGTGAGCTGGGCTCTATCTGGATGGCAAAATACGTCATAATGCGCCGTAAGACAGTCCCAATTCCTGAGAACGACGAGGAATCGACATATTTGGGTTTTCGCCAGCACTTTCACTTTTAGCAGCGATATTTTCAGTGGTACGAGCGAAACGATGATTCACAGGCCTTACAATATTTGTAATCGATGCAGTCTCTACAAATTTTTTCACAATCTTGCCGATTGCTTGCGTAGTTGGACGATTATGTAAACCGTAGTCTCCTCTTAAAGAACGATATGTGGCTGTGACAGAATCACCATTTTTGTAGTAGATTTTAAAAATGTGTATGTTATGTGCGATAGCTAAGCGATCCATTTTCGTAAATGTCAGACTTTGAACTGAAAAAAAAATTGTTTAACAACTTACTTTGACAGATGTCGAATTCCAGCCCTATACCTTTGAAACCAAAAAATGGATAACCCTGTATATTTGACGCAAGCATTTAACAGAATAGGGTTGTATAAAATAATATTTTTCAATTACTAACATAGCTCTAGGACGCCACAAAATGCGTTAAAAATCAAATGAAATCAAAAAAAATACGTATACGCCTAAGTGAACCATTTTGTTTCTTATTTTTAAAACTTCATTCAAAGTATGTATTAGCTAAAGGCTCATTTGTTCGTTTCAGTAATTTTATCATTTGAATTATGTATGTAATTCTGTTTTTCTTTTAAAATTACGACACTAATCATTAAAATTGTGAACACAAAAAGAAAACCAGACAAGCTAATTGAGGGGAATAAATTTCCGATTAATGCTATCGCCTACCTTAACCAAGGTTAAGATGTTTTGTGTTTTTGTATTTTATACCGTCTGACTGACAATGTGTCAACATGGTTAAAATGAATGAAAGAACACAACATGTTTGTATCCTAAGGGATAGAAACTTACAAAACATATGTCTCTTCACACAATTTTTGTTTTTCTTCCAAAAAGTAAAAACAAGAAAAAGTTTTAGCCTAAATATTTCTTTTTCGGTCCAAAAATACAACAACAAAAAATATTTCAATTTCAACACTAAAGTGATGTTTAGATGTGTAGGTATAAGATGTTGCAAAATGTTTACTGTCTGTCAACTAAGGCAAAAGAAATAATTTGTATTTTTTTATTTTTACTTAAAATTCTCAAAACATGATTAAGTTTATGTCACAGACATACCTTCCAGGAATGAAAAGTCACTCAGCACTCACTCATCTAAACCTATAGCAACTGCAATTACATTGAGTTTGAAATACACACATACATACGTCATTTCAAAAATGGCTTGTTCTTGCTTTGAATTCAATTTGGGTTAAGTTTAGGTAGGTAGGTAGGTTAGGTATGTAAGTTACATTCAAATAATATGTAAGGCAATGTGACAGGAAAGACTTCCAATTACTACTACAGTATGCTGCTCTACCAATACATATAAATCTATATCTACATTAGTTCATCAGCAGAGAGAGTGTGGGCTGACAGTTTTTGAAATGTTTCTATGAATGAGCTAAGTTATAGACATATGTATATACATACATAGTTGCATAGTTATGAACTTACATTATATGAGGATGTTAAGTTAGGTGGCAGGATATCCTTGTGACTATGAAATTAGCTCAATCAAATTAACATCGAAATTATGACATTTTCATACCGGAGGTAGATATGTACCTTACACGTAATGGTAATGTACCTACCTAATTGCAAATATGTGTAGGTATGTTGGAATTTCAAATCAATTATGTAAGAGTTTTTGTTATAACTCGCTTCTCTTGAACGAACAAAACGAGCCGAGCATAATATGCTCCAATGGATACGAGTACATACTACTTTAACTTGAAATTATTTCACTTGCAGAATTCAGCAGGAAGGATCATTCATTACCTTCTATATTCCATTCCAAAATTGATATTAAACTATAAGAAGGAATAACTTATACAATGATTAATAATTTGAGTGAGAAAATTAGATTTCTAGTTATGGTGTATTAATTAGAGAGATCAATAAATTGGAAGGCAAAATTAAATAATGATTGATGATGAATTTGTTGGAAATGTTTATCAACGTTACTCAATCACACCAAGAAGTGATTTACTTGAGTATTTAACTTCAGCAGTCTTTATGTAACAGCTTGCTTTTTACAGGCTTATGACTTTTTTTCGACTTCAACCCGTAGAAGGCAAATACATAAAAGTTCGTGTTGGCTTAAGCAATTTCGGAGACTTTGTTTGACTTTACATCGATTAAGGATATTTATTACGAAAAAAATACTGGGAGCTAAAATTTCTCAACGCGTATTTATGCAATTTTACTTCATACAAAATAGTACAAGTTTCAGTACAGATAACTTTGTTAAAACAGAAGGTTTTGGTTGTTTCATTGACTAGCGGAAATGAACAAAATGAAGGATAGAAAAGCGGCAGGCTTCATTGTGATACCAACGGCATTTTCTAAGCAGTTGAGTTAATAAGCAAGCTTCCTGCAGTTTACAACGAGGTGTTGGGAACAGGTATGATTCAGTGAATCAATCATTTTTCCAATCCACAAAAAAGGCAGCTGGTCGGTGATGTCGAACTATCGAGGAATATCGTTTTTAAATTAGTGTTATAAAATATTTACAGCTATTCTACAAACATGGCTCTATAAATGGATTAATGAAAATAAGCTGTTGAAAGAATTTCAGGCAGGCTTTAGATCCGGTTATTCAACAATCGATCATATGTTTGTTCTGAAAAGCATTGCGGATAAGCGTTTTTCGTAGATTTTAAGTTTGCATTTGACACGGTGAATAGGCAAGCTATTTTCTATAAGTTTTTTGGTATGGGAATGTCGTTAAAGTTTGGAAGAGTCCTCCAAAAACTGTATATGGATACTAATACTAAATGCAGTTTGGAATGGTACAGAAAGGTCGGATTGGTTCAGAACGGAATCAGGCGTCAGGCAAGGTTGTACGATGAGCTCAAGCTTATTCGGTCTCTTTATCGAAGACTTAGTCGATTTCTTACTTGCTGCAATCGAACATGCTGGGGAATTAATTAAAGGACTGTTGTTCAAGCATGACATTGTGGTTCTCGCGTCATCTACAGAATCACTATACAGCTTATGATTAATGGGATTTTTTAAGTACTGTAAAATATGGAACCTAATAGTAAACATGGAATAGTCCAATATCATGATTTTCAAGAACCGAGGAGGTAAAAACTGCCTTAATGAAAAATGGAACTACAATGGTGAGAATATAGAGATAGTCAAAGAGTTTAAATACCTTGGAGTGAACTTGACAAGAAATTTAAATATGGAACCGCATCTGTTAGGAAAGCTTACAAGTGCAAAAGCCGCCATCAGTGCATCTTGGAGTAGGTGTTTCTCAAACAAAAGTATCGCACACAACAGTAAATACACTGTTTTTAAGGAAGTAACAGAATCAATCTTGTTCTATACGGCTCAAGTATGGGCGAAGCAATATGAAGATGTGGAAAAATTGTTCCGCTTCTATGTTAAAAGAACTATATAGTTATGTTCGAAACGGGACTGCAGAACTCTTTGTACGAACACTTCGAACGCAGATAAAGTATGTGCTCAAAATCATGAATATGGATAATTACCTTGTACCGAAGAATTCACTTCAAAAAATTCGAGAGAGGTCAGGATGTTATGCAGAATGGATGAAACTTGCTAGGGAGTGTAAGATAGACCTTAACATAGATAACTTTGATTTCAATCACTGGAAAGAGTCACTGTACCGCCTAATTGCAAAAGTGGATGATATGTTATGGGGAAAATGCCTTAACGAAGCAACTGAGTCTCTGCACAGAGCAATTTACAGTAAACTTAATCACAATTTGGAGGCGAAGAACTATTTTCGGGATGAATACAGCGTAGAAAAGATTTCGATGATGGTTAAGATGCGTGGTGAACTCGTACCTCTTAACTTCATTCTACATAGAGAGGATTTACCAATATTATGCTCCTTATGTAAGCTACAAGTGAGAGAAGATGTATTTCACTTCATGGATAAATGTCCAATTCTTAAGGACTTACTTACTTACTTAAGGTGGCGCTACAGTTCTGTGTGAACTAGGGCCTCACCCAACAAGCTTCTCCATCTAGCTCCGTTCCTAGCTAGATGACTCAAGTTTCGCGTTCCAAGTTGGGTAAGGTCACTTTCCACTTGTGCGCGCCACCTGATCTTCGGTCTTTCTCTACTGCGCTGTCCTGTGGGTGTGGATTCGAAGACTTTCCGGGCCGGAGCATTGGTTTCCATGCACTCTACATGAGCCAGCCATCTCAGTAGTTCTCCTCCACTCCCCTTTTATGCATACGGGACCGTAGATCTCAAGGAAGAACTTTTCTCTCGAAACAACCCAAGGTGCTTTCATCCACATTTGTCATAGCCCATGCTTCTGCACCCTATAGCAATACGGGAATAATGAGGGTCTTATATAGCGCCACTTTGGTCTCGAGAGAGAGGGTTTTACTACTCAATTGCTTTCTTAGCCCAAAGAAATAGTGGTTAGCAAGAGTTTTGACCGAGACATCGGTGTTGTAAGTCCTTTTTTGATGACAGAATGTACTACTTAGTTTTGGCCTCATTATCCGTTAAACCCATTTTTGCATATGCTAGTAATTGAACAGACTTTTGAAAGATAGCGCCTCTAGTGTTGACATGGGAGCTCGACACTATTCTTTCAAGGACGGTGTTAAAGAAATCGCATGACAGCGTATCACCTTGTCCAAAGCCTTTTTTGACATCAAAAGATTCTCTTAAGTTGTTTCCAACCATTATGGAGCAGCTCGAATTCTCCATAGTTATCCTGCACAAACGGACGAGTTTGGCAGGGATGCCAAAACTAGGCATGGCTCTACACAGCTCGTCCCTGTAAAAAGAAGGGGGTGTCGATTTGATGTTCTTGGGTTTTTTTTAAGGATCTGCCGTAATGTGAATATTTGAGACTGTGGACTTTCCTGGTTTAAAACAACACTGATAAGGACGATGGATAAGGTTGTTGACGATGGGCTTTAGACGTTCACATATTACGGTAGAGAAGATTTTTGTGCAGTTTAGAGGGCCCTTTCTTAAAGACATCAGAAGAAATGTTCTTGGAACGAGTTTTTTGAATAAAAATGAAATTGTATCATTGTTGAACGAAGTCGACGTTAAAAAAACTTTACATGTACTGCAAACGGGCTCTAAATTATAGGGGCGAATTATTAAAGAGAGTTTCTGAAGATAATATTTAATCTTAATAGTAAACTATTCAAAATTAATTTTTATATCATGTACCTAATTTGTTTATCTATAAATTATATTTCATTAGAAATAAGTATCCGATTTATGTTTTGTCAACTAGGCAGACGGCAGAAAGCCATGCTTCTTTTGATTTTTGTAAAAAAATGTAAAATATTCCAGACGAGCAATACAAATTTTATCTATTAATCTATCTTGACTATTTCTTTGATTTAGACAATTTTGTTTTTGGAATAATTTAGTTTTGACAATATTATTTAATTTATTGTGTATTCTATGGACTTTCAAACTTAACCACTTTTTTTTCTTGCATAAAATATCCTGGAAATGAAAACGTTCGTTTTTATTGAATTGAATTTTATAAATTTAAATATTAAAACATTTTTTTTCTTTTAATTTGTTCGTCATTGACTGTGTGTGTATGAATGTATGAATGTGTTTTATATATACAAAATAAATAGAATGTTATGCAATCGACTGTGCATATTTTATTGGGAGATTTTGGTAGAATTCATTCGGGGTTTTTCAATTTAATTATTCAAAAAGGATTTTGGGGGAAAGCTTTTTGTACTCTTTTTTATTAAACATATAATTTACATACATATATAAAATAAAATGATTTTCTAGGTATTTTACTATTGAATTTATGTTAAAATAAATATGCCTGCAATTTGATTGTATTTTAAAAATGGTAAATAGTTATATATCGCATTCAAATCAAAATAAAGATTTCGTTTTTTTTATTTTGTTAATAAATACATAAAAATGCAAGTACATGATTACTTTTAAAATTTTTGTATTTTATTCAAATATATTTTCTTACACATACAAAACAGAACAATTGCAAAAATGTTACACAAATTTGATCTTCTATTTAAATAAATTGGAGTTTAAAGCAGGAATGTAATAACAATTTTATGTTTATGTGACATTTTTACTTCAGTAAATTTTCACAGGTTATTTAATGGGCTAAGGAGAAAAGAACTTAGCAAAAGAAAACTTCTTAAAAAGATATAATTGCGAAACATAAACGCTTTATTAAAAATAAAAGAAAATCAAATGGAATCGAACCCAAAAATATGAAATATTTGGATTCGACATATAAGAGTCTACTCAATATTTGTAACGTATTTGCTGAGTTTTTCAAATCCAATTTTATTGACTCTAACAATCTGTAAATTGTGTGAATAAAGGTCACTTAAGTTTTTCAATATCGAAAAAGTAAACGTTATCTACACCGATTTTAGCAAGGCGTTTGATCATAAAATCTTAATGCAAAAATTAGAATTTATAGGATTTCATTCAAGCATGCTTAAATGGTTATTGACTTATATAACAGGACGAAGTCAACAAGTTTTAATAGATACGAATATATCGAATCCGTTTTAAGTCACATCAGGCGTTCCACAAGGCAGGCATTTAGGTCCATTATTGTTCGTTATATTTATTAAGGACTTTTCTGATATCTTTACAAACTTTATGCTTCTTCTGTTTGTAGATGACCTCAAATTTTCCAGATGTATTAAAAGTTCCACCAAATGCACGCTTCTTCAAAATGATATCACCAAATCAATTGATCCTTAATATTTCCAAATGTGAATGTTTTACTTTTACCCGTCGTTTATTACTTTTTGTTTTTAATTACAACATTGAAAATAATTTAATCAATAGAGTTTGGTGAGTAATATTAGGTTCCAAAGTAAACTTTGTAAGTCATATAGAATATATGGTAAATAAGGCCAAACCCATGCTGTACTTCGTCTCACGAAATTCTTTCGGTTTAAAGGATCCTTACACACTAAAATACCTTTACGTCGCTTATATAAGGTCCATCTTGGAGTATTGCTTCGTAGTATGGAACCCATATTATAATAAACAAACTATGATGCAACATTGAAATTCCTCCCTACAACGTTCTTAGTCAGCTTATTGGCATTCATACATTAAAAAACCGAAGGAAGATGTTTGCTATAACTTTTAGTACGACTATTTTTCAGAATAAAACCTAACAAGTATCTTGACAAGTCTTCAAAAAAGATATTGATATGAAAATTACCATCTTACTTCTCATTCTCATTCGATCTTTAAATTCTCTAAGGGTTTTGGTTATTATAAGCTGACTCTACTTAGTTGTTAAATCATACAAAAATAGACATAAGCTGTAATATTTGTTGGGCATTTTGAAAAAATTAGTAACACAAATATGGCGCCATCTGTTGCACACGAATATTTACACAAAATAAAACCATAATCTAAGAACGAACCTTTTTCCTTTAGTTCTTATTCAGCTTCTATTTACAAAATGAAAAACATAAATAAAAATTAAACACAAATTAGTTTAAAAATATTTCTGGTCTGAATTTCGCAAAATGCTTCAATAAATTATTCTGACAAATGTTCAAATGTATCAACTTTCAAATATAAAAGCCGGACTTTGTGCCAAATTCTCACTGTACTATATATAGAATTCCAAAAAACCACGTCCAATGTCAAATGTTTTTAACGAATTTTACGAATTTCAACACGTTGTTGAAGCGTGTACCGTTCTATAGATTCTTAGTAATGACATAGTTTTAATTGTCAAATATCAAAAGATGATAAATGAAACATAATAATAAAATTATTCAAAAATACTCATCGAACTATTTGAAATATACAATGGAAAACTAAAAAAAATAATTTTCCAATAAATCTTCAAATTTTAACAAATTACAGAGTTTGATGGCAGATCTTACAGTTTTAAAAATGTCGCATATGTCGACCTATCGTTTAAACTCACAAAATTATTTTTAGAACATTGTCGGAAATATCATTATCAGTCATTTTTAAATTTTGGCGTTTTAAACGTAAAAAAAAACACCAGATAATTTTAAAAAATTAAATTATATGTGAGTTAAATTTAAAGACTTATTACGCCATCAGACAATTTTCTATTGAAATTTTGGCATTTCTCGACGTTTCAAGGTCCCTAGAGTCGAAATAAAAGATTTTTAGAGAGATGTCTGTGCGTGTGTGTGTACGTACGTTCGTACGTTCGGGAAGTTTTTTTTGCTGTCCATAGCACAAGAACCAGTAGAGATATCGACTTTAAATAAATTTTGTTGTACAGATAATAATGCAGAAAGATGCAGAAAGGGCTCTCAAGAAAATTGAGTGTGTGGTTTTTTTGCCATAGCAATTTAAAAAAATGGTGAACATTTTGGTTAACCCTAAATATCGTGATATAAAACAAACATATTTTTGAAAAAAAATTCCAATTAACGGTTTTTCTATAAATCAAAAAAAAACTGAAAAAAAAGTATTTGTCACCTCGAAAATTTTACGACCAAAAAATGATTTTATCTCCAAAACAATTTTGTGCAACGAAGAATAACATTTTCAACATCTGGTAAAATTTTGAGAAAAATTGAATAGACAGTTTTTTTACATAAAATTAAAAACCAAAAAAAAATTAATAAAAGTTGGTAAAAATTGATTTTCGACTCTAATATCTTTTTTTTAAACTTTGAGATATTAGTTTTAAACTAATTTTATCTTTTAAAAAAAATTGTTGTCAACATTCAGTAAAATTTTGAGAAAAAACGAATTGAAAGTTTTTTTACAAAAAATTAACAACCTAAAAAAAATTAACAAAAGTTAGTAAAAATTGATTTTCGGCTTAAATTGCTTCTCAAAAATTAAAAATATTGGCTATAAACTTATTTTATCTCACAGAAAATATGGTTTTCGATATTCAAAAATTTTTTTATAAGAATCCAACAGTAAATTTTTTCATAAAAAAATAAAATTTGAAAAAATTGGATGCAAATTTGGTAAAAATTGATGTTCGGTTCTTGATATCTCTCAATTTAATTTCATTCATCCAATTTGTATTTGTTTATATAAGAAATAAAAACTTTTAAGAAATGTTACTAAAATTGGTAAAAATTGGTTTTTGACCAAAAATCTCGTTAACAAAAATAGATTTTGAAATATGTAAAACTATTTCATTATATGCAAAATATTGTTGGTAATTTTGAAATTTTTAAAAATATTTCAACTGACAACTTTTTTAACACAACACGAAAACCTACAAACTTTTAAGCAAGACAAATCGACAGACGGGATGGGAAGTTATCAATCATCCCAGCTTCTTTTTAGAATAGTGACTGAACTGAAAATATTGCAAAATTTAACTTTGCATACAAATCGGAATTTTTTCATCAAAATCACACCACTTCCAAGAAAATTAATTTTAATTTCTTTGTATAAAAATGTTTTTTGTTTTCCAAATATGAAACAAGTCATTTCAAAATGTTAAACTTAAATCAGAATAAACGCATGAACGCACTAACGTCGATAAATCTACAAGAATGTGATATATGTATATGTATGTATTTTACAATTTTCTAGCCAATGGTTTACTTTGAAACGTACAAATGCTCTTAAATTAACAAAAAACTAAACGTTAACTTAATTGCTTCCACACTTTTGGCTATAAGCTATAAATTTTCAAGCCATAAGCCATATTTTAAATATAGTTTCATCTGTCTCAATACCATTTGCATTCCAATCATGCAAACAGCATACTCGGGCGTATACGTAACATTATCACAAAAATGTAATAGATGCACAGACATACGAGTATATAGTATCTCCATAATATTCATTGACATTTTCAACTTATATCAGGAAATAAATTTCAATGCGGTTCTGCCATCCATCTCAAGTCGTATCCATGATACGAAAAAAAGCAACAACAACAAAAATATATAAACTCAGTCCCCGGAAGTATGACAAAAATAAAATACATCCTATATTCGTACTGTTCATATGTATGAACGTATTATTATTGTATCCGCATCGCTGAAACAGCCTCCCCTATAGGGGATTTAGGAAGATTTTCATTTTGAGTTCAGATGTGCGATGCGATGCTAGAAAATAAAACTCAGTAAAAGATACATGTACTGTACAGTGTACAGTACAGTACATCCATATTCGAGTAAAGAGAAGGCAAGCATTTGAAACAAACGAACTTTTACCCGGAAACTGGAAAATAATTCATGACACTATATAGATTGTTGGTGCTACGTACTACGTTTGTATGTTTGTATTGGAACTGCAGCATATATCCTTTACGCTCTTATGCACGAAAAAGAGGATTCACATTTTCTGTGGCATGTTCATACGTAGTGAATGTGAATGTGAATGTATCTCTCTTATGTGTGCCTCTAACAGTTGCAAGCAATTAAGGCGATACGTATGGTTTGACATTACGCCATAACCCGTTGGACAATTTAACAATGTTGCCATACGTACATAAGTGACATTATAATTTTGTATCTATTTGTTAGAATTGTATGAAAATCTAGCTTTGCCTCTTATAAGAGCTATGATTTATGTTGAGGCATAGGCGGTATGCTTTATGTGTTTTTGAGTAAGCTGTTTTGTGAAACTCGAACAACTTTGAAAATCCTCAATCAAAATCAACATGTTTCCCTTTATTCAACACACTTAGCAACTATTAATAAAGAAAACAAAGTACTTGTGCTTAAAAATAGGGTTTTCCAATAACAGGTTTCATTTTGATATTTTATTTCATTGCATGCCAACTTTCCAGGAAATTTTCCACAGCCCATTCGAACTTTAAGGTCTTAAACTAATTGTGGAATATTCGCATGGACCGTATCTTTCACGTGCCCTCTAATAAAAAAGTCTAAATGTGTTAAATTTCAAGATCTCAGTTGATGATTGTTATCATTTCTTTAAGAAATACGAAGATCGGGATACTTTTGTCTAGGAACTGCGACTGCACAATTTTCAACACGTTTCCAGTAAATTTCATAAGATAACCATTTTAAGTAATGGGACAGGTTTTACTTGTCAAATATCAAAACATGGCAGCTTCCTAAAAAGTAGAATACTCAAATGAAACCTCTTATTGGAAAATTTTGAAATATTTTTATAATCAGTACTAGGAACTTACAATTCCAAGTCTTCCCTATATTCCAAAAATAAATATGTATTACTACCGAAATTCCAGAATCTGGCAACTATTTTGTACATCATACGGTACACACGTATAGCGCATCGCGAATATGAGAGAATGTAGCAAAGAAAATCCTACAGGGACTTACTTGAAATTCACAATATAATCGGCTTTATCTGCGGTATATATGGAATCTGAAACCGACATTACAGCCAGGAAACATTGTGCAAGGATCTCGAATGGTATTTTCAAAAACCATACCAGCTACCATCATCTTGTATATATACTGTTCTGTTGTATAGTGTGTATTGTATGAGTAAAACCTTACTTTTTGTTTCCAGCTTTTGTATACGTTTCGTACTTAGGTATAAGACCAACCTTATACATCTATATGGTCGTATAATCCTGCCGTTCGTCTGTATCATTATCGTTGCCATTACCTTTGCCATCGCCTTAAGCGATGCAGAGACTTAAGTAGATGTCTTCTTTGCTTCAATAAATGTGACACTTAACAACACCTGGGTTCCTATATATATTTTATTCGCTCAAGACTTTACCTATGGTATATAGGCAAAAGGAGTAAAATTTGTACTTCTAGATGATGTTATAGGTCGGAAACGGTATATATACACCTATGTATGTTATGTTAAAACAAAAATGAGAAACTGGAATTTAACTGAATAAAATTGTGTGGAAAGGTGTGTGTCGCTTGCTTTTGATATAAGTTCACTTCTAATCCATAAACTTTTATAAAGCAATATAATTTTTGGTTAGAAAATTCTTGTTTTCTCTTCTTTTTTGTTGTCTTTATTTTGTTTTGCCTTTTCCTCTAGCAAGACAATTTTTTGTGGACATCTTATAAAATAAAGTTAGAGTTAAAGAAAATGGGTAGCTTAGGTACTTATAAGAAGTGCTTCTTGGATGGACTTTCTATTAACATGATTTTATGATGATGAATTTTTAATTTACTGTCCATGTATGAGTGTTATAAATAATTTTTTTAAATTTACAAAATAATTGAAAGGTGAATTTGAAAGCTGCTAGTCGGCACAAAATTCAAAAAAAAAAAACAAAGCACTTAGTCATACTATTAAGGGATGATTTGCCATTTCGTAGATATCCATCGTTCTATTTTTACAGAAAATGCCTTGCCACGTCCCTAGACATTTTTTAAGAAAGAACATTTTAACGGGAGCGGTTCGAAATGCTGTATTTTAAAATACTGTACGGTCAAAATTCTGTATGATACTGTACGATACTGTATGGTCATACTCATAATACTGTATGATTAAAATTCTTTATTTCAAAATACTGTACATTTTAAATACTGTGTCTCAAAATGCTGTATTGTCAAAATACTGTATCTCATAATACTGTATAATACTGGAAGTTTTGACAGATCAATTAGTTTGGTGCAATTGTTGATTATGATAGGAACAATTCATGTAAAAATGTGAGAGAGATACAAGAAACTAAGAAGAAGAAAATGAGAAAGAGAAAACAAGAAGAAGATACTATTTATGTTGTTTTTCTTTTTATTATTTTAAAGACTTATGAATTATCATAGGTACATACATATGTTATTGTTCAAGAGAAGTACATATGTATATTAGAACATTATGCTAATGCAAAATTATTATGATGTTTTCTAAAAAAAACGTAGGTATTGTGTTTTCAAAATTCTGTATATCAAAATGCTGTAAATAAGGCTAATAAATAAAAATCGTTTTGATAATGTAAAAAAGTGCGCACTTTTAACATTGTAAAAACGATTTTTATTTTTTAGCCTTATTTAAAGCATTTTGAAATACAGAATTTTGATACACAGAATTTTGAAATACAGGGGTGGAATCGGCTAAGCTGATAATTGACTATCATATTTTTGATAGTCAAATTTGACTTTTGTAAGTGTCTGGTAGCTCTATTCAGAAGCGACATATTTGTAGGAAAATGACTTTCAAATTTTTCTAGTGACACCTTTTTAGGTATCAATATGATTATCACCTTACACAAATCAAATTCGATTATTTTGACTGTCAACAATCAACAATCACCTTAGCCGATTCCACCCCTGTTTTCAAAATTCTGTATTTCAAAATTCTGTGTATCAAAATTCTGTATTTCAAAACGTTGTAAATAAGGCTAAAAAATAAAAATCGGTTTGATAATGAAAAAAAGTGCCACTTTTAATGTTGTCAAAACGATTTTTATTTTTTAGCCTTATTTACAACATTTTGAAATACAGAATTTTGAGGTGCAGTATTACAGTATTTTGAAATCCATTGTTTTGAGATACAGTATTTTAAATACAGTGTTATGATTCATACCCTTCCAAAGTCAGCGGTCATCAAGGGGTTTGTCTATGGTCATTAATTTTAAGTTCCTATGTTAGTAGATCCCTTCCGGATTTAGGGTTACTTCGCAATCACGACGTAACATTCATAAATTCGTCAAAATTCAAGTACCATTTTGAAGAAATAACCAGGTCAACAAAATGTGATTTGTCAATTTGAGATCTTTTTGCGAAATAATATGATCAGGTAACTCTTTTTGCAAAACTACGAACTGTGAATTCAAAATTTGTACCATGTTTATAGTAAATTTTCAATTTAATTGTCTTGTTAAAGCCTGTATATAGTTCCATTTTAAGTAATAACGTAGATTTTACTCGTCAAATGTCAAAAGATAACAGCTTAAAAAGTGACAGCAGCTCAGATAGCGATTTATTCAAAATGAAACCTAAATTCGGAAAATCCTAAATTTTTCTTTTTGGTAAATACGAGATGATCAAAATCTTATGACTATTCTATTAAAACGGCATTTCTAAAACCAACACAAAAAAAGAGGCTGGGATGCGACCCACACTGATAACTTCCCATCCCGTCTGTCGATTTGTTTTGCTTAAAAGTTTGTAGGTTTTCGTGTTGTGTTAAAAAAATTGTCAGTTGAATTATTCCTTAAAATTTAAAAATTACCAACAATATTTTGCATATAACAAAATAGTTTGATTTAAGAACCTATTTTTGAAAACGAGATTTTTAGTCGAAAACCAATTTTTACCAATTTTAGGATCATTTCTTAAAAGTTTTTATTTCTTATATGAAAAAATACAAATTGGATGAATGAAACTAATTTGAAGTCAATATCTTCTATTGTTCACAAGCTATCGAGAACCGAACATCACATCATTTAATAATTTTTCGTACTTTTTTTTTGTAGATTTTAATTTTTCATGGACTTTTGTACAAAATTTACTGAATGTCGAAAACAATATTTTCTTGGAGATAAAATTAGTTTGAAGCCAATATTTTCATGTTTTGAAAAGATATTTGCGTCAAAAGTAAATTTGTACTAAGTTTTAGTATGGTTTTTCTTAGGTTATTATTTTTTGTAAAAAAAAACTGTCAATTCGATTTTTCTAATTTGAAGCCGATATCTCAAATTTTTGAAAAGATATTTTTATCAACTTTTGGTAATTTATTTTTAGGTTTTTACTTTTTGAAAAAATTTTCAATTCGATTTTTTTCAAAATTTTACCGAATGTTGAAAACAATATTTCTTAAAAGATAAAATTAGTTTGAAACCAATATTTTTGAGTTTTTAAAAAATATTTGAGTCGAAAATGTTTACCAACTTTTAGTAACTTTTTGATTTATAAAAAATACCGTTAATTGGATTTTTTTCAAAAAATATATTTGTTTGGTATCACGTTACAATATATAATACTAGCGGCCCGTCCCTGCTTCGCACGGGTAGACATAAATAGGTACAGATATTTAAGTTATAAGCATGCTAATTAAAACGACCGTGAATCACTTAATTAGAAAACATTTTTTTGTCCTATCATTAATACTCTTCGCAGCGTATGCGGTGAAAGAAATTTTATGGCTAATTTTTTAACACCTTCGGTTGGTTTTAATAGGAATTTCTAAAGATTTATATAGTAATCTAGTACTAAATATAGCTTATGTTACTCAGTGATAATGTAGCTTTCTAATGAAAATAGAATTATTAAAATCGGTCCAGTACTTTTTGAGTTTATTCGTTACATACAAAAATACAAATCTTTTCTCTTTATAATATTAGTTAGCGTTATTGGTTCGTGAGATATTTAGGGTTTACCAAAATTTTCACCATTTTTTAAATTGCTATAGTAAAAAAACCACAAACGCAATTTGTTTGAGAGTCCTTTCTGCATTATTGTCTGTATAAAAAAAATGTATTTGAAGTCGATATCTCTACTGGTTCTTGAGCTATGGACGACGAAAAAAACGTCGCGAACGTACATACATACGTATACACGCATGCCCAGACATTTCTCTAAAAATCTTTTATTTTGACTTTAGGAACCTTGAAACGTCGAGAAATGTCAAAATTTTCAATTCGACAAATCGGACAATCGGAGAAAAAATGCATTGCATCACGACGCCTACGACTCCTTGGCTGTATTTGTCTGGCAGAGGTCAGTGAATTTTGTTTGTCGCGTTTTTATACTTAAGACTACTACCTGCAAATTTAATATCAACTTCCTTTCACGCCAAAAATTATAGCCCTCAGCCTTTTGTCTTTTTTGTATTTTGTTGACTTTTAAGTTGCTGCCTTATGCCTCCCTATCAGCTCTTACATTGGACACCAGCAAATGTTGGCAAGTGTTGACTTAGAGCTTTCGTCAATTTTAATTTGTACAAAAAACAACCTAACATGACTGCAAAGCACCCAACCCTTCAATAAGTTCCTTTTAAGAAGCATTAATTTGCACTCATGATTTTGTGTATCCAAAAGAAAAAACTTTAACCCTTTGTATAAACCGAAAAATATGTTCACCATTTTAAAGATTATTGACCTCTGAACATAAAATGGTAAAAACATATAACTTCCGCACAAATTCAATTTATTCAAAATGGGTATCACCCCTGCTTCCACATAAATTTAAACAAATTTCTAACAAGCATATTAGCAGTACCTAAGGGAAAACAAACCCTAAATAAAAAACCTCCTCTTTCATCATACTAATTTTAGAATTTAAAAATAAAAATAATAACAAAATATTCCACATACGCCACCGTGTCTCGTTTTATATATGCATTTAGTTTTCTATTGATTTTATATATGTATCTGTTCTTTCCCCCATGGTTCTTAACCCAGATTAAATTCAATCACATATTTTTTATTCAATTTGCTCTTTTTAGTAAGGCCCTTAAAAATTATAACGCCTCATTCAACTTTGAACTCATAAAAAATCATAATATGCATGTTAAGAGCTTTCAGTCCATTGATGATTTTATAGGTAATATTATTTTCAGCTTGATTGGTTTAAGTTTCATTTTTTGATTTCTGTTTTCCTAGAAATTCATCATTGAAGCAATAAGTTAAGTGCGTGATGATATCAAATAGATTATTTTTAAAAACTCAATCCAATTCAATGAACATTATTTTATTTATTTTCAACACTTCATCACCATCATCTCATCATATCAGATTTAAATATATAATAAATAATAAACCGTCTAAACAAAAGGCAACAGACATTTTCCAAAATCGCACTTCTTCTTAAATTCATTTCAATCATAATGCTTATTGGTCTCGAAAATTCCATTTCACACTCTTATGCACAATATTTGAAATTTCCATCTGATATATTTAAATTTCACTCAAAAATCTCTTCTATCTCTAAATTTATAGCCAAAAAATTGTGGTTCTTTGAACATAACTAGAAACATTTTACAAAATTTCAAATTAAATTCCATGAAATCCTTCTTATTGTTGATTATGATTATAATTATAATAAAATAAGCTTCTTAAATAATTGACAAAAAAAATCCCTCGAGGTCTGTTAGATAATTATATGCTTGGGTTCCATCAGTTTTGTTTCATAATGATTCCATTTCCCTTCGCTCTCTTGAGCTCGTGAATCTGTTTTTCTGGTGGTTTCTGATGAAATTGTTATGGTTTTCTTTCAGTTATGATTTTTGCGAATCGTATTACAAATTCAAAACCGAAAGAATGTCTAGATCAAGGATTTAATTGCTAACATATAAAAAGTTCATTATTTTCTCTAATTATCATTCATAATGAAGAACTTTGAAATAATATACATAGTTTCGTTCTAGGAAAATTATCTTAATCGAAATGAGAGTTTTAAGTTGTGTCTGCAGGCAATTTACAAAGTAGGAACAAAAAGTTTAATTATTTTCAAAGTAATTTTCATTATTTTTTCGTGTTAAGGAAGACTTAATGAACTGCCTTATAATAGGTTTTGTAGGAAATTATGTGAATTCTTCACTGAGAGAAAATAGGTCCGTTTAAAAATTCGATTGGTTAGAAAATTCTCAAATTCAATCTTTATATAACGCTTACTTAAAAATCCTCATTAGACAACATCGGGTGGTTTTTTAAAAAGATGCTGTATGAAGTGTAATTGACTTTCCATTGAACTTAGTTGTGTTTAATTTAAGCAAAAAGTTCTGTGCAGATAGTTAGCATTTAGGGTTTTTAAAAAAAAGGTTTAATTTTGAACAAACTGCTATTAACAAAGCTGTTATTTGTTGACAAGTCAAAATTACCCCTTTATAAAAATGTAATAGTACAAGTTTCAACAACTTATTGTATGAATTCACTATAAAAATGGTATACATTTAGCAGTCCCTGTGCGCAAGAGTAAACCACTTTTGGGTCATGGATTGCCTGTCGGCCTTTGGAATTACGAATAAAAAATGGTATTATCTCCAAAACAATTTTGTGCAACGAAGAATAACGTTTTTGATATCAGTTGATTTATTCTAAAAAGTTTAAAAATTATCAACAATATTTTGCATATGATGAAATAGTTTGATTTCAAAATCTATTTTTTTACGAGATTTGTATTCGAAAACCAATTTTTACCAATTTTAGTAGCATTTCTTAAACGTTTTTATTCCTAATATAAACAAATACAAATTGGATGAATGAAATTAATTTGAAGCCAATGTTTTCTATTATTCACGAGATATCGAGAACCGAACATCAATTTTTACTAATTTTGCGTACTATTTTTTGTGGATTTTAATTTTTTATGAAAAACTGACTGTTAGATTTTTATAAAAACAATTACTGAATGTTGAAAACAATATTTTTTATGAAATAAAATTAATTTGAAGCCCACATCTTAAATTTTTGAAAAGATATTTGAGTCGAAAACCTTTTTTTACCAACTTTTATTAATTGTTTTTAGGTTTTTAATTTTTGTAAAAAACTGTCAATTCGATTTTTCTCAAAATTTTACTGAATGTTGAAAACCATATTTCTTATAAGTTAAAATTAGTTGGAAGCCATAATCTCAAATTTTTGAAAAGGTATTTGAGTCGAAGTTCAATTTTTACCAACATTGAGTAATGTTTTATTAGGTTTTTACTTTTTATAAAAAAACCGTTTGTTCGATTTTTCTCAAAATTTTACCTGATATCAAAAAGTTATTCTTCGTTGCACAAAATTGTTTTGGAGATAAAACCAACTTACTGGTTACAATATATAATATAACATTTAATTCAAGTCTCTACCGTTATTGGTTTGTGAGATATTTAGGGTTAACCAAAATGTTCACCTTTTTTTAAACTGCTATGGTAAAAAAAAACACAGACCCAATTTTCTTGAGAGCCCTTTCTGCATCTTTCTGCACTATTATCTGTATAACAAAATTTGTTTGAAGTCGATATCTCTTCTGGTTCTTGAGCTATGGACGACTTTTTAGAATAAATCAACTGACAACTTTTTTAACACGTAAACTTACAAACTTTAAGCAAGACAAATTGACAGACGGAATGGGAAGTTAACAGTGCGGGTCGCAGCCTTTTTTTTTTGAATTAATTACTGAACTGGAAGTTTTAAGATTAGGAAAGTCCACTATCGACCAAATATTCACACTACGGCAGATCTTGAAAAAAACCCAGGGACTTTAAATCGATACCCACCATCTCTTTATCGATTTTAAAGCCGCATATGACAGCGTCTATAGAGAAGAGCTCTACAGAGTTTTGTCAAACTTATCCGTTTGTGCAGAATGACGATGGAGAATGCACGCTGCTTTATCAAGGTCGGAAAAGATTTCTCCGATGCATTTGATGTCAAAAGAGGTTTCAGACAAGGCCGTTGCACTTGTCTTCTGACTGACTTCTTCACCATCGTTCTGGAAAGAATTGTGCAAAACTCAACCGTCAACATCAGAGGCACAATCTTCCAAAGGTCCATCCAATTACTTCGATAAGCAGATGATATTGACATAATTGTGATGAATTGTGTGGATCGTTTTTGAGTATTGTGACGGAAGTGGGTTTAGTGGTCAATGAGGGCAAGATGCTGTCATCAAAAAGGGACATTGAACGACGACGTCTTGGACAAAACGTCACCATGGACAGCTGAGGTATTTGAGAACTTTGTCTACCTAGGCACCGCTAAAAACACTTACAACGACACCAGCGCTGAAATCAAACGAAGAATAACTCTTGCAAATCGCTGCTTCTTTGGACTTAGAAGACAATTGATTAGTAGAGCATCTAAAATCACCATCTAAGACACTCATTATCCCGGAAAGATGAGAGCGCCTGAGGATGCTTGAAGAGAAAAATTCTTCGGGTGATTTTTGGTCCCGTCTGCATAGATGGAGAATGGAGGAGGAGATATAACGACGAACTGTACGGGCTGTACAGCGACACTGACCTAGTGAACAGAATTAAAGTCGAACGACTTATATGGCTGGGTCATGTAGAGCGAATGAACATCAAAGCTCCAGCCCGGAAGATCTTCGAATCCAATCCCGAGGGACGGCGCAGTAGAGGAAGACCGCGACTCAGGTGGCGCACGCAGGTGGGTGAAGACCTCAACCATCTTAGCGTGATGTCAGTGGAGACAGCTAGCTAGGGACCGAGCTGGCGGGAGATGCATGTTGGTTGAGGCACAGATCCGCCCGGACTGTAGCGCCACCTTAAGTAAGTAAGTAAACTTGAGAAAGCTGGTTTTCGTAAATTCGTTTTAAAATAATTCGAGTCTAATCTTAAAAATAGAACAGAGTGTGAACAAATTCAGTCCAATATTAGTTTCCCAAATATTAACCATTGAAAGTTCCACAGGGTACCGTACTTGGCCCAATTTTGTTCCTTATATACATGAATTCTGTTTTTTAGCTTCCTTTAATTAGTGAAATCAGAGTAATTGCTAATGATCTCGGTGCGACTTACTGTGCTCCCAGTCCATTAAATCAAATTTGATATATAAAATCATGATAATCAAATACTAAGGTGCTGGTTTAGTTAACGGCTTATGCAGTATTCAAAGAATTTAATCATTTGATAAGAGCGTTGACTGTAACAGTTAATTTTGACCACGCCGCCGCCGTTTCATCATTAAGAAAGCTCTACTTTTTGAATTTGTTGAAGATAGTTTAATATATTTTTAAAATTACGATATTGAATATGCTGCTGCCGTTATTTCGTACGATAAGTTTCAGAAACTCTTACTTTATTATATCTTGCAACATTTTTACTACACGCTTCATTGGAAATTCAGAAGTTAAAAAATTTTAACATCTCTTTAATACCATAAGTTTCTTTCTATGATGAAATCAACACCATTCATTTCTTTAAAAAATAATATCATTTCCAAATTCATAGCAAAATAACATTAAAAATTCACAAAAAAAAAACGGACTTCTTAAGCTCACAATTATTAAAAAGCAAACCAATAGTTCTAAATTTATTTGCAAAATTTTGAAAAACAGTCCAAACATGTGCTATTATTTTTATATTTTCACACAGTACCGTCCAACCAACTCCAAATACCACAGAGTACATTTCATTCCGTGAATTTTTAATTCACATTTTCATTGCTTTGTTTCAGTTTTATATACCCTACTTTTTGAAAAACCACAACTAGTAAACCATATCACCATCCAATGATAGCGCACACACACACGAAAAAGTTTCTGTCTCAAATAATACATCATCATCCACTGGACCAGTGCTGGCAAACCTATATTTTTACATTTTGTGCAATAAGAGAAATACTCCTGGGATCTAATGTATGGCCATGATAACTTCAAATATGAAACATTTAAAACGGGCTTACATTTAGTCTAAAACTCTGCTAAAACTATCCTATTTTTTAAACACTAAACGAATTTTCTTAAAACAAACATCAACTAAACTTAAACAGTTCATAAGTGAATACTTTGACATTTATAAACGCCAAAGCATCAAACACGGTGATCACTTGACACTTCATCTTCATTAAAAATAGATATCTGCATCACTTTTTTGTCTCTTTTTAAACATTAAGTCAGAAAAAAGACAATTACTAGACGTCAAAATGAATTGCGTCAAAATAATCCCATATGAACAACGTCAGAATGATGTTAGTAAATAACCTTATACATTGGCTGCGTTCAATCTCGTGTTGGATAGGGTATCTTGGATAGGTGGATTTTTAGATACCTTGTTGAACGAGTTCGATAGCTGTATTGAAATAGCTGTCAAAAAATAAAAACAACTTTCAGCTGTTCACAAAAAGGAGAGAAACATTTGAGCTTCGAAGTCAAAATTGTTGTAAGATAAAACATTTAATGGATAACTAAACTGATTCGTCGGACAGAACATCCTCAAATACAACTTCTTTTACCAACAAATACAAAAAGCTGAAATCAATTTTCAAGTTTCTTGAAATTCAACCATGTGTTGAATCAGCTGTTCTGTCAGATACCTAATACCCCAGAAATTCTTGGATACCTTTGGATTCCTTTTTTGACATCTCAGCTGTTTTTGATCAGCTGTTATTTTACACGTAAAACACTAACAAAAAGGTATCCGGATACCCTATCTGTCTGAGATTGAATGCAGCCATTGTTCGGTGTAAAATTAAACAAAATATTCAAAAAAAAAGTCAACATTTAAGTAAATTGTTTTTAAACCTTTTTCTCGAGAAATTAAATTGGACCTTGTTGAAAAATGTTGGTCAAAATTTGTAATAAACAAAATTATATCAGCGCAATAATTGAATTTTTAAATATTTCAGGGACCTTTTTTGAGAGATTGAAATTAAAAAAGGTTAAAAAATCGAATTTTGTGTCCTTCGATCAAATTTTTAAATATTTTATCTCGCAAATGGTTTGCCATTTCTGTCCAATAGTCCCACTGTTAAACGTAGTATCTTTTTTGGTCTTTCAAAACTATGCCACACAGGAAAATAAGGAGTAAATTAATGATGGGTGGGCGATATGCGATATGCGATTATACAAGCATGACATGCGTCACATTGCAGCATCAACATCCATCTGTGATGAGAAGGTGGAGTTGGCATACATTTCACATGCACACTGCACTTTCTAGGTACGAGTACTTCCTCATTAAAAATGTCCTCAGTTAAAATATTTAAATATTTTTTTTAAAACAAAGAAACTCTCAAATGGGAAAAGTTTTCCCTCGTAACAAAAATAAGAATACAAAATAAAATAGGTACCTTTCTTTCTATATATATATGTATGTATGTAGGTCTATAGTATGTGGTGTATTAAAAAGGATGTAGGATGTAGGTGATGGTATCAAGAGAAGAGCAACAACATTGAGATCAACTCTTTTGTACAATTGAACCACTGACATAAGAGGGTTTATATCAAAGGGAAAGGGCAATCAACGTTGATGGTGATACATTCCTTTGAAAAAGATTCTATATCATTTATAGAGTATGTAGGTATGTATATAAGTATCTATTGTGTATATAGATACATTATAAAAGTTCAAAAGTAGGGCAATTTATAGATATAGATACATCTCAAACAAAACCCAATGGAACCCATAAAGAAGTTGTTTTATTTTTTCTTCTGTGTTTATTATTCCAAAAGCAACGGATTCAAGAAGTCACCTTTTTGAAAAAAAAAAAAAATATTCTTCTTTAAAAAATTGAACTAAATTAAAGAAAAGAAAAAATAAACACACTTATAAATTTTCTATCTTAGGGTAGGTACCTAATCTTGTACTTCGAAGTAAAAGGGCTATTTCATCGAGAGCCCTCTCTTTATTCCACTTGACAGAAAATAAGAAAAAATTTATATTGGAAACATGAACAATATATATGTACACAGAAACATTTACAAAAGGGTTTTGAAAAAGGTATGAAGTAGGTATAGTATATTTTATGTATACGAGTATAGATAGGTACTATAGGTACTCGGATTGTTTGATAAAGGGCCGTTGAGTTAATAAGGGATATTTAAGTGCTTCATTATGGATGGTAGTTTATTGTATAAGAGAGCAATCAAGAAGACTTTTTGAATGAATGTAACAAAGAAATAATAGATAAAGTCGGAGAGCGTATATAATAGAAGATATCTATGTGTATATAGAAATTTTTAAGGATTCAACTCAACGTTTATTTGAATACGATTATGAAGAGGCTATTATAATATTTTGCGTAAGTACAATTTGGTACTTTTATGGGTTAAAGTTAAAACCTCCAAAAAATTAATTTATTAAATTTTATCATTGGCTCAGTGATGTAGAATTTTAAACTGTTTACAATTTTCAATGTCCCATAAATTATCCTTTTTGGCGTTTTGAAAAGTCACTTTTATTTTGCTATTATTGAGAAGATGCGACGCAGAATTTTTGGGTAGTTTTCACTCTCCATCAAATAAAACTATTAGAAAACAAAACCATAGAACTACACTTTAAAAATGTAATTTTTTTTAAATTTTTGGAATTATTCATTATTTCAATAGCCATTGTTCTATTAAATAATAACAATAATATTAATCAAGAAAGATGAAAGGGGTTTAAATTTGTTTTAGTTTATATAGAAACAAACGACCAAAGAATCTTTAATGAAGGTTTACATCAGATAATGTTTTATCTTAAAAAAACAAGAATTATTTTTTGATTGGTTTTATCATCTTTGTTTTGCTTCTTATTGAGTATTAAGACTTTTTTTTGGAGACGTATTTTTTTTTGTAGTTAACTTCCCATAGGAACTGATTGTAGGGGAAAGCGGGGCATAACGGGCCCCTTAAGGGGGTATTCTAGTGTAGAGACATGAATTTCGCCCGGTTTTTGAAGCGTTGTATAAAGGAAACAACAACTATTTTTATTATAAATTTTTTTATCATTTGTTTACTGTTCATACATAAAAAATTAATAAAAAAAAAAATTAATATTAACAAAGGTACAAGCAGTCAAAGTGGGGGGTCTAAATAAAAGAGGGTGTCCTGGCGTGCATCCTACCAACCCTCCTGGTGATCTGAAAAACAAAAACCAGACGGATTCTTAATTATTATAGATGTCGCTATCGTTTGACTTTTGGATAAGTTAAAAAAAAACTTTTTAACAAAATGGCAGCAGTTTGAAAAAAAAAATGTTCTTGTTGCATATTTTTCAACAATTCTGAATTTTTTAAAAATACTAAATGAGAAGTTATATTTTTGGGTAAGGACCACACGATTAAGAGATGTATAAAGAACATCCTCTCCAAATTTGAAGTAAATCGGTCTATTAGAACTCGATATATCGTTACCGCCAGCTCGAAAAAAGTAGTTTCGAGAAAAACGCGTCCAGAGTTTTGAGACAAGTTTTCGTCAATTTTACTTATAGAATGATACAGAATACGTACATATTTTTAATCCATATAAAAATCCTTCCTCTAATTCAAAATACTGATTCGATGTTCTCTGATGAAGACGAGCAGTTCTACCCTCCTTTGACGCCTCTGAAGTCCGGAATTCTCGGAATTCAGAGCGCTCGACCTTCCGAGTTTCTATGACCTTCAAAACCAGTTTCTATGACCTTCAATTAACTTGTGAAATAATAGGAATATTAAAAAATCCTTTTAAACGCATATTCTTGAATGTCTAAACTTTGGAAATATGAAAAAAAAAAATTTTGATTTTTCAAAATTCTACACTAGAATACCCCCTTAAGGTTTTTTTATAATAAAAACACAAAACACATCTTCATCATGTTCAAAACAATTTAATTCATTAAAGGAACATTAAATACATTTATGAAACAGATATGAAATAAATAAACTTTAAAATTCTTCAATTTTTATGAAATTTAAAAAATTGCTTGGTTTGCCCATTTTGCCCCGTGCCTGGGGCATAATGGCCATAGGTAAGGAATGTTGCTCATTGAGTTTATGTTAAGTACAACGTGTGCAAATGTGGCTAGATTCATCATCTCCATCCTCCTCGCCGGCACAAGAGCAATGGGCCCACTTTCCGAAGGCTCTGCAAGACACCCATCCTTCCGGATTCGGAATATAAATGCCCACAGTAGAGGCATTCTTCATCTTCTTCGCTTTCGTAAAACTCTATTTTTCTCTCCTTTTTTATTTTTGCGACTAGCTTTTCTTTTTTCTTTGAGGCAGGATTGAGCTTGGGAGTTTCAGCCTCAAGTTGAGCCTTGTACGGCGATTCAGTTATAACAGCTGTTTTTCCTCTGCGCTTAGAAACTCTTTTTTTTCCTGGTGTCTTCGGAATGGCGATGATTTGGGATGGTGAATAATTTTTAAAGGAAGATGTTGAAGGTTGAACATCCATGATAGCTCTTGAATTCTGGTGGGAAACAGTGGGTGAATTATTCGCATCCAAGGGCAAAATCAACGGATCGCTGGCAATGGATAAATTTTCAACTTGAGCTTGTGAACTAAGATCAACTAAATCTGTTCCATCTAAATTCGGTAAATTCTCTTCAATTGGCATGTTTGTTGTTTCGCACGGTAGAAAGTCATGATCCTCGAAAACATCTGGATGAAAAGGCCATATTCCAGTTTTTTTAAAACCATTTATAGCCACTGACATTGTCGCCGACTTTAAATAGACTCGAAATAGAAAATAACAAAATAAATGAGGCATAATGGGCACCCATGCCCATTATGCCTCACCCATTATGCCCCACGTCTTATTTTTTAATAGAATTTTGTAGATTTTTGTTTCAATAAACTTAATTAAATGAAATAACTAGATTTATATCGAATAAATAAACTTACTTTGCTGTGAAATGAAAAACATTAAATTTAAAATTCACTGCTCGAATAAAAACACGAACTTTAGTTCACTTCATAAAAACATCAAGGGAGTAAAAAAGCTTTTTTTATTCACTACGAGCCACAGATGGCACTTTTATTTAAAAAGGGGATTCCCCCGTATTGCCACGGATAATTTGAAAAAGACAGAGGCAAATTCGGAGTTGCCACTTTATTCAACCATTAAATACGAGGGGGGCCCATTATACCCCGGGGACCCGATATGCCCCACTTTCCCCTAATCGGTCCGATTTGTCAAATTGAAAATGTTGACATTTCTCGACGTTTCAAGGTCCCTAGAATTTAAGTCCAAGGTTTTTATAGAGATGTCTGTGTGTGCGAATACCTTTTTTCGTTGCCAATATCTCGACGACCGATTCCCCATCGACTTCAAATACATTTTTTTTTACAGATAAATGATAATAACATCAAAAGATGCAGAAAGAAATTTCAAAATTAAGTGGGTGTTTTTTTTGCAGTTTTCAAATAAAAGTGAAACATTTGACCCCAAATATCATTCGAACCTATAACGCTAGAGGCTTCAATTAAATCTTTTATATTATACATTGTGACGTGATATTAATTTGGTATGAATTCTAAAAAAATCAATTGACGGTTTTTACATTAAATCAACAAAAAAAACTGAAAAATAAAATATTTGTCACCTCGAAAGTTTTGCGACCAAAAAACTACATTACCACCAAAATATTTGTATGCTTCGAAGAATAACGTTATTGACTTACAGTAAAATTTTTAGAAAAATCGAAGTGGCAGTTAAAGAAATTTAAAAAATACTGCTAAAAGTTGGTAAAAATAGACTTTTGACTTCAACATCTTGGTAAAAATTAAAGATATTGATTTCAAATTGATTTTATCTAATAAAAGCATTGTTTTTGACATTTTAAAAATCAAATTGACAGTTTTTTTGTTTTTAAAAAATACAAATCTACAAAAAATGCAACACAAAATTGGTAAAAAACCGATTCGAATGTTTCGAGAATTAATAAAGGTGTACTCCAAAATTACTTATTTTTTACAAAATTTTGTTGTTAACATATGATAATTTACTTAGAAAAATCCAATCAGGATTTTTGTATAAGAAATAAAAACTTTCAAAATTACTACTAAGAATTAGTAAACATTGGTTTTCGACTAAAATGTCTTGACAACAAAACAGAGATTGAAATAAAACTTACTTTATTATTCGAATTTTTTTTTTTGTTTTTCGAAAAATCTAATTGACAACTTTTTTTACAAAAGTGAAATCCTACAACAACTGAAAATTGATAAAAAATTGTTTTCGACTCGAGTATTTTGAGAACAAACAAAATGTTGTTCAATATTAATATTTTGTAAGACTTTTAGACATTTTCACAAACGGGCACGAATGAGAAGTTGTCAGATTTTTATCCCATTCACTTTTTGATAATTTTTCTAATGACACGGTAGTGGGAAAAACAAAAGTTGAAACAAATTACCGAAATTAAAGGGTGTGTTTTCACACGGTAATTAAATTTTAAAAACTTCTTTACTATAAGAAAAACAAAAAGAAGTCTTAATGAATATTTACAGTGAAGCAAATTTTTTTTTTTAAATAAAAAGACAAACATTATTTTTAGGTTTATTTTATTATCCTTATTTTTCTTCTTTACAAGAATTTACAATTTCTTCTTGCGGCATATCCTTTTCATCAAATTTTCATTGATCACTTCGCTTATTTGTTCTTGATGTATGTTATTGATAACTTCACTAATTCCATCATTAAAAGGACTTCAATCTATTGAGGGGCCTTGACATAGACCTTGTAATTCAGGTGGCCCAAAGATCTAGTTTTTCAATAATGATCACCTCTTCTTTAAATAGCTCGACCTTTTCAACAATCATCCTTAGCCCCACATTCGACAATTCTGCTCTTTAACGTAGCATCCGTGATAAAAATGGGCCTCATTGCTGAAGATGTTTTTCGATGAAAATCCGAATCATTTTGATTCATTTCAAGGATCCAATTTCTTGTGTTCACTTTAAAAACACTTACACCTAAGTCTTTAGCAAAATGCGATGTTATGCCGTTCTTAGAATGCTCAATTCTATAGATCGGAGAGGAATCTGCAAACCTGAGTTTTTAATTTTTGTCAACAAAGTGCTTAAGTTTTTCGAACCAATTTTACCTATTTGAATGGGTTGCTGTTTATTCAATTTTTACTAATCGCATCTTTTTGACTTGTCAAATGTCAAAATTTGACAGATTTAAAAGAGATTTCATCCCCAAATAGCGTTTGTTTATAATGAAAACTCTTATTGGAAATCCATGGATCTGGATTCTAGGGATGTCGAAGAACTACTTCAAAATTTCCAATCCGACATATCGAAACCCATTACAAACATTTTCAATGGAAAGTAAAAAACATCCAACATTTAATTATAAGACGAAAAAGTAGTTTACTTCAAAATTATGATATTTATTTTCAAATACAGTAAAAAAGAAAATTAAGAAGGATTTCCTTGATTACCTTGGCTAAAAATTCAAAAATCAATTTAAAACGAATTTTTCAGGTCAACAAATTAATTTATTACGGTCCATTACCCAAAATAAAATTTTCCAAACATGCTACATATTTACCAGATAAAACACATTTACAGGTTCATATACTGGATTTCCCATCGCTGCTAAACGGCTCAAAAAATATATAGTTTGGCCTCTTTTAGCCTTTAATTCTCAGATTGCATTGTATAAGTAGTATGGCAGTAGTCCTTATACTCAACAGTCATTAAAATAACAAAAAGAAAAAATAAAACAACTCATTTTCTTTTAATATTTATAAACACAAAACAATATTTATTCTGCAAAATTAAAATGCCATCAAGTGTACTCTACAACAAAAACAACAACTATTTGCAGAAAAGCATGAGAATGGATGGTGGCGTGAAATGTTCATAGAAAACAACAACAAAGCAAGAAGCAAAAAGAAGCAGAATATATAAGTCAAATAGTGAACAGAGAATACAAGTACATAATATATTCGTATAACTATAATGACTATATGCATTTACTAAATCGCAATGAGCAATAAGTATTCATGTACAAATATTTGTAAGCAAATGCTCTGAGCAATTGTTAGCTGCATTAACTTTAATGGCTTTGTACGAAAAAAAAAAAGTAGTTTAGTTTAGTTACCTATGGAAACGGAAATGAAAATAGCGGCAGTTCTTATTACTTTTTAAACGACATCATTTTTAAAAAACATACACAATTCACTCAATACCAACAAAGAACACAATAGGAAGGATTGAACAAGTCAATTGTTAATAAAAGATTTTTAAAATTAAAGTGCTCGACAGTATGTTGCTTGAAAAAAGAATTGAACTCAAGAACCGAATAGACTTTGCTAGGACTTAGGCGCCAGTTATAGCTATCATTGGTTTTCATCATTGAAAACAAACATTGGAATTTTTTTGAAAGGTCGTTTAAAGCTATCATTAAAAATTTCTGTCATTGAAACAAATTTCCTGATTGAAATTCACCGACAAATTTTTACTGACAGAAATCTGTCATGGGAATTGAGTGAAATTAAAACACAAATCAATGGAACGGTTCGTTCCATTTCTGGACATAAACGAATCAGCTGTTCAGGAAAATGAATTTCCGTTCGGAAAATAAAAAAACACATTTTTAGCGAAAAATTAATGTTCTATTTAAGGTTTTTTTCTCAAAAAAAATTCGTTGTGTGATTTCCGATCGATCAGTATATAATTTTCATTTCTAATCAAAGGGAAACGCCGTCAAATATCGATTCTAAAATTGTTCCCGATCGATTTCAATGATAGCTATAACTGGCGCCTAAGACTATACCATAACTGACTGCCTAACTTTCTGCACATATAAATTTTGTATAAAATTATGCACGAATTTAAAATAAGAGAGTATAGTCTAAACCTTTGTCCAAATGAAATAGATTTTGAAAGCTCCATTTTATTTAATGTACTTAAAAATTGTCAAGCATAATTTGGATGACTTCAAAAATTAAAAAGAGGCTGGGATGCTACCCACACTGATAACTTCCCATCCCGTCCGTAGATTTGTCTTGCTTAAAAGTTTGTAGGTTTTCGTGTTGTGTTAAAAAAGTTGTCAGTTGAATTATTCTTAAAAATTTAAAAATTACCAACAATATTTTGCATATAATGAAATAGTTTGAATTCAAAATCTATTTTTGTTAACACGATTTTTAGTCGAAAACCAATTTTTACCAATTTTTACCAATTTTAGTAACATTTCTTAAAAGTTTTTATTTCTTATATTAACAAATACAAATTGGAAGAATGAAATTTTAGATTTTATTTTTTTATGAAAAAACTGACTGTTGGATTCTTATAAAAAAATTACTGAATGTCGAAAACAATATTTTCTGTCAAATTAAATAAGTTTGAAGCCAATATTTTTAAGTTTTGAAAAGATATTTGAGTCGAAAGTAAATTTTTACCAAGTTTTAGTATTGTTTTTTTTAGGTTTTTATTTTTTGTAAAAAACACTGTCAATTCAATTTTCTCAAAATTTTTCCCAATGTTGAAAACAATATTTCTTATAAGTTAAATTAGTTGGAAGCCATAATCTCAAATTTTTGAAAAGATATTTGAATCAAAAATCAATTTTTACCAACTTTTGTTAATTTTTTTTTAGGTTTCTAATTTTTTGTAAAAAAACTGTCAATTCGATTTTTCTCAAAATTTTCTTGAGCTATGGACGAAGAAAAAACGTTGCGAACGTACGGACGTACGAACGTACGTTTTAGTTTCTAAAAAACTTGACCATCTGCAAAGCACAAAAACCAAAAATGGAGGACAGTAAATCGATTAATTCAATTTAAAAAAAAATGCGTATACGCCATGGTGTACTTCATTCATTTATACATTATATTTTGTTATTGTTTTAGAAACCAATTTGGATTGAGTTGACAGTTCTTCCGCCATGAACCCTGACAGAAATTCAGTATAATACCTGCGTGGAGCGATATAAATCGAAATAAGTTTGAGAGTAAGGGTTTTAGAGTAACAGATTCGTCGTCTCGAACCTGGGATTCAAAGATTTTCTTTGCTGAAACGTTGTTGTCTATTCGCTCGATGTGGCTAAGCCAGTGTAGTCAGCGTGTTTTGAATCTTTGAACTAATAAACATCTTGATACAGCTCGAACAGTTCATGATTAAATCTTTTCCACCACCCGCCCTCTTCGCATATAAGTCCAAATATCCACCGAAGAATTGGTAAAATTATAGTTTTGTATAACGTGCACTTTGTCCTTCGAAAAAGGAGTTTAGCTAAACCGAAGTAGGAGCGGTTCGCTAGGGTAACTCTTCGTTGCATTTCCACTAAGGTGTCGTCCGTGGAATTGATATTTGTTCCGAGTTTGGCGAACTCCTTGACTATCTCGAACTTACTGCTAGCAACAGTGACATTTTGTTCTAGGCGATATGGATAGATGAGGCCTTATGTGTTGATATTGTTCTATTCTCATTCACTTCAAGACCCTGTTCATCTTAACCTGTAAGTGTTTCTAGAAAAGCTCGCTTGGAGTGACTTGTGACGTCAATATCGTCAGCAAATCCAAGCAGTTGTTGTAGTTGAAGGCCTGTTAATGATGGTGCTTTCCAGGTTATCTGCTACATGAACTAAGTTGAAGAAATCACATGACAGCGCATCTCCTTATTTGAACCCTGTGCGTGTGCATGTCTGGAACAGCTCGGATGAGCTCTTACTTATTTGAACGTTGCACCGCGTATTTTGTTACACCATGCGACATAATTGGATTAGTTTTTTTAGGATTCCAAGTTCCAACATCGTCAATAGAAGCCCTTGGCACACATGACACTGGTAAGAGTTGGTCATATTGTTGAAGAAAGATCAAAGATACTCATATAGTTCGTTGAATAGGAATTTGAAGGTAACATTAAACAACGATAAGCCTCTGCAATTTTTGAAAGACGTAGCATCGAACTTTTTGTAGATTGGGCACATTGAGCTATGTGACCAGTCTTCATTACATAATTTCTTCTTCCCTAGCTTGGTTGATGAGCTTGTTCATGGAGATCACCTCCATATTTGAACAAGGTCTTAGAAAATTGGGGTGACAGTATGCGCTACTACGAAGCTAGGCGAGACAGCCACTTGAACGACGCACGTTTTGTTCCATAATTAATGGGAATGTTGCTCACACTAATAAAGCCAAAATACATACATACTCGTACATACATTTAAAAAATATATTTTGTTCATTTTAATACATTTCCAAAAAGACAAATTGTATTTGGAGCAACCTTTACACGTTTTTCATTTTTATAATTCTTCAGTAACAATCATTACAAGGAATTCAAAGCAATTCTGTTTTTGAATGTTTCCTTGAATTCTGCTTTTTTACCTTTTAATCTCATAATTATCAAAATTTTGAGAAAATATTTGTTTTTTGTTTTAAATCTATTCCACCCTTAAAAAATTTTATTTTGAAAAATGTCTTGTTTTTACTCTTAATTAGGTTCCTGGAGCACACTCAAGATAATTCCTGAGAAATTTCCAGCTCAGTTGTCCCAGAGATTTTGAATTCTGTAGAATACTTAAAATACAACTACATTGAACATACGAGTTCATACGAGGGTGTCTTTTTAAGTCGTTCGGTTTTCAAGAACAAATAAAACGCATATTATTTAATGTTATGCCCAACAATTTAGACTTTTCATAATGATAAGAATTTGCAACTGTGTTTTTAAAATGATTCTGGGCAAATTGCCACCGCCGCGCCGTGACTGGTTCGAATAAATTCCAGTCGAGATTTGTACCAATTTTTGCAGCAATTGGTGCCGTATGTCAGTAATATTGTGTAGAATATTCTCATCCGAAGCGTCAATCGTCTCGGGCTTATCTGCGTAGGCAAGCGAAATCACTTAATCCAACAAAAAATAGTCTAACGGCGTTAAATTGAACGGTCTAAAGAGTCACGCCACTGACCCACGACGGCAGATAATGCGCTCAACTAAAATGTTCCTTCAATACATTGATTATTTCGTTGACGTCACGAAAACCAAAGAATTGTTTTAGTAATAAATGTGCAAACTTTGTTCATGAGTAAGTCTATTCAAAATGAAATGTCAAACCCAACTGAGCGTGAATCAAATGACAGCTGTCAAAAACATCAACACTAAAAAAAAGTAATGCCAGATTAAAAACCAAACGTCAAAAAAACACCCATTACATGGATCTTCAGAATTTTTATACAAAACCTAATTTCCTCATAATATCTGTTTCCAAGTATGTACTTATCATTAGATTCCCTTAAGTTCCTTCTCAAGACTACACAATAATGCCCTTTACCATCTGATAAACCATTTGATCACAAACTTATCACTGCAAAATTTACCTTAACTGGAAAAAAAAGCTGAATAGAAAATGCAAAACAATGTAAAATTTGCAAGGGTGATTGTGCATTCGCTAAAAACTTCAAAAAAAAAGTCAGTAAAACGTGAAAATACCTTCTATTCATTTCACTACCTATAACAAACCCAAAAATATAACAAAGCTTTTTAGAAATTGAAAAGGAACTTCACGAAAACAATAATTCGCTCGAATGGAAAGGGATTCTTGCGCTGAATGGTTAAGAGACCAAACCATGCGAATTGTTTTTTTTTTTTTAAGGAACCGAAGAAGAGTGGAAAGAGAAGAGTTTTACTACGTCAGTACCTTCAAACTATAAGAATTTCAAGATGCTCTATAAAACAATAGGAACATGGCGGCGGCGCGGCGTGGAGGTGTAGAATATTTTAGTTCTACAAACCTCCCAACTCAACTTACAATGAAATGAATAAACGCATATACGAGTACATTTGAATTTACAGCGAAATATGTAGGATTATGATGAAAACAAAAACCCAATTCCATGGAACTGAGAATGAGAATGTTGTTTTGAAAATTGTATGAAAAACACTAACTAGAAGGAAGGTACACCTAACGAGCTGAAGGACTAAAAGAAAGGTATAATACTTGACTCGATCTATAAGATATGCAACTAAGATTTTTGCTGTAGACTCGTATACCTTTATAACATACATATATAGTTTCTGCAAGCCATTGGCTTTGTTTAAGATTGCCGGAAGTGCAGTTGGAATTCAGTAGTTTTTGTGTTCTTTATATTCATGAATGATGATGACTGCCGCGTCATAGTCGTCCTCTTCGTCGTCGTAGTCGTCATCCTACGTTACATGTTTTGAATAATACAAAAAAATTGCTGCACGTTTCAGAATGTTTTTTGATGCTGAATGAAATTGAAAGGATGTGCAACCAACGAAAAAAAAATCTTGATACTTAACTTATCCATTCTGCAAGCAGTGTTGCCATCAAACATTTTATAGGTGAGAGAAATATTTCAGTCTGAACCTTTGAAGCTCTGAAAGCAAGCTATAGGAAACCTTCTTCAAGAAATGGTCTAATATTTTAGTCGAAGTGGATTTAGCCCGTGTTAAAGGTGTTTTTATTTTAAAAATTGATTTTAAAAACTAAGGGTTCTACTTTGTTTTCCAAAATTTCATGTCATATTATTAAACATTTTTGGTACTAACTTAAATTATTAAGTTGTTTCTACGATTTTCTATCTTATTTGCTATACAAACGGAACATATTTATATCTTTAAACGTTTGTTGTTGACATACTTTAAATTTAAGAACAACAAAACATTGCTAATGGCAACCCTACATGTATGCAATGCAGATAATTTGTTTGTATGCCTCTATAAAGCTTTAATAAAGATTGAAAAAGAAATAGTCTGCACTAGAACATTTTTTTAGTTCTGTTTAAAATTCATTTAAATAAAGTGATTTAAAATAAATACATATGAAAATTTGTTTACTTCTCTGTAAAAAATCATTTGAATAGAATTAATTGTAAAATAAGCTTTATAAAAATGAGACAAAAAAGAAAACATAAACATAGTTTTTCTTTTCTTTTAAAATAATATACCTATAGAAACCAATTTACATAAAAAGTTCTAATCAAATAAAAATATGAATAACATAGATTAAAAAAATATTTTTTCTTTTATTTCCAGGTAAGAGTGAAATATAATTTAACTAGAAGCTGGTGAGTAGATGTGTATGTATTATGTTGAATCGACAATGATATTCCTAAAAATTATTCTGAATGATAAGGTACTGAATATAAATTTCATTATTAATATTCGTAACATTCGTTTCATAAAATAAGACTTCTTGTATTCTTTAGGACATCCATCAAGATTAATTTCACGCCCTCGTTTTAACTCCATGTTTGTCAAGAGTGCAGATGTTGTGGAGTTTATCCTTTGAATCAAATTTTAAACTGTGGGGCTCGATAAAATGCACCATTTGTTTTTCAAAACTAGTTTGCCTATAAATCTACCTTACTGAACTTATGTTTTTAAGTTCATAATTTTTTGGCGTTAGGTAAAGAGGTCTTAAGTCAAAATATTGAATTTTAGGTTTCTGATTTGGTGTGACGTCCTTATTTAAATTCATATCATTTAATACTTACAACCAGAGATCAAAAGTAAATCTCAACCTTTTGAAAGGTTTCTTAAATTACTCTCTTTTGTTGAGATTTACAAAAATGATCACTTAATAACCAGTTTACTCAATTTTTTTTTCGGTTTCTGAGAGAGAAACTTTTATTTTGACTTTTTTTAGGTTTTGGTTAACCGGTGATCACTTATTGCTGAGAGAAAAAAATAAATCTCATTTGGAGTGACGTCAGTAATAACGAAACACTTTCAAAATTATACGTGGACATCGAAAATTTTGATTCGATCTACCCTCGTTTGCCGTTGGACACTAACATTCTTTCATTTTTTCAAAATCTCAAAATCAAACATTTTTGCGATCGCTCTGGTTGTACTGGGCGTTCCAGCAACGCAAGTATCAGTGGAAAGGGCGTTTTCTTCTCTAAGTTTTATAATGGGTGATTTTTTTGAGGTTAGGATTTTCATGCATTAGTATTTGACAGATCACGCGGGATTTCAGACATGGTGTCAAAGAGAAAGATGCTCAGTATGCTTTGACATTTCATCATGAATAGACTTACTAACGAGCAACGCTTGCAAATCATTGAATTTTATTACCAAAATCAGTGTTCGGTTCGAAATGTGTTTCGCGCAAATTTTGTTCAGCGATGAGGCTCATTTCTGGTTGAATGGCTACGTAAATAAGCAAAATTGCCGCATTTGGAGTGAAGAGCAACCAGAAGCCGTTCAAGAACTGCCCATGCATCCCGAAAAATGCACTGTTTGGTGTGGTTTGTACGCTGGTGGAATCATTGGACCGTATTTTTTCAAAGATGCTGTTGGACGCAACGTTACGGTGAATGGCGATCGCTATCGTTCAATGCTAACAAACTTTTTGTTGCCAAAAATGGAAGAACTGAACTTGGTTGACATGTGGTTTCAACAAGATGGCGCTACATGCCACACAGCTCGCGATTCTATGGCCATTTTGAGGGAAAACTTCGGAGAACAATTCATCTCAAGGAATGGACCGGTAAGTTGGCCACCAAGATCATGCGATTTGACGCCTTTAGACTATTTTTTGTGGGGCTACGTCAAGTCTAAAGTCTACACAAATAAGCCAGCAACTATTCCAGCTTTGGAAGACAACATTTCCGAAGAAATTCGGGCTATTCCGGCCGAAATGCTCGAAAAAGTTACCCAAAATTGGACTTTCCGAATGGACCACCTAAGACGCAGCCGCGGTCAACATTTAAATGAAATTATCTTCAAAAAGTAAATGTCATGGACCAATCTAACGTTTCAAATAAAGAATCGATGAGATTTTGCAAATTTTATGCGTTTTTTTTTTTAAAAAGTTCTCAAGCTCTTAAAAAATCACCCGATACTTAGTGAAAGAAGATATAATTTAAATCCAAAAACTCTTAAGAGTTTACTTTTAGTTAGGCTTAATAATTAAGAATTAACTTTTTTTACTTCCAAAATAAAGAAAATCATATAATTTATCATTATAACCATTTTTCATTTATTTTCTACGGAAAAGGTTTAAGGTTAACCATTTCCATTTATTTTTAGTTAAATATGTAAGTCAACAGATAAGAGATATTTGCGAACTTAAATGCTAAATCTCACACAAAGACCTAAAAAATTAATTTTTAAAAATAAATCACAGACCAAGACCAAAATGAAATTGGCGAATTAAATAAATCTCAGTGAGAAACCGATTGAAAAAAAAGGTCAACAGTTATTTTGGATATCTACTTACAACATAAATCTAGAATAACTTTGCTAATGGCAACTACTAAATAGCGTATTAATTTAGTCTTTAGACAATAAGAAAGAAAAATGCATATTTGTGTTGTTAGCAATGTTTTAAATTCATTGAGTCTGTGTGACCAGTTTCTGACTTAAATCCTTTTTTCCTAACATCAAAGAATAACGTTTTGTGACTATCCCATGCAGTGGAAATTAGAAACAAATTTTCCTACCACCAAAAATTCCAATGGAATTTGACTGATAGCCGTTTTATCTTCTTTGCCTTATGACTTAAGACTTATTCAGTAAGAAATGAAACATTTTTTAACTATAATAGAATAATTTCTTCTGCAAAAAACATAGCAATGTAATGTGATTGAGGACTTACGAAAGTCTATGGACAATGATCATATTTCATCTCTTATTCTCTTATTCTTACTTAGATTTTTTGAAAGCTTTTGGTTCAGTAGATCTCAGAATTGTATGCAATAAATTCGTCAGTTTAGGTTTTTGAAGCAGCAGTAGAGTACCTACACATTTTTTTATCTTACAGGCAGATCTCAAGCTGTAGAAGTCAATGGGTCTATGTCTGATTTTCTGCCAAATCTAAAAGGCGTTCCACAAGGGTCAACCTTGGGTTCGTTGCTGTTTTCTTTGTACTTATATACAAAATACTTCCTCTTAGCAATGTACGCCAATTATGTGCTACAGTATTTAAGTTGTCCATATGGTTTAATTTGGTCTAAAAGTAATGAAATTTTATTTAACCCAAAAAAAACTGAATGCTTGGTTAAATCACGATCTCCTTTGACTTATCAAACTTTCCCATGATCGTTATGAATAATGTTGCAATAAAATTTGTTGAAACTCCACAAAACCTAGGTATTAATTTGAATCATAGCTTAAGAAATTGAGCCATTTGCATTCATTGCCAGTGGCTCAATATTTAACCCTTATAATCATGTTCTCGAAAAAGCCTCCTTTAAATTAATTAAATTACTAATTTTGCAATTCTGGGCATTGTAGATGAAAAAGTTTTTAAATGTTTTATGAGGTTTATTGATGCAGCGATCCTGTAATCTATTCCGCAATGCAGGGGCTGTTTATCGCGGACCTTTCTATCCAGCTTGTCCTATAACAAGTCTATGGGTTTAATATCAAGTGACTGCGGAGGCAATGTCATGACTTGTAAGATTTCTTCATCTTCTTTATCTTGAGGTAGACCCGGTAGACACACAGTCTGGATGTATTTTTAGGGTCATTGTGCTGTTGAAATACGAATCCTTAGCCAATCAATCTTAATTCAGAGATCACAGAATTTTCTTCCAATATCTTCTTGCACGCCTCCTGTTTTATTTTTCCAATAACGCGAGTCATATCTTTTATTTCACTTAAAAAGAAACATCCCCAAACCGTCACAGAACCACCTCTATGTTTGACGGAAGAAACCATAAAATCGGAAAGCGGCTTTTGTTCAGCAAACAAAAACCGTCCGTTTTCTTCAAAATACACCAAACTAAGATTCATCGCTCCATAAAAATCTGCAAACTCTTCTTCCGTCTTATCTATATGCTTCTTGGACCACTCTAACTATTTTATACGATTTTGTGGTCGAAAAATTGGTTTTCGAACAGAAACCTGTCCAAATAGTTCAGCCTTTCTTAACCTACGTTTGTCTGTTGTCAATGAAAACGACAATAGTTACCACTTGTTGTACTTATTTCGGAACGTTTGTCCGGTGCTGGTTTTCTTTTATTTCGTTTGATTTTTTTAACTTTTTGCAGATTATTTTGTTTAGTTGTAGATTTAGGCCGTCCTGAGCGTGGTTAATCTTCAAGATATGAGGCTATAGTTTGCGCTCAATGGCACGTTGAACGCAGCCTTTCATTGTCTTCAACTGCGAAGCAACTTTCTGCTTAGCCTTCTTTAATAAGAATAATAGTTTCAGAACGTTTTTCAATCGTGGCTTCAGCAACTTTTTTAATTTTGAACCATTTATTTCCTCAATACATGAAAAACCTCAAATAAATGCCAATGACTCCAAAACATGGCTTTATATTAAAAATTTGCAAATTCAGATCTACAATTATTCAGTTTTGAAAACATTTGTATGCTGAATCAACAACCAAAATTCGTAAAAATTAATTTTAATAAAAAACCCAAGTTCTTTTCAATAATCCATATAATCGTTTTTTTTTATGTTAACAAACCAAACAACCTCTTTTAAAAATCCAACTTTTACTGCCTGACGTAAAATCTCTCTTGCGAGGAATTGACAAATCCTCCAAAGAGTAATTCTTGTCCGTTCGGATTCGGCTTTAAACTGTAGGTCCCCACCATCTCTGACAACATTACTCGCACTCGGGTATGGTTAAGAGTTGTAAGTCACTAGGACCTAGTTCTCAACGGACTGTTGCGTCACCTAATTTTTTTTAAGACCTAAGAAGAAGAATCCGTGAAGTTACCCCGAGCATACAGTCGCAAATTTTCGAATTGGTTCTGGAAGGTATGGTATGAAAAGGATATGGTGCTGGAACCAGGGAACTGGCAGCCATGTAGGTGCTATAATGTTTCCTCTTTACAATGAAAAACATCCATTGATTTCTCCTCACAAATACTCGTTATTTTTTTAATATCACAATGAAATCTCTTATTGGAAAACCCTGTATATTTAAGTACATATTATTTATATGAAACAAATAAGTTGGGTCTTATGAATTTGACTGGCCTCGGTTTTATTATATCGATATTATAAATATTTATTTTTTTATAGTGGATCAATAAAAAAAAATCCACTTTTCTTATTTGGATTATTTCTAAAGAATATATTTATTCATTACACGTGCTTCCCAAGGAACCATAATATGTACTTAAAAGAGATTTTTTCAATTCTCTTATCGTTTCGGCCTATGACAACGACGACGATGACGACGAAAGTCTAACGATGTTGTTGTGACAATTCTTGTTTATGCCTTAATTCATTTGCATATTCTTTATATCAAAATTATGTGATTCGAAATGGTTCTTTTTTTACAACTGACTCCTAATACTTTTTAACTCCTATTCATATAAAGTTGTTCTTTGAAAAATAAAATCAAAATTCATAATAATAGCCCAATAAAGAAGAATGTACAGATTTACTTAGTCAGAAGACGATAGACCCCCTCATTCCCAATAATAATACTGTATGAAGTACCTAAAGCATACAAAATTAAGTTATTGACCTAATTGTATGAACAAAAATATTGCAAGCAAGCATCATTGCGAGGACTTGATCTTTGTGCTTTTCTATTTAGTTAATTACTTAAGGTGAATAACATGTGTTCAACATAAATAGATTAAATTTTTTAATAACGTAACGGAAATCAATCCAGAAATAGACCATTCATAAATTCACTTAAGTAAATATTTTAATTGTACATCATTATCAACACTTAAATAAGTCTTTTTATAGTAAATAAATGCCAATTATTTAGATAATTAAACATTTCAGTAAGCACAACCAACCTATGGTCACATTACTTTTGTTACGAAATATTTAAAAACAACAACAACAACAAATTCGAGACAAGAATAAAAATCACTTACCTAAGTTTTTTGGTAGCCGTAGCTTATTTAATTTCGAAAGACTTATTCACTTAAAAATGTCAAAGTATTTAATATAAATTTATCTCTAATCAGCATAATATTTTTGGAGGATTCAAGTAGGTACATAAAATTAATTAATAAAATTTAAAAAGAATTAAAAACACAATGTAAATATGTAAATAAACGTAACACAAAAATGAGATGAAAAATCAGGAGAAAATAAAACACACCGAAGAACAATTCGTCTAAACGTCTAACTGACACTATTTTGGTTTTTGTTTTTATTTTTCTTTTTGGCCAATGGTCGACAGGTTGAATGTTGACATTTAGGAATCAAATACAAAAGAAAAACCAAAAGCTTTGTTTGTTTGACTTCAAACAATTTCCCTTTCGCAATAGAATTGAATGAAAGAAGACAATGAAAATGCAGTTTGAAGGTCAATGATGCATTTTTGGAACTAACCTTGTTTATTAAATGATTGCCTTAGGAAACTTGCATCTGGATGCAAAATTGGGTTTTGTATGGGAATAGATGAGGTTTGAATAAAAGGAGATAGTGGAATCTTGAAGTTTTAAAAAATCTTCGCTTCCGAAGTTGCCCAAAGTATAACAAAAATAACAAATTTTGATAAATCTAAATATACTTACATACATATGTATATGTATGTATGTACATACATATGTAGATCGCAACCGACCTAAAAAACACTTAACTCATTATTGAAAAAAAAGTGGAATAAAAGATTTTTGAAATTATACCTACTCCTCAATTAATAAATTTAAGTTTGAAGTATATCCCTGCAGTAAAAATCTTACGAAATAGTTTTTTAAATGTCTCACCTTCATTAGAGAAGCTAACAATTAAGAGGAATCAACAGGAAAACCTAATTATACAAAAATAATACGTTTTACATTAACATTTCCAGCAAGAATACATACCTTTATTTTAACAAAATATTGTACTTTAAGTTCTAAATAATAAATTAGTTATCTTAATTTGAGGAAAGGGGATATAAATACTCTTATAATGATTAAATACAGTGCGAGAAATTAGGAAGGAAGGATAGGGTAAGAAAGGAGATACTGATGCACATTGGTTTTGAATGTCTGCACATTGGAATGAGTGGGAAATATTGAGTCTGGTAAAGCATTCCACATTCGTGTAGTGCGACTAAAGAAGAATCTCTGTACTTTACGGTACGTCCGAAATTGGGCTCAAGAGCAAACTGATGAGCATTCCTAGAAGAACGGGTATTACGGTTGAATTATATGAGGGGAGGAATGCAACTGGCTATTTCATTAGAGCATTGCTTATGAAAGTAGCGATAAAATAATCACAGATATGAAACCTTACCACGGTGCTGCAGAGATACAAAAGTTTGAGTTAGACAACAGCCACCTATAATTTTGAGAGCTCTCTTTTGAATTCTGTCCAAAAGACTCAAGTGGGTTATAAGAGCACCTGCCCAGATATGGGAATTGTACTCGAGTTTCGGACGAATATTTATTTTATTTATTTAGCTTAATACAAGCGAAACTTAAAACTAAACTTATTCTATGGTGGGTTTATTTTTTTTATTTTTTTTTTTTTATCTATAGGCTTTATAGATTACTAGCGGCCCGTCCCGGCTTCGCACTTGTAGACATAAATAGGTACAGATTCAGCCTTATCACAGGCCCCGTCGTAATAGATTCGTAGTACGAACCCCGAAAAAAAGTATCATTGCTCCCGTCGTATTAAAAAAATTTGCTACGAAATTCGGAGTTCGTGAAAAGTGGTATCACTAGCCCCGAATGAATAGGAAGTTTGGCAGTTTTTTCTACGAACAGTTATTTTGACCGGAGTTCAATTGAAAACGAAAAAAAAATATTTAGCGTGCGAAGATAAATTAAATAAAAATAAAATATATGAAAAGAATCATGTTAGTTTTACTATTGTTTTAATGTGAAAGTGTTTACGTATATTTTTTATTTTATTTTTGAAGGTCAAATAAAGTTATCACAAATAAAATTCAGTTCCAAAGGGAACTCAATTTTCTTTGTAAGCAGTGGAATGTTTAAAATTTGTTACCAACACTTTGTCATCAAGATCCAAGGGGTTAAAAGCATCCCTTAAAATTTTGCGCTGCATTTTTAGTGTTCGTCGTCTTCGTGTAGGTATTTTTTTCACTTATTGCAAGGATTGAAACGGCAATATTATCCATTTTTAAAGAAAAAATCAAATAGAACTAAATCGAAAGATGAAAAACGAGCTTTTATTTATTTTTCTTATTTTTACGCAAATCAGCTAATTTTGACACTCCGAAATTAGTATTTCTGTGTGGCAAAGCTTTTTTGATTTCGTTCGGGGCTTATGATGTAAATGTATTCGTATTCGTAGCGTAATAAAATGTTCGGGGACTCGCTACGATGGACTCTGTGATAGGGGTGATTAAAGTTATAAGCATGCTAATTAAAACGACCATGAATCACTAAATTAGAAAACATTTGTTTGTCCTATCCTTAATACTCTTCGCAGCGTATGCGATGAAAGACATTGTATGGCTATTTTTTTTACACCTTCGGTTGGTTTTAATAGGAATTTTCAAAGATTTCTATACCATTATTCTTTCTGACAAAAATATTTGTAAAATTTGAAATTTGTAGTTCGTGAAAATTGAACCTCCTATTTGGTCAAATAATTAAGTATTAATTGAATGGAATTTGTCAAAAAAAAAAGCAAACCTGAAATACTTATGTACTTAAAATTATTATTGCTACGAGGGGCGTTCAATATAATATTCTCGGTATCGATATGAAGGAAATGCGAATTCAATTTTAATTGTTTTTATTTTTCAATATAATCTCCCCTAACATCAATGCATTTGTTACATCTTGAGATAAGCTTTTTTAAACCCTCAAAAAAATAAATTTTCTCTTTCCCTGCAAAATACCCATTTATTGCCGACTTGAGTTCTTCATCATCAGAAAATCTTTTTCCACGAAGACATTTTTTCAAATCCGGAAACAGGAAATAATCACTAGGGGCAAGGTCTGGACTATAGGGTGGATGTTGGATTTCTTCAAAACCACAATCTCGCGCAGCAGCCTTGGAAACTCGCGCCGTGTGAACAGGAGCGTTGTCATGAAGAAGCAACACACCCGCTGCGAGTTTACCCCGTCTTTTTTTTTTAATTTCCTCCCGCAAATTATGCAAAGTGGAAGCGTAGGATGTGGCGTTGATGGTTTCACCTTTTTTTTGTACTCAATTAGCAAGATTCCCTTTGAGTCCCAAAAAACTGTGGCCATGAGCTTCCCGGCAGACGGAGTGATTTTGAACTTCTTCGGGGGGTCTGTTCCTTTTTTATGCCACTGCATGGACTCTTGTTTGCTTTCAGGGTCATAGTGGTGAACCCATGTTTCGTCCCAAGTAACAATTCGATCCATAACACCGTCCGCGTTCTCACTACACATCTCCAAAAGCTCTCTACAGCATGCGATTCTCACTTTTTTCTGAGGCGCTGTGAGCATTCGTGGCACCCACCTTGCACTGACCTTTGAAAGGTTAAGATGGTCATGAAGAATGGTGTGAATGGTACCAGTTGAAAGCTTGGTGATCTCTGCCATCATTTTCACCTTTATTCGGGCATCCTCAAGAACAAGTTATTCGACTTCTTTAATGCTTTCTCTCGAACAAGCAATAGCCGGGGCGCCGGAGCGGGTTCGTCTTCAATGCTCTCTCTGCCTTTCTTAAACTCACTTGACCACTTTTGCACAATTGATAATGAAGGTGCGGAACCCTGGTAAACAGCCACCATCTCTTCATGAATAGTTTTTTGACTTTTTCCTTGCTTAGTGAGAAATTTAATTACAGCGCCATGCTCAATTTTCACCATCATCGTCTCAGTTGCCATTAAGATTCTGTTTAACTAGAGATAAAACGCGAAATAATGATCACATTTTTATGAAATTTTACATGAATGCAATAAAATAGTATTACTTGATAAATAAGTCAATTTATATATATAACCACAGCTTCACCGCGATACCGAGAATATATTTAACGAATGAACGCTCCTCGTATGCTTGAAGGATTGTTTTTCGATGGTTTGGAAAAAATGGGTCTTCTAAAGACCTTACCTGAAAAAACTAAAATTTCTTGTTTGTTTTGAGTACCTATATTAAATGAGTTTACAAAATTGGAACTGGCTTATCATCCCTTGAAAATTATTTTTTGCTTTTTTCTCAGCTTCTATAAATAGCAGTGATACCCCCAGACCTAGGCCAAACGTTCTAGCCTGTTTTAGACAAAACACTCTCATTTTTTGGCATGTATGTACCTAACTATCCCGTAATTTAACAAGCTGGATTTGTTAACCTAGATAATTATAGATTATATGGATAGGTAGGAAACCAAATCTTCAACATCATCAAGAATAAATGTTTGGGTTAGCCTTCATGAAATTGAGATAGTTTAAAATTTTACAAAAGATAAAACGAGGAAGGCGTTTTTAAAAGTAAAAACGTCAAAAAAAATGTGTCAAATGCAGTAAAAAACCTATTAATCCCTCCATTTACTTGTCTTACATTATATTAGAACGCCAATTATTTTGTATTTCTTCTTCTGAATTATGAAATGTGCTTCCGAGTAAAAAGTAAAAAGGAGAAACGAATCATAAATTGTATGTATAAAATGTGTTTGACCATTTCGCGGCTATTAATTTAAATGATTGTATGTACATCAAATCGTATTATTTGTTAAATAATAAACCTGGAACATGCTGTGCAAGTTCCTTTGGTGACCCAGTTTGTACTTGTATCTTGTGTTATAAGTCTTTTGGAACAGTTTAGAGTTTTTTTTTATATTGAATAGGTACCTATACGAAGAGTTATAGCTCCTTATGCTATCCGATTCTATTGAATCTTTAGATTAACGTGAATTTTTCATGTAATTTATCTAAAGTTATTCTTTTTTGAATCTTCTAGCTGTGGAACACAAATCTTTACCAATATTCTACTCTAAAATTCTAAAGGAACCTATCATAAAAATTGTACTTTAAATCAAAGCTTTTACTAATATTGGAGGAATCACTTGCGGTAAGCAGAAATTTCACGTCAAAATATCAAAAAGAATAAGGCTAGTAGGCATTTCGATGATTTATCTTTACAACACTTCTTTCTATCGGAACACCTATACTGAGAATAATAGTTCGCTAGTTTAAAGGATTTATATTGGAGGAACAAAGCTGCAGGTGTTTTATTTTTCTTAAACCCCTTTAAAGCATTTGGTCTAAAAAAGAAAAACCAGCAAAATCTGGGTATATTTTCAATGTTTTTTTGCTGTATTACCGGATTTCTTAAATTTTTAATAGTAATTGAGGAATTTTTTCCACGAATCCATAAAAAAAATCACAGAAACGAAGTTAAAAAAATCGATTTTAAATTTAAGAAGATTCTATTACTTGCTCGCAATTTCAAGATAAATCTTGAGATTACTGGAATTCTGATAAATTCAAATGCATCTTGATTTTGCTATTTACCTAGTTTTTCAAGTTATATCGTATTAGTTTAACACTTTAGATTCTTGATTGTTGAACACTCGGCAGAGCTTTACCCATCCATGTGGTTTCTTCTTTTTGGTTTGCTCAACGTGTTCTTCTAGCATTTACTATCAGTATTATCGAATTATTCACTTTTTACTAATTTTACTTCCTATTTTATAAATTTTGTTTGTTAGAACTTCACAAAGATCTATGCATCTCTTATATTAACCTTCACAATAAATTGTTATTTTAACAACCGGCATCAAAAATGAATGAAAAGTTTAGGCAAATTTCAAAATGGACGTCACTTCCTGCAAAAAGCTCACCATGCCAATACGACTACACCAAACAAGAAAAACGTGGTTTTCGGCTTCGTTCCTCGTTGGCACTTTGCAATACCGGTATCTATACAATTTCCTATAGCCAAGAGAAAACCACACCACTGTAGCAGCCATATAGAAAAATAAGGACGAAAAAATCACAACGTAGGAACTTATTGGGCTACGCCCTCACACAAAATCAATAAATACACAAATTTTTCTCCTTTTTCACTTCAAGATTCTTTCAAATTTTATTAAAAAATATCTTTTAGTGAGATAACTTTAAAACTCTGTTTTAAAAGAACACTAGAAGCAAATTTTGTTTTGTACATCGGGATGAATGGAATTCATGTCCTGTAAAAATAAAAGAAATAACGAGTTAGAGAAATGGCGCTTCGATGGACAGTAATAAAGATTGAACTTACAATTGGTAGATTGCCGTGTTTATTTAGACCTTGCACGCATCTTCCTGCGTTTACGCTTCAACCTACGCATACGCTTCTTACGCCACTGCAAATAAAGAAAATATTTTTCATTAGTTTAATCTTTAATGATAAAAAAAAACACTTTGAATTAAAAGAATTTGGACAAAACTTTAAGTGAAATCATTCAACTCAATGAAGACACGTGTTGGAAAGTTTTTCTTTCCCTCTAATTTAAAAAAGTTTTCTTTGAATTAAACACTTGCAAAATAAGTTTATATTTATGAATTTGACAATTAATTCACTTTGAAAAACACTTTAAGTTATTAAATTTCAAATAGGAATTGTATGTTTTAATATTTTCTCACCTTAGCTCTCATTTTCTTATTGAAGTTAGGAAAGAATTGCGAAGCAACTCTTTACTGCTCTAGTGATTGAGAACGAAAGACAGATGAACGGAAATCATTCTATATTTTGTGCTGTGTAGAAAATTTTCGTGCAAGGGCTACCAACTGCGAATGCGCTGAAAAAAATTAAAAATGAGTAATTTTGTGCTTGCCGGTAGATGGCAGATGTGTAGTATCGGGGGTAGAATTGAAATAAAGGGTGTGTTCACTTGCGGAAATGTGTTATGTAGAATATCGATTTGGGGCTAAATTGTAGCGTGAAATATATGTATATTTTAACTCTAAAAGGTAAAATATTTTTGAATTGCTTTTGTTTTAGTTAATTGGAAACGAGTTTTGCTAAAAAATAAATCATGTATTATGTTACTAAAAAAAAACGTAATATAGTTTTTAGGTCTCTGGGTATTTCTGGTTTTAATAGGCAATCCATCCCTTGCGAGTTTAGTCGTTGTGTACTAAATTTGTAGTACTCCCACGGCAAAGATCGATTGAAGCGACGCCTGGGCATTCACAAATGTACTTATTGGGATAGAATTGAGAAAAGAGGAATATTATGAACATTTCCAATTTTAAAGCAAATCAAAGAAAATAGTTCCTAGATATAAAAATAAAAAGAAAAGTTCACGTGAAGAAACCCAATACAGTGAATTTTTCCACGAATCACCAGCGCCGCCGTCAAGCCCGTCAATATACTAAATTTTCATGTTCCATGAGAGTTGTATAATATACAAAATATAATATATATTATATAATATATATAATAATATAAAAATATAAAATATATTATATTTTATACAAAATGGATTAGTGCTAAACTCGAATCAAAAGTTATTTTTAAACTCCTGCTTTTGATTTGAAACATCAAACATATCGAGTTGTTGGAAATACATTGAACTTCTTAACAAAAAAAAAAAACACAATAAATTCAAGCCAACGACTAACATTTTCATTCTATTAGCTTAAACTTTTATGAAATTGATTGTTTAACAAGAATTTATGGTTTATGGATTCCGCAACTAAGCCTTAAGAAGGTCTACAAACCTTGCACTCCTTTTCGAGCATACTTACCCAGTCTTATTTCTACATCTAAATGATAAATTGTTTCTAATTTATCAGCATAGACCACATATGTTACGTACTCCCTCAAAAATGTATTCAAAGATGACAAATGACAGGAACGAAGTTTACAATTCACAGGTCCAATTCTATTGGCTCAAGTAGGTATAAGTTATGACTTCACGCCCTAAATAGCATGTTACGAAATTTCTCTTTTAAATGATTTGAAATGGCATTAGGAATAACATACTAGAAAGAGACTTGGCTCCGCCATCTAACTTTTTTTTTCAACTAGTACTTATTTGGTGAATGGTAACGATTAGCTCATGCCTGATTTGACAGATAATTAGTTTTATCCTTCCGCTGAGCGAATATGGTTGTGTATACGCTTGAACAACGCTGGGAAATATTGCCTGCGATCGACTTAGAGAAGATGGCGATTTTGCCAAAATAATCATCTTTTCAGATGAAGCTCATTTTGATCTTGGCGGGTATGTAAACAAGCAAAATTGTTGCATTTTGGGCCCAGAAAACCCACACGCATACATTGAAAAGCCGATACACCCAAAACGAGTCACTATTTGGTGCGGATTTTGGTCCAGAGGCATAATTGGACCATTTTTCGAAAATGAGCAAGGAGTGGCCGTTACAGTCAATGGCGATCGTTATCGGGCCATGTTGAACAAAAATTGAAGAGAAGGATATTTTAAACATTTGGCCACTCAGCCGAAGCTACACTCGATGTTTTGCGCCCTGTTTCAAAAAAAAAGTTATTTGGCGGACCCTTTAATAGTCAACTTACCGTTAATGTCATTTATTCCTTAACACTTAAGCCCTTCTGCAGCTTTAGGGGAAATATGGAGGAGCTTTTGGAACTTGGTTCTTTTATTTCGTTTATTTTATAATAAAAGATGTTCTTAAAAAAATGAAAAAAAGTTATTGAGGCCTTGAAACGGTAGATGGCCTTTTAAAATGTATTATTATTTTTCCACTAAACCTAAAAGAGAGGAAGTATAGCCAAACAGTCGAATTACATTTAAGTTGGATTTTCTATGAAAATATGAATCGACTAGCAGTCAATATCTAGTATGTCAATGGCTACAACTTTCGCAATTGATTTAAATACAAACGCGGTATGTAAACCGTATCAAAAAAGTGTTTTCGAGATGTAATTGAGTTTCAGGAGAAATGTGTTCAATCTGAAAATGACAATTCTGCTTGTTAAGCTAGAAATGAGCCACAACGCTCATTTGACGATAAAAGTAGTCTATAATTTTTTGGAACAGAGTTTAAGAAATCAATTCCTTGTTCTGCTATGAATCTTTCCATAGTAATCTGCCAAAGTATAAACAAACATGGCAAACCATAAAATGACAGTTAGTTTGATAGTTGAACATGATTTGAACATTATTTGTGCAAATTTCACAATCGTGTTGCAATATTTGATCCGTGGTTGAACAACAATATTTCATTGAATTTAGGGCTAGTTTGTTAAAAAATAGTTGAAGTTTTGAATTCAAGCTTTCACAAACATTTTGACGTGACAACGTCTTAAATTAGGTTGCGGCTGGGAGTCACTTATGAAAAAGTGTAACGCCCGGTAACGTTACGATGAGTCACCGAACGAGAGAGAGGCCCGCCGAATGCCTTGCGTCTCTCTCCCACTCAACTATGATCAGTCTGCCGCGCGCGCAGCACTAGAGAATTAGGCGCATTGAATCGGCGCATGCTTGTGTCTCTGTCTTTGTCTTTCTCGAACGTTCTTGGCGTTGGAAAAACAAGAAAGCGTCATAATACAAGTTCACACGTGTGGTTAAAGTATCGTCAGCTGTGTCTGTAGTGAAAATGTGGAGTGCTTAGATTCGTCATTTACAACAACAAAATCACTCAAATAGGAATTAGTTAAGTTTAAGTTTACATGTACAATGTTTTAGTAAACAAAATATATTTCTATAGTTAAAATTTGTGCAATTCTTATTTTCATTCAATTCCTTGTTCCTATTGTGCAATTTAATTATATTCATATCAATAAATATTCTACCGAGAAAAAGACGTTTTCACGTAAAATCTTCGCCCGTAAAACCGACTTTACAGGCAACCATTTTTTTTCAATGCTTATCAATTGGTTAGTTTTGTACTGAAATAAACATGGTTTAAAGGTTCAATCATGGTTCAATGTTTATGGTAAAAGTAAATGTATATATGTACTTAAACCAGTGTCAAACTAAAGAGAAATGATAATAACTTTTGACCCTTAAGTTTTGTATGAAAATAAAATTTATCTAGTATCACATAATTCAGAAGGTATGCTCAACTATCAATGAAACTTTTTTAAGAACATGACTACATTGCAATCTTAACATTGATCGAAATTTAATTAAAAGTAAGAACATATCGAATAAGCCCAGAGTCGTTTTCCAATCACAGAATAACTTTAAACATTTCTTTAAAGTCAAAATCACAAATTGGCTTTTATATTATGTTATACTGTCACTTACTTTGACATTTATAATAAATGTCATGATGTTATTGTGTAGTACAACCAAAATAATTAAATGTCAGACTGTTTAAAATATTGCATCCTTATTCATTACGTTTAAGTTTTTATTTTTTTAAATATTGTTTTTAACTTGTAACAGATTTTAAAATATATGTACAAAAAAAAAAACGTTTTGTCATGAGAAACATTTAAAAAAACATCGAATAAATTTTTTACGCTAAAAAATTAAAGAAAAAATCCCACCGCACGGATAAAGCCTCGCCCATCACAATCACATTAAGTTTAATCTATAGGCTCTTTGTGTATGTCCTTTACCAATTCAATTTTGGCTCTTGAATGCAAAATAATTTGAATATTCAGAAAACGAGTATATTCCCACAGAATTGTATAGTACTAACTTGAACTTTGCTCCTTAATATTCCAACAAACACTGCATAAAACACGACATCCTTTTTTTAACCGACAAAATACAAAAACAAAAACCATCACAGAAAATAAAAACCAAAATGGAATTTTTCTCCATTTTGTCATTGAGTTTATTTTTTATTTTTAACTTAATGTGTGCAATTTAATTGCAATTTAACTCTCGGCCTTTCTCACAATTGTTATTCTTCTTTTTGTTTATTTTGTTTTTCTTTTTGCAGACCTTTTGTGTGGTATCAAAGCGATTTCGGAAAAACTACATTCATCGGTTCACCGGAACTAAGAGCCTTTTCCTGTTTCATCCTTGGAGTCCTGCTCGTCGGATATGTGTGTACATAGCTACGAATCAATATTTTGATTACTGTGTGATGGCTACAATACTTTTCAACTGTATTTTTTTAGCCAGAACAGAAACATCCGAAGAAGCGGAGTAAGTTAAAAATGTGTATATTGTATGAATTTAAATTATTTTGTATCTGTAGATCTATAATACATTTTATATCAATTTTTAAAATACTGTTTAACCCTCTAATGCCTCACCCCGCCTCAAGGCGGTCTTAATTAAACAAGTGCCAAAGGTAGCGGTTTCTTGTTTTTTCAATAATCTGTTAGGCTTTACCTCTAGATTACATATTGTTTTGTGCATTGCTTTTTATTGCAAGTTCTTTGCGCTTGTTGTTCGCGATTTACATTCAATTGAAATTAAAAAAGTGGTATTTTTTGTAAAATAAATATTTTTTTAAAAACCTCGTTTTTCAAATTAAAAAAAAAAATCTAATATTGGTAAATTTCTATTGGAAAAATTACGAGTAAGTAAATAAATTATTTTTTGTTGATTTGTGAAAAAAAGTGATGTGCTGTTTCGTTCTTTGTGTCGTTCATGAGTGTTTTTTTGGAGCCCGCCTAGAGGCGGCCTCAGGTAGTTAAGTGTAATTTTTTTCTTCTCCCCAGTACATACTGATTCCAAGTTTCTCATATAGATATGTCGAGAAAATCTTTGAGGAATCTTTTTAAGACGAAGGATGATAAAGCTGACCTTGTTGAATATTTTTCGAGTAGTGAAGATATGGATGGTGAAGATTTTGATGAAGATGATAATTTTGATGATCCAGATTTTATGTGTTCGGAAGACGAGTTTTTGATTGACGATTGCTTACAAAACAATCTAAATTCAACTGAATTATTGATGGATCCTGAAGTTGCAAGTCTGAATTTTAGCTCTTTTGCATCGTTGCCTTCCACGTCTGCTGCTGCACTTGCTACATTGCAATCAAATTCCAGTAGTGTTGTATCTGATGGTGTTACTCCACGTTCCAGGAAACGAAAACGCAATTCAAATTGCTTCGAATTGGAACAGGAAGAAGATGGTCCAGATCCAGATATTTCTACAACTGGTCAATTTATTGGGCCCTTTAATTGCATGCGAAATGATGCTCAGGAGTTCCGGTCTATTATGTGGAAGAAGAAAAACTTGCAAGTGCATGTAAATGAAATCATTTTTCGGGGTGAAAAAGAGTTGCCAAATGACGTCAAAGCTCTGAAAACACCATTTGATTTTTTTCAATACTTCTTGACTGATGATTTCTATCAACACCTCGTTGACCAAATGAATTTATATGCTTGTCAACAGAAAATCGAAGCTCGGTTTGTTACTAACAAACAAGAGATTCGTCAGTTCATCGGCATCATGATGTTTATGTCTGTGTACCGATATCCAAATGTTCGTTCTTATTGGGGAAGACATTCATTCGAACCAATCCGAAATGCAATGACTCGAATGAGGTTCGAACAAATACGTCAGTTTCTCCATTTCAACGACAATTCTACCATGGTGCATAAGGGCCAGCCTGGATACGACAAATTACACCGAATAAGACCATTGATAAATCATTTCAATGAACGTTTTGGGTCTATTCCTATGTTACATCGGCTTTGTGTTGATGAACAAATGTGTGCAACAAAAATGGGAGGTAACCCTACACGTCAATATATGCCAGCCAAACCACATAAATGGGGAACTAAGCTGTTCGTTTTATGTGATAGTATGGGATTTTCGTATGCTTGCGAGATTTACTCAGGTGCAGGAGATAATGTGGTGCCTGTAAATGCACCAGATCTTGGAGCATCTTCAAATGTCGTCGTGCGCTTGTCAAAACATATTCCAGATGACGTAAATCATATTGTATATTTTGACAATTTTTACACGTCAATAGGGCTTCTTACATACCTAAGAAGTCGAGGAATTTATAGTTTGGGAACAGTTCGATCAAATCGAGTTCCAAATATAAAATTATCCACCGAAGCGGACCTGGCGAAGCGCAAAGTTGAGCGAGGTTACTCGGAAGAATACGTTGCTAATGTAAACGGCATTGATATTAGCAGCGTTTTGTGGATGGACAATAAGAGCGTTCGACTTTTATCTACTTATTGCGGTGTTAAACCTTTTTTATCAAACATGTCAAACCCAGGACCTTCCACATCTTCACGATGGGATAGAAAAACGAAGCAGAAGATCGAAATTGACTGTCCATTTATTATAAAAGAGTATAATCGACATATGGGAGGTGTCGATCTAATGGATGGTCTTCTAGGTCGATATCACATTCGTATGAAAACAAGGAAATGGACAAATCGAATTTTTTTTCATCTATTGGATGTGGCGATGGTAAATGCTTATATCCTTTATCATAGGTCAAACAAGGAAGTCACCATTGAACTTCCAAATTTTCGATCAGAAGTAGCTGAGACTTTGTGCATAATTTCAACCGATTCCAAGAAACCTAGAGGCCGGCCAGTGTCATCACCAATACCACCACCTTCGAAATCAAAAAAGTCTTACTTTCCGACTTCAGAAGTTCGATATGATAATGTTGGCCACTGGTGCATATTTCAGGACCGCAATGGTAAGAAAACTTGCAAGCAACCGGGATGTAAATCGGAGACGCAAGCATATTGCACAAAATGTAAAATAAACCTCTGTAATTCTACCTCAAAGTCTTGCTTTATGACTTTTCATCAACGTTAGGTTTATTCTTGATTTTCTTTATTTTTCAGCATTTAAATAAAATATTTTGAATAACCCATTATGTTACACCTGTGTTATTTTTTTTTCATGATAAGACCTGAGCCCGCCTACAGGCGGTCTCCTTATTTTTACCTGTAAAAGGTGAATACTTTTATGTAATGAAAAACTGATTTCAGATTCGTGTTTATCACATGCATTTTAGTATATGCTGAATTTTTGAATCAAATACAAAAATAAGGCATTAGAGGGTTAATTTCAATAAATTTCCTCTCAGGATTTTCTTTTCAAACTGAGGAATTTATTATTGAGAATATGTTGCATGTTTTTAAATTAAAATTGATTTTCGAATTCTATATTCAACTCTTGAAACAGAATTGTTTCTTGAGATTTTAATTTAATTTGTCTGTTCAAAGACGGTTTCTAAAATAAAGTCGATACTTTAGCAGCACAGCATACTTATTGCTCATAAATATCTTTGAATACGAATTAATTAACTTGAAAGTTTTTTCGGGTTCAAGTTTGAATACGACCTTAATGTTGCTTTATCAGCCTTAAGTTAAGTACAGACGATTGTCGTATCTTATAATGTTGACAAATCTGTCAAAAAATTAACTGTCCCAAATATTTTGCAATTTAGTGTGACAATATTTTCAGAAACGTCAATTTTAGATGAATGTTTGAAAGTGTCGTTGTTTAAACTTCCCATAGTTGCCGACAATCTTTCGTCTGTCAGATATTAATATACATTTATCAAATCTTTTGGATGGTCGCAATATCTAATCACCTAATAAACTGACAATGAAATTGTAAGATTTTGAAACTTACGTTTTGTATTGAAAGGTATTTAGATACTGTCGTCAGTTCAATCGCAGCTTTGTCAAAGCACTGGCAGATCTAAAAAGCGTACTAAAGTGCCTTGCACATGAGCAACGAACTGCGAACTGCGAATGGACGAACAAACGTGATTTTACACATTTCAAAAAGTCAATTCCACACAAAAACACATTTAAATTATAAGAAACCAATTGACACTAATATTAGGATAATAAAATTTGCATTTTGTTCTCTAAAACAAGAGAATTTTGTAAAAACAATTTAGTAGTAACGAATCGCAGTGTGGTTGCTGCGAACTGTCAAACTCTATTCGCGTTCCACATGCCATCCACACTGCAACGAATAAATTGTTCGCGCTCAACTTAACCTCAAAATTATACTATTCCTGTTTTGTTTTTGTGTGAAAGATGATGGCTGAGGAAAATATGGAGAAAAGGGTTGACAATTCGTCGCTACCTGCGAATAGAAATAAAAGCTCATGTGAAAGAAAAGTCAAAATATGCGAACATCCACAGTTCGCAGTTCGTTGCTCATGTGCAAGATGCTTTAAGTGCCTTGCACATGAGCAACGAACTGCGAACTGCGAATGGACGAACAAACGTGATTTTACACATTTCAAAAAGTCAATTCCACACAAAAACACATTTAAATTATAAGAAACCAATTGACACTAATATTAGGATAATAAAATTTGCATTTTGTTCTCTAAAACAAGAGAATTTTGTAAAAACAATTTGGTAGTAACGAATCGCAGTGTGGTTGCTGCGAACTGTCAAACTCTATTCGCGTTCCACATACCATCCACACTGCAACGAATAAATTGTTCGCGCTCAACTTAACCTCAAAATTATACTACTCATGTTTTGTTTTTGTGTGAAAGATGATGGCTGAGGAAAATATGAAGAAAAGGGTTGACAATTCGTCGCTACCTGCGAATAGAAATAAAAGCTCATGTGAAAGAAAAGTCAAAATATGCGAACATCCACAGTTCGCAGTTCGCAGTTCGTTGCTCATGTGCAAGATGCTTTAGGTGTAGTTCCAAAGTACAAACAAATCTTATAAGTTGCTTTATACACATTAATTTTCAATAACAATTATTAAGGGTCAGTTCCACAGCCCACTCAAGTTTCATTGCCTTGACACCTAAGGCTGACTTTGAAGTCTTAAGACTCTTATAATAGTCACTTTCTCTACTTGCAACATTGAACCTAAGACTTTATTAAAAATGTTGTAAATAATAATTTATTAACTTTAAAAAATTCAAAATATATTTAAACAGATACATCTTCCTCGCTATTTACTCCCTTGAGATGTTCATCAAAATCATTGCTAAAGGCTTCCTACTTAATAAATACACATACCTAAGGAATCCATGGAATTGGCTGGATTTTATTGTAATAACTAGCGGCTATGCCACCATCGGAATGGAAGTTGGCAATTTAGCCGGTTTAAGAACATTTCGTGTACTGAGAGCATTAAAGACTGTTTCCATTATGCCGGGTTAGAATTTTAAATAAAATATTAAATATTACAGATATCATTTTAATAAAAATGTTTTGTTTAATTATTATTATAGGCCTTAAAACTATTATAAATGCGTTGTTGCATTCATTTCGACAATTGGCCGAAGTAATGACACTAACGATATTTTGTTTAATGGTTTTTGCACTATTTGCCCTACAGGTGAGTTTACACTTTTGTTTTTTATTAACATTTTTGAAATATATATTTAAACAAAAAATATATAAACACATTTTTAAAGGTATATATGGGCGAACTTAGGAATAAATGCGTAAAAAATCTTCCAGACGACTGGGTCAATTTAACAAGTGCAGAATGGAAAAGGTAAGTTTGAAGTTAAATTTTAATTTATTTTATAAAAAGTAATCGGTGAGTTTATATTTCTAAGAATTCTGAAAATTTTCTCAGACGTATTGACAGAGAAGGAAAATGAAATAAAAACACAATTCACTATTCATTCTCACCTAGAAATCAAATCAGTTTTGCATTTCCTTTCATCCTTTTTGAATTGTGCGATAGAGAATTCTAGAGAAATTGAGTCATAAAAACTATGTTCTCAGATTTCTGACAACAAAAACGAGAAGTTTTGTTTATATTTCTGAGAATACGGACATCTTTGAAGTCTTAGAAACATAAACTGGTCAAATGCTAAAAATTAGTTCAAATTGTTTGAAAAGTCATCATCGAATTGGAAATTGAAAAATTCTTTAAATGACACCAAAAATGTCAAAACAATTCTTACTTTTGTGATAAGAAAAAACTCAAAATACACGTCGAAAAGGCTAAAGCAGTTTAGGAGCGCAAAATAATTTAATTATTTTGTTGTCGGTGAAAGCTTTTGGACCATCTTATGATGATGATAACGAAAACATAACCATAAGAGCATACATATTCGTATGTGATTATTATTTGCTTTAATTTAGCTTAGATTAGAAAGTAGTTATATATATGTAGCTATGCATAAGATAAAGAATATGAACAATTATAAATAGCAACATTATCACTTTATCAGCAAAATGCTGAAATATTTGACATGACAAGAAAATCTTAAACTTGACAATACTCGTAACTTCATACGAGAGTACATTGTTCAACTAACAAGATTTTAATTCACTTTATGAATGTAATGGCATTAAGAACTTAAGGAATTGAAAAAGAGGATGAAGTAAAACATATATTAAAAGAAGTAATTTATTTTATGGTGTTCATTTGTTACTTGTTCTCATTTGCGCAAAATTTTAAACAACCTGTTGTTAAGGGCTGAACACTTTACTAAGTAACAATTTTCTAAAAATTTAGCAGCAGAACATGTCTAAACACTGACAGTTCGTGAAAATAAACAAAACAAACAAAATTAAACGGACCTAATAATTGAAATTCCCAACTGTAGACTGGACCATTCCATCCACTGTTCTTATAATAAATTTTGTCTGCGATTATTTATTAGCGAATTGCTAAACTTAACTTAAGCAAGATGTTAACAGATAGTAAGGAGTTAAACTCGTAAAATCGAAAATGGAGTTGAGTTGAAATGACATTTAACGCCTCAAGTATAACTCCTTTCTCATGTCTTCGACACAGGTTTATTTTTTCGAAATTTCGACTCAACTTCCCTCCCCGGTTGCTATCGAGTCGATTCAAGCTAATTTAAACTCTATACATGTTTTAAAAGAGTAAATATTTTTTAGATATCGAAGTACTTAACGAAAGAAGAATGTTCTGTTTCATCTGTCCTCTTTCACACGACGAGACTAGCCTATGGCAAAAATCAGTTTTCGTTTCCTCGCGTAAATCTTGTATGTATGAATGTCACATATAAAAGCCTGTTCAATCAGAACTTGGTCCGGTGGGATGGTCTGATACGTCAAACAGAACGCGTTCAGCTTTCGGCGTTCTATTGAACAAGTTCTATAAGTCAAGGTAGCTTTTTATTCGCGAATCCAAACAATTTCAATGTCCTTTTTAAAAGTAAGGAATTTTCGTGAATAAATTAATTTTTCATGAACGGTGAGCAGCAGAAGCAGTTGACATTCAAAAAATAACTATGTTTGCACTTTTTTGAAATTGAAATAAAAATGAATTTTGAGTTTTTTTACTAAAGAAATTGGTACACATTTTGAACCATAGAGTAAATAGGAGAAAATGTGTTTGATAAAATGCTTTTAAAGTTTAATTAATTTTTTTAAGAAGTTATAATTTTCTTATAGACTTTTTCTAGTACCTAATGTTTTAAAATATTACATGCAAACTACAATTTACAAACTTTCAGTTGGGTGAATGATACAGAGAATTGGCTCTACGATCTCGAAGAATTGCCAATGCTTTGTGGAAATCTCACTGGAGCCAGGCACTGCCCAACAGGTATAACATTTGTATTCCTACAAATGTTTTGAAAATTTTAACCCAAATTTTTTTTAAAGGATACACGTGCCTTTGTGTGGGTGAAAATCCCAACCATGGATACACAAATTTTGATAATTTTATGTGGTCCATGTTAACAACTTTTCAATTGATCACCCTCGATTATTGGGAGAACGTTTATAACATGGTAAGAAACAAAAAATAGATATATCTACCTAAGCCTTTTATTAAGTCTTCATAACATACATTTATTTAAATATTTAAGGTACTTGCTACATCAGGACCCATGAGTGTATCGTTTTTTACAGTGGTTGTATTTTTTGGCTCATTTTATTTAATTAATTTGATGTTAGCCGTAGTAGCGTTAAGTTACGAGGAAGAAGCCGAAATAACAAACGAAGTTAGTTCTTGTTAAATGGTTTAAAATTTTAAATTTTGTATATTTTTTTTATTTAAATTTAAATTTAAGGAACGAAAAAAAGACTTATTGGATCATCGTGAAGATTCAACTTTTAGCTTCGACCCGTCCATATTAGATGTAAAAAAATTAAATAAAAATTACAAAAAGAAAATTGACTCACGCAAGGGTGTACTGTTGGCACAATACAGTAAGAAAAAGACACGTCGGAAAAAGAAGGGCAAAGATGGTGCCCCAAATGAAAATGGAAATGGCCAAGTAGGTTTTCAAAAAATAAAAAAAAGTTGGAGGTAAGTTTTGTAAATGTAACTTCCTTTTTTTTTGTGTAGAGTCAAAGTCGTTCGGTGACTCCAAGTCCGAGCCCGAGTCCTCGACATAGCACCGACCGGCCACAGGCGTTAAATATTCCAAATCAACGCCCAAGGGGTATCTCATTTCAAGATGAGCAGAACAAGAATCCAAACATGTTATACCCCTCAGGTGAATGAAAAATAAAAATAATTCCTATATAAAATAATATAAAAATTAACTCTTTTTAAATTGACATAAAAATACGTACATATGTAGACTACAAAGGTCAATTACTACCTGGCAGTCGACAGGCCAGTTCAAATGCCAGCGAAGGTGGCGGAGTGAATCGAGAATCCTCATTGGATGATTCTGGTGTCGTGGACGATCATGAGGAACAGGACACAGGTAATGAAATGGTGAACACATCAGCGGTGGAGTTACAATCCGATTTAACTCCGGTTACACTTGCCTTATCACCGCGCGAGGTTCGTTTAATTAAGTGCAATGGAAATATTGCACGCATTAAGAAGCATAACATTTATGCTTTGCATCAAGAATTTTCCTCGGAAATAGTTGTTATAGGTACATAGTATATAGTTTAGCGTAAAAATAAAAATTCAAAAACAAATATATAAACATTTAAAAAAATAATAAATATATTTTATTTACAACCATTTTATTTTATCACTTCTTCTAAAACTATAACCATTTCAAAAAGACAAATATTCTCATATAAATTTGTTTGTTTTGCATTTTTATCTTTTCTCTTTCTTTTTGACATTTTAATGCTGATGTACCTTTAATCTTATGTGAAGATGATCTTCCTGATCGAAATTGTGATAGATGTGTTCAATGTTGCGTTGACTACGAGGGTTGGCTGCAATTTCAAAATTGTTTATATAAAGTAAGTAGATTCAAATATTTAATAATTTTGTAGAAATAAGATTTTTGATAGTTGATTATGTGATTGATGAACCAAATTCAAACAGATCTTTTTAAAGCAACTGTCACTTTTGAAGTTGTTATCTTTTGATATTTGACATGTAAAAACTACGCCATTACTAAAAATGGAAAGATACACTCTTCAACAACGACGCTATAAATTTGTTGAAATTCAACACAAAAATGGTGTACATTTTGTAGGCACACTTCGAAAAACTAAATCACTTTTGGCCAGCAATAGTGATATTGATCGACAAAATTTGAGCTGCTATGAAAAGTTAGTGATCTGAAGAATCGAAACCTTGTACGTTTCGCAAGAAAAATTGAGAATATTGCTTTTAATGTCCTTAGTTTCGGTAAAAACCTAAATTTGTCGATTCCACAAACGACGTTACATACACTTTTTGAATAAAGATGAAGCTTAAAAGGCTTTTAAAGGACATCTATATAATCGAAATTTTCATCGAAAAGTGATGAGTTCCATTTTCGTCTCGTAAGCTTCTTTAAGGTTTTTTCAACTTTTATGGTAAATGGACGGCACGACGGAACTACAACATAATGAATGATTTTTTATGATTGGCATTGATAATGATGTGAACGACATTCATTTTCAACAAGGTGGCGCTAAGTGCCACACAACAATGAAACAATTGCAATTTTTCAAAAAAAAAAAAATAAACGACACAAATTATCGTAAAATTTGTAGCCCTTATCATCTTTATTAAATATTTTTAACTACTTAGCAATATCTTCCTTAAAAACTAGGAAATTTAATACTCTACAAAATGTATTCACTAATGCTATCTGTATTTGTATCTTTGTCTCTGCACGTTATCATAAAAACTACAAAGCTAAAAAGATGAGTTCAAAAATATTCACACCGATTACAGAAACCGATTAGTATAGGATGCGGAGGGAGTCAAATGTCAATTTTGACATTTCTATCATCCATTTAATTCATTCGCAACTCATACGTCGGATTCTGTAATCGGCATGATTATCAGTTATATCCATCATTGGTTTTCATAACTGGAACTTTTTTGACAGGTTCCTAATTGAAATTAAGCATTTGAGGTTAGAGTTGATCATTGAAAGAAGAACAGACAGGTGGAATAAAAAGAAAATGGAACAATCAATGAATCAATCGATAATCACTCTAAAATCCTGAAAAAAATGTTCAATGATAAAATCCAATGATAGCTATAACTGGCACCTTAAGGTTTGATTACATGGAAATATTTTTCGCAGTATACATTCATTATCTTTTTATGGACCGTTTGTTGTTAAATGACGGATTTTAAGGAGCGGGTCATAGCTATCAGTAAAAACTGAAACAGCAGGAATCTGATATGTTTTACTGATGATAGTTTACGTCATTAATTTGGACTTATTAAACAACCAGGGGAGAGTACGATAACTTTGGCGACAAAGTTTAATGACGGATTTGTATAGAACAGTTAAAAATAAGCATTTTTTACTATGGGAGGGGGGGTCTATCTCTCCCCGTTTAGGCGGTAGGGGCAATTTTAAAAAACTGTACATTAAATGGGAAAAAAATAATTACAAAATAACGGTAATACTTACAGTTAAGTATGGTTCATGGTTGACAGCTGTTCTGTCAGATACCAACATATACCAGAAATTCTTGGATACTTCTGGATTGCTTTTTTGGCATCCCAGCTGTTTTGGATCAGCTGTTCTTTTGCACGTAAAACACTGACAAAAAGGTTTCTGGATAACCAATCTGTCTGAGACTGAACGCAGTAAATGTTTGTGTGCAGGAAGCCTTAATATAAATTTTTTCAATTTTTGTTTAATTTGTTATTTTTTTTAAACTTATATTAAATTTTCTTTTATTTTACAGATTGTTAGAGATCCATTATTTGAATTAGCAATAACTTTGTGTATAGTACTGAATACCATGTTTCTTGCCATGGAACACCACGGGATGAGTGAGAGCTTTCGACAAGCATTAGATATAGGAAATAAGGTAAGCTCAAAAATTTTAATAATTTAAATGAAAATGTTTATAAACTTTCCAAACGTTTAGGTTTTTACTTCAATATTTACGTTCGAGTGTATTGTTAAGCTGTTGGCATTATCGAAAGAGTTTTTTCTATGTGGTTGGAATATTTTTGATTTAATTATTGTAACAGCCAGTCTACTGGATATTATTTTCGAACTAGTAGATGGTTTGAGTGTGCTCCGGGGACTGAGATTGGTAAGTTTTTTTTAAAAATGATTTTTTGAAAATTGTGAAGTAAAAATATCTTGATGCCTTTACTAGCTGCGAGTATTAAAACTAGCCCAATCATGGACAACGATGAAAGTTCTTCTGAGTATCATTATATCAACCATCGGTGCACTGGGAAATCTTACACTTATTTTAGTTATAGTCATTTATATATTTGCTGTGATTGGAATGCAATTATTTTCGAAGGATTATACGCCAGAAAAATTCGATCCAGATCCTGTGCCAAGGTAAAAATATACTCGTACATAAAATACTCGTATTGTGTTTTCATTCATGTACATTTTTATATATCTTATAGGTGGAATTTTAACGATTTCTTTCATTCATTTATGATGATTTTTCGAATTTTATGTGGTGAATGGATTGAACCTTTATGGGATTGCATGAGAGCTGAAGAGGAGGTAAAATATAAAATCATATCTACGTTGTTACACAAAATTTCGTAACATTTTTTTAAAATTAAAAATACGCTTAAATAAATAATTTAAAAAAAGAAAAACTAAAAATAACATTAAGGTATATGTTGGTTGTGTTTTTAAATATTAAACTTCATATGAACTGCTTGCACATTTAATAAAAATATATATTTTGTGATTTTTCATTTCAAGCAACAATTTTTGAACAGCAATTGAATATTATTTTTGCAAATAAAATGATATAATTTTTATTTCATCATATTTTTTATTTTTATTTTATTTTGTATAAATTTTGATAAATTGTTTGTACATGATTTTTTAAAAAAAAATTCTAGCAAGGTGCATCAACGTGCTTCGCAATTTTTCTTCCAACTCTGGTGATGGGCAATTTCATGGTGCTTAACTTGTTCTTGGCCTTGTTGCTCAACAGTTTCAATTCGGAAGAATTAAAATCCAAGAAAGAGGTAAACTTTCACATTTTCTTCATTATAATTTTATTTCAAATTTTCTTCAGTTCGGTGTCTTAGTGTGTGTTTATTTTTTTTTTTACAAAAAAAAAAATAAAAAATAAAAATCATTAGGAAAATAATTGGATGTTAATTAATTATGCGTAAATTATTATTATTACCTAAATGTGTTTAATTGATTTCGTTGTCATATAGAAGTTCGGTGTGAGTGTGGCAATCGCACTTTTATTAAAATTACTTTTTTTTAAATAAACATTTTAGTTTTCAAATAAAAAAAAAAAAAAACAAAAACAAAAAAATCTTAACTAAAAACAAATCTCTAACTTTGTATCTTGGGACAATATTTAAAAACTCTTTTAAATCTCTAAACTAAACACCACTATTAAAAAATCTTTCTAAACAAAAAAAGTTACATCTTACATTTTATCGTCGCATGTACATTAAGCTAACATTATATATTTTATTAATTTAATTTATAAATAAAATAAAATTTAATATGTTGTATGTCGATATTTTAAATTTTTCTATGTGTGTTTTTATTGATGTGCCTTAAAAATATGTGTGTATCTGAAAAAAATGCAAACTAATTCGCACAAAAAAAATAAAACAAAAAATTTAAAAAACTTTGAAAAAAAAATGTTTGCTACTACTATACACCTACTCAATGTGCACCGTGTCTCTCAACTGTCTCTATCGAACAGATTTTCAAGAAAAAGGTAATTCTTCAAAAAGTAGTTTGTAGCTCTTTTTTTTGAAACTTAAGAAATCTTATATATCCCTATCTTTTGGCAGTATTTTGAATGACCTTGTATAGAAAAAGCTTAGTTTATTTTTTAATTTACTTGATTGATTAATTTATAAAAATGCTTTGTTTATATGCAAAATTGTTTATTCTCTTAGACTACACAAAAATTTCACATAAATGACTTTAAATTGGTTAGTAATTAATAAAAATTAATTTATAATAGTTTGTCAAATTTTCAAAACTTAAAATCAATGTTTATGTGAATTTTATTTAAAAGTACCTTAGAATAAAACACAACGTTTAAATTAGAGAAAATTTAATTTTTACTAAGTTGATTTTGTATTTCATCGGTTTAGGAAGTCGGAGAAGAATCGAAGCTTGCTCGGAGTATAGAACGAGTAAGGGATTTGATACGAAGAAAACGACAAGCAAGAAAGGAGAAGAAGGAACTCAAATATGCCACTAAATTTGAGCAAGTTGTGAGGGAAGCTCAAGTGGCATCTGTTAAACAAACAGAATCAGAAACAAAATTACATAGGTTAAGTTATCAAGTAAGGAAACCCTCAATTTGTTGCAATTTTCCAATCATATCATTGAAATGTATTTGTTTTAAAGGAATCAATGAATCGTCCCGTCTCGGGATCCGATTTCGGGTTTCAAATTCCTCTGAGAGAGGGACTACATACTATTATCGATGGCGGTGAATACGAAGAAGAATATAAAGAGGGTGACGAAAATATCTGCCTAAATGATGACAATAATCAAAAGTACTTACATCGACACTCTAGCTCAAAACATCACTTAATTTAACCATTTTTTTAAAATTTAACTTTTATAGAAACGATTACACCCTATATCCTCATGTAGAAAGAAAGTTACTACATCAAGTGTCTTCCGGTTTTGGTACCCAACAGAATGACAGCCGTGATGAACCAACGTTCACCGAATCCATAGAGCTGCGTCTGATGGGCCAGTACAATTCAACAGATACCGACCCAGGTGATCAGCAAAGTGTTATATTTCAGCGAGCCGATTCGTTGCGCCAACACGACGAGATGTACGTTCAATATCAGAAATCATTGCTCACTAGATCGCCAAGTTATCGCAAATCACTGGATCGTCTATCGCAATCTAGTGAGACTTCACAAAGATCACTCATACCATCGAGGAGTAAGTCTGAAGATGAAAACATTCAGAATTGCGATCGTATGACCATCAAACGAGTGTCCAGTGGTCATTCGTTGAACACAATCTCTATGGAACAAGATGATTATATGCATCAGGGAAACCTGCGGGATGAGCTACTCAATTGTGACCAAAAGGAGTTGTTTCAATTTCTGCAGGACGATGTCGACAATAGTAATAATTACTTCAGTGAGACTGTTGGCTATGGCAGCGCAGTGATCGAGGCTGAGACCGATAGTCTGATCTTGGAGGCCAAAAAAGATGCGAGCATTTTTTCACCGCCGCGAAAGACTTCATCGAGTAGTCTTAAGTCGAATCTTAGTTATATTTCGAATTCTATATTGCACCAAATCGAACAAAGACGCAATGGAAGTATCTGTGAGTCGATCGACAAGGTTTTTGGTCGATCTGAATCTCAGGGAATATTCAATGGTAGTGCCAATGGTGATGATTCACATGACCAATTGCCTCTGGTAGGTAATTCGGAATTTGACAACATTATTCAAAGTTTCGAAAAAGAATTGGAGGAAATCAAAAAGTCAACGACGTCATTGGAACGAAGACTATCCAATCTTTCCGAACCATCACCGGCAGCTGACGAATGCAATAAGGACATTCTCGATCACATCGCTGCCATAGAAGCTGATCACGCTAACTACGAAGTAGCTTTTGTCCAGCGCCGACATCATCCCAATTCGAATGTTGATCGTAACTCGGTGAAAATCAAGCGTCGCAGTCTTGAGAAACAACGAAAAATCGACGAAGACTTTAGCATCTCGAATGAGATCCGCAAGATCTGCGATCAGATGCACGCACCCTTCGCCGAAGTTGGCAGCACATCACCGTTTCTTCGACGGAAAAATGATCTTTTCAGTGATCGTTTTAAACGTTTAAGTCTGATCGAACGCGTCGACGAACTGCCTGAGGATGAAAAGTTTGCAATTCGTATAGAGAGTGAAAAACTTCCTCGCAAATGCTTGCCGGCGGATGTCAAAATCGACAGTCTATCGCTCAAGAGCACCAACAGCTATGAAAACCTCCTCATACAAAAGCAACGAAACCAACTACAATCAGAAATTATCGTACAACAAAATCAATCCCAAAGAGTCGTGCCACCAACTCCACCACAGTCATTGAAATCGATTACACCACAGAAGAAACAAAAAACGACCCTCCCAAAGGCTGGTGACTTCAGAATGGAAGGCTTCAAAGTGCATCCACAACCTTTCGACAAAGCCACCTCCGTAAGCTTAAGCAATCAATGCGATTATACGTCTGGCGCAAATGAAGAAGACAAAACCACCATGACGGGACAGAAGTCCACCTTTACGAGACTAACAGAAAAACCATGGCATTGTTTGGTCTCCTACGTGGACGATCTTACCGTTGGTGGGAGACGTAACTCGCAGGGAGCATACAATGATCCCATGTCTTTTCCCAGTTTTGGCACAGTTAAGCCGCCAAAGGTGCCACAGGACTGTTTCCCACAGAAGTGCTACGACCAGTGAGTTATGATATTTTTTTTTTTAAATCATTTCTTTTTAAAATTATATTTTTTTTTGTATTTATTTTCCAGCTTCTTTTTTCGATGTCCGTGCTTTATGTCCTGCATGGATACGAAATGGGCAAAAAATTGGACCCAAGTGAGGACGGCAGTCTTGACGGTTGTAGATACCCCAGCCTTTGAGTGGTTTGTTCTGGTGCTCATATTTGCATCCAGTATAACATTATGCTTCGAGGACATCTATCTGGACAACAATAAGACATTAAAAAGAATACTGTACTGGACGAATTTTTCGTTCTGTATAATATTCGTCATTGAAATGGTGTTGAAGTGGTTGGCGCTTGGTTTTTCCAAGTATTTCACGAGTTTTTGGACGATATTAGATTTCATTATTGTTTTTGTAAGTTTTACAAACTCAATTATTTTTACTGTTAAGTTAAAATGTAGACAAAATTTTGTATCTTCTAGGTTTCTGTGTTTTCTTTGCTAATTGAAGAAAATGAAAATCTAAAAGTATTAAGATCACTTCGAACACTTCGTGCATTGAGGCCGCTAAGAGCTATTTCAAGGTAACAGTGTTTGCCGATTGAGAAATACTTGATTTGAATGTCAAGTATATCTTGAATGTCTGTGTGTGCACTTTATTTTAAATGTGAAATTTCTTTATAAAAAAAAATATTTGTTCATTAATATTTTTTATAATGTGCTTATTTTTTGAAAGAAGGACTTCACCAGGTTCCTGTTTCATCAAATGGAATTTTTAATATATGTACACTTAAAAAATCACCATTATTTTATTCTGGATACATTTTAATAGTTCTTTCTTTTTGTTGTTTCAATTGCATGTTTCAGTAAGTTTTATGTTTTCATTATTCAATTTCATGTTTTCTATCGTTATAATATTAGAAAACGTATATTTCTTTCCGTATCTAAATATATTCATTAATGCAGTTAAATTGTGAAAATATCAACTAATAAAGTTAGGCTGATGACTTATTTCTATACTTTTAGCAGTTTTACATTCGAAATTAGCTTAAGACCATTTGAAATTGAAATGTGCTCCCACATTGGTTTTTGGGACTTTACATAAACCCCAATTACACTTAATTTATTTCGTAATTGTATCAGTGATTTATCAAAAATTCAAATCAACATACAAACATTTTGCTGTGTTTCCAAATTAATGAAACTTCTAAGAACTGCAAATATTATTATTACAGTCTACAGAATTGAACAGTTTTATTTATTAGATTTTTCTCTTTACCACAGGTAATTGCTTTATATTTTCAAATAGGTGAATTAGTAGTGTTTAGGTAAAACAAATCCTAAGTTCCTTAATCAGGAACAAAGTGTTTCTGATAATTTTCTTTGGTTAGATGAATGATGTCTAAATTTGGCATATTTTTATAAATTACATTATTATTTTTAAAGAAAATGTTGATCTTCTTTTATTCTCAACTTCTGGAAAAATCAGAAATTAAGTGCTTCATTAGTATATCCTAATATTTTACTAAAATATCCTTCTGTTTCTATTTTTCTAAATTTTAAAAAATTGCTTTTTACAAGGTCTTAAAAGTTTTTAAGAGGTCCCAATATATAAATTTCGATAAATAAAAAAAATATTTTTTTTTCGAAGGACCAATTTGTATTCGAATATTTAACACGTAGTCGTTGTTAGTTTTTAAAGCTCTGTTTACATTAATGTATAATTTCGCTTAATTGATATATAAAAGTTTAAATTAATACCACGCATGTTTCTTTCTATTATTAAAAATATATTTTAATTTAACCTTATCACATGTACAAAACCACAAACCACACACATAATTCTCTAAATGCATACAAAGTGATTTGCTCCAAAAAGAAATTTTTAAAAATTCGAATACTTTTTCTCTATCATTAAAATTTATTAAAAAAGAATAATAATCTTTTTCGGGCTAAATCACAGAGCTATTTCGTTACACTTTGCTTTCTAACGCTTTTCAAAAAAATTAAATTAAACTCAACACAAATGACACTTAGTTTAGTGTTTTTCGTTTAAATGTGCTTTTCGAGTAACTGCAAATAATTAAGAAAAAAAATAAAAAACAAAATGGCCGACACGGAATGCAAATATACGCCACCAAAACAACAACGTATCTCTTTCCAAACTCTATACTCAACTCTATATATTCTTTGACATTTTCCAGGTGGCAGGGAATGCGAATTGTAGTAAATGCTCTCATGTATGCCATTCCATCAATTTTCAATGTCCTCTTAGTTTGTTTAGTTTTTTGGCTCATATTCTCCATCATGGGTGTACAGTTTTTTGGTGGTAAATTTTTCAAATGTCTCGACGATGATGGTGAACTATTGCCAATAACGGTAAGTATATATAACGATGGCCCAAGAGCTGTCAATTTCTGTTTAGTGTTTGCTTTTTTTGCTACAACTTATGGTTTCCTAGGATGTCAATGATAAATGGGATTGCATTGAACAGAACTACTCGTGGATCAATTCAAAAATAACCTTTGATCATGTCGGAATGGGTTATCTAGCTTTGCTGCAGGTGGCGACTTTTGAAGGTTGGATGGAAGTTATGGCCGATGCAGTGGACGCCAGAGGTATCGATCTACAACCGCAGCGAGAAGCCAACCTATATGCATATATTTACTTCGTGATCTTCATTGTGTGTGGGTCATTCTTCACATTGAATCTGTTTATCGGAGTAATTATCGATAACTTTAATATGCTGAAAAAGAAGGTTAGTTAAAAATGCTCCTCAAGAGATTTTGAAACTCGATATAACGTTGCAATTACAGTATGAAGGTGGAGTGTTAGAAATGTTTTTAACTGAGTCCCAGAAGCACTATTACACCGCTATGAAGAAACTAGGACGCAAGAAGCCTCAAAAAGTAATCAAGCGACCGTTTAACCATTTTTTAGCTATGTTCTACGACTTATCTAACTCAAGAAGGTATTTTCTTTTTCGAAAGTTCATAATGTCTTCTAAGAAATTCCTTAAAACAAAACTGCCCCACATTGACAGGTTTGAGATCGCAATTTTCGTGTTGATCTTCCTGAACATGCTAACGATGGGCATTGAGCACTACAATCAACCTCATGCCGTGTTTTTCATCTTAGAAGTTAGCAATGCCTTTTTCACTACCGTCTTCGGATTGGGTGAGATAAATGAGAGAGTTTTTTTTTTTTGTAAATATTCACTTATTGTAACTTGTAAACGTTCACAGAGGCCATAGTGAAGATCATCGGACTGCGTTATCACTACTTCACAGTGCCGTGGAACGTGTTCGATTTCCTCCTCGTTTTAGCCTCCATATTCGGAATATTGATGGAAGATATCATGATCGATCTGCCAATTAGTCCTACTCTGCTCAGAGTGGTGCGAGTATTTCGTATCGGTCGTATACTGCGTCTTATCAAAGCTGCTAAGGGTATTCGTAAGTTGCTATTTGCATTAGTTGTATCGCTGCCGGCGCTCTTCAATATCGGAGCTCTATTGGGCTTGATCACCTTCATATATGCCATTCTTGGAATGTCATTATTTGGACATGTCAAACTTCAGGGAGCCCTCGATGATATGGTGAATTTCCAGACATTCGGTCGGAGCATGCAGTTGTTATTTCGCCTGATGACTTCAGCCGGATGGAATGATGTATTGGAATCACTTATGATCCAACCACCAGACTGTGATCCAAATTTCAATCGCCAGACCAATGGAGACTGTGGCCATCCCCTCTTGGCTATAACTTACTTTACTAGCTTTATTATAATCAGTTATATGATTGTAATTAATATGTACATAGCTATTATCCTGGAGAACTTCAATCAAGCCCATCAAGAGGAAGAAATTGGAATAGTTGAGGATGATTTGGAGATGTTCTATATTCGGTGGTCAAAGTTTGTATTCTCCCAAAAAAAAAAAACGAACAGAGATGTTCATCCTATTGTCTACTTTTATTCTAAATGTGGTTTTGTTTTTGTTTTTTACAGATACGATCCACATGCCACACAATTCATCCATTTCTCCCAGCTCTCTGATTTCATCGCCTCCTTAGATCCTCCTCTAGGAATCTCCAAGCCAAACACTGTAGCATTAGTATCATTCAATTTGCCAATCTCTAAAGGTAACAAGATTCACTGTTTGGATATACTACATGCTTTAGTGAAGCACGTACTGGGCCATGTTGAGGAGACCGATAACTTCAAGCAGCTTCAGGAGCAAATGGATGTTAAATTTAAAAAACAATTCCCCACTCGTAAGGAATTGGAAATTGTGTCGTCAACAAGGATCTGGAAGAGACAAGAGAAAGCCGCCAAATTAATTCAGACAACATGGAAGGAATATCAAAGGTTAGTGTCGTTTTAGATTTGCTTTCGTTTGTGAGTATCACTTGAAAAATGAATAATTAATTGAAATGTAATCCATCCACAGAATTAAGAAAGAAAAAGAACGTTCAGTTAATTCAGGAGATGATGATGGCACGCAATCTTCGAGTCCTGGAGGATGGCATGCAAAATTGTCTGCACTGAACTTTTTTCATTTGCAGGTAATAATGAATTCTGAATTAAGTGTTGATAGTTTAGTTGTTTGCTTAAATTTAACTATTAAAACAGTCTTTTCATTTGCTCAAAAATTTTATTAGCAGGAAAAATATTTAAACAATCTTATGTTTCGATCATGGTGTAAACTTACTATGTTAGCCGAAATTCAGGCTTTCAGTTTCCTCAAAAGTCACACTTTTCTTTATTTCTAGCAAAAAGCAATGAACAAGAATTGGCAGTTTTTAAAAAAGTGTGTGTAAAAATAAAACCATAAATGTGTTATTCGATTTATTTTAGGTCAGCCGCCGTGGTACACAGTGCTCAAGTCGTGCATCATCAAGAAAATCATCTCGTGCCTCGGATGCTTCTGATCTCAGTGAACTTGCTGGTCCATGGTTAAATTTGCCCCTAATGTTAGTCTCTGGTGCTGATGATGTTATGAAAGATATTAAACAACAAAACGAAGACATTGGAAAGCGGTATAAACTTTAAAGCCTCAATTATAACCATTTTTTTCACAGAAACTGCTCTTAATTTTTGCAAATTTTTCACGAAATCTTTTTTTAAATTGTTAACATTTACTTCTTTCATTTATATACAAACCTTCAAACAAAATGTATTTAAAAAGCTTTTCTAGGATGTCATTATCGTCATTATCATATGAATGGCTACTTGAAGAAATGATGTCATCAATATTCGTAGAAGACCGAATGGACTTTCCAATTTATTCTTCAACAAATCCATTTGATAATATGTATTTAGAACCATCAGGTAATATAGGAAGGGACGTATTTTCTAGACAAATACATTTTTATTAAAGTAAAAGAAAAAAATAAATAAATATATATATTGGACCACCTCAGCGATGAAATGCTTTCTTAAAAATAGTTAACAAGGTAGAAAACTTTAGAGTGTACTTTAGAGGTAATATTTTGTAGAGTTATTACAACAATACTATAAATCAATGTTCAAAGATGTTCATTTGTGATGAAAAGCACCACCTATACCTAACCTATTGAACATTCCTTACAAAATTTTTCAACTGCACGTAAACACAAATCTCACAAACAAATTGATGTAGCAATATTTTAAATACATACCAAAACCAACAACAAATTTATTCAATGGCATAAGCATGGATTTGAGCGTTTATAGAACATTCGACAGAATTTTGTCGACGATCAGCTCTCTTGCACTATTCGAAATAAAATGTTCGAAAAATGAATAATTCTATATACTACGCTTCGCACATATTGGCACCATTCGACATCGACAAGAATAAAAGAAAAATACTGAAGTTTATGTTTCGATCATTCGAATAGTGGATCCGAGCTTTGATATTTTGGGCACGATAAGTTCTTCGTGTTATCTTCTCGAAAAATAAGGTTGGATTTCAAAGTCCTTACTGAATTCTTCATCGATGGTTTACTGAACAAATTGAAAAATTGTTTGTCTCTTTTTTAAAATTATAGGTATGGAGGTTAAAAAATTCATCAGATCAAAAGATTAGAGAATACTCAGTTTATGAATAGATTTACTTTTAGTTCAACAATATTTATATTTTTAACCGGAAATGTTAGAACAGTATCCCAAAATTTACAATACCTCTTTTCGAATCTCACCATAAAGTCTTAAAGAATAAACATGCTTTAGCGATTTTTTAAGGACTATAAAAGGAAAGATATGTCATTAACAATGGCCGCTTTGGCTTCGGTTGCAGAACCATAGTCTTTCCATGAAATTTTCATGACCAATTAGCATACATTTTATCTTTTGCGTCATCCAAAAAAAAATTTAGATGTAACAAATCACAACAATTCTGATTATTGATGAAGCATTTGAGGTTAAAATAGGCCCATAAGCTAAAGATTTTTCGTTGAAAATCCGGATCATCTTGATGGGTTTGAAGCACATCGACAAGCCCGGGTTTCTGAAAATACTACGGGCTACAGCAGCACTAATCTCTGTTGTTTTGAGCGACGGACACAATTTCCTTACTTTACATAACTAACTCTCCCCAACACTATTTTCGATGAAGCCTCTATTGTTGAATTTTGAGTAATGGCTTCAAATGTCAATGATGACAGCTTCAAAAGTGACACCCAAATAGAGAGCTAATCCAAATGAAACCTCTTATTGGAAAACTCTTCATTAAAGTATAACAGATAGAAACCAACAATAGTTATTTTTCTTCTTTACAAAGACTCTAAGCTCAAAATGTAGCCCATTCAACTTCTTTACTTCAGAATTCAAAACCAAGTTTGATTAAAAACGTAGAATGTTTCCCTTCAAAAAATGTTGTTTAAATACTAACAGAAAAGTTGAGATAGTTGATTTGATATGATTTTAAAAGTTTTCAGGCTTAAACATACCTCTTCAACCTACCTAATGTAAGTAAGGCCATAAATATATCTGATTCAAAATTTTAAAATTATTGAATTAAGTGCAAATTAATTTTACACTTTTTAATTTAAGAAAAACCTTCATACGAGTGAAAATTATTTTTAATATAAACAAGTTTTTAAAAAATAAAAATCATTTACTTAAAAATGTTTGTTTATGATTGCACATAGTTTAATTTCATTTTATTTATTAGTCAATGATCTAATCTTTTTCTATTTAAAAAAAGGTCAAATTTTCCCTTGTATGAACGGGTAAGATAAATATCTAAAAATAAAAAAAAAAAAAAAACAAAATTTAATTGTTGTTATAATCGGTTTCTTGTATTCTAGCATGTAAATGTTCTAAAATACAATTGATTTCCAAACAAAACATTTTGTATCTAAGTTTTTGGAAATCAATTACGTACATGTTGTAAACCCATATTTCAAACCATTCCTGGAATGCTTATATAGTACCAATAAGATCCCTGATGTTTAAAATTATGTCTATCTCTATGTTTGATGTGCATATATTTTGCTAAACATACATAAAACAACCTTATCATATTTTAATTAAAATATACATAAATAAGTTTTCAGCGTTTAACTTTCAAGATTTCGTGAAAAGTTTCAAAAGCAAAAAAAAAAATAAACAAGAATTCAAAAAACTAATCAATTTGATAAATAAACCAATAATAATAATTTCATCATTATTATTTCGTACAAACAAACAAACAAACAAAATAAAACAAAAGTGGTAGCATATTTGTGGAAGCCCCGCGTGCCAATCGTCGCCGAAGTTTCTATAATTTCTTTTTACGCCATCAAGATGCCGTCGATGATAGTTTAACTTCACCATCTGTACATAGAAAAAGTAAATAACAAATTATACCTTCCTATAAATCATTTTAAATTGTTTTTGTTTAATTTATGTAAAAATTGTTTCATTCTTAATTTTGTTAACAAAAAAAAAAAATCACAATGTTTTAAATTCAAATCAAAACTTACACAATTTTATACTTTAAAAAAACAAAATTATTCACAAATATAAAAATAAAATCAAAAACAAAAAACCAAATCACAGGCATAACACCGACAACGACCGACGATAAAACGATCATAGCGCCAACGCCATCACGGAAACGTGCAACGAGCTTTATACGCAAAAAACCACCGTTAGAAAGAGGTTTGTCAGCACAAAGCGCTTTAAGAGTTAACAAAAATGCTTTTGTCTGTATGTGTGTCCAAATTTTTAAATTTTATATCCTTGATTTTACGAATATCCTTTTTTCTGTTTCTTTTTTGTTCTTCTTCTGTCTTCTGCGTGTTTTGTGTGTGTATTCTTAAAATTTTGGACAAAAATTAAAGCCGATGGACCGACGGAAGTGAGTATTTTGGTTACAAAACCATCACCGGAAGCACCAACGGGGCCATCATTAAGACCGGATAACTCAACATTGGTACATGTGCTAGTTCATAGAGAGAGTGAAGAGTATAAAACAGAGACAGACGATGAAGAGTTTACACCAATAGGTGGGATTTTTTAGAAATTTGATTTAGGTTTTTATTTTTAATAAATTTTTGTTTTAGATAAAATTCACAGGGCACCTCAAATTAAAATCAGTCCTGGCTCTGATGATTTTTCCTCAGATGACCTAGGACCCGGTACATATTCAGCGGTTCAAATAAATGTAGAAAGTCCAAAGGATCCACCCCAAGGAGATTTTACTTCACAACTAACATCAGCATTGGAATCCAAATCAATCGCAACAAACGATGATGTGATTATTGATGTCAGTACGCCAATCGATGTCAATATCCAAGGAGATACTTCACAAATATTCTACGATTATAGAGAAGAAACAACAGACCAACATGAAAGAACATCTCCAGATAGAGACTTTAATGAAACTAAATGTCAAAGTCCCCAAGGTGACGAAATTCTCATTCTAGAAGATAGCGATCAACAATTTGACAGCAACAATAGGTGACCATTAGTAAATAATATCGAACAAATGACGTCTATTGATAAAGCAGACGAAAAACAAAGTTGACAATCTTTAACTTGAGTATTGTTTTGTCTAATGATGATCATGATAATGATGAAGATGAAGATGCTATTATGCAAATCAATGGTTCACTTAGAACAAATACTAATTACGATACCAATAGTAATTAAATTCAAAACATTCTTCTACTCGTACTACACTTCTTATACTAACAACTGCATGTACTACATCATAATACTTTATTTAAAATGCCAGTGCGTTAAATACGAACTTAAAATGAATCTATGTCAATATTATATTGAAAAACTCAAAGATATTTCAACACAAGTGTATATTCTATAAGCTTAAGTTTCAACAAAATGTCTGAGTCGTAAAACTGATAGCATAAGCTCGAAAAAATTTCATTCATTACCATTATTAAGGGACAAAAAATATTGAAGTGTTTATGTTATAAAAATTAATTCGAAATATATGGGTAGATGATATATTTTATTGTCATATAAAGGTAAACTTGTACTATATCTGTCGAAATTTATGTATGTCTATGAATTAACTAATGTAATTAAAAAATTTGACAAATAAAAACTAAATTTAATGTAAAAGAAAAAATACTCATTTGCCGTGGCTATAAAACGAAGTATGTTAGAGTTCTGGTTTCTTGATCTTTAAAATAGAAAACAAAACAGAGAAATTTCATTAAAGCTTTTTGGAAATCATTAGTTTTTCATAAATCCATATTTTGATTCCTTAAATTTTGTACATTCCTTCTAAATACGCTTTTAAGTTTTATTTCATTTAAATAAATGTGTTGATAAACATGCTTTAAACATGGTGATGTAATTCAAATTAAGGCTTTTCTTCTAATTACACTTAAATCAATCGAATAAATGTTCGTTTGGCTCAAAACATAAAAGCATTAAATAATTTCGATGCAAAAACTCCGGCTTTTTAAGCATTTGACAATGTTTCATTTATTTTTGTATTTGTTCGTCCCTATTGCTAGTGTGAACTATCAATTGATGATTGATACATATATATCAACGTTTAACATTTAATCAGCCAATTGATATGAGTTTTGACTTTTGATAATTTTAAATGAGGCAGACTGTTGGAAACTTCAAGAAATCATGACTGATGAATTACTTTATAAATTAAATCTACAAAGAAAGGAATATTAATATTTATCAACTATCAATTGATAGTTGACGCTCGCAATAAAAATGATTTCTGTTCTATTTTATTTTCATAAATTCTGTGTCTTAAACTACAATTTTCAAATTATACTTTAAGACGTTATAAATAATATGAAATACTTTTCAAATAGGTACGTTCTATTTCGAAATAGTCTAAGTGCTTCGAAGTGGATTTATTGACCATTTTCTTTAAAAAATTCTCATCTTAAAACAAAAACTCACAAAAATGTTGGTATTCAATGAATAGACAGTTTTTTAAATAAGTTTATAGTTTATTTTTCCATTTCCGAAACTAACAAAACTGTAAATAAACACTTATGTCTTATTTAAATATACCTTCCTATTACAGTTAAATCTAGTTTTTTTTTTACAATCTAATATAAATAGGTAAATTAAAAAAAAAAATAGAATAATTATAAAACAATTAAATAGCAATCATTTTAGGGCAATAAATATTCTTAGTTAAATAAAAAAAAAAATAAATTAAACAAATAAATAATAAAAGTAACAAAACAAAAATAAAAACAAGTTAAACATTTTTATTACTTAATTTAAATGGACAAACATTTGTACAGGTTTAAAAATTAAAACAGAAAAACATAAACAATACTAATTTGTATAATAATAAAATTTGTTTCCAGCTGCGCTGTAAAAATAACGCCAAAAATGTTAGTGAACTTACAAAAAGTGAAAATAGTTTTAAGAAAAGTTTATTAAATAAGGTTACCAAACATTTTTTATAAGAAGAAAATATTTAATAGTAAGGCGTAGTTACGAAAAAAAAAAACAAAGAATAATTTTTATAATTTACTTATGTAAATATTTCTTTTTGTCAATTTGTTTAAACATGCACATAAATAAATTTAAAAAAAAAACTTATATTTTTTAACAAAAAAAAAACGTAATTACTTTTAGTTGAATTATAATTTGGTTAATATTTTTCAATGAAAATGTTATACATTTAAATCTCATTTTTTCCGAAAGTAACTTCTAAAATCTTATACCTTTGAATCACGTTTCTTATTTTTATAATTTCAATTTTTATTTTTTCCGAAAGTATCTTCTAGTGCCATTTCCTGTTTCAACTTTGAATAATTGCTACAAATGATATGAAGAAGAAATCTTCTTCTTATAATGTAATCAACATTTTTCTTATTTTCTTTTTACGCATCAATATTTTGAAGGGAATGTTTTTTTAAATGAAGTCCAATAAGTATTAACCTAAATACTTCGAATAAAACAATCCGACAAAGCTGAATTTTTGTGGCCAACTGTACCTGTCAAAACCGAATTTTTGAAAACTTATCAAAAATAACTCTAAAATTTGAGCAAAAGCTTATCTCTTGAGATAATAAATACAATTTGAGTGGTATCTGGGCCAAATGAAGTTGTTTTGTAGTACGTCTAAGAGTGTAGACTATTCGCGCAAACGAAAACGAAAATATAAAATCTCATGATCTTTGCTGTCAATTGACATCGCAAAACGTGAAATTGAGCGACATTTAAGGCCAATATTGGTCCAATTGTGTTGTGTGGCTTAAAAATCCGTCTTGTTGGAACCACAAAAATGTTGTGTATGATACGTTCAATTGCTACAAAACGCCAGAAAATCGATAACTCAGATCATCAGAAATATGTACTTGCACTTCCAGCAGCAATATTTTCGGTTGATTGTGTATTACGATCAGCATACGGCTTACGAGATCAGTTAAGTTTACTATTTTCAAAAGTCGATTACGACGATCAAAAAATCGCGTATGGCTCCAAAAATGGCTGCGTTTGAAACACCATTGTAGAATATTTTTTAATAATTTCAACCCGTTTTTCGTTCGTCCATTATCGTAAATGGCACACATTTAACAAAGAATATTATACTTTAAACGCCAGCTCAATGACAGCTTGCAGTCATTTTTAATAATTTAAACGCGTTTTTCCTTCTTCCATCATCGTATTTGACAAGTGTCAAATCCTAGTGCTTCCAAATCGAAACCTCAAAAAACATTGGCCAGTTTATATTTTTAAAGATCTCTGATAATTTTTTCACACGGTTTGACAGATCAGGAAAATGAAATATAAAAACAATTCACTGTTTAGTTTCACCTAGCAATCAAATTAGCTTTGCGTTTATTTTAAAATTGTGGGATAGAGAGTTCTTGAGAAATCGAACCATAAAAAATCTGTTCATAGATTTCTGACAGCAAAAGTTAGAAATGTTGTTTATATTTCTGAGAAAACGGAAATCCCTGAGATCTTAGAAATCCAAACTGGTCAAATGACTCTATAAGTTTTCACATGAAATATCATATTTTTATGTTCAATTGTGTAATATGAGAATCAACAAAAACAAATTAGGTCAACATAATTTCTTTTGGAAAAAACTACTCAATCACTATCACAAATAAAAAAGTTCACAAAATACTTCTTTAACTTCCAACTTCTTAAATTTTTAGAAAGCCAGATCAAAAGCATTAAAATGTGATATTCTCAAACAAATTTATACATAAATTGATAGACAAACATCTAAAAATAAATGGATTTTGAGGCTTTGTCAACCAAACTGAACAAACAATGATAAAAAATCGTTCTGTTTGGTAACTATAGAATTATCTACGCAAAAATTGTTAGTTAATAAAATAACAGCATGTTGTAAACAAGAAAAACCATACCATAGCTTTTTCCATTTCTTCCCTTAACTGCATAATTGCACGTATAGTTCAACTTAAATTTCCTAAACAAATACAATTTTCCGTAGTACCCAGGGCGTGATGGATAGTGCATTGGACTGTCATGCAAGAAAATCCTCCATTAGTAATTCTTGTCATAAAAAGTGTTTTCTCAAATTAGCCGTTCGGATTCGGCTTAAAAAAATGTAGGTCTCCTTTATCAATGTCAACACTACTCACAGAGAGGAATGGTTGATAGTTGTAAATCACTAGACTCTAGTTCTCAACGGACGCTACCAAAATTATTTTAAATACAATTTTTAAAATACTGAGTAATAGATCGAAAGCTATAGAAATATGAAGTTTAATTTAAAATTTTCAAGTCAAAGACATTTAGCCTTATCTGTTTAGAAAATAATACACCTGAAGCTTTATATGTTCAGCTTTTGTCTACTATTTCTTCTAATGATGCTTTATTGGTACAGAAAATAAAAATCGTCCCTAGAATTTGTATGTAGATAATTTAGTTTAAAAGTCCCGAACTCTCTTAATTGTTTTATTATTCTATTTAAATCAAAAAATCAGTTTAGTTATTAAATACAAATTTAAGTTAATTTGAACAACACTTCCATGCTTTAAACAATAAACAAAAAAAAGAAGAAATAAAACAATTCACATTACATAATACTAACTTATTTAAAACTACGAAAACGTTTCAGTAATGCGACTTTTTTTTCAAGAGCCAAAAATCATACACTTACATTTTTTTAAACTTTACATAAGCCAACAATGCAAACATTTATTTATAAATCTTTGAAATAATTATTATTAAATAATTAAAAATAAAATATATTAACAATATAACAATCTTAAAGTTTCACCTCTCTCATTCATTTAATTATTGACAATCATTTAGAAGAAAAAACAAAATATTAAATATCTATAGACACAAAAACTTAAACTTTAACTTACTCTGGGTTTGGTCAAATAAATTATAAATAATATAAATTTTAAATAATTATTATTATTAACTTAAAATTGAAAAATAAAAACCTTATAACAGTATGTATGATGTATGTATGTATGTGTTGCAGATGACTTAACTCTCAATTATACATAATTATTTTGTTAATTTTTAAATTTAAAAAATATAAATATTAAAAACAAAAAAAAAAAACATTATAATAGTCTACTTGAATTTACAACATTTTCATTATAGTAGTTATCTCGAAATAACAAAATAGAAGCATTTTCTTGTAGAAATACAAATATTTGTATTATTTTTAAATATTTGTACAGCCACCAAAAATAAAATAAAAAAAAAACAAAACATTCACGAATTCACTTTTAACTTCTTACATTTTTCATTTTTCACAAGATAGAAACAAATCATTTCATTTTCTACTAAATCAGAAAATACTGAAAATAAAAGTTTATTAACTTTAAAATATGTAAGAAAAAATAAATTAACAGAATGCAACCAATATACACTCGTCAATTAAGTGATATTTTTTTCTATAACAAATAATAATTAATAAAAAAACTAAAGTGAATTCAAAATAAATGTAGAAAACGCTTAGATAACCGATTGTTCTAAAATAATCAAAATAGATTTTAAGTTTGCTTGTTTTTATCAAAAAGTGAAAAATAAAAATAGAAAATTTAATAAAAATTCTTACGAAGAAAAACAAAAAAACATACCAAACCGACAATAATTACACTTTTATGTGGCAAAATCCATTCTTCAAAGTATGCTCAATTTTATTTTGTTGTCTTATTTTTGTTGTTGTAGTTGTCTTCGTACTAATTTTCCAAAAGCTGTCTTAAATTTGTTTAAAAACAAATAAAAACTGAATTTGGCAGAATTATGCAAGGTGAGGCAGCTTTAATGAGAGTATAAACACATTAAAAGTACATTAAACAAATAGAAGAAAATCGCATCGTATAGAAAGCATAGACTTCACGAAACTCCATATTCAAAAAATTATTATCTCGGAGTTAAGACTGTCTTTAGAGTTTAAAATTAAACTAAGTTGCACTTTTTTATTTTATTTTACGATGCCTAATTATTGTTCTTATTATTTGAATTTTTGTTTAAATCACCGCAGCTTTCAGCTTTAAAATGCATTTTTTTTTTTAAACTTGTAATTTAGATAAGAAACTAAGAGGGGTCATTAAAACGCTTACAAGTAGATGATTAATTGTAGTCTAGCTTAGCTATTATTCAAAACCTCACTTGCAACTCTGCCGAAAAAATGCTGCTAAACCATGTTGATTTTTTTGTTTTCTTCAAAATATACATAGTACATAAGTTGTTGTTGTAAATAAAGACTTCTTCAGCCTCTCCACATCAAGTCTCGATCTTCTTCAAAACTATAAATAATAATAATGTTTCAAATGTACATACATATATAGATTTTTCATCATGTTTTAAGGAATTTAAAACTTACAACATTTATAAAATATAAAATAGGTTAACAAAAATCATTCGGATTCGGTTCTAGTCATAAACGAGTATAATCCAAAGTCATATCAGTAAAATTTACATTAAAACTGGTGCATTCCTTATGAATTGTATCGGGGGTAGATCTCAAATTTCACAGAGAGAAACATCATTTAATAGTACAAAACAAATCGTACATATGAAACGTGTTAAACAAAAACCTACATACATATATATTTAAAAAAAAAAATATTTTGTTAAAAATAAAAATAGATATGCAATATAACGAACAGAAACAAAATAAAAACAAAACTTTATTTTAATTTTTAGTGTTGATAAAACTGAACAAAAATAAAGAGTATTATAAACTGTTAATACTACGATTGTAGTTTGTTTTGGTAACCATTTTAAAATTATATATTTAAGTTTTATTTATTATAAATTTAATTTCGGTTTAAACTAGTTAAATATGTAATATTCTATGATAAAAAAAAAACAAAACAAAATGTAACAAAGTTAGATATTGAAAATATGTAATGTATATAAATAATAGAAGTTATTAAAAAATAAAAATATATATATAAATATGAACAAAAAAAAGTAAAGAACAAAAATTAAACAGAATATTTACCGTGAAAAATTATTAATTTAAAATTAATATATTATTATAAACAAATAAAAAAAAAAGAAGAAAATAGAAAACAAAATATTTATAAACGAGAGATCATCGAAAATATTTAGTATTTTCAATTCACTTATTTATTAAAAACAAAAAAATATATACATATACCTATATATATATATATATATAAAAATAATTATTTAAAAAAATTCATATTATAAACATTTTACCAAAAACAAAAATCAAATAAAAACCGTTCAATAATTAAAAAAATTGGAGTTTAATTATGGAAAAAGTAAATGGGCACAGAAAAATTAACAGACGTATTTATAAACGCATTATAGCGGTTGTATAAAGTGATACAATACACGATGAATATATTACCTCTAAACGCGAAAATTTGATTTATAAAACCTATTGAACTTTAAATAAAGCCATTTTAAGGTTATAAGCTAAACCCATTTGGAGGTTGAATAGTAAGGACAATAAATTTATTGTTGACTTTCACATAATATTCAAGTTGACGGATTAGTTTCTAGAGATTATCACGAAACGAATGTCAATTTGTTAAAACTATTGTGCTATAGATGATGACATATCTTATCCGACGAATCCCAATTATTTTTTTGGCAAACACCTGAGCTGTGTTATGACGTCTAAATGTAATACATTTGCACTTTTTGGTACTTCATTTGACACAAGCCTTGTATAACTATGCAGGTTGGAAAATGTTTTATAAATAATAATGTATGCAACGATGGATATAGACTACCTACATAAAACCTTTTGCAGTGCATAAATATTCAACCGTTTAGCGAAATTAAATAAGACTTTAAATGTAATGCTTTTTATGTGACACAATTAAGGAATTACATTATCAGTCTTCCAAAAAATTGAAGCAAAAATTGTACGTTTTTTCGGAGTAGACAAAGATAGCTTAAAGCTTCAAAATAAAATTACCATTTAGCCATCATCTTTGTATATAAAACCTGTATTACTATCATGGACACATTTTGTTTCGCTTTCAGTTTTGCCGTAATATTTATATACAAAGGTCAAGTCAGCCTTTAGGTGCCACCCCGTCTTCTCCTCCATGATAGTACTCAATGATAGGTTTTGGTGGTTGTTGCCTATGGTTTAACAGTTGAGAATGTCAAACTGTATATACATTTTTTGACTTTAAACAAAATCAATTTATTTCAAAATGTTTTTAACACCTCTACATTACTTTTCATGATTAGATGTTAAATCATTAGCTTATACCGAAAAACCAGCAACTCTTGAAACATTGGAAGTCAATATTTCTGTCATATATTATTATTTAAAGTGCCGAAGCTCTTAAGCTCAATTTCAATTAATAGTAATAATATTGAATTTCAGTGTCAACTTATGGAGTTAGAAATTATTATTAAACGAGCACGATAAATACAGGGTTTAAATAAGAGGTTTCGTTTTAAAAATCCCGCTATTTAAACAGCTGTAATTTTTCGACATTTTGTAAGTAAACATTTTGACATTAGCAAAAATTAAACGATACTTACTTTAACGAAACATTGGCTGCGTTCAAATTCAAGTTGGATAGGTTATCCTCGATATGTGGATTTTTAGATACCTTATTGAACGAGTTTGGATACCTTAATTAAGATAGCTGGCAAAACATAAAAACAATTTTCAGCTGTTCACAAAAAGCAGACAAAAAATTAGATTTCGAGTTTCAAAATTAATATAAACAAAATGTTAAATGGATAGTTTAAATATTTGATCGGATTTTTAACAAAAAAAAATACAAATTTGTTGTCAATTTTCAAGTTTCATCAAATTCCACCATATGTCGAATCAGCTGTTCTGTTAGATACCCACATATACCACGAATTGTTGGGTAGCTTTGAATTTGTTTTTTTTACATCTCAGCTGTTTCGGATCAATTGTTCTTTTACACTTAAAACACTATCAAAAAGAGATTCAGATACCCTTTCTGTCTTGGTGATTGAACACATCCATTGAAAATCTGTTTGCAGTTTTGCAAGAAATGTTTCCTGACCGTGTTATTTCTGGAAGAATTGATCACAATTTTCCTCCGATATCTTATGAGTTAACACCTTTAGACTGATTGCCTTGTGACCTCGTGAAATATAAGGCCTATGCCAGTGCTACATAATCAATTCAAGTTCGTTCGGAAATGAAAGCAAACGTGCGAAATGATCATGGAAAATTTCATTAAAGTAGCCCAGCGCGGCTGATATTTTTCTTTATTGTTAATAGCATGTCTTCTTCTCTTTTTAACTCCCCATCCCATAGGAAGTTATTGTAATCGGTCCGATTTGTCTAATTTAAAATGTTGACATTTCTCGACGTTTTAAGGCCCCTAGGATCTAAATAAAAGATTTTTAGAAAGATGTACAATGTACATACATACATAGTGTGTACGTGCTTTTGTATACACACGTTCGTACGTTCAGGAAGCTTTTTCTTCGTCCATTTTGAGAAAAATCAAATTGACAGTTTTCTTAGAGAAAATAAAGATCTAAAATTTAAACAGCCAAAAGTTGCTAAAAATTGATGTTAAACTTAAATATTTTTTTAAAAGTTAAGGATATTGGCTTCAAACTAATTTCATCTTGAAGAAAATATAGTTTTCAACATTCTGTAAATTACTTATACCTACATATAAAAACACAACAGTCAGTTTTTTCATAGAAGTTAAAATCTACAAAAAAGTACTCTCGTGAATAAATGAAGGTATTGTCTTCAAAATGGTTTCATTCTATGATGTTGTTAATGTAAGATATTGTTCTTAGATAAATCTACTGTTTTTTATCTTTTAGAAAAATTCAACCAAAAACTTTTTTAAAAAAGAGGCTGGGATGCGACCCACACTGATAATTCCCATCCTATCTGTCGATTTGTCTTGCTTAAAAGTTTGTATATATACATAGGTTTTTGTGTTTTGTTAAAAAAGTTCTCAGTTGAATTATTCTTAAAAATTTAAAAACTACCAATAATATTTTGAATATAATGAAATAGTTTGATTTCAAAATCTATTTTTGTTAACGAGGTTTTTAGTCGAAAACCAATTTTTACCAATTTAAGTAGCATTTCTTAAAAAAAATTATTTCTTATATAAACAAATACAAATTGAATGAATGAAATTAATTTGAAGTCAATATCTTCTATTGTTCTCGAGATAGCGAAAACCGAACATCAATTTTTACCAATTTTGCGTACTATTTTTTGTAGATTTTAATTTTTTATGAAAAAACTGACTGTTGGATTTTTATAAAAACTGTACTGAACGTTGAAAACAATATTTTCTGTGAGATAAAATTTGATTGAAGCCAATATTTTTAATTTTTGAAAAGATATTTGAGTCGAAAGTAAATTTTTAATAAGTTTTAAGTCTTGTTTTTTTTTAGGTTTTTATTTTTTGTAAAAAAAACTGTCGATTCGATTTTTCTCAAAATTTTACCGAATATTTAAAACAATATAGCTTATAACAAAAAATTATTTTAAAGCCAATATCTTAAAGTCTTGAATAGATATTTGAGTCAAAAATCAATTTTTACCAACTTTTATTAATTTTTGTTTAGTTTTTATTTTCTTTGTAAAAAAAACTGTCAATTCGATTTTATTCAAAATTTTACTGAATGTTGACAACAATATTTTTTAAAAGGCAACATTTTTTTAAGCATATATCTCAAAGTCTTGAAAAGATATTTGAGTTGAAAATAAATTTTTACCAACTTTTATTAATATTTTTTTTAAGGTTTTTATTTTTTGTAAAAAAAACTGTCAATTCGATTTTTCTAATAATTTTATAGAATGTTGAAAATAATATTTCTTATAAAATAAAATTAGTTGGAAGCCATAATATTAAATTTTCGAAAAGATATTTAAGTCGAAAATCAATTTTTACCAATTTTGAGTAATGTTTTTTATATGTTTTTAATAAAAAGAATTGTCAATTCGATTTTTCATTTCGATAAAACCGTTTTTTGTTCGTAAATTTTTCGAGGTAAATAATATTTTTTTTTTCAGTTTTTTTTTATTTATAAAAACCGTTATTTGGAATTTTTTCCAAAAATATATTTGTTTGGTATCACGTTACAATATATAATATAAAATGTAATTCAAGTCTCTAGCGTTATTGGTTCGTGAGATATTTAGGGTTAACCAAAATTTTCACCTTTTTTTTAAACTGCTATGGTAAAAAAACCACCCACGCAATTTTCTTGAAGTCGATATCTCTACTGGTTCTTGAGGTATGGACGACGAAAAAAACGTCGCGAACATACGGACGTACGAACGTACGAACGTACGTGCACACGCACGCACAGACATTTTTCTAAAAATCTTTTATTTCGACTCTAGGGACCTTGAAACGTCGAGAAATGTTAAAATTTTCAATTCGACAAATCGGCCCCATTACAATAACTTCCTATGGGAAGTTAAAAAACACGAAAACATACAAAAACAACAAAAACTGACTCAAGTATTACGAGAACAAAGAAAGAAATGGACTTCAAATTATTTATCTTACACAAAATATTGTTATGAATATTTTATTAAAGTTTTAAGCAACATAAATCGACAGATGGGATGGGAAGTTACAGTTTGGGTCGTTTACAGCCTCTTTTTAAATATGTATTAAAATGAAGTATCAACTTTTACCAATTTTTCAAGTTATGCTGATGTATACATTTTTTTAGAAACTATATGGATTAAGATTTACAATAACTTCCATCATTACGGGGTTAATAAATGTCTAATAGATTTATTAGCTTTAAAGTTGTTATTGACCATTTAGCGAAGAATGTTATTAAATATTTATTCGTACCTATTACTATCTATTATTATCAGTTTGCACTTGATTTCAAAGGAGTTTGCTGAACAATAAGAATATCAGTCAAAATTAATTACAAGTGAGAATAGTGGACATTCACAAGAATTAATTAAAGACCCCTGCTTGTCAATTGTCATTAAACTTAAACTAGTCAAAAGGTATTTAAGGCCTCCCCAACTTATTATGAACTTTAAAACAAAAAAGATGGCTGAACATATTTTCTTTGGACAATCCCTAAAAATTTTCCGATTTCTCCGCATATGGAGTTCATTTAAAAAAACTAACAAAACCAAATTTGATAAATTATTGAATTCCTGGGTATGTCGAAATTAATATCAATATTAATCTCTTATATCAAACGCTACTTAACTTTAGGTAATCATATTTTGTTGTTCTTTCTTTGGAATTATATCCCTTATCGATGCTATCCAAGCCATTCAAATGGATCAAATTGATGTCAAATTTTCAAAACTTCTTTTTCTATGTGTAGCCCTAGTTGTGACACATAAAGTTTGCACAGTAACATATAATCAGGAAATTATTGTTGAGTTCATAAAGCAGCTTCAAAAACTATCATCAACATTTGAAAACAAAACCGACTTTCACAATGCCCATAAATTGTACAAGAAAATATTTCTCTTTGGCATATTTTCTATGAATATTTCTGTGTTCGTTTTTATGGTAGCGCCAGCAGTATTATTTCAAAACAAAAAATTATTTTTTCAACCTAAAATTTCATTTTTGAATTTGCAAGAAAGTCCAACTTGGGAATTGATGTTTATATTTCAATCAATAAGTGCATTTATTATTACAAATATAACTTTGGCATATGATACAGTGAGTATTTTTTAAATATTTTTTGTATATAATATTTTTGTATTTTTTTTTTCAGGTGTACTGCGGAATTATGATTATTTCTGCAGCCATTCTCAAAAGTATTGCTCGTGAGATTCGAGAGGTTGATGCAGTTATTGGAGATCATCAAATATCAGAAGAAAAATTGAAAAACATTATTGAAAAAATCATTGAAATATCAGGGTAGTTTTTGAAATCTTAAGGTAGAACTGTTAATTATGAGGAACAAAACATACAAAAAAAATAGAGATTTATAAAATATCTTTCGACAATAATTATAGTTCCACCTTTATTCTTCTTATGCTTCTTGAATAATTTGTATTATTGTATTTAGTGTTACTAAAAATATATCTGATATTTTTGCAATGACGACAATGGTACACATCGTTTATATTTGTGGGACTATGGCTTTGGGATTGTACGTAATGTCAATACAACCTTTGAACGACTTGAATTGCTTTTCAATGCTATTAGCAACAATAATGGCCATTTTTCTTCTATGGATCTATTGTTATTTCGGTCAAACTTTAGTTGATCAAGTATGACGAAACAACCATAAAGATAACCTAACTAAATTTAATGCTTTTTGAATTTTATTTCAGAGACGAATGCTGCAAACAGAACTATATTTTCTAAAATGGTATGAAGCTCAAAGAAGCCAGAAGATCATGATTTTAGTAACAATTTCAGTGTTACAAAGAGATTGTTTTGTTTATGCTGGAAAAATAATTCCGCTTTCAATGGAAACATTTGGCCAGGTATTTAAATGGATATCTTTTAAAATATCATTATATATACATCTTATTATTTTATGCAGGTCTTGCTAAAGGCCTATACGTTTTTCACTTTTATGAACGATATAAAATACAAATAAATTCAAGTGATTTTTGACGATTTTTTGATGTTTTACGTTATTGGAAATGTTTTTCGATGTATTATTCAATGTAATTCTTTTAAATAAACAAAACTGAATACAAAATAGTAGCAACTTTATTGGTTAAAATTAATTTTCTAATGGTTTTTTGTTATCAAGAAGACTTTTGACTTAGGAAAAAATTCCCCTTTTTTTTAAATTTATTTAATTCAAGAAGAATATTGTTGCAATTTATTACAAGAAGATTTAATAAACTCATAAAATAGTCTCATCTAGATATTCAATTCAGATTGAGGTGTGCTTCTTTAATCCATATTGGCAGGTTCAGAAGAAATAAGGTTTAAGTAAGGGATGTCTTCTAATCTCTAGTTAGCCAGCAGTCAAAAAGTATCAATTAAGGTAACTTTCTTGAAAAATTGAGTTCAAAGTAAATGAAGAAAAATGGGATTGTTCAGACAACATAAGGGATTAATTTTCCGTCGACTGGCAACTAGTTTTTAAAGTGTCATAAACTTCAAACTCCGAACCTTACTTCATTTACTTCTACTTTCAGTTGATAGTGCAAAAACTACCACTAACATAATTTTCTACAAAACACTCCTTATGCACACCAAATACAATTCCATCTCGACTTGTATTTTGTATTTTAAAGAAATATTACTCATTGTCATTACTTTTCCAATTTGACAAAGAACTCTTTTACATAAAACATCGAATAGAATTTTGCACATAATAAAGAAATCACAGAGTAATAAAGTTCACCTTTTAGTTGAATGAAAAAACATGATTAGCTGTCATTTTGACATAAGTGGACTTGACTTGGAGGTTAGGGAGATTTTTCTTGACTTACTTTCCAATCAACTTTCCAACAAAGTTGCCTTAATTGGAAGACACTTTTTTGACAGTTGGCCAATCAGATACTAGAAACTTGCCTAACTTTCAAGTCTCTTATGACGTATGAATCTACCCAATGGGCAGGTTCAGGTAACATAAGGGACTTCATTTGCAGTCAACTTCATTTTATGAACGTAAATTTTGACCAAGGCAACTAGTTAGTTTTTCAAGTGTCATGAATTTCAAATTCAAAACTTTACTTCACAAACCTCTACTTTAAGTTCACAGTACACAAATAACAAAAAACATTATTGTCTACAAAACACTACTCAGGCAAGCTACAAGTCCATCACGATTTGTATTTTGTATTGTAAGGAAATATTACTTATTTCTTTCACAAATTGACAACGAACCCTTTTACAGAAAGCATTGAGTGAAGTTGTGCAGAAAATAAATAAACCATAGAGTAATAAAGTTCAGCTTTCACTTGAATAAAAAAACATTATCAATTGTCATTTTGACAGAAGTAGACTTGACTTGATTAAAATGAATTAAAGTTAAATAGATGATTAGGGCCGAAAGGCATTAGCATTAAGTATTATTGTTTAACTTAGAGTGTCCGTATGGGACCAGTAAGTTAGTTGTAAGTTATGGTTAATTTAGACTAAATTTATGAATTTTTGTCTAGCTTTAAGATAGTCTTAAGAATGAATTAATAAAAATGAATTTACAAAAAAAAAAAAAAAAAGACTTGACTTGATAGTTAGGGAGATTTTTCTTGACTAACTTTCCAGACAACTTTCCATTAAAGTTGCCTTAATTGGAAGGTCATTTTTTTGGCATCTGGCCAATCAGATAACAGAAACTTCCCTTACGTCGTCGGCTGAACCTGCCCAATGTCTGTTACTGTCAGGTCAAGTATATTAATGTCTAAATACAAGCTTAATCATTTTTTTATTAAACTGAAAACTCATTTCAATTTAAATCGAACAGACTCTAATATAGACAATAATAAAACTTCTATTGGTTTTAAGCAGAATAATCTTTTTTTTTTAACCAAATTTATACTTACTTAGTGTATATTAATTTTTATTCGTGATTTGTTTTCGTTTATTTGCATTAAGCAATACAAAATTGCATGATGGTTAGTGCGTTGGATTGTCATGCGAGAGGTCTTGGGTTCGATCCCTGCCTGTGCCACCTTAATCAAAAAAAAAAAAAAAAAACGGGTACTGCCTCTTGCGAGGAATTGACAAATTCTCCAAGAGTAATGCTTGTCATGAAAAAGTGCTTTCTCAAATTAGCCGTTCGGATTCGGCATAAAACTGTAGGTCCCCTCCATCCCTGACAACAGTACTCGCACACAGGAATGGTTGAGAGTTGTAAGTCACTAGGCCCTGGTTCTCTACGGACTGTTGCGCCACCTAATTTATTTATTTAATACAAAATTGAATACTTTTACAAGAACCAAAAATACATGAGGTTTTAAAAATTGAAACTTGGTTGTCACTTATTTTTTTTCGAGAATTCGAATATTCGAAGTTTCGAATTTTTAGAGTGTTGAATTATCTGTAGTTTTGGTTGTTGTGATTATGGATTATGATATTTGAAGTTTCTAAAGTGTTTTAAAATAAGAGGTTTCATATAAAATAGTCTGCTTTTTGGGCAGCTGTCATTTTTTGACATTTGACAAGTAAGAACTATATAGGGTGTCTTTTAGACGTGTGGTTTTCAAGAAGAAATAAAAGGTATTTCATTAAATGTTATGCCCAAGAATCTAGATTTATTTTAAAGATAGGGTTTGTAAAAACGATTACGGAGGCCCAATTTTATACCACTTTTTGCCGTATGTGGTCACATTGGGCCGTGTGTCAGCAATAACGCGTCGAATATTTTCTTCTAAGAGCTTCCTTGTTACGTTGTTTAAGAGTAAGTCTTTTTATTTTAAAATGGAAAACCAAACTAAACATAAATCAATTGACAGCTGTCAAAAAAGCAACTTCGAAAAAAGTATTACCAGATTGAAAACCTCACGTCTATGATAATAGGTGTTTTCGTTATGTTTTTAAGTTTAATTTACCTTTTGTCCTTAACATCCCCTTTGATTTTTGTTTGATTCATTAAATTATATGCAGACTGACATCTAGAATTACAAGGCACAACTCAAGAATAAAAAAAAAACAATCATTTTAATTAGCTGGTTGCAAAAAGAAAACTCAAATAAATATATGTACAAGTACATACATACATATGTTTTTATTTTAATTTCTGTTGATATTATTACAGAAATAAGCAAATAATATGTTTTGCATTCGACATCTTTGACATTTCTTACGCCTATATTATGATGCATACAGCATATAATTTTGAATATCTAACGTCTTCAACTGATTTCTTTTCCTATTTATAAACCATGTTATTTTGTCTATGTGTTAAGAAGTCTTCTAAATTTTCAACAATAATGGAGAGCTTACATTTTTTTAAATATTCCCTCGATATTTTCAAATTTCTAAGATTATGGAACAAAAGAGTAAATCGAGAAAAATCACGACTTGCAACAATTTGTCTATACACGGTATTCTGTATTCCCTTTTTCTGATAGAAAAATTAAAAAAACGTATTTTCATAGATGATTGTCATTAACGGATCTGTAATACCTTTAATATGTATTTCGGATATTCTGAGATCTGCAAGGACAGTCGAAGTGCCAGTGCTTCTTTGCAAAGCACTTTTCGGATTGGCTTATCCTGTCTGCATTTACAAACTTATTTCTGTAACAATCTATAAAAACGAAATCTACGGATGTATAACTCAAATCGAAGCATTATCGTTTAGATTTCAAGTGCAAAAGGATATAAAACAAAGTCTTGAAACTTATAAGAAAATGATATTTATTGGTTCGATAGCAATGAATTTTTGTGTATTATTAGTTTTAGTTGTATCGATTCTAAACAATGAATTGCCATTTCGCTCAAGACTAGCGGTTTTGGATTTAAATCAAAGTCCTACATATGAATTAATGTTTTTCTATCAGGCAATTGCATTGACAACTGTGGCAAATCTAACGGTAGCCCATGATACGGTATTAAAGTTCAAAAATAATTACAATATCTTTCCATCACAATTTTATTTAACAGTTGTTTTGTGGTCTTTTATCCATTTGTGGAGCAATTTTATCAAGTATTAGTCGAGAAGTACGAGACATTGATGTAAGATGGGAAAATGGTGAAAACCCTGAGATAATTTTAAAGGAAATTATCGAAAAAATCATAGAAACTTTTGGGTATGTTTAATATCTAATTCAAATTTTTTGATTTTGAATATCATTTCATGTGTTTTATTTTTCAAGCATAATCGAAAGAGTATCAAACGTATTTTCTATCACAACACTAACTAATATCTTGTACAGTTCAAATCAAATGGCACTTAGTGTTTATTTAGTATCGGTTTGGGGATTAAAAGATCTAACTGGCATGTTAATGGTCATTATAGCATTGATACAAACTTTTGATCTTTGGATATATTGTTATTTTGGACAAATTATTGCAAATCAGGTATAAAGTATTACAATATTACTACACGTTTTTGAAATAAAATTGAGTATTCTTTATTAACAGAATGAAAAACTTCAAAGGGAACTTTATTGTACTAATTGGTATAATCATACGAAAACTTTTAAGTCAATGTTGCTGTTGACAATTTTCGTAACACAGAATGATCGATTTGTCAAAGCTGGAAGAATTATTGCGTTATCGCTTGCAACTTTTTCTGATGTAAGTTTAGGCAGTTAAATACAATGTTAAAAATGTATTTTGTTTTTAAGTTTATTTCTTATAGTTCTTGAAAAAGGCTTATGTGCTCTACACCTTCTTGACCGAAGTTCGTTAAAGTTGGCAATGACTTATTCTGAAAATTACATTGTAAAGATTTACATTTGTACAAATTTCGGCAAGTTTAATTTGAATACAATATTGTTGAATGACAAGTAAAAACAATTAAATAGATAGTACTGAAAAGTTAATCAATTAAATGTGCATTATTTAAAGATTTTGACATTGGGCAGGTTCAGACGACATAAGAGACTTATGACAATAAAATTAATTCCAATGAAGGTAACTTTATCGCAAAGCTGAATGGAAAGTTAGTGAAGAAAAATGGGCAGGTTATTCAGACGACATATGGGACCTGAAAGTAAAGCATGTTTTTAGTATCTGATTGGCCAGCTGCCAAAAAATTACCTTCAAATGCAGGCAACTTTAATAGAAAATTGACTGGAAAGTTATTCAAGAAAAATCCCCCTAACTATCAAGTCAAGTCCACTTATGTCAAAATAGCAGTTAATCATGTTTTTTCATTTAATAGAAAGCTGAACTTTATTACTCTATGATTTATTTATTTTCTGCACAATTTTATTTGATGCTTTCTGTAAAAGGATCTCTTGTCAATTTGGAAAAGAAATAAGTAATACAGACAATAATGTTTTTGGTAGTTTTTGTACCATGAAGTTAAAGTACAGGTTTTCGAAGTAAAGTTCTAAATTTAAAATTCATTACACTTGAAAAACTAACTAGTTGCCTTGGTCAAAATTTACGAGCTTATACTTTCTTCAAATTTCTTCACAATTTTGCCGATTTCTTGTGTAATCGCTACGTTTGAAATTTGAATCAACGCTTTAGTAGTGTAAGTTTTGATAATTTTAACGCGTTGTTCTATTGTTTAGCGATATATTATCATAAATTGCAAATATCCAGCAAATCACAGCTGAATTTGACAGGTGTCACCTTTGTTTTAGCGGATCGGTCAGAACGCGACGCTGTTTATTCACTGGCTGCCTTCAATCTCAGACAGGTAGGGTATCCGGATACCTTTTTGCTAGTGTTTTACCTGTAAAATAACAGCTGATGAAAAACAGCTGAGATGTCAAAAAAAGAATCCAAAGGTATCCAAGAATTTCTGGGGTATGTAGGTATCTGACAGAACAGCTGATTCAACACATGGTTGAATTTCAAGAAACTTGAAAATTGATTTCAGCTTTTTGTATTTGTTGGTAAACAAAAAGATACAAAATGTTAGTTGAAGTTGTATTTGAGTATGTTCTGTACATAATAGACGATGAAGAAGCTATTTGCCTCCGAATTTTAGAACGTAATTATGATCTATTTTTTTAAACTTCGAAATAGACTTATTTTGTTAAGAGGGAATTTAACATAGATTGCAGATTAAGGTTATCTCTTTATTTATTGAATTGTTACGCACCTATCAAGTAAAAGCAAGCTAATTACCATAATTATTATATCATTTTCCTGCATATTCTATTTCATTAATGAATATACTGTTGATCTTTTCAAGACCCGTGGGTCATAAACAAAACCTGGCGTCCACACTCCTGAATTCTTCAGGTGAATTGTGGGTTGCTGTATATTAAGGCCAAAGAAACCTTTCCGGTTCATGTTTTTATGAGGAAATCTTAAATGCTTGGAGATAGCAATATGGATACAATAAATAGAGCTCCAAAAGCAACAGAAAATTTGTACTCGGAGAAAATCTTATATGAATATGAGCCTTTTCCATACGTGCTTAATGGTTTAACACACTGTAGTGCGTTCAACTCCAACATCTTGTTCTACATTGAACTGAAATCCAGGTTCGCTCCAGAACTAGTCAGGGGCCAGGAATCTTGTACTTTTTTGTAATTTTAACTATAATATTCAAGCTTAAGCTGTAATTAATAAACAAATTGAAGCTTAGCTGGAAAAACAAGCTAAAGTTACATGAATTTAGCTTAAGCTATTTCAAAATAGCTATTACTAGAAGACGTCTTTTAGTGTCTTACTAGCTAAAGCTTATTTTAAATCATACAAAACCTAGCTTTAACTTAAATATTCAAGTTTAAGCTTTTTTTATTCTTAAAATAACTTTTTCTAAAAGACATCTTTTGGTTTTACCTTAAAAAAATCCTAGCTTTGACTTAAAAATCCAAGTTTTAGCTTCAGATTTTTTTTATTCTTTTAGTGTCTTACTAGCTAAAGCTAGTCTAGACCTCCTATGTATGAATCTATAGTGCAACGAAACACCAGTCTAAGTACATGTACCATATATTGAATTTAGAATAACAATGTTCAAACAAATTTATTTCTCATATGATCTTCCACTGTTTCAATGATTTCTATTAAATTTGTATGTAAGTTTCAAAGCAATTACTAATTCATTCATATCGAGTTTTGAAATTTCAATTAAATAAATTGTAAACGTACAATATTGAGATGCGTGTTTGTACAATATGAATGTACGTGCGATCTTATTTTACACAATACCTACTTGTCTTGTGTTATGTCCAATGCAATAGATATTATGTAATGCATTTTCAAATTAATAAAAGTAATAATAATCTTGTAAGAAAACAACAAATTTATTTTATTTACATACATGCATACATAATGCAATAAGAAGAAGAAAAATAAGAAAAGAAATCGTTCGTCCGTCACATGGTGAATGATGTGCTCTTAATTCAATTGAAAAAATAACAAAAGCATCACTGGATAAAGTGAATGATTAGCCTTACACTCTTTAAACAAGACGATAACATTTAGCGTCTTCACTTAAGCCAATCTGAGTTTATAGTGTTTTTGAGATTTTATAAAGCGAAAAAACGGCTATATAGGTTTCATACCTATTTTTAAGTTTTGTTTATCTTAAAACTTATTTATAAATAAATATAAAGGTAAACATTTTTCACAATGAAGGATATGAAGGCCAAAAAGAGCTCTATTGTAATATATGTACTTACTTATTCATTCTCAGTTTTCTTTAGACCTAGATATACCTTTGCTATTTGATTCGATTTTCGATTTACTGGATGTTTATTTTATTCTTTCGATTGCAACTCTTCTGAGTTTCTTAAGATTTTAGAGAGATCGCGTTTTCGCCAGAGGATAAACCGATTACACGGCTATCGTTTTGACTATAGGGATCGTCTTAAGTGATCTGACCCTATCGAATTAAAAGGGTATACTAGACTAGACAACTTTTATATCCTTGCCATATCTGTCAGCCCATCCCCTATAGTTCCTATAACTCCGATACAAATTATATAAATACATATAAGCATTAATATAAGCAAGCTGTGAAGAGAAGCTGATTAGTTTCAAGCATCCCTTTGTTTTGCTGTCCATTTAAAAAAATAAGTATACGCCATACGCATTTTCCAAGACAAAATTTCCAACTATCAGTCAACAACACAATGCAAAACTTTTCAAGTGTAACCTATAATATTTGCAGCTAGTCTATTATTACCACTTTCATATTTTTTTTTCTCTTCAAATCAAATATTTATCATTTTTATTATGCAGTTTATCCTATCCTTAAGTGACAATCTAATTGCCAAGTACCGACCGTCCAACTTGATTTGCAACAAGGTGCTACTCGAAGCTATAATTAGCGGGAAATAACAACAACAAAAAAGTAATGGATCGCTACACTGTTCACTGCAATGGAGAAAATAAATACAAAAACGTAGATACATTTACATTTATTGAATGCCATCAAGTTCAACAAAAGGAATCTTCTTCCAAAAGCAACATAACCAAAATAAATCAACATCAAACCAAAAGAACCTGTTTTTAGTTAATTTCATCGCTCGGCGCTCAAGTGAACGACCTAAGATAGCGGCCGGTAAGTGTAAAGAAAACACAGCACAACACAAGACGTATGTATGTAGGTATAACGTAGGATGAACAACAGGCCATTTCATTAGCCATAGCCATAGCCATTATTTTCTTTCCTTTGTTCTTGGCTGCGCTGTGCTAATTCTTGAGTATTTTGTTTTTGTATGTTCAACCGTTCTACGGTTTCTACGACCATTTGCCTTTCTATTGACCATATTAATTATGCGCAAATAATTCTTTGTTTCTTATAAAAAAAAACTTTTATTGTGTCTCTTATTTTAAATGCAAAAATTAATCTTTTGTTTATATCTTTCTCCGAGTTGTTTGGATCTGTTCTCTTAAAGATGAAACTGTGCCATTGAACTCATCACACTTGTGTATCCCCATTAGCCGAGGTGGTTTATTCTTGTGAGGGCTCTTTGGCAACGGAGAAGGGTTCAGAAACTGGGATTGAGCCAGAATCAGCAATAACAACGTCTTTAACTGGACGGTCACGTCCATCGGTGGCACTGGACTCGATCTTGCGGACAACATCCATTCCCGAAAGCACCTAATGAATCAATACACAGTGTTAATGTTAGTTTGGAACTTTAATAAACGGAAAAAAACTTTACCTTTCCGAAGACAACGTGACGTCCATCCAACCAGGAAGTTTGTTTTGTTGTAATGAAGAATTGGGATCCGTTAGTGTCCTTTCCGGCATTGGCCATGCTCAACCAACCAGCTCCATAATGCTTCAGTTTGAAGTTCTCATCGGCAAAACGTTCGCCATAGATTGATCGTCCTCCTGTGCCATCGCCCTTGGTGAAGTCACCTCCTTGGATCATGAAATCTTTAATGACCCGATGGAATTTGCTTCCCTTGAAACTGAAGTCATCGTCAGAAATAATTCATGAAATCACACATTATTCTACTCTAAACCTACCCATCGCCTTGTGGTTTTTCAGCTAATTGCTTGAAGTTTTCAGCAGTCTTTGGGACAGTAGCACCGAAAAGACCGATTTCAATTCTTCCAGCGGGTGATCCACCGATTGTGATGTCAAAGAACACCTAAATTAAAGGAAACAACTAATTATATAGTTAACCAAACATCACAATTTGATAATCATTTTTCTTTTTTGTATTCAATTATCACACCTTATCGGTGACTTTTGGGCCTTTGCTAGCGTCAGAGGCTAAAGCGGTTCCGGCTAATGCCAAACACAAAACGAGAAGGTACTTCATAGTTTGCTATTAAGTTCTTCAACGGCTCGAGTATGAATTCAAACTGATTTCAGAGTTTTATCTATCTGCTAGAGGCAGCTAGAAATAATAAGCTGAGGACGACGAAGACAACGATGGGAGCTCCACAAAACGACACGTAATCAAAAAACCAAAAACAAAAAATTGGAAAAAATATATGAGATTATGAGATGACAAAGAAAATGGAGGAGGAATCAAGAATCAACGGAATACAATTGTGTATTTGTTGTATTGTTTGTAATCTTGTTTGTGGTTGAATCTGAGTGGAGTAGAAAAAGGCGAGGATTGAGTATCTTCTTAAAGTGATGAGACACGAGAGAACTGAATTCAACTCAATGAATCTGGTACATTTTCCCTACATACGTCATTTAAGAAATATTGTAGCAGAGTATTGTTAGGAGTGTTTGTTTCACTAATTTATAGAGGTAGAACTATAGTTGGGGAAGCCATATGCCATTTTACTCAATTTCAGTCTCATTTACTTTGAAAAATTCGTCAAGAAAAAGTTTAACTTTTTGGTATACCTAAAAGTGTAAACGTTAGCGGGTAGGAATCATGTTTTTCAGAATTCTATTTGATACTCTATTTGGCCACAATGCTGTCTGTCTTAAATTCTGTATTTCAAAACACTGTAAATTTAGAATACTGTACATCGAAATGCTGCACTTTCAGCACTTGCACTTGCAAATTCAGCACTTGGTTAAAAGTATTAATATGTTAACAATCATTTTATATAAACTCACAAAAATACTCTCGAAAAGACAAACAAAGACCCAAAACGTTAATTTGTGCATAAAAAAGTTACTTAAAACTTGAATATTAACAACTTTTTATTCAAACAATATTGATGCGTGTTTTTGACTTAAAATGTTTTGATAAAGTTATCGTTCATTCAAATTTGGTTTAAGACCTTATTCTCAAAAATTAATAGGCTAAATTTACAACATTTAAAAATACAAAATTTGACCAACTAGAGTTTTGGAAAACAGCATTTTGTCCTACGGAATTTTGACCATACCGCATTTTGTTCATACAAAATTTTGGCTTACAGTATTTTGAATACAGTAATGTGACCCATACAGTATTTTGACCAGAACATAGTTCAAACAAAGACTAGAGATTGTTTTTTTTATTAAATAACTCACAAAGCAATAGGTTTCGTGGTTTATCGCTTTATGAAAAGTATGTTTTTTTTGACAAGCTTGTTTGTTTTACTTACCGATAATGCTTTAGTTTATATCGCGAAAAGTTCTGAATATTGTTAAGTCGTACGTGAATTTTTTTGAGTTAATGCACAAAAAGACAAATTTGAGCATTTCAGGGGTTTATTAGGGAACTTCTGGATCCACATATTTTTTATCTGAAACATGGGATACCTTATGAGAATCTTGGATCAAACGACTTAAAGCAAACGTTTAAGAAATTTTATATAGAGCAAAATTAAGATTGGTGAATTCCGACGTTCAAATGGCGTCGTCTGGATAAACTATTTTCGTATGTTACATTCGACTACTTTTGGTAAAACGCAATCAAAGTTCAGATTTTTTTCCCGAAAACCCGACGGTGGATTTTTTTGAAAATTACATGATATATGCAGAAAACATTTGTGAATTGAATCATGTTTAAATTATTTTAATATTACAATCCAGAAACAAATAATAGGCGATTTTCTCCAATATGCCGTTGTCGTATGTAACGTTTTCACCAAAATTATTTGTCAGTCACGACAAATTTATGACACATACGACAAAAAATAATCAAGTCCAATACGACAAAAGTGTATAGCATACGACACACTGAAAATAAATTAAATATGAAAAAAAAAACAGAGTAAAACCTTTTATAATAAAAATGAAAACTTGCCTTCTTTTTTGGTTGGTCATCATGTTTGTTTGCCTTTCGTCTCCGTTTTACTTCGTCTTGTTTGATGAATTTTCCATAAAAAATCTTCTTTTCTTCGGAGGTAAGACTCCAGAAATACTAATGTATGTTCTCTCTCTATGTCAGTAATACTACGGGAGCAACCATAAAAACACGATTGTTTGCAGGCTTCACCCATTGTTTTACCAGGCTTTACGACACCACTTCTTGCTTTAAATGGAAGACCCTGCTCCCGAAGACTTTTTCTTACATTTTGTTTCCACAATGAAGGGTTTCTTTTTCTTTTCCTGGTAATAGTTGGAGTAGCACTACACGCTGTCAAAACCAAAATAATATTAAAGTAAAATTATAAGAAATTAAAACTTACAAGAGGTGCTGTAATCGGATGGGAGGTTACCCTCGTTGGGTTGGTTAGTAGATGTAGATGGAGTAGACATAACAACTTCATGTGCAGTTTCATAAAAATTTCGTAGGGCCGAGGGTTCATGTTCATTTTCCAAATGGTAAGTGGGATCGTCATCCTCATCGTCTGCCGAAAAGTCGTTGTCGCTCGCACAAGAGGTACCCAATGGATCAGGATCAAGTGACATATCCCCCAATATTTCATTCAGCATGCTAAAAGAATTTAAAAAAATCATATAAACACAATTATGCTTTTTGTACGCATTATCATACGCATAAAGCTCCTCTGATAAGCTCGGCGCTGGGGACTCGTCCGACCTGCACGACATCTTGACTGCGACCGAAATTACACTAGACTGTGTATTTCCTTATGGAACATACGACAAATGTTTACCAGAATTTCAGTAAAATATTGTTGTATGTGCAGTAAGAACATCACATACGACAATTGTTTACCGAACGAAAAAATGACAGATTTTGTATGAGAAAATTGTTGTATGTAGATTTATGTTTTGTAATTCAGGCTATTTTGGTCAATTGATTTTAAATGCAAATAAAAAACTTTATTCCATCTTTTGTTGTATGTTTTTTTTTTGTCGTATGTGCAGTATTTTGGTGCACATACGACAATTAACTACTGAAACGATTAGAACCTATACACATACGACAAAACGCAAGTTGATTATCTCGGAAACTAGGACAGATATCGAAAAATCGATTTCACAGGATTGTAGAGAAAAATTGAAATAACAAAACTGCATTCAAATCTCAAAACCTCAATTTTGCACATACGACAATAGTTTATCCAGGCGACGATGGGTCAACATCTCTTTTTCCAAAAAAAATTGGCTTTTGATGTGAATATTGAAATGGGATTCACGAAATGAATGATTTCAAAAACGTTCGCTTTCAGTCGAGCGTTCAATTCGCTTTTCACAAAAAGGACCATAGCTTAAGAAAAATAGTATTCGTTTCATGATGATTGGTGCGTAGGTCTGTCATTTATTTATTTATTATTTCATCAAACAGAGAATACATTTACAAATATGTATTTCCTTAGATAAATACAATTAATTCGTGGATCGCAAATATCTCGAAGGAGCATAAATCTTAAATACAGCAAACACGGCCAATTGATATGGATATTTAATATGTCCCTTACAATGGGTAGGTTCAGACGACACAAGGGACTTGAAAGTTAGGCAAGTTTCTTGGCCAGCTGCCAAAAAATTACCTTCCAATTAAGGCAACTTTAATGGAAAGTTGACTGGAAAGTTAGTCAAGAAAAATCTCCCTAACTATTAAGTCAAGTCTACTTCTATCAAAATGACAGTTGATCATGTTTTTTCATTAAAGTGAAAGCTGAACTTTATTACTCTATGATTTATTTATTTTCTGTACAACTTCATTTAATACTTTCTGAAAAAGGGTTACTTGTCAATTTGGAAAAAAAATAACTAATATTTCCTTACAATACAAAATACAAATCGAGATGGACTTGTAGCTTGCCTAAGCAGGCCCGTAGCCAGGATTTCGGTTCGGGGGGGGCTTGTTCAATTTCGAAGAAGTAATTCTATATACAAAAATTAAAAAAAAAACTACATAATGTAAATGTTTTATTTTTGTTTGTATTTTTTTTTATTTAATTAAATAAATAGTTTGGATTTTTACAGCAATAAACGCCTTGTATTTTTTTAGACATAATGTCGATCACTTCATCTGGATCCACATCAATACCTGAGTCAACAGACAGCATTGCAAGTGCGCTTAGTCTTGGATGGCCCATAACGCTTCGGGATACTGTTTTGATCCTTTTCATCGTTGAAAAGGTTCTTTCAACGCTAGCTGTTGTAACTTGTAGTGTGGCCAAAAATTGTAAGCAAGTAGCTTATGCTCCTGAAGTAGGTCTTGTCACATATATCTAGCAGTTTCAGAACATCGGAAGAGGGATCCATCGATGAAATTTTTTCGCACCAGAGTATGTACTCCACATTAACAGCTGACAAGGATATCGTTATCGAAGTAGAGTGTTAGATTTTCCATTTCATTTACTCGATTGGCGGCAGCAAAACCTGGAAGCAGAGCTTGAAACGATAGTAAAACGTCCTCGTTGACCATAAATCTGTCAGTAAGATTTTGTATAAGAGAATCTAGACAGGGAATAAGTATAGAAACCCTAAAATAGTCTTCTGGACATGATGTTTCTCGATTAGAGCGCGTTGTTTGTTTCAAAGAAAGCCTTGGAATTGTTATGCTATCAAATAAATCCCTGGAAAGTTGTGATGCGGATTGAAAAGCGTCTCTGAAAAAGTCTCTGGCAGTTTCTCTTATGTTCTTAAGAGAACTTAAGACTTGTTTCGTGAGATTTATTGCAGACACGAAATTTAAAGATTCATTTTGAAGGAAAATTGATAAGGGTAGCGTTAAACTAAAAAGTTTTTCGCATACCATGAGGCTTACCAGAAAATCACTTCTTTGAATTGCTGCTAACAGAGTTGATGCTTTTGAAGACATTGCCCACGTCTTGGTGGATATTTCTTCAAGACTAATAGCAATACATTTGAAGAGCTCTACAAATGAAAGAATGCTGTCATGCCTTTCAATAAACCTTGTTTCACAAAGGCGCAAAAGTCGTTTTTTCTGCTTTCTGGTGCGTATTTTTGGATGGCGATTTAAAAAATAAAATAAATTAGGTGGCGCAACAGTCCATGAAGAACCAGGGCCTAGTGACTTACAACTCTCAACCATTCCTGTGTGCGAGTAATGTTGTCAGAGATGGAAGGGACCTACAGTTTATATGCCGAATCCGAACGGCTAATTTGAGAAAGTACTTTTCATGACAAGAATTACTATTGGAGGATTTGTCAATTCCTCGCAAGAGGCAGTACCCGTGAAAAAAGTTAGGTAGCACAGGCAGGGATTGAACCCAAGACCCCTTGCATGACAGTCCAACGCACTAACCATCACTTTTTTTTTTTTTCAAATTCATTTTTATTAATTAATTCTTAGAACTATCTTAAAGCTAGGCAAAAATTCATAAAACTAGCCTAATTAACCATAACTTACAACTAACTTACTGGTCCCATACGGACACTCTAAGTTAAACAATAATACTTAATGCTAATGCCTTTCGGCCCTAAGATTCCATTTTATTTATTTTTTTTATTCATTAGAAAATTTAGAAAAAACTAATGCCAATATCCTTTTTTATTTTTACTTAAAAAACTACTTAAAATAAGGTCCTTAATATAAAACTAACTAAAACTACCTATTCTACCTATATAAACTACTTAAAACTAGAACAACCACAGCAGCAAATCTAACTATCTAACGTTTTTTGTTTTTAATATTTTGTTCTTTTTTTTTTATTTTTTTTTTTTATATTCCATGTTTTTTTTATTTATTTATTTTTTTTATTTTTTTGTATTTTCTTTTTTGTATTTTTTGTATTTATTTTTTTTTGTACCACCATGCCTATTCTACTTAAAACTTAACCCTAAAACTATAAAACAAGTATGTAAGCCGGCCAAGGCTTTAAACCCCATCCCGACTACCCACTATCAAGTGCTAATTGAAGCCACCAAAACTGGTTCTCCTGCTTCACCCTATCAGTTCGGTCCCGTTCGGACACAGCCCTACTGAACCGAAGGAGCTCTGCTCCGCCTTGTGCCATGACGTCCCGATTGTACAGGAGTCGCCTATCCACGGTTCGTCGTCTGACGTGGTAGATTAGCGGAACTGCCAATCTATCCTGTATCAGACCGCATCTATCTAAAAAGAGGAATGCCTCTGGTGGAATGAAGCCGCTCAAGCGTGCACTTTCAAAATACTCGTCGTTCGGATAGAACACCCCGAAAATTAAATTGTTGGTCGAAGACATAGCTCTTGCAATGTGACCTCGAACGAGTTTTATCACGAAATCGTCAATTCTGTTGATTCGAGCCCCGTTGTATAGGACCTCGTTGGAATAGTAATGCACGTAAGAAGATTCGGCTGTTCGATATAAGCCGGTACAGCGTCGCACTAACCATCACGCTACGGGTACTATGGCGATTTGGAAAGTCTTATTTGCATTTGAATGGTTTCGGAAGAAATTAGCTATTTCGCTTACTATACCAAGACAATTGCGAATCGGGGGTGTTGACATGGCATTAGACAACATGATTTCAGAACAATATACATAAGTAGTTAGGAACTAATAAGAGAATATACAAACTTTTGTTCAAATATTTTTTTTAAAAATCATTTCGGGGGGGGCTTGAGCCCCTCTAGCCCCCCCCCCTGGCTACGTGCCTGTGCCTAAGGAGTATTTTGTAGACAATAATTTGTTTGGTACTTTTTGTATTATGAACTTAAAGTAGAGGTTTGCGAAGTAAAGTTTTCAATTTTAAATTCATGGCACTTGAAAAACTAACTAGTTGCCTTGGTCAAAATTTACGTTCAAAGAATGAAGTTGACTGCAAATGAAGTCCCTTATGTTGTCTGAACCTGCCCAATGTACTAAGACCTTTAACACAGACTACTCCGTCAAAACTTCACCATCGACAAATGTTACTGTGACGTACCTAGTTTAGGACTAAGGACCTAGACTTAGAGAAAGGATCAGGTGGAGCACATATGCAAGTGCAAAGTAACCTCACCCAACTTGGGTTTGCGCTACTGGATACATTCTAGATAAATAAAGAAGTTTGTTAGGTGAGGCCCTAATTTAGACAGGACTCTAGCACCACCTTAAGTCAGTAAATACGCTCAAGTTACCAGTATCGCACTTGTAGCTTATTTATAAAAATTGTATTCCTAAATGTAAAAAATCAAATATACAGAACAATGGTCTTTATTTTGTGTGTTCTTCAGTTCACAGCTCTAAAAATCTAATCAAACAAACCCTATTTCCTTCTTCACAAAGCTTTCCTTATAAGCTCCTACGGGCTTTTGGTGTATTCTTTTTTTTTTCTAAATTTTCTGTTGATAAATAAAATACAATATACAAATACATCCCCACTTACATATATCAACCCATCCCATCCCAATGAACTAAAAATTGACATATTAAAAACAATATCGCCCTAGGTACTACCTATAGTTTAGTATACCTACATAAATATCAAAATAGAAGCGATATTTTATTTTGAAATCCAAAATCGAAATATTCTCAGCTGATTTAAGACAAAGCATTTTACCTCCTCTCTCCCTTCACCCCTCGTCTTTCCGTTTTTAAATAATCAGGTTTTAACAAAATGGCCTTGAGAGTTATGATTCACCATTCTAGGTATCAGTATCACCTTTACCCGCTTCTTTGGAATTTGAATTATGTTCTAAAGAGTTCGAGAAGATGGCCCTTGTCTCATGAGGTTATACTGAAATATTGCCTAATCCTATTTTTAGATTTAGATTTATTTTAAAATAGGTAGGGACACACAGAATTAAAGACATTGCTTTCAGCTTCAATTATGACATTTCCATGCGCCCCTGGCAACAGCGAGCTAAGAGTTTTATAGGTATTACCTGACTATAGCGACCTTTGATATTCCAATTTCAATGCAAATTCTAGTTAAAACCTGAAATCATCATGCAATTGAAAAATAAATGCAAACAATTACAAATGAAGTTTTCAATGCAATTTTATTAAAGTTTAGTTCTATTTGTTCATATTCTGAGAATTACATAAAAATGGTGCGAATGCGAAACAAATTGAAAGTACTCGCAAAATTACAAGCATACCATCCTTCAACTTCAAGTTAAATAAAATATTGATAGGCATACTATTTGTTTTAATTTAAATATATTTTGAATTATATGAAAATGTCCAGAAGCAAACACAAAAATAAAAATGCTACTGCGTACATAAAGTTTAAAAGAAAACATAAAATAAGAGAATGTATAAGACTTTTCCCGTGTGTTTTGTGTTGCTGTGGCTCCACCACAAATCCTTCACTGGCAATGCATCACTAGGAGTGTAAGAGTTCAAGAATTATCCTTCGGAATTATGTCGTCCTAAGTTGTACATATTGTTTAGATTCTATGCTATGAATGTTTAGTTTATGTAAATGAGAAAAAATGTAATGTGAAGCGAGTGATCGAATAAAAATAAAAATAATGAATGTTTGTTCTGTTCTGTTCTCGAATAAAATGCATCTTCAAACCAAAAATAAACGTTTTTCTAATTTTTTTTTTGTTTTATATAATTTTTCATTTGTTTTTATCTTTTGTGTTATAATTCTATAAAGGTTAATTTTGTTTCTCTGGTTGCTTTTTTGTTTTTTGACTATGTATAGTGTAAAACTTTTTCTTTTTCACAAACTACAATCTACTACCCAGGACATGAGCGACTCCTGAGGGACTCCGTTTAGGCGACAGGAATTTCTTCAATTTTCTTGGGAGCGGTTGTGTCTGGAGAACTGGAGGCAGCACTTTCAGCAGCCGCATCGGCAGCAGCTGGCGAGGCAGCAGCTGCAGCAGGGGCGGCTGTACCAATGGCGACTTCTTCGAAGTTTTGCACCAAATCGGGGACATCATCGTCGGCGGCTGAGAGACCACCCGCAACAGATCCAGCAGCTGCACCCTTATTCGCAGCGAATTCACTGGCAATTTTCTTCAATTGTGTGATGTCCTGGGGACCCAATTGAGTTAGGATACCAGGCAGCATTTCGGAAATCGATTTATTCTCGCCATGGCCGGTGATGGCGAATGTGTTGGTGGGCAATGATGCCTGGGCTTTGGGATTATTGAAATGGATGACCGAGCCGTCGTTTTTGATGATATTAACTTCCTCGATGCCGGGGATGGTATTTACCGAGAGTTTTTTCAACGATGACTGTAGTTTTTTGTCATCGGTAGCGGGCGTTGAATGGACGATCTTCTTCTTTCGGCGTGGAGTTCCCTTTCCTCCGATACGCACCTGTGCTTGCAGTTTCTTCAGCTTCTCGGGATTCATTTTAAACTCGATTTGAGTTTTTTTCACAATTTGTTGAATAACTCGAACGAATTTTCGAAAAAAGAAATTTACGATGCGCTGGAAAACACGTGCGCCAAAAGCAAATTCAACTGTCAAAAGGAATCGCCATTATGCAAAAAGGAATTCTAGTAGATTATTTGATTCTAGTAGCTCTGATCAATGGAAATCTGCTAGAAAACTCGCAAGTGATGCCAATACGACGCAAATTCTCAAAACAACAGATGTCGCTACGTATCAGTGAAACCAAAAGTCAATTAATATTGTAGTTGATACAAAATATTATTAAGGGTTCGACCGCATCCAAGAAGTGCAGTTGTGTTTAATCTCTTGTAAGGAAAATTATTGGAAGAGATATATAAAGAATCTAATTAGTTAAACTGTTTTTACTAAAATTTTCTGCGCAAAAAATTAAAATTAACTACAAATTTGGGAGCGATTCAAGCACAATTTAAAATATTTATTTCTATTTTTTTATTTCACTTTTTCACATAAAAGCCAGATAAACATTTTTGTTTTCGAATTTCTTACATTTTATTTTGTTAAGGTGTTGCCATGACTTATTTTTTGAGATTTTATTAATTTTTTTCAATTCCTTAAATTTTTCTACAAAGTTATTCACGAATCTTATGGAAATTTCTGGATATATGATGTATGTAGGTCCTTTTTCAATAGAAAAATAGAACCTGTCTAAAGCTGAAACAATGGTCCAACGATATTTGCTGTCAAAGAAACTAAATCATAACTATTTTTAGTACATCCTTTAGTATCTGTCACTTGAAAATATCAAGTTTTATGGAAACGTTTTGGTCCTAAGTCATTTTTATCAATTTATTTTACAAAAGTCATATTACCTTGTATTCTGAAAATCGGAAAGTTTTTTTTATAAAAATGTATTTTTAAATCTTGTAAGTAAATTAAAAATGAAACTATAAACAAATGGCATTGAAGAAAATCTTGAATATTTACTTCTTGGGTATTCTGACAAATTAAATTAATTTCTACATTTTAACTGCCTTATTAATGCCAATTAGCCCTCTGACATGATGGTTAGTATAGATATTATGGTGAAGGATCATTTATCTTATGGTGGTGCGTTTAGGTACAGTTTCTCTTGATTTTAATGTGGGACATCTTTAATTCATGATTATTTCAGCTCATATGTTCTCATAAATGCTATTGTAAACAAGAATTTTCAACAAACGTCAGTTTAAAAAACATGGCTGTTCCAAAGGTCCCGACAGAGAAGATTAATAATTTTCACTTTACACAAAGGTATAATTTCAACCAAACGTTTGCATGAGACCCCCTAATAAATAGTAGTTCTTGAATTTTCTCAATAATTTGAACACCCAAATACTCCAAGCTGCCACAAAAAAGTAGGACCACATATGTTAGATTAGGCCGTTGGTGAATGGCTAGCTTAAAAGTAATTTTGTTTTATTTGTTTATTAAAATAAATAAATTGGGTGGCGCAACAGTCCGTTGAGAACTAGGGCCTAGTGACTTACAACTCTCAACCATTCCTGTGTGCGAGTACTGTTGTCAGGAATGGAGGGGACCTACAGTTTTAAGCCGAATCCGAACGGCAAATTTGAGAAAGCACTTTTCATGACAAGAATTACTCTTGGAGAATTTGTCAGTTCCTCGCAAGAGGCAGTACCCATGAAAAAAACTTTAGTTGACATAGGCAGGGATCGAACCCAAGACCTCTGGTATGACAGTCCAACGCACTAACCATCATACCACGGGTATGATTATTAGTAAGATTTAATTATTTGCCTTCTTAAAATGTTGCCTTTTTGTGTTTCTTAGCTTTACCATTCCTTTCGTATCCGTCCGTATCAAATTCGTGAGAGAAATGTATCCACTTTGCAAAATAAAATGTCTCATGGAAATTTTGACAGCTCGTTTTCTGTGGAGATACAATTATCTGTTTTTTCACCATTGTCTGAATACATTCAATAATTTTGAAAAACTGCAAAACTATTGACAAACTCCGTAAAAAGGACCGGCGCGGAGTTTTCTCCAAATCTATACTAAAAAATGTATACTAAATTTTTTGATAACTCATACTTTTATATGGGAATTTATAAAAGAATATTGTAGAACAACTGATTAAAAGATATCACGGAATAAGCCTAAATTATTTATTTCACGAACATTCGCATTTTGCATTTCACATTACTTAAGCACACCACAAATCGGCTCATCTAGACCCTTCTTAACATATTTGTCATCCACATTCCACAATCCGCACCAGACTGCTTTTGACGTTTGATGCTGTCAACACAAAAACTTTATTAAAAAATTTTCACTGTTGTTCCACTCAAATTCTAAGAAAATCTGAAAATTTTGTGAAAAATAAAACTAAATCCTTTTTTGTTTGCATTAAAAATGCTTCCCAAATGTTGTCTTTTGCCTTAATTGTCTAATGGAAGTAATATATTTTTCTAATTGGATAGAATCATAAAGCAGATGCTATCAATCGCAATAAGTTTTTACCATTGATCGAATTTCTTATCAGAAAAATAGAGAATTGATAATTTATGTAAAGAAAAAGTATCCGCACCGCACCGCAATGAATATAATTTATTTAGCAGTCCTCTGCCTGTCGATGTTGATGTCGATAGCTTTCGTTAACAGCACTGATGTCATCAACAGCCTGGCTGGTGGAATCGCCAACAGCAACAGTGCTTCAACTCGCAACGAAAAAACCCCCCTGAACACCAGAAACGTTCCGCCCCTCTGCCCGAATATGTTCAACCACGTCTTTAGCGGTTATGTCCCGCGAGACGGCACCGAGGCAGGCAACATGACCGACGTAAAGCTCGACGGCGAGGTTAATCTGTACAAGTGCGTCATGTCGTGCTGCGAAAAGAAGAACCACACCTGCAATGTGGCGTTTGTCTACAAGCAGACGTGTTACCACGTGAGGTGCAACAGCAATGTGGCCTGTTTGCCAAAAGAGAGAGGCGACGCCAAGGGTCCGCTCGAGATGGTCTTGATCAACCCCGTGGCCGGCCAGCCTGGCGAGGAGGAAGTCACTTGGATGGACGTGTTGAAGAGGGAAAAGTTAAGCGAATTCATTCCTGAAGAAGAAGCAGCTGCGAATCCCCTCAATTTCTGGAAGCAATCGGGTAAGTTTAGGTATGACTCACCGCCGCCAGTTTACGAAGACGAATACATGCCCGTGGAGGAGAAGCGAGTCAAACAGTTATTCATGAACCGTAAGAACGATATTTATGGCAATTCGGCCATGGATGAGGAGGCAGACGATGAAATGCTCTTCTACAGTGGATCCGCCAAGTACATTCCCTGCGATCCCACTATGGATGGCGGCTGCCCCGAGAAAGAAGTCTGCGTTGGTTTGCGGTCTGGGGAACGAAAGGGAATCTGCAAGTGCGTACTTGGGTATGCAAGGAATCGTCTCAGGGATTGTGTCATCCGGGATATCGATTTTGGGGGCGATAAGTTGGTAGAGAAAATCTTCCAAAGCGAAGGACCGAGGCATATTTCTTTGCTAGACTCGATACCAGTGACAGAGAGACAGATGGACGAAGGAGGAGCAGCGGCGGCTGCCAGTAAAGAAGTGCAACAAACTAAAATTGCCGTCTCCGTCATGTCCAAGGAAGTTCAACTGCCGGAGAAAGAGGTAACCCTGTCTGCTTACACTGTTCCCGATGAACAACCCAGTGGGGTGCCATACAAATACCTCTGGACTCTGATAACCCAGCCGAAGGGACCCATGAACGGGACCATATCTGATCAAACAAAGTCAAAAGTGAAGCTATCGAATCTCTCCGAGGGTCTGTATACTTTTAAGGTGTCTGTCACGGGCAATGGGACCTACGGTGATGCCATGGCTAATGTGACGGTATTCCCAGAGAAGCGCATCAACCGTGTGCCACAGGTTGTGATCTCCCCAGCCGAGCAGACAATCAAGTGGCCAACCACCAAAGCGATCCTGGATGGCAGTGCGAGTACAGATGATGATAAAATCATAGGTTGGCACTGGGAGCTGAAATCTGGTCCAATTGGCTACGAACCGAGCCTTCCCGAGATCAACACTCTTCAATTGAGCGATTTGACATCACCCGGCAACTACACATTCCAACTAACCGTCACGGACTCGGATAAGGCTAAAAATTCTACCACAGCCAACATCACAGTCCTCAAAGGAACCGACTATCCACCGGAAGCTAATGCTGGCAGTGCTGTGATGGTCTATCTGCCCCATAACAATGTCACTCTCAATGGAACCGCTAGTACCGACGACCGCGAAATAGTCGCCTGGGAATGGACGAAGGATGCAAGTGACGAAAGCAAAGCCGTAGACATGCAGAACACACGAACGCCCTACCTCCAGCTGTCGAATTTGGAGGAGGGAATGTACACGTTCGTGCTGAAAGTCACCGACGGCAGTAACCAATCGAGTACGGCCAAAGTTCATGTGTTCGTAAAGCCTCCAACCAATTCTCCACCCGTTGCCGAAGCTGGGACCAACTCTACAACAAACTTACCCAAGAACTGGTCCGAGCTGAATGGCTCCCAATCCAAAGACGATATAAAAATCACAAGCTATCGTTGGTCGCAGGTTTCAGGGCCCAAGGATGCCGTGATTGTGAATGGCAATGAATCCGTTGCCAATGCCACGAGCCTGACCATTGGACTCTATGAATTCCGATTGACCGTTTCCGATGAGAACAATAATACCGCCAGTGACAGCACATGGGTAAAGGTGGTCCAAGAGAAAAATAGCGCACCAGTGGCCAACGCTGGAGGCGACCAGAGCGTCACTTTGCCAGTGTCGGTGATTTACTTGAACGGTTCGAAGTCGTACGACGACCTGAATGTGGTGAACTACACCTGGACCAGAGACGATATGAGTTTGGCAGCTGGAAACATTGTGGGGAATTCCAACCACGAGGCGGTTCTCATGCTAACCGATGTGGCACATGGCAGGTATGTCTTTAAATTGACTGTGAACGATGAACAGGGACTGACTGGGAGCGACACGGTGAGTGTGATTGTGCGGCCCGATCCGAAATTGCTGAATCTGGTGGAACTTACGTTCTCCATGGGCATTTCGGTGCTCACGCAGTCCGAGCTGGACTCGATGGTGCAAAAGATTGCACTGCTCTTGGGAAATGTCAAGATCTACGTGCGTAAGTTGAAAGTCGACTCACGGTCAGACGAGGCAATTTTAGTGTTCTATGCCGAGGAGTTGCCTCCAGCTGGGACAACAGACGTCAAGTCGACGCCCATTCCCGGACTGAGGGTGGAACAAATTTTGAAAGAAAAAATTCTGCGAGATTCGTCTATTTTGGGAGCGGCATTTGCCGACGTTCGGACAACGGTTTGTCAGAACAAATGCTCCGGGCATGGCTCTTGCAACACGGTCACTCGTTCCTGTATGTGCGAAACTTTCTGGATGCCTTCTGTGTTCTATTTCTGGGGTGTGGATGAGGCCAATTGCGATTGGTCGATCTTGTACGTTGTGGTCGCAGTCATCGTGGGATTTCTCCTATTGTCTGGCTTGTTTTGGGGAATATCCTGCGCCTGCCGCACCACTTCCAAGAAACCAAGATCACGCCCAAAAGTACAAAAATACTCTCTGATCGGATCCCAAGAAGAAGAACTACCAACTTCATACAATCGAGCGACATCGCTAACCGACTCAGAGACCGATTCTGATGTTGTTTTTGAGACCCGTTCCAAGCCGAATGGCATCTTAAGGTCCAACGGGGGACCCAGAAACAATAATCATGTTTCGAAATATGCCACAACCAAAATTGGACGTAAAATTAAGACATAATTTGTATTGCATCTACCTAAAACCAAACCAAACAAAAACAAACTTATTCAATATTAATGAGAGAAGAGTGAGCGAGCGTTAGGCATATAAAAATCCTGACACATTCCAGTTTTCGAAACGATGTTCCTTTGTAAAGAATTTATTTTTTATTTCAATGTTTATTTTGTGTGTGTACATATTTCGTGCGTCACAATATCTTCATTAATTAGTATTATCAATTTATTTGAATTTTAATCAGGGAAAGCACAAAGTATTTTAATTTTTTAAATAATTTTTAAGTTTATTTGCGTATTTTTAAGTTTTTGGTGGTCGAGTTGAAAAGAGATGAGTTTTTCATGCAGACACCTCGGAAACAGAAATTAAGTTCTTAAATAATTGTGACCCACCCTATGAAGTATAAAACACTTTATTTTACATAAATATTATCGTTTAAGATTAAAACTAAAATATTCAGCTTAAATAATTCGTAAAACATTTCCTATTTTCGAAATTTCGATCATTATGTTCATGCAGCTATTTACGGATTGTACTTAAATTCTATAATTGAATTCTGTAGTTTTCTGTTGTATTGTTTAATTTTGTTTGCCAAAAATATATTTTTAAAATTAAGAAAAACAATTACAGTGTAATTCTCAAATCTTTGCATAAAATAAAAAAATTAATAAAGTAAAATTAAAATGATTTTGTAGTACCTAAGCTTACGTATGTATGCATTCATGAACTGTACAGAGATAAAAAAGGAGAAGAATTAAAACTTATGTATTATTTATTAACTTAAAACGTTGTTGTTTCTCTTTGAATAAAATTTAATATAATTTTATGGACTTCCTGAAATAAGGTAGGCATAAACATTACTTGGGAATTATATACAAAAACACTTCAAAAACCGTCTTAATTTAAAAAGGTTTAACCTTACAGGAACTGTTAACAAAATGCGATTCTAAATATTTTGAATCTTACTTAGCTTCTGCAAATTCCCACAAGTTATGAGTCTTCATTTGACTCTACAGGAAGTTATAAGATACCTTGTTGATTTGAATCCGAAATTCGATTTTAACTCTCTGCTAAAGTTTTCAACATTATTTTTATATTTTTTTTCAAGATATGCATTTCGAAAACTTGATGTTATTTCCTTTAAGATTTATGAAGGATCTAAAAACGTATGACGATTTTTCTAAAGGGAATATATAGATTTGGAAAAAGAATGACGAATTTTATTGATTTCTGTTGACTTTATATAATCTCAAAAACCTGACATGATAATGATTTTGGAATCGGATTTGAATTAATACTAAAAAACCCATCGGAAAAGTGCAATTTGAAGGCCAGGAACAAAACGTTTTCGACCAGGTATAATATAAATTTAAGTTGCAGTGATTTTCTCCAAATTGTATTCATTTGCTCATGAATTCCTAATAGGAACTTTAGGAAATGGCCATAAGAAATCGTTACGAGTAGTATCAAAATGATTTTAGGTGCTTGTTGTCATTTTGGAAGACGTTCTTTCTTGTTCATAGGACTAGTGTCGATGTAACAATGACATTTTAATTTGCATTTGTTCTTGCTTGATAAACTTCGATAAAAGATATTGTATAACACATTAACTATCTCATTTAAAATTAGTTCCAAAATTATTATACATTACTTTTAAAAATTTTCAATAACCTAACAAATTAAAAACCTCTGTGAAATTAAATAATTGGATTAGGTGGCGCAACAGTCCGTTGAGAACTACGGCCTAGTGACTTACAACTCCAAACCATTCCTGTGTGGTAGTAATGTTGGAAGGTACTTCCAACTTCATTTTTTGAACGGGATTTTTAACCAAGGTAACTAGTTAGTTTTTCAAGTGTCATAAGTTTCAAATTCAGAACTTTACTTCACAAACCTTCTCTTTTAAGTTCATAGTACAAAAACTACCAGAAACATTTTTTTTTACAGAACAACCCTAAGGCAAGCTACAGGTCTATCATGATTTGTATTTTGTACAGTAAAGAATAATGACTTATTTCTTTTCCAAATTTACAAGGAACACTTTAACTTTCATTTTGACAGAAGTAGACTTGACTTGATAGTTAGGCGGATTTTTCTTGACTAAAATTCCAGTGAACTTTCCAATAAAGTCGCCTTAATTGGAAGGCAATTTTTTGGCAGATACCTAGAAACTTGCCTTACTTTCAAGTCCCTTATGTCGCCTGAACCTGCCCGATTTCACCCAAATCCAAGGACAGATTTCTGTCAGTAAAAATTTTTCGTTGGATTTCAATAATGAAACTATTTTCAATGACAGACATTTTTAATGATAGCTATAAACGACCTGCCAAAAAATTCTAATGATTGGTTTCAATGATGAAAAGCAATGATAGCTATAATTGGTGCCTTACAGTTTAAAGCCGAACCCGAACGGCTATTGTAGGCACTTTTCATGACAAAGATTATTCTTGGAGGATTTGTCAACTCCTCGCAAGAGGCAGTGCCCGTGAAAAAAAAATTTAGATGGTACAGGCAGGGACTGAACCCAAAACCTTTGGTACTAACTGTCAAATTGCTAGTTAAAAATTGTATTGAGTGAGATGCTGTCATATAAAGTTTTATAACTTGTTGAACTTTTGACATTTACGATAACGGATCACTTAGAATCGAACAACGTGTTAAAATTATAAACAGCAATACTCTGATATTGGATTAGACTGTTTATTCGATTCACCCATTTGATTTCCATTCTACTATCTATCGAGACAAATACATTTCCCAAACTAATTTGACAGTCACTGAAACCGCTGTTCATGTTAGGGGCCAGTTATAGCTATCAGTAATATTTATCAGTAAAATTTGAAACAGGAGGAATCTAAAATGTTTTACTGATGAGTGTTTATAGCAATCAGTAAATGTACGTCATTAAATTAAATGTCACTTTGAGGCTTCGCGCCTCAGACAATTTTTTTACTGTTGCTTTCATCAGTAAAATTTTTAAATGATATTATCGGAACAGTACAAAATTGGAACACCAACAGTAAAACGAAATGGAATTTTTGTTGGCTTTTGGCAGTCAGCATTTCATGAAATTACTTTCATCAGTCAAATTTTTAATGATTTTATCGGAACAGTTCAAAATTGGAACATCAACAGTAAAACAAAATGGATTTTTTTTTGGTTTTTTGCAGTCAGCAGTAAAATAAAATTTCATCATTAAAAAAACAAAAATGGATTTATAAAACTTTTAATGCATTGTTTCTTTTTGAAAAAAATACTTTAATACAGGATTCATCTTATTGCATCAATCTTTTTCTAGAAATAAATCTGTAACATGTTCAAAAACTAAAACCAAACATTTTACTGATGGATTTTACTGGTAGCTAAAACTGGCCCCTTAATTTGTTTTCATTTTGAAATAGATAATAAAACAATTATTTTAAAATCATTGGTTTTTCAAAAACTTTTGCTTACTAAAAAAGTATTTCGTTATATCTTAGATATTGATGAATCGATTCTAATCTTCTACCTCCGCAGAAATCTTATCTTTGATCTTATCCCGTTGGCAGCAAAGAGAATTAGTTTTATTTCAGATTGAGATAAAAATGTATTAATGGACTAATGGGTTGTGACTATTTCGATTAAAAAATGTGTGTCAATTATAAAATTGTATCATGCATTTTGAAACCCTCGATCACAGCAGAAATACGTTGGCTAATCAGATGCATCCCTTGTTGTCTTCTTGGGTTTTTTGTGCCATCACAACACAACCACTTCTCATTTTTAAGTGAAGAGTTATATATTTAAATTTGCCATTAGAAGAAATTGGAACCAAGAAAACCAAGCTGAAAAAACATAAACCAATGCTCTCAAATTATGGATTAAAAAGAATTCATGATAATTAATCAACACATTGCATTGTTACCAAATTGGACCTTAAAATCATAAAAATTAGAAATTAGTCAAAACAATTACCTACTCCTTCATTACCTGGGGTCTCCATTGCACATTTCCGATGACAGGACTATCGGCCTGTCATCAGATAATCCAATAGAGACCAACAATCCAACATCCAGTCCATGATCCGGTTATCGCAGTTTGGATTTTTCGAGCGGATCAAAATCCTGTCATCAAATTTGACGTTTGTGTTATATGTAGTGGTGAGCGTCCATTTTCCAGTCTTTTTGAAATTAAAATTTCATTTCGTTTCAATTGTCGTCGAGTGCGGTCATACCTACATATTTTTTATACCTATTAAGTTACTAAAAGTAAACAACAGATTAACCGTTGTATCAAATGTGACATTTGAGGTTGCTCATGGCAAGACATAATATGCCCAGTCAAAAAAAAACACTGGATTGCGGATGAGATTGCGGAAGAGAAGTTGGATTGGATTTTACTCTTGTGGAGTCTCAGGGTTAATGACCAATTAAACGAAATGCAAACATTGCTTTAAAAAAAAACTGCTTCTATTTCCCACTAGGTGGATATTCAATTATTACAAATTACCTATAAAAATACATAAAATTGTACTAGAACAATCACAAAAATCTGTCGTCGCAGCTCGCCACAGAAAAGAAACAGATCGCAGTCGTCGGAGTTGTCAAAAATAAGCCAAGGAAGGAATTTTTGTTTTTAGCAGAAATTTCTTAATTTCCTTACTTTTTCTTTCGTCGTTATCATATTTACATACGACAATTAACCTCGTTTCATATGAAATTTATAGTTTAATTAATTCACATTCAGAGAAAATATCATTCATAATCATTGAAATAATTGCACAAATCAAGGTATTTCATAATTTCAAATAATAAATCATTATTTTTATCACGAAGATTGAGATAAAAAGTACATTTTATTTTTCCTGAGTCATTCGAAAACACTTAGCGCAAATTGGTATTTTCGTTTTTCTTTGTTTTTCTTTGAGACGATTCGAATTCGATGCGAGCAAAAGAAAATACTCAGCTGTTTTATTTATTATTTTTATTGACTGTTTTGTTTGTTTTCAATTTTGATAACATGGAATTTTCCATTTGAAAATTAAACTTTTCTTAATAATTCCAATCGTATAATATAGGTCGAAGTTCAATATTGGAGAACCCAATCATACGAGAGACACTTTCTACTACTGCCCCCACTTTTAAATTAAGCTTGAATCTATAACACATCAAGAAATGGATACGGAAAAGTCCAGCAATAGCTCGTTTGAGGATCTTTCGAATCTCAACGAGGCCGAAATGAAACAAATGAAGGAAGAAGTTGAGCCTAAGATTGATGAACATCGAGTTGTTGACTTGCTTGGCAATGGCCAGCTTATTAAGAAGACCTTGAAGAAATCGGACAATCCCATAAGTCCGCAACGTGGAGAATTGGTTAAGCTAAGTTTCACTGGTAAATTGGACGATGGTACGATTGTGGAGAAGGAAGAAAATGCATATTTCCATGTTGGTGATTATGAAGTGAGTATTAAAGAGAAGAAGGTGTTTAAGCTTAGTTTGTTACATTCAAATACGATTTTACTTTGTATTCAGGTCGTCCAAGGTCTAGACTTGGCAATACCAATGATGCTTGTTGGGGAAGTTGCTGAAGTAATCGTGGATTCTAGATTTGCCTATGGACAAATTGGATTGAAAAACGAAGAGGACCCTAAGCTTTCCATTCCCCCAGATGCAAAGGTGAGTAAACATTTAGAAGTTCAGTCAAGAGTGTAATAAATGCAATCAGTTAATTAACTTTAATTAAAAATACAAAACGAAAAAGAAACTATGTATTATAAATATTTATTAAAGTTTTATAACTGATGTTATGCGTGATATCTACTAACAAATCATACGTCATAACTTTTTAACAATTTGAGGTAGAAAGAGCAATTTTATTATTGTTCAAAAGTCTTTGTTGGTTTGATTGGTTTTTGTTTTTTTTTTTTTAATTAACGTATTTCAATTGTTTCCCCATAGGCAGGTACTTTTTGTTTTTGTTGTAGAGGAACAATTAGGCTTTAAAATAAATTCAAAATTTGATAAGGTGAGGCTAAGTGACAATATGATTCTTCAATATTTACGTATTTTGCTTACTTTGAGTCATTTAATTTCATTTGAGTGTACAACATTCTTATTGCATGGCGTAATTGTTTGTAAATACAATGATAGGAATACATCTTTGTTAAGCAAACAATCTTAAATTTAACCAATTAAGTATTTTGTAAATGTTTTATAATTTGTATCTGTTAAATGCAGGCTTCATTTTAGACTGGCCAAAAAAATAGCAACACTTGATTTTAAATCTTTAAAAAAATACAGTTCTATTTTCAAAGTTAAGTTCTTTTAATTTTGTTGATAGATTACACAAGTCAACATGAAACTTGATGTTGACATGGGACTATTCAACTTTGATAGGTTTATTAATATTCATTTAAGGAAACGATTAAGAAAAGAAATGTTTGCTTTTGTGGTAAGGACAGTTTGAGTACACTGTCGGTATTAATATAATTTCATTGAACACGTACTGAATAGAATTTTCGATTGCAGATATGCCACCTCTTGAGGAAATTTTTCAATACATTTTACCCCTATTTACGTTGTTCTTTATGTTTCCGAAAACGTAATTAGTTTTTCGACTTTTAAAATTACTCAATAGTATTGTGACCCTATTTCCAATTATGACAACGTGATTACGTGACCATTTATTTCTTTGTGTTTTAAGCACGAACAACTTTTGTTGGATGTCATACTACTATTTAACATAGCCCCTAACTCCCGGTATTTCACAGGACAATCTAACATTTTGCACAGTATCCATTGTTTTGAAAGACCTTTTGCGGATTAAAATTGTTTTATTAGGATTTAACAATGCTAAAGGATAAAGCTTCAACACCAAACGGTTAAGAAACGTGACTCTAATTCTCCAACTGATTTTAGACCGATAAGCATCCTACCTTGCCTCTCTAAGGTCTTCGAGAAGATAATTGAGCAGCAGATCTTAAGTCATATTTCACTTAACAATTTGCTGTTTGAAAAACAATCGGGTTTCAGAGTAAATCATAGCTGCTCTACTGCAATGGTTAATCTTCTTGAAGATGTTAGGGTGAACTATGATAAGGGTCAAATAAATCTCCTCTGCTTACTCGACTTTACAAAGGCCTTTGACAAAGTGAATCACAGTATTCTAAAGTGGAAACTCGTAAACTTCTTCGGCTTCTGAACCAGAGTTGCAAATAATGCATTGAATTTTATAATGCATTTTGAATAAATTAGAAAATATTTTTCAATTTTTAATTCTATTTTTTTTAAATTATTTATTAAATTTTATTTTTCAATGTTACCGTATGGCATTAGTTTTTTAATGTTATTTTTTAATTGTGTTCTATCAAATTAAAATACTATTTTCCAATGCAAAACTTTTGAAATAAAAATACGTATTTTTATTTTATTTGGCAGACTTTCGCAATTATTAATTAAAATACTTTAAGTTTTTATTTCCAAAATTTTTAAACTGATTAATGTTATGACTTACGGTTATCACGCAATTATAACACAAAAACCAACAATTGTTCAAATATTATAATTTATTATTATTATTGTTCGACCGAAAAACGATTTTTTTTCAAAATTTATTTGTTTATATCGTCAATCTTCAACCTGGGACATTTTTACGTCAAGATTTCGAATATTAATTGAAATAAATGGAAATAATTGAAAAAATTCCCACTAGGCATTGAATTAAAAAATTGTAGCTCATTTTGAATTTAATTCAATTTTAATTTTAATTCAATTAAACTTGCAATAAAATAACATTTATTTACTAATTCAATAAAACTTGCAATAAAATAATTTTTAATTTTTTGTTTAATATTGATGGCAATAAATTAAATTTTTAATGGGTAATTCATAGATGACAATTAGCATTATATATTTTATTTCAGTCAAAGAACAATATCCATTAAAAAAATAAAGAGTAATGCATTGAATTGACATTGGAATTTTTGCAACCTTGTTCTGCACTCGTCTCGTTTATTTTTCATACGTGCTGTTAAATTCTGGAACTCGCTCCCATCTCCAATTAAATTAATTCTTAACTTTACAAGACTTAAAACTGCAATATTTCTTCACTTTTCGTCTCTTCCAATTCAACCATAATCCTCTCCCTTTTCCCTTCAATCACAAAGAATTGCTTTTAACATTAATAAAATCTCGTTCTCTTAAATTGTATTTAATTAAATGTAAATTTGTAAACATATTATATCTAAGTACTATAAAAGATGTAATCTTACTGTACGTACCATTATTGTCAAATAAATGAAAATGAAATCAAACGTGGCGTGATGAAGACAAAACATTCGACTTGCTGTAAGCAAAATAAATTGCGCTCTAATATCAAAACAATCAGAAAATCCTATTTCTCAAAAATTGAGCAAATATCAGCACAAAAAAATACATCATATGTATTTAACTTTATCTTCGTTAAAAAAAAAGTTGCAGTACGCTACTTTGATACAAATTCGAGACTGTCTCAACAGATTTCAATTTTTCCTTTATTTTTATCACATTGATATTTTAAAACAAGCGTATTTAAAAATACAGCGGAAAAACTTAAAGGAAAAGCCAAGTTTTGTACAAAAATTATATAACAATGCTTTCCTGAACAGAAACATTCGGTGTATCCAATTAATCTCTTAAGTAAATTTGATTAAAGATTGATCACTCCGAGAACCCTCACAAAAACGATACTATAGACTCGAAGGATCGTTTTTTTTTCACACAAGACGTTAGTCACATGTATGAAACTCAATATAAATATTGGTGTGCCCCAGGGTTCCGTTTTATGACCCATACGCGATGGAGCCAAAATAAATCACAAGGCGTTTGATTTTTTATCTAGGCTGGTACTCTAGTGTCTTCTAAATTCTCTTGGAAAGTATGCAAAGGAGCTTTTAAAATAACATCATTGACTCATTTACACCACTGGAAAATAACGTAATGTTTATCGCCTTACCATTTTATGCCGTTATTTTAACGAACTAGTAAAATAGCCAGCTACCTACCAGTTTACCCGCAATACTTGGGCTTATAATGCCTTGAACTCAACTTCGGTCTTATTGTGAGGTATAGACGTTGCGAAGATTCTTAAACCTTACTAAGAGAATGTGTAACTATGCTTGTCTATGTCTTTCCGTATCTAAACCATGGTACATTAATTGTTTAATTTTGTGTATGCATATGGTTTTTTAATACAGGCTTGACAACTCTAAACTATAGTTGCCAATGTATTCAGTAGACTCAACATTCCGCATTTGCATTCAATTGCATTCTTTGAAACCAAAATAAGACCAAGACACCAATTAATTTTTGAACGTCCTTAATTTCAAACTTAGAGCTTTACTTGACTATCTTTTACTTGCAGCAAGTACCAACAAATTTATTATCTACACAAAAATTCCTCAGATTACAAGTTCATCATAGTTTGTGTTTTGTATATTAAAGAATATACCGTTGTTCCTTTTCCTATATGACAAGAAACCCTCTTAAACTTAATCCGAGAGACAGATTAAAACAACAACGGTCAATAGCGCGTTGGCCAGCAAATAGTTTTGAAACACATTGAAAACAGCACCGTCAACTTAATCAATAGTGAGTAGTGTGGTGCCACTGCATATTGCAGTAAAAAAGCTGCCAGCAATGCAACAGAATATTTAGAACTTAGGTCTAAAAACGCTGTTGACGTTGCTGTTACTGTTCTAATCCGTGCCGAATGATTGGAATACATTTATTCTTAAACAATGGCCACCACTGTTTTTGGAGGTTTTGCTGTTTTTCGCTTTAAATAAAATTGTGCACTAAACAAATAAACACGTTAATTTTCCATGCGACTTTCAAACAAAATTGCATCAATTGAGCATTTTTTTGCCAGCTGACCATCTGTTTGATAACTAGAAACATGTCCTAATAATGTCCCTTTTTTCGTCCGAACTTGCCCGTTATGGTAAATTACATGAACGAGCAACGTCTGCAATTTATACAAATTTTATACCGAGCCGGTGACCGTAACTTTAAGAGCGTTAACTCCAATTTTAGGTCTTAATTCTCGTCTTAGTAGGTTAGTAGTCAACATATTCGTTGTGTGATAGTGAGTCCCGTGTCAGTGAGACAACAGGTTGGTCGAAGTTGCGAAAATGTCGCTTTCGTTGAGGAGCCCGTACGATCCAAATCAGTCAATTCTTTGGCTCGTTTCACACTATACGGTTTTGACCGTACGGCAAAAAACCGGACGGCGACATTTTGTTAGAGGCGCGAAGAAGAGCATATACGCTTTCATATTATACGGTCACGGCAAAATGCCGGCGCGCGCCGCGCCGTGTACCAACCTTCTACTGCCACTACAGTATACGGTAGCCGGACGGCGCGATAAGCTCAGTGGCATACGTGACGAAATGCATGTTTTCACATCATACGATTTTATTGGTGCGGCAGAGTTCGATCAACGCGTGACTTGAGTGTTCTTATAAAACTAAACCTGTGAAAAAGTATACTAAGCACAGGAACCCTGCATATATCGTGTTTTACCGTACGGTTTAAACCGTATAATGTGTAATTAGCCATTGATCCGGTTTATGCCGTCCGGTTTTTTGCCGTGTAGTGTGAAACGAGCCTTTGGCGTTCTCAATAATTGGTCATCGCTTAGACTACACCCATACCAGATCAAGCTGACTCAAGAATTGAAGCCGATGGGCCATTTGAAGCAACGTTAGTTCTCCGATTAGGCAAGTTGTGAAGTTCTTATTTGAAAACCAATTGTAATCTTTTTTTTTTCTTGTTCCACAAAATGGCAATTTTTTTTTAACAAAAGCGTAAAATTCTAAATTTTTATATTGGATGATTTTTGTCTGCAAACAATAGTTCCCGTTTTCAAGCACATATTACATACACAAGATCTTTCTTTTCTATTTTTTCTATGTAAGCAATACAAATTTTAATTTAGCTTTGCTTCACAACAAAAGGGAGAGGGGTTGGACATTTTGCTATTCCTTTCAGATAAATAGATTAGACAAATGTTTTAACTAAATCGAAGGGCTATTCTTTTAATTTTATTGCAATATTTAGTTGATGAGTAGTACAATACGTGTTCTTTTGTTATTAAAGCCATGTAAAGCAAAATTCATCTAAAGAATCAACTCTTAATTATCATGCGTTTCAATATTGAATTTAATAATTTAAAACCATTGTGTGACTTAAAATCTCTCAAAATACGAAAAATTTGGAAAAAAAACACGCAAAGACCAAATTTACACAATTTTTGAAAGAAAAATTAATATTAAAAGATTTTGTTTACTTATTTTAATTATTCCTTTCAGATAACTTATGAAGTACATTTATTGGATACAAAATTTGAAGAGCATGCAGATCTTAAGAATTTTGAAATTCGTAAAAAATATGGGCAAGTTAATGGTATTTTTTTATATTAAAACAAACCAAAAATAACCGTTTTTATTCTTTATAATTTAGAAATCGCAAAAAGGAAAGAGCTAACTTTTGGTATAATCGTAATGAATTTAATATTGCAATTCAACTATACCGTCGTGCACTTGAATACTTAGATGATAGAGATGGTGATCCAGAGGCTAATATTGATACAGAAGATTTAGAGGTTAGTTGTTATAAGAAAAAATAGCACACGAAAAGTAAAAAGCTTTAACAAATTGTTATTTTATATTTTTAGCTATCCAATGCTGATTTACAGAGCATTTTGGATGACAGATTGGTTGTTTATAATAATCTGGCGATGGCACAGATTAAAATTTCAGCATACGATGCTGCACTTGCTTCAGTTGAGCATGTGTTAAGATGCCAACCCAATAATCATAAGGCTTTATACAGAAAAGGAAGGGTAAGTCTAGAAAATAACTTTATACATGGTTATCGATTTTGCGGTTTCAAAAGTAAACGTTAATTAAACACATATAACATATTTTTATATTTGACGAATGTTGGTTTTTAAATGCTCAAGAGTTAAAAGTTTAACTGCATAAACATGGTCTTTCTTGTAGCCCCACACAAAAAAGTCCAGAGGTGAAAAATCGCATTATATTATTATTATGTCTCTTGCACTAAATCCATATTCGCTCAAGTTGTGTGGCATGTGGCACCGTCTTGTTGAAACCACATATTCTTCAATAGCAGGAAAAAAAATCGGTTAGCATTTGACCATAACCCTCCGAATTGACGGTGACAGTCGTTCTATTGTCGTTTTTGAAGAAGTAAGGTACAATCACACCTCCGGAAGGAAACATTAACCCATTTGGACTATGCTGACGACATATGCTTAATGGCAAACAGAAATGGACACTTCAGCCAAATGTGCCACTCTCTTCATCAAAATGGGGAGGTGGCTGGCTTAAGGATTAATGCCAGTAAGACTAAGTTAATGCACACCTGCCGAAACCAACAACAGCAGGTTATTGTGAGACAAGTGGCAGTAGAAGAGGTCACCCAGTTCAACTATCTGGGAAGCTATTTGGCACTCGATTGTGGAACGGACCTGGATGTCACCAATAGAATAAATAAAGCCCGTAGTGCATTCGGAATACTTTCTAAAGTGTGGAACTCCAGGAAAATAGCGCTCCGTACCAAGTTAAAGTTGTTTGAGTCCAACGTAAAATCCGTGCTGCTATATGCCTGCGAAACTTGGAAGTGCTCTGCTGACATCTCGAGAAGGTTGCAAACTTTTTTAAACCGCTGTCTACGTTACATTCTGAACATCCGGTGGCCACAAACCATATCTAACGATGAACTGTGGCTCAGGACTGGACAAACAAAAGTGGATGTTGACATCGCGCAGAGAAAATGGCGCTGGATTGCCCATACATTGAGGAAGCCGGACGACAACATAGCAAAGCAGTGCTTTCAATGGAATCCTCAAGGTAAAAGGCGGCCTGGAAGGTCAAGAGAAACATGGGGATCATCTGTCATGATGGAAGCTTGGTCCACAAACTTGGAGACGTGGTCTGAGCTGAGGAATCGTGCTAGGAATAGAGAGAGAGGGAAGGAACTGGTTGCCGCCCTATGCTCCAGGAGGAGTTAAAGTGTTGCTACTAGAAGCCGGAAACGAAGAAGAAGAAGACACCTCCGGACCAAAGAGCGCACTAAACAGTGCGATGTAATGGCCTCTCTTCAATTAATTGAGCATTCTCAGAACCCCAAATACGACAATTTTGTTTATTAACATACCCACCGAGTGAGAAATGTGCTTCGTCGCTGAAGAAAATTTTGTTCAAAAAATCGCCGTCCACTGCATGTTATTCAAGCACCTATTCGACGTATGTATCTACGATAATGTGAATGGTCAGCTGGCTTCAGTGAGCTGGACTTTATATGGATGTAGGTGTAGATCCAAATGCAAAACACGCCATAATAAGCCGTAAGACAGTCCTAATTCCTGAGAACGACGAGTAATCGACACATTCGGGTCTTCGGCAACAGTTTCACTTACAGCAGAGATATTTTCAGTGGTACGAGTGAAACCATGATGCACTTCACAGGCCTTACAATATCTGTAACCAATCCAGTCTCTTCGAATTTCTTCACAATTTTGGACGATTATGTAAACTATTATCTTCTTCTAAAGCACGATATGTGGCTATGGCAGAATCACCATTTTTGTAGTAGGTTTTAACAATTTGTATGTGTGCGATAGTTAAGCGATCCGTTTTCGTAAATGTCAGATTTTCAACCTAAAAAAAAAAGTTTAACAACTTAGTTTGACAGACGTCGAATTCCATTTTGAAACCGCAAAATGGATAAGCCTTTACTATTCATTTTTCTACTTAGCTTATAATTCAATATTTCTGGTGAAAAAAAAAATAGATTTTAGAAGGCAAAGGTGACACTAAAGGAGCCATCAGTTTATTACAAAGGGCAGCTACGTTGGAACCTGATAGCAGGACTATTCAACAGGTAAAATTTTCCCAAGTTCCACAAAGACGTACAAATATATGATTTCTATTATTTTTTGTATAGGATCTCGCCAAGTTGATTATAAAAGCACGTCGTGAAGAACACAACGAAAAAGAAATGTACCAAAAAATGTTGGGCCATGCCAAAAAGCTAGAACAAAATAGCAAACAGCCATTAAAACGAGCTAATCCAGAAAGCTCAAAGGTAGTTTAACTAACAATTTTACTTACCTTGAAAGTTTTCGTGTTAATTTTAATTTGTTTAATATCTTTTTTAACAGTTAAAAGTTCTTGGCTATCTTATGGGATCTATTCTGATTGGTGTTGCTGGTGTAGCAATGTACAGATATAAATACTAAACAAACAAATCGTAATTGTTTTGCCTTATTTATTTGTCTCTTCCATTTTTATTTAGTTTTTCTCTTTTATTTTTTTTTAATAATTTTAATGCTTGAAACTTCTTCCGAATTGAATTAAAAAATCAACAAAAGAAAAAAAGAAAAGGCAACATTTTTAAGGCTTTCGCATTCCATCGAAATATTAATTTTTCGAAATTGGTTTGCATTGATCAAAATAGATGATTTATATATTTATATACTTTTTTGTTATTCTATTTGCAATATGACATGTTGTGTAAATTTATTGTTGCGCCGTAATACAATTAGTTTTTTGTTTTGTATTTTGATTTATTTTTATTTAAATAATGAAAGACAAAAAAAAAAAGGTTTTTGTTGGACATTTATTATATTTTGTACCTTTCATTTATAAAACACACTTTATCCTTAAAAAATATATCATTCCAAGATATGTGTAGATATATTTGAAAATGTTTTAATATTTTTTAATTCCAATGGTAATGGACAGGTTCATAGTAAATAAACAAAAAAAAAAAAAAAGAATTGAAACAAAATATTGGATTAAATTGTTTTTGTTTTTTTTTTAGTGAAGGCATATTTAAAAAAAGAAAGCTTAATATAAACTTGAGGTTTTGTTTTTTGCAATTGTTTAAAATTTTTTGATATGAACAGATCTTAAAATTAGTTAAAAGTAAGACGGTTATTAAATTAGTTTTTATGTAGACCACATCATATATATACATACATAACACATACATACATACATACATAAATGCGTACAAAATTTTAATAAATATATTTCCTTTAAAATTAAATTGCTTTGTTTTTCCATTAAATTTGGAAATCACCACACAACACAATAATTTTGTACAACATGCTTTGTTCCTAAATGCTGAGATAAATATATTTAGTTAATTGATTACCTGATTTCTGACTAAAAAGATCGTATAGAATACATTTCTAACTATTATAGCCAAAATAAGGTTGTGAAAAACCCAAAACGAAAGCTTATGTTGAAAGCAATTCCCTGAGCCAATGCAAGATGTTTTTCTCTCTATCTGTTATACTTAAAATTTGCATGCGTCCAAAGTTTGAGTATATCTTCCATCTCTGGGATGGAGCTCCCATTACTTATGTAGTTCGGCCTTTTGAGAAGAATTCAGAAAAGAGCCATTAAAATGCTTAGTGACAATAACATCATAGACTCATTTACATCACTCGGGCATCGTCGCTATGTCTCTTGTCAGACTACACAAATGTGAAATACAATGCCACACAATTGACCCAAGCGAGGTATCCATCACAAGCAAACAATTGTATGCAACGAATACTTCGTGGCAGGTTCAAGTTGCAATCGGGGTATCTACCATCGAAAAGAATTACACAACGCATATGCGGGGTTATGAATACCCTTTTTATGATTTTACACATTGCGAGAAATTAGGAAAGTGGTATAGTGTAGAAAGGAGAAACTGATGCGCTTTGATTTTGAATGTCTCCGCATTAAAAAAATTAATAATTGAATTAGTAAGCGCAACAGTCCGTTGAGATCTAGGACCTAGTGACTTACAACTCTCAACCATTCCTGTGTGTGAGTAATGTTGTCAGGAATGGAGGGAGCCTACAGTTTTAAGCCGAATTCGAACGACTAATTTGAGAAAGCACTTTTCATGACAAGAATTACTCTTGGAGGCTTTGTCAATTCCTCCCAAGAGGCAGTACCCGTGAAAAAAGAAACTTTAGATGTCACAGACATGAATTGAAACCAAGATCTCTGGCATGACAGTCCTATGCATTAACCATCACGCCACGGGTACTAAAACTAAATCAGCCCTATCATGAATTCCATCGTAATCGGAAATTTTTACGAATCCCGAAAAACTGTATCATGAAATCCGTTGGTAATGCGGAACGGATTTCATGATACAGTTTTTCGGGATTCGTAAAAATTTCCGATTACGATGGAATTCATGATAGGGCTGAATATATTTAATTAACTGATTGCCTGAAGTTCGAGGCTCTAAGGGGGTCTTGCAGAACAAATTGACAACTATTACAGCTTAAGTTAAAATAAGCTTGTCATACACCCAAAGAAGGAAGCTTATGACGTTAGAAAGTTTATTGAGCCGATGCAAGAAGGTTTTCCCCCCCTTTGATCTGCCTATTATCTATGAAATTTATATACGTCCAAAGCTTGAGTGTAACTCTCATCTATGAGTTGGTTCTCAATTAACTTACTTTGGCCTTTTAGGAAGTATTCAGAAATGAGCCTTTAAAATTTTTAGTGACAATAACATTATGGACTCAATCTGCGTTCAATCTCAGACAGGTAGGGCATCCGAATACCTTTTTGTTGTTGTTTTACGTGTAAAATAACAGCTGATCAAAAACAGCTGAGATGTCAAAAAAGGAATCCAAAGGTATCCAAGAATTTCTGGGGTATGTAGGTATCTGACAGAACAGCTGATTCAACACATGGTTGAATTTCAAGAAACTTGAAAATTGATTTCAGCTTTTTGTATTTGTTGGTAAACAAAAAGATACAAAATGTTAGTTGAAGTTGTATTTGAGGATGTTCTGTACATAATAGACGATGAAAAGCTATTTGCCTTCATAATAGTCCTCGTTTCTGTAAGGATAGTTTTCTGATAAACGTAAATCGTTTAAAACCGGAGATTTCGCAAGTAAATTATTAATCGTATAGAATTCCAATTGAGCTAAGAGGAAATTTAACATAGATTACAGATTAGGGTTATCTTTTATATATTAAATTGTTACGCACCTAACACTTCATATCAGTTGAATTATCTATTAACCCTCCAGTAGGCGCGTGGTCTACAGTCGTAGACCACCCTTATTTAAAATACCGCCATTCTCAGAAAACATTTTTTTTCCACCATCCTTTACAATAGCTGTAGATAATTGATTGTTCTACCTAATAAGTATTCCTTTTGTTCTCGGGGAGGACAGACGTCAGGTATATAGGTGTTAAAAGTCTCTTGGTCTACGATCGTAGACCACGCGCCCACTGGTGTAACAAAAATTAATTTGTTGATTTTTTTAATTGCAAGTGAGAAATAGTACATTTTGAGCTACTTACACAGTAATCCAATCCCCCATCCCTGCCACATCAGGAAGCTACGTTGGACGTTGTCCAATTTGTCTACGAAAAAAAAATAAGTCCTCTAGGGTGAGGTGCGCAAAATGTGGCAAATTTGCTTGTAAGGACGACTTGAAAAGTCTATGCACTGATTGTTATATTTAATGCATATTTATATTGTTTTTTTTTTTTTTTTAACTTATAAATGAATTTGTTTGTTTATGTTTATTGTTCTGTTTTTTTAACATATAAATTAATTTAATTTGTATGTTTATTGTACTTCTCTTTGTTTGTTACTTGTGAAATAAGAAAAAATGTGATACAAACAAATAAGATTTTTAAAGTCTTATATCTTTTTTGTTTTTAGAATAAGGTTCCTTTTTTTTAATTAACCATTTTAATTGGTTATTAATCTAATGTAAACGAAGTTTTTTTTTGTTATAAACTTTTTTTAAGTATTTTTTTTTTTTTTATAAAAAAAGATAACGAAAAATCGTTAAAATGTGAGTTATTTTGGTTTACGATTTTTTTTTTCAGTGTATCAATAACTGCTTAACTAAAAGTGGTGAATATGGAAAATAATATGTTATTTTATAATCTGATCACGATTTGGATACTAAAAACGCTTTAACAAATACTTTTTTTTGCAAAACAAAATGGTCTACAATCGTAGACCACGCGCCTCTTCGTGTTACTTTTACCCTCGCGCCCACTGGAGGGTTAAATGTTTTATCTTACAGCAATTTTGACTTCGAAGCTTAAATTTTTCTCTGCTTTTTGTGAACAGCTGAAAGTTGTTTTTATATTTTGACAGCTATCTCAATACAGCTATCCAACTCGTTCAACAAGGTATCTAAAAATCCACCTATCCAAGATACCCTATCCAACACGAGATTGAACGCAGCCATTGCAGCACTTGGATCTCGTGACCATGGGCGCATTCATAAAGCTAGTGACTACGTAGTCGAATTTCAACTAGATTTGTGAATGCAAAACTTCACTACAAAGTTAGTCAATCCGGAACTGTCATATCAATGACAAATTCAAATATATAATACAGGAAACATTTGTGTTTTCAGTACTTTAAATAGTTTGTTTTGTTTTTAAATTCAATAAAACCGAATATAAGATATAATATGAGTGATTTTTATTTTTATTTAACTACTAAATGATTAATTTCATTTTGAATTCTTGTGTCCTTACCGAGCAGCTGATTGTGAAACGTCAAAACCAGGGTGCACTAACTTTGTAGCCGAAAATTTTACACTACGTCGGAGGGGAAATTTCAACTACTTTTGTAGTTAGAATTAGCCAATCAGAATCCCTTGACTACGTAGCCACTAGCTTTCTGAATGCGACCCCATGTCTCATGTCTCACTTGTTTACCCTTATTTCAACGGAAATAACTTTATATACATATATATAATATGTACTTTAAACTTAATATTCACGCTTAAAGGAATGTCCATCAGTAAATCCTTGAGCTCAATTTCAGACGTAATATAATGTACATAGATTCGTTCTACCGATACCGATGCACATTGATTTTGAATGTCTGCACATTGAAATGAGTGGGAAGTGAAGTGCGGCTAAGGAAAGCATCCCTGTACCTTACAGAACGTCTGAAATTGGACCGACCCTAAAGTAAACTGATTCATAGAAGCACCGGAATTGCGGTTCGTTTGCATATTTCCACTCACCCTTATCCGATTATATCCTGAAGAGAGATCGGATTGAGATGTTTTTTTCGGTCATTACATCACCAGCATCAAAAGTATACAAAAAATCATAACTGCGATATATTCTTAGACGAGAATTTATATTGAGCGTACTTAGGATATAGGAAGAACAAATTGATGCAGATAGGAGTTGAAACATGAAAAGAACCTTAGGCTTAGTAGATTAAGTCGATGTTCATAAGACAGAAGACGTTTATTTGGATCAACATACACAGCTGCAATACTCCAAGATAAGACGGTCAAATACATAGTAGTGGATTTTTGAAACGTAAGGATCATTTAATTACTTAAAAAATCCAAAATGGCTTCTTCTTACCGTACTTCTGATGACATCAATGTGGGAGTTAAATAAGAGCTTGACATCAAATAAGACTCTAATATTAAATTCAATGCGACCACGTGATCAAGTAAGTGTTCATCAAAATGACATCACTTTAAAATGTTATTTATTGAGCTCCTTTCCATTTGAAGAGCATTATTCAAAGGCTCTAAGGCTCTCTCCATATCATCATCTATTTGAGAATTTATATCAAATCTTAAAGCCCTCCGAGAAGATAAGGATTTCTGAGTTAAGTAGATCTTCACTAATGTTATTTATGAACAATAAAAAGAGCAGAGATCCAATATGACTGCCTTGAAGAACTCCAGACAGCACCTTAATAATTTTAGAATTAGAAGCTTATGAAATGAACATACTGTATACGGTTTCTTAAATACGATTTGATCCAAGTTATGATCCAGTTTGGAAATACATGTCTCTCTAAAACTTGGCTAAGATCAGCGTTATAAAGTTGATTTCGTGAATTCTAGCAGATTCGTTGTTGTACACTTTTGCAGACAAAAACTATATTGTTAAGAACAGTTGTTATTGATTTACAGAAAATTGAGTATCACAGTTAACACAGATGTGGGATTAAATTAGGACAATATTTTCTCTTAAGAGTTTCTAAACTGCCAAAAGAACTTTTTATATTGTACCTTACGCGTGCACAACATAATTTTGCGATTGAAAATATAGATGATGGTTTTATTATTATTTTTATTACAGTTCTTAACATAATACATTCTCTACAAACATAAAACTTAACATACTTAAAAAGAAGTAATCACGTAAATTTACAGAATTCATACAATGCATATTATCTATTATAATTTTTTTCCTAGCTAACCAACTTGGCTAATGTCCTTTAATTTAAGAACAAGTCTTTTTATTGTTTCCAAATTACTTGAACTTAACTGTCTGCCAAATATTTGTTTTTGAAGTTTATTTGTGTTATTTTCCAAAGCTTCTAATATAACTTCTATGTCAGTTTGATTATGAGGATTATGTTTAACCTGCATTAATTCGGATGTTACTTGAGTGGTGCGACAAGTATGTGATGGTTTTCTTGATGATGACATGCTTCGATTTTGAACTAATTCCTTCCATAATTTATCACATTTTTCTTTATCAACTTCTGTTCTGCTATCGTGGTGTTCCTCCAAATATTCAAACATTCTTGTTTTTTCATGCGCTTCAAGTGATTTAAGCAATTCTTTTGATTGTTTTTCAAATTTTGATAATTTTGAAACATTTTTGAGAAATTCAATAAAACTCAATCTTGTCGAGAGTTTATCAAACATATAAATATTTGACTTTATCGTTGTTAGAATTGTTTGCAATTTATTTCCATCGATATAACCTATTTTTGGACCGAAGAAATCTAAAATACTTTCAACTAACATATGAAGTTTTTTGTTTTCAATTGCAATTTCGAAATTTTGAAAAAGCATTTCAACAAGATCGTCATGTTGAAAGTCGGTTGATTTCAAAAGTTTTAAGTCTTTCACCTGAAAAAAAAAATAAAACAAACAGAACAAACATATTATTTTCTTTTGCGATTAAATGAAAAAATGAGACGTGAGAATAATAATTACAATTGTATAATAGCCATCAACTGTTAATTCTTCCTTAAGAAACCGCAAAAGTTCAGTTAAAAAGTGTTTAACGATTGCTGCTTTCGCCGCGCTTAGAGGTAAATCTTCCAATCCGATTGTCAGTAAGAATCTGGTGTGATTTAACATTTGCATATTGAGACTTCTCCACATATCGTTTTTTTCTTGAGGTGAAAGTAAGGTATAAAGATTCTTTAATAGTAATTCCGTATGGAGTGCTGGAAGACCATTAGAAAATGTAGGAAAACGTTCGTTCATATCAATCCAAAATTTTATTGATGAAAGTCGAGTTGGTTGATCTGATAACCTTTTTGTATATAAAAAAAAAAAACAAACTTAAAAAGATTTCAAAAGAAAAATCAGCACAATTCTTACTCAAATATCGTGCATAAGATTTCAATAGCTGTTAACGCTTGTGTTGTATTGTCATGGAAAATTTTAAAGATAAGTTGTTTTTGGAGTTCCTTATCGTTAAAACGGACTTGCAAGGAGCTCAAAACTTCCACGAAGCGGTTGTACTTTGTTTTAGATTGATTCATAAAACCTTCGAAAAATAGAAAAAATGTTTTGAAAACTTTGAACATGACAGAGAAGTTTCAAAACTAAAAATCAAACAAAGAAATAAACCAATAAAAGTTTAACTTGGATCTTACAATCTGAAGCATATGTAAATATTGCATGCAAAAGCTCTTTATTTATATATTTTGGTTCATTTTTTCGAATTATGACTTCAACGGTTTGTAGAACAATTTCATGGATCGCGTCGACAGAATTCACGTTTGCCGTGTGTTCACTTAATAATTGCTGCAATGAGAATTAGAAGAAGGATAAGTCTCATATTCTTTTCAAGTAAATAAAACATCATTCTTACTTCAAAAAATATATCGTTTCTATAAGCGAGGGGTATCAATTCCTTGAGATCTTTGCCAATGTAATCCATTATGACTTTACTGATTTGTGCGTTGGTGGCAATGTAAACTGGAGGACTAAAGGAATACATACAGATTTATTTTTTAAGAGCAACAAATGAATATCAACTCCAAAAAGAAACTTACTTAAAAACCACAGCGAGTGTGCTAATAAATTCTTCGCAAATTGGAAAAGGAACATGGCGAAAATCATTGACAAGCTTCTGCAGGAGCCTCAGATAGAAATTAGTTACTTTTAGGTATTTTTCTATTTGTTGAATTGGTTCATTAAGAGAATCCTGTGAGAAGAGATTTTTTTTTACTAATTAATAACTAATTTGATAACGAAAAATAGGAAATAATCCCCTCTAACCTGAGTGTAGACAGTTTGGACATTTTTTCCCACTTCTTTGATGAGAAATGCCATTGGCTTAGATAGCCAAAGAACATCATCACCGGGATTCTTTTCACTTTGACCGTGGATAATATTTTGTGATGCAAGTCTGGTAATGCATTTCCATGTTTCAACTGCTGCTTTTATATCTAATTTAGGTGCAATCTCTCCAACTGCACATAAACTTAACATCACTGAAAAATTACTTTAAAATAAGTAGTTTAAAGTAAACAATAAGAAGTAACATACGATTTTCCAAAGAAGACTCATTATCATCGAAAATAAATGTCTTTGGATGCTGTGCAAGGACACCTAAGATAAGACTGTGTATTTGAAGAGATTTTTCTATGAGCTTTTTTGCCATGGTTCGACTTGTTTGTCTTTTAAAATAAATATTAAAATGAGCTAGATTTTCTTTAAATTCAAGCAAAAAAGTTTATACTTTGAAAGAACAGTGAGGTAGTTATGAATCAAGGAGAGACCAAAGCATAAGAACATGCTGATTTTATTCGTCTCAAAGTCACTAGCTGTTGAATGAATCCAAGTAAAAAGTTCCAAGGAATAATTGAGGAACACACTGAGTCTCTCGATTTGTTCATCATTTTGACAATCTCCGCATTCATTTAACAACTATATTTAAGGATGGGATATAAGGTTAATAAAGTGTTTTATCTATTTTATGTAGATATACCTCTTTAATTGCAATTGTAAAAGAATCCAACAAAATACTAAGATCTGCCTCGGTGATGCCTTCAGGTCCGAAACTTTTAAACAAAGATGTTGACCATGTTTTGTATATTTCCTGTTCAGAAATTTCACAAGCCTCAATACTCTTGTATAGTTAAAATTTTTGAGTTAAAGGATAAATAACTAAAATTGAATATATTGTAAATTGAAGATTTTTGTTTATAGATTTCAAAAAGGATATCATAGTAACTTCAACAGCGGTGTGTGAAGATATGGCTTCAACAATTTCTTCATTTGACAGATTTTTAAGACCATTAAATTTAAGCATTATCTTTTGGGAACTCATATTTATTTATATTTTCGTATAATTGTATAAAAGATTAAAAGTTAAAAATTATTTAAACTGAAATTTGAAAACAAATATAAACAAACTTCTAGCGCGCTAAGTAAAGTTATGTGTAAACTGTCAGAATAATTGACGTTGACATAAGTGTAACGTTAACGTAAAAATGCTGTAACAGATTGTTAAATGGCTGTGTTCAATGCATTAAAGTTTTGAATTGCAAATGGTTACATTCAATCGCAATTTCAGAAACAAATTTCAATAGGTTTCACGTTGAATAACTTACTATTTGAGCAGCTGTCACTTTTGAAGAAGTCATCTTTTGACATTCGACAAGTCAAAACTACGTTATTTCTAGGAATTAAACGACAAATGCTTGAACAACTGTTAAAATTCACGATAAAAATGGTAAATCGCAGTTCCAATCCAATTGATTCAAGACATTTAGGATAGAATATGTAAATTTGCCGCGGATATTCAGCTTCATATGTGCTAGCTACTTGGTCATGAAAAATTTCATGAAAATAACGTTATTCTAACTGTTTTTTTAAACGGGTGGTTTTCAATCTCAATACTTTTTTCGAGAGTTCGTCTTTTTGACAGCTGTCACTTAATTTACACTCTGGTCTTCCATTTCATAATGAATACATTTACTCCTGAACAACCTTTGGAAATCGTGCAAATTGATTAGCAAAATTATGGTTCGGTTCACGTGACGCTTCAAAAAACTCAATTTATTGAACGAAAATAAATAAAACGCATATAATTTAACGTTATGGTCAAGAATTTAGCTTTATTATAAAGATAAGGGTTTGCCATTATGGTTTTTAAAATGATTTCAGACAAAAGACCAACGCGGCTGTATCGAATAAATTATCAGCCGAGAGGCCCAATTTTCAGCCACTTTTTGCAGCAATTGTAGTTAAGTATCAGCAACAACGAGATGAATATTCTCTTCCAAGGCGTCAATCGTCTCAGGTTTTTCTAGGTAAACAAGTTACTTCACATTTCCCAAAAAAAAATAGTCCAACGTTGTTAAATCGCATGATCTTGGAGACCACGTCACAAAAAATTTCCTTCAATAAATTGATTGTTTAACGAAACGAACTACGATTGCCATTATTTTGGTAATACATTTGAATGATTTGCAGAAGTTGTTCAAGACTAAGTCTATTTTCTACAAATGGCAAACCAAATTGAACATAAATCAAGTGACAAAAAACCAACTCCGAAAAAAGTGTTGACAGCTTAAAAACCAGACTTTAAAAAAAACACCCTTCAATATGACCAGAGACACAATGGTTTTCATATAGTCCAAAAATACAGAAATCTTCATGAATGCACATTATAGGAAGCACCTTATACCAATTTCAACTTCGTGAATCTACTCTTTCATATATTCGATTCTTTGGCATATACACATCGATACCACTTTATCTTCTCCATAATCACAGATTTACGTCGTTTTCAATTGGCAATCTGGAAATGAAAAAAAGCATTCTGAATGCGTTCAATTGGGCAAAAGTGACAGTTCTGATTCTGAAAAGAAGAGAATTTCTCTTCTGGTTTTAAAAACAGAATCAGAAGCAGAATCACTCACACATTCATACATTTTAAATGTCACTTCCTCCATGTTTGCAGCACAAAAACAAAATGAAATTCAGCGCGAATACACATATATGTGATACATGTCATACTCAACCAATACATTCTCACCAAACTTCAGATTCTTCGGAATAAAAAAAACTGTTCAATTGTGATTCCGAATCGAAGAACAATTCCAGATTGCCAATTGAAAACGACATTAGTCTCTTGATTTTGAATTAAACTTTTTTTTTCCTATTGCCTTTCTGTTTAGATTAACTAAGTACTAAGACTACATGAAAAATAAGCTACAAAAACCACGTATCACAAAAATTATATTGTCAATTTATTGTTCTTATGGCTATATTTTATAAAAATAAATAAATAACTAGATAACAATCCACTCTACCCTTTCATCTCATTTTATAGGTAAAATCAAAATGGTAGAATTCCAGCAATCATCGTATGATTTCTGGCTAGAGACTTAGCTTCAAAAAATTTCTCATATGCTCGAGCCGTTTCTTCTTCTGGTATAAGAAGTCCTATAAATAACAAAAAAACATTTGAAAATGCATATGAAATACAAATTTGTTGTTTGGTTTTCTTACCTGCGAAGCTGGCTGAAATGAAGCACACAATACTTCCAACGATAAATGCCCGCAGCGCAACAGAAGTAATCAAGGCCCGCCTTGTTGGTGCCATAACTCCCAATGATCCAATTAAAATACCCAAAGAGCTCGGATTAGCGAATCCACAAATGGCAAAAGTGGCTATACCCGCACTGCGTGGCTAACAGAAAATAAAATCAACACATTTTCAAAAATTTTATCTTGAACTTGAACTAACCTCGATTTTTTCAGCATCAATGTACTCTCCTAAACGTTCATAAGCTACAAACTCGTTGATAATTGTTTTCGATGCAATAACTTTGGCGATGACATCACAATCCTTCCATGGTACTCCCATCGCCCAGGCTAGGGGTATGAAGATCTTCGAGAAGATCCATTCGAAATCAATGTCATTCAATCCCACAAGATAACCAAACCAATTGAAGACTCCATTGAGAAATGCAACGAATGAAACAAACGCCACAATGTTAGCTATAATTCCCATAATTATGGGAATAGCTTGGCCAGCGCCATTAGAGGCAGCATCCAGTAAAGATGAATCTTCTCTGGAAATTAAAAAACAAAAACAAAAGAAAGTTGTTATTGGGGAAAAAGATCAAGATATTGTTTTCGGTTCTTACGATTTCTGTAACTGCATGTTATTAGATTTAGTTTTACTCTCCTCAGTCTCAGGCATGTACAGTTTCGAAATAGCCAAAGTTGCCGGGGCAGCCATTACACTTGACGTAATCAAATGCGCTGGAGATGCTCCGAATGACATGTATGCAGCCAATACCGTACCCGACACAGTGGCAAATCCTGAAACCATTATCGAGTGCATTTCAGAAGCTGTCAGAAGTTTAATGTAAGGTCGAATCAATAGAGGGCTCTCAGACATGCCCAGGAATATATTGGCAGCCGAAGTGACACTTTCACATACTGTCGTCCCGAGAATTTCCTGAAGAAGCCATCCAAGCTTAAGGACGATCCATTGCATAGTTCCCAGATAGTATAGAATTGAAATAAAGAAACTGAAGAAGAAGATGACGGGAAGCGTTGCAAATGCAAATACACTTTCATTGACGATTCTGTCACCATAAACGAATCTACTTCCTTCTTCGGAATACTTCAAAAAGGTTGCAACTTTGTTTCCTAAACATTCAAAAACACTCCTTCCAACATCCCAGCGGATGCAAATTAAACCCAAAATAAATTGACACACGATTCCCGTTATCACCGTTCGCCATGGAATGTCCTTTCGAGATGTAGAGAACACATATCCGGCGATTATGAAAAATACCGGAGCACTTAAGCCAACCAACTTTTCAGGGCTGTTTTTCGTCTCAAAGTAAAGATACACTGCAAGCGCTAGGAATACTATCAAAATCATTACTGTTGAAATTAAACTGAAATGAGAAGTTATTAGAATCCATAAAATATCAGTGGATCAGAAAAATAAACTACATACTTTGTTCGACTGAATTGAAGCCACCATTGCTCAAAAGGCTTCAGCGCTGTCATGTGTATTTTTCGACCAATTTTTGGCTTCAGCAAATAGTAATAAAATAATCCGGCGTAAATAAATCCGACCAATAAAACCAGGAGTCCATAACCGGTGCAAAAATGCATATCACAACGAACATAACATCTCGTATCGTTCGGATACAACGAAACGTCATTGTAACTTCTATTTTGAACTAAAAAGAATACAATTTTGATATTCAACTGTTCTTAAAACATAAAATTTCTGAAATCCCTTACCTACAACCGCATAATAATACGTTGCATATCCAAAGTAACAACCAACCGCTATATGAATCAGGGATTGCAGACATATTTTCAGCTCTTTTTTATACTTAAAAGTGTCTTTTTGAGGGTAATCTGATGAATGCATGTATCCATTTTCGATTCGGGAGTCTGCATGAAGCTAAATAAGATTTCGAATTTATAACATTAGAATAAAGTTAGGTTAGTTTTTTTGGGACACAAACAACAACTTTGCTTACAGTTATTGAAGCTGTACTCTGATGATCGTCTGTGTTTAATGAAGAGAGTCTGATTCCAATAGGCTTGGAATTTCGGTATATGAAGGGACATAATTGACAAATGCAATCGAACAAAAATTTTATTAAAAATGCTGAAGAAATAAACTTACAGATACATCATCGTAGGCTTCGTTTATACTTCCTTTCATTTTGACTTTAGGTTATGCTTATATCTGTAATAAATTAATTTATTCTTAATTTAGTAATATACATTTATTAGAGTTACATAATGCAACACTTTAAGAAAAACATTTAATCAAGGTAAGTTTAAATTATTAGGGACTTGTTTTAAACAATGGTTTAACTAATTGACAGTTTAAAGCTGTGCACACACTTTGCCAAATAGCATTTTAAAATAAAATGTCAAATAAACTAGAGCCATATTTTTCACTGCAGAAAAACATTTTAATCGATTAAATTTGAACCGAAAAAAGTTGACGTGAAATGTCAAATTCTCATTTGTTTAAGAGATTAAGAAGATGCTATAATGCTTCTATGAATACGAACATATTCTTTTCGAAAGCACTTTTGACACATTGGTTTTTTGCAGACATATAACCTGCTATAATTTTCTTCATAATTGTTAATTCATTCAAATGAGTATTGACATTTATCTGCAATTACATTTATGAAGAAAAGTAGAGCGGGATAGATGTATGCCTAGAAACTGAGCACTGGAAAAGCAACTCCAGGAAGATTAACGCGCTCGTCATACCTGTATTATGGCACGTTCCTATAATCTGCATTTTTGATCTAATATCTCTACCCCATTTTTGTGCAGAAATGAATTGAAGAAGTACATATATCAAAGTTAATCCAGCTACATATGTAGATAAAGAGATAAGTACAGGATCATAGTGAGTTCTTTTTCATTTTAATCAATCTCATAATAAGTTTGATTCAAATAGGTAAATTATTAGGCAGAATTTTGAATTATTAATTCATATTTGTATATGGTTCTTTCATAAAAAAAATGTTGTTCAGTCATTAATATCTACAAACATCACACAATCTACATAAGATTATTTTTCAATAACTTGATAAAAGTAAAATTATTGTTAACCAGTTTCGCTGTCACGGATTAACCGATTATATGTCTTATCTTATAAAAAATTGCCAATAACGTAAGTGCAATAAAACGTCAATAGAATAAATGATTGATCA